>CM061134.1:111292366-111892366 GCA_030789695.1 Scilla litardierei
ATCGGAGAAGATGAATTTTGGTGCATGTGCACCATGGCCAAATGGGCTATGAAGGCCATGCACCCCCCCTCCCCAAGCAGAGGGGGTTGGCTACGGCCAATAACCACCACGGCCACCACTCCGGCGTGGAAGTGCGGCCACCCCATGAAAGGGGGGGACCGGCCATGGCCAAAGGGCCATGGCCGGTCAAGGCCAATTAGCCATGGCCGGCCAGCCCTGGCCGGCCAAGGCCAGGGCCAGGGAGCCCTGGCCGCGGCCTGGCCAGGCCCGGGCCTCCCTGGCCGGGGCCAGGGTAGGAGCCCGGGCCCCCGGCCAGGGCCTGGCCTCCCTGGCCGAGGCCAGGGCAGGGGCCCTGGCCCCGGCCAGGGGCCTGGCCGCCCTGGCAGAGGCCAGGGCTGGGGCCCTGGCCCCGGCCAGGGGCCTGGCCGCCCTGGCAGAGGCCAGGGCTGGGGCCCTGGCCCCGGCCAGGGCCTGGCCGCCCTGGCAGAGGCCAGGGCAGCACCCTGGCCTCAGGCCAGGGCCTGGCCGGCCCTGGCCGGCCTCGGCCAGGGCAGCGCCTGGCCGAGGGGGCCAGGGCCACTGGCCGGCCAGGGCAAAGGCCCTGGCCGGCCAATTTTTTAAAGGCCAATTTGGCCAGGGGCCCTGGCCGGCCAGGGCAAAGTCCCTGGCCGACCAATTCGGTAAAAGGCCTTGGTCGAGAACGTGCCGACTAGCCCATACGGGGCCAAACGACAGTCGTCTGCATCTCTCATACGGGGGAAACGCCTGGATCCATACGGGAGCCGGCGACGATAGTTTGCAGAAAAATCCCAAATGGGGGATCTGACATTGGCACGGCTACGGCTCATTCCCGACAAATGGTCAGGAAGTGCCGAATGTTTCACTAGTATCATAAGGGTACTAAGTTGAAATATACATTTCGTTTTGAAAAATACGTTTTCAAAAAACGCTTTTTCCGCTGCGAAGTACTATAAGAGTACTAACATTTGATAAAGTGAGGGAGAAATATTGAAAGTTACTCTAGATGGTGATTGGAAACGTAGTGACTTTTCCGATTCTAGAGTATCATCTTCAATATTTTTCGAAAGTAACTTATCAAATTATGAATATCATTCCAAGTGGGAGTTGATTTTAGAACTATCCATATGTGATATTCTATTATCATTTCAAGTGGGGATTATATCTGAAAAATATGTTTTCAAACTCGTTTTTCCGCTGCTAGTACTATAAAAGTACTATTGTTAGATAAGTGATGGGGGAATATTGAAGGTTGTTCTAGATGGTGATTGGAATCGTAGAGACCTTTTCGATTCTAGAACAACATCTTCAATATTTTTCGAAAGTAACTTATCAAATATAATATAATTCCAAGTGGAATTTGAATTTTTAGAACTATCCAAATGGGATATTCTATTATCATTTCAAGTGGGAGATATATTTTAAGAATTTTTATGCAATGTTTTGATCAAACCTTCGTTTTTGTGTCTTTTGCAGCATTTTAAAAGTAAAATGTCTTCCGCTTCAAAGAATATCGTCGCTGAGTTAAACAAAGGTGAAAAACTCAACGGCGATAATTACAAACTTTGGTCCATCAAGATACAATACGTTCTAGAGGAGCAAGAAGTGCTCGAAACTCTAAAGAACGTTATGATTGAACCCGAGTTGGGCATTACGGCCCAACACCGACGAGACAAGGAAGCTTTTGATGCTTGGTCTCGGAAGAACAAGATAGCGCACATTACATTATTAAGCAGTATGGCTGATGACATAATGCGCATCTTCCGAGAACATGACCTAGCCATGGATATATGGTCCAAGCTAGAGGAGAAGTTCGGTGGCACATCGGTGTCCAAACTTCGCTCCTTAACTATAAGGTTCGATTCATATAAGAAACGTCCAGATCATTCCATGGGGAAACATCTGTGACATATGGCAAACCTTATCTCGGAGTTAAAGGATGCAGGTCATGTGCTCACAGATGAGCAACAAATCCAAGCAGTCATACGTTCCCTACCAAATGGGTGGGATCAGATGAAGATGCATCTCACTCATAATGAGAGCATCAAGACCTTCAACGATGTTTCCAAGCACCTCGAATTAGAGGAAGAGCGGCTTGCGGCTGCCAAGCCAAGTGCAGAAGTGCACATGGTTGCTAGTTCCTCACACGGGGGAAAGAAACGTAAAGATCGTTCGAAGTCTTCTAATGAACGTAATAAGCAACCTGAGTCTACCAAGGAACCCAAACATAAGGGTGGGCATAAGAAATGGCACAAGAAGAAAGACTTGAAAAGGAACAAGTGCTTCAAGTGCAACAAGCTCGGTCACTATGCTCGTTCGTGTACGAGTGGAAGTGACGAGGTAACTTGTAATACTAGTTACATATGTGTTTCTAGTTCACTATTTCTTGTGGAATCTAATCCATTTTGGGATAATTGATTCAGGTGCCACCGACCACATAGCAAAGGACAGACGGTCCTTCGTGGAGTATCACCGGATACCCCAAGGAATGAAGTGGATCAATGTAGGAAACAACACACGTGTTGAAGTGAAAGGCGTTGGGACTCGCAAGCTAGTCTTGGACAACGGCCGCACTCTCCTACTTCATGATGTTCTCTTCATTCCATATATTCAAAGGAATATTAAAACTGTGGTCAATTTAATGGGTCTTGGTTATAGTTGGTTCCTTCATGATTGTAATATGGACCTATTTTGTAATAATTCCTTTATTGGTACTGGGTTTGTATTTCAAAGGATTTATTGTAATAAGTACAATGTATGATTTCTCATATAATGAAAATTTCCTTGTGACAAATTCTTTGACTAATGAGTCTAATATAATTTGTTGGCACACAAGGCTTGGTCATATTGGACCAACCGTATGGATAGATTTGCCAAACGTGGCCTTCTATCAAATGTTTCAAAGGTTGAAATGTCGACCTGTGAACATTGCCTTGTGGGGAAATCTTGTCGCAAGTCGTTTGGAACCGGCACAAGGACCGAGGTTCCATTACAGCTTATCCATTCGGACATATGTGGTCCGATGAATGTCAAGACAAGACGCGGAAAGTCCCATTTCATCACTTTTATTAATGATTTCACCCGATTCGGACATATCTATTTGATATCCCACAAAAGTGAAGCTTTGGCTTGCTTTAAAAACTATATGAGTTTAGTGGAGAATCAAT
The DNA here is from genome assembly GCA_030789695.1 of Scilla litardierei. Lineage (NCBI taxonomy): Eukaryota > Viridiplantae > Streptophyta > Magnoliopsida > Asparagales > Asparagaceae > Scilla > Scilla litardierei. The sequence goes on from CM061134.1 coordinate 111,295,552, forward strand.
TAGATCGCAAGATTAAGGTCTTGCGAACCAATAAGGGGCGGTGAATATCAATCAACAAGTTTTAAGGAACGTTATTATGAAGAAGGCATGGTACATCAGGTAACTATGCCTTATACTCCTCAACAAAACGGTGTTGCAGAAAGGAGAAATAGGACTTTAATGGAAATGGTCAGTTCAATGATGGCGCAAGCTAACTTGCAAATCACCTTTTGGGGTGATGCATTATTAACGGCCGCTTTCATTTTAAACCGCGTACCCTCGAAATCAGTTAGCTCCACTCCTTATGAGTTGTGGAACCAAAGGTCTCCTGACTTAAACATTTTGAAACCTTGGGGTTGTGCATCCTACACACATATTTCCTCCCATAAGTATGGCAAACTTGGGCCAAGGGGAAGGAAATGTATCTTTATACGATACGCAGAAAACTCCAAAGGTTATGTTTTTGTTAGTCAGGAAGACAATGGTGGGCTAATTGAGTTTGAGTCGAGGGATGTCACTTTCTTGGAAAACGAGTTTCCAAGACAGGGCGAGATAAGTCAGGACTTATCTCTATTTGAGATTTATGATCAAGAAGGATTACCTCATTCGAGTGGGAGAATTCTTGGTGAAAACGAAAATACGTTTCAACCTTCACCAATGGATTATACGAATGAAGATTATCCTATTCCATACGGGAATAATGATCCAAGTGGGAGCAATTCTAACGACATTCCAAGTGGGAGTGATATTAGAATTGATCTAAATTCGAGTCAACAAGGACTTGAAGAATCTCAAATACGACGTAGTAGTCGTACAAGGTTGGCTCCTCTAAGATTTGAGGATGAATTTCCGCAAACCTTTATGACTTTACTACAAGATGATGACGAGCCTGCTACTTTCAAACAGGCCATATCATGCCCTGCAAAAGACAAATGGATGGAAGCGATGAAGGAGGAATTGAAATCCATGAAAGTTAACCAAGTCTGGGACTTCGTTAACTTACCCATAGGACATAGAGCAATTGGGAACAAATGGGTTCTCAAGATCAAGCATAAGGCTGATGGCTTTATAAATAGATATAAAGCTCGCCTTGTCGCGAAAGGTTTTACGCAACAGGAAGGGATAGACTACGAAGAGACCTTCTCACCTGTTGTGCGTTTTACCTCGATTCGACTGATTCTGGCAATGGTAGCTTGCTTAGACCTCGAATTACATCAAATGGATGTAAAGACTGCCTTTCTCAATGGAGAATTGGACGAGGAGATCTATATGGAACAACCAACAGGGTTTGTAAAAGAAGGAAACGAACATAAGGTTTGTATACTTCATAAATCCATATATGATCTTAAACAATCCTCGAGGCAATGGTATATACGATTTCATAAAGTTATCAAATGGTTTTTACCATGCTTGATGAAGATAACTGAGTATATATCAAGAGGATTAAAAGCAAGTATATTATCATGTCTCTATATGTAGATGACATTTTAATAGCCGGAAATGACAAGGGCTTTATGATGGATATCAAGGCTTGGCTTTCATCAGTTTTTGAGATGAAAGACATGGGAGAAGCCGCATATATCCTTGGAGTTAAGATTTCAAGGAATCGTTCGAAGAAACTTCTTTCTCTTTCACAGGAGACTTATATAAAGAAGGTTCCAGAACGATTTAATATGCAGGACTGCAAGTCCATTGATATTCATATAAGCATATGCGATAATTTATATCTGGAATCGTGTCCAAAGAACCAAAAGGAAAAGGAAATTATGGAAAAAGTTCCATATTCCAGTGCAGTTGATAGTCTTATGTACGCTATGGTGTGTACGAGACCAGACATCTGTTTTGCCATTGGAAATGGTAAGCTGTTACCAATCCAATACAGGGCAAGTACACTGGAAAGCGGTTAAGAGGGTAATGTGTCTTGTAAGATCAAACACATTGATATCCGATACGAATTTGCAAACGACTATGATAAAACAAAGAAGGTAGACATAAGGTACACATCTACGCATGAGATGATAGAGCATTCGCTTACGAAAGCGATCCCCAGAAATGTGTTTTATAAACACTTATCATCCCAAGCATTGCGTAAAGAGCTGAGTTGTACCAATATATATTCCCATGTCTGAGAAAGATCAAATTTGATAAAAGAATAAGTTCTTTTTCAAACATTGCATATGAATCTCTTAAGAAATGTTTGTGTACATTTTTGAAATCTCAGCTGAATTCTAGTATGTCGGACAGATTGAGGTTGGCTCTCTCACATGAGCAACCGCCTTATTCTATCAGACGGATGGAATAGAGATGAGACCTGTTTGAAGTCAAAATCATCATACGGTTGATTTAAGAGTCATGACTTAAACAATATGGTCGCATGAAAGATCTGCATCATATGGATGCTTACAAAAGATCTAAGAGGATTTTTTGAAATCCTATCTGTCTAAATGCGGGATGTGAGTCCAAAGGATTATTTGAGTAGAATAAGGGACTCAAAGTCAGACATTGTGGTGTCTGATCATCATCCTTACAACATCATTGAGACATACACTCCCTGGGAAAGGAGCGATGTTGTAATACGTGTTCATACCACGTATGCATTTCGACCACATGAGTTAGTAGCAATAGTGTTTACTATTATGTGAGACTCAAAGGCCATATGGGCCTTAACTCTTACCCTCAAGGACTCCAATTGGTTCCTTTAGATTTGACGAGATGATCGCTATCTTAGCGTGTTACTTATAGGCTATGATAATTCGGCTCGGCGGGGCACGTTAGAAAAGCGAGTCTAGTCAAGATCAGAAGGTTCGCAAGAAGAGGAAGATTGATTTCATATTCACATTTAGACTTTAATGATTCAAAGCTGGCCAGCCAATTGTGATCCAGATGGGATTCAATTGTTGAATATAAAGTATAAGAAATGTGAAGAAATAATCTAGGGTAAAGCATGCGTTGAACTACTCAACTTTGCACCTTCGAGGTCGTTGTGTATCTCTAACAAGTGCACAACAACAGACTCTACGCGCATGACGGTCGCACGGTCTATTTCTCGGTATGATAGATGAAATAACTAAGAGAAAGACGTTCTCTTACAATACCCTCAAGTGTGAGTGGGAGATGTTGGATATGGAAGACGTTAGTACACCCTTGTAGGGGATGTACGAGGGAATACGGACCTCGAACGTCACGTACACAAAGTCGTACGCAAAGGGAATATGTTCCCTTACGGAGAGGAACTCTAGATTGATGGGAAAGTCACATTATATGTGCATAAGTGCATGCGACATATGGCTAATAAAGGGGTAATATCTTAAGCTTATATTGTACCATGCATATGGTACAACTTAAGCTTATAATATGCCATGTACAATGGTACACCTTAGTTAACTTGTTCCTAAGGAACAATTACTCCTAAAATAACTACCTTGGGGGCTATAAATAAGACCCAAGGGTAAGCCATTTCCTTACACTTTTGCATGGCATTCTTGCATGCATTTTCATTCTAGCGAAACTCTGCCGAAATACTTCCTCTCCCTTTATCCAAGTTCATAATCTAAAAGTAGAGATTTAGATTGTGGATTTAGTAGCCTTACTCCGTTCGTGAGAAGACTCGATCCGTCGTGGCGAATCCGAAGGCGAAGTTCGTAGACTACCGTGCCGCATACGCAAGCGTAAGTCTCAACTTCATTTATCGATCCTAACTCTGTTTTGGCAGGATCTTACAAGAAGCGCTAGTCTGGATTCCTTGACTTGAGATGTTCCCTCGTGTGTTATTTTCAGAGTATGCCAAATTTCCTGTTCAGTTAAACAATAGGAAACACGATTAAATTCAGTCTTATCGAGTGCACAAATTATTGCATTCATTGCTTTTCCATTTAATGAAAATAACTTTTTACCATGGTCATCCCATTTATCATCAGGTTTTGGGATTTCAATCAATTATTAAAACAGGTGATTTATATCCATTAGCAACACTTTTCAAGACATCATAATCAGCAGACACTAAATATATTTTCATCCTAGCTTTCCAGTATGCAAAATCAGTTCCATTGAATTTTGGGGGTCTGACAGTAGATTGACCTTCAGAAAATGCTGAATCATAAAGACTCATTGTAAACTAGACTTAAATGGTCAAGCCTAATGCTCTGATACCAATTGTAGGATCTAAATAGGGCCTAGAGTGGGGGTGAATAGGCCGATGACCAAATTATCGCAAGATAAAAATAATTAAGTCTAATTAAAAACAGATATAAAAAAATATTAAAGCCGATAACACAACAACCAGATCAAGCAGATGACACAGAAGATTTACGTGGTTCGGTCTCCCAAGACCTACATCCACCCCGGAACAACATCGCTAAATATGTTTCTTTAAGCAGTTACAATCACACAAGATTAGAGCCCCAACTCTAACCACTTTGAGTAACCCTAGCTCACCAAAGCCCCAAAAGAAAACAATACTTATGATGTCTCCCAATCTGATATGGCCCAACAAATCAGATTACTCAAAATAATTTTGCAGAAGAAAGTGTAAAACCCAAAAATCAAAGACAAACACAACACCGTATTCACAAATATATAAGATCAAGAGTTTAGAAAGCTCATTTGTGAAGATCTCTCTGGTGCTCGTCTTTCAGCATGTCAGTAGCTTCGCAACGCTTCTTACGGAATGACCATCGGAGTTGTGTAGAGGAAGTAGTTGATGTCCCCGTGAAAGTAGTCGGTAGAAGTTCCTCACTCAAAGTGATCTAATTTGCTGCACAGGAGGAACTAGCTGCTCAACTTGGTTTCACTGCATCAGGGATGAAGTCACGATCGTAACGCCGCAAACAGTGCTCAATTTGGATCTCTAGAACTCCACTTATTGACGAAAATGTGAAGAGATGTACATGGGTATATATAGGATCAGCTTAACGGGTTGGAGCACTATTCCATGGGATCCGCCACGAGGCAGCTTGGTGGATTTTAAAGCGGCGGGACCCGCATCTGCAATTCTCGCGATGTCGGCAGCCGTTCGATTGAAGATGGAGGGTTGAGATGTGGCCATGTCGCAGCGGATTCAGCGTTCAGCGCCCACCTCTGTGACCCGGACCCACGAGCCGCCGCCTTCGCTGACTCCGAGTCGACAGATCGTCGACCATTGGATGGAGATCCGACGGTGGAGATGAAGCCACGTCGCCAGCGGCTGAGTCAGCGGCGCCCGCCATTTTTAAATCGTTTGCGTGGTTGGTGGCCGTTGGATCTGGATCGAACGGTGGACAAGCGGCCACGTCGCCTCGCTTCGAGCGATCGTCAGATGCGGAATGAACGGCCCTGATCATGCCACGTCAACCGTATGGAGTGCTATGAAGCGGTATATTTGAACAGTACCGTATGTTGTATTTTCTGAGTATTTGCATTGTATTCTTGTGTATTTGGGCATCAAATAAATCCAATAAATTCTAGAAAAATTCTCAAAAATCCCAGAGCCCCATATATACGTGTTAGAATTGTTTCACCTCATTTCATCACTTGTAGAAAAATTTCGTTCTTTGTATACTCTATATTTCCTCGTATTTTGGCTTCAAACAATTTCCACAATTCCTGAGAAAATTCACACGTTGTTTATAGCCTATGATTAACTCTAGGGTGGAGTTTCATAGCTATAATTCCTTGTTTGATCAGCTTTCATAATTCCAAATGTAGTTTCAGCCTTGTATTTCAACGTACTTGAGTACGTACATGTGTAACCTGACAAAACCTGACTGTCACACTGCATATGGACCTGAGACACACTTAACACACATATTAGAATAGTTTAGTAGGGTTTTTTATCATCAAACATATTCTAGGAGGCTGTTTCCAACAATATATTACACTGAGAAATAAACAAAAGTATGATATTTCATTTATTTAATACATTGATACAATCTTTTACATACACCATCTGTTCAAGGGGTACAAAAGAGGGAGCTACACTGGGACAACGATAACCTTATACAACTCCACGTCCAGTTCCAACTTATACAATACCAACATTTTCATCATCACAACTCTAGGTACAAAGGTCTACCCGAAAAAGAAACACCAAAAGTACAAGTCTCTCATCATACCCCTCGCCACCCAATCCTACAACTGTTCACCAACTCCAAAGCTCCAGCCTCTAATTCCAACCTCCAACTCACACAACCTGAAAGTCAACAGGGACACGTCAACGGGTGACCCAGTAGAAACTCCTAACACTCTAGTAGAACCCAGTTTTAGAACTGGTCTGCCTATCTATGGAGGGTGGTCAACAAGTAAGGTTCATGGTGCATAAAAGTGATCACATTCCAGCATGCAAACTTAGTTATGAGAACTTGAAAACATGCATATGAAACCATATTATGAAATGCAGATATTGAAAGGAAGCATAAGAACATGTTACCATGGGATAGCAGCATTAAGTAAACAAAAGTAAGGAGACATGAGATAACAACATTTATAAATTAAAGAAAATTACTATAAGTTGTTGATTCACAAGTTTGGAACTCGACTGTAAATCGTAGGACGCTAATAAGGCAGACTTCACCCAGGGTGGGTGAAAAAGTGGTACCACTCCAGCGACACGAGCACTGGAGGGGCCTCTCGTAACTTCGTACCCGACTGGACAATGTACCGGAGTGAGACTCATCTCGGTTTTGCTGTCGGAAAAACGGAGAAACCCATCATTTACCGTCATGGTGCATCACGAGCGCACCAGCGGCCTCTCTAGCCCTCTCAAACTCCCCTTCTGAGGGTGACACATTGGGCGAGATAATCGTACTGCCGTCCGCTCCTTAACACCTAAAATTTACCCGTGTTTCTCCCAAACCCACATCTGTAGTCTCACCCATTTCAAGAATAGACCGAGTCCACCAATGTCAGACTCTCTGCTCACTCTCAGTATTTAGAACATTTTATCGTTTCATCGTATAGCGGCCTCTACTACCACTTTTACGTCTTTCCATTACTTTCATCACTTCACCGATGTCGTGTTTTAAGCAACGAACATCATCTTTCCATTCACTTAATTACATCCTTTTCCAAAGTGAAAACATTTCATGAACATCCTCATAAAAACGTATCTCAAGAGCGTACTATTGTGGGCACAAATAGCATAAACAAATTTAACTTAAGTTAGACATATTTCTCATCTTCCTCATCACATAAGACATAATATATGAACGGATTAATAACTGAAATTGAATAAAACATAAATTGACAAAGTATGGCAATTAACATGATCAAATTCAACTTAATACAAAAATACAACATAACAATTTCTAAGCAAAGTTAACACAGGAATCTGTCTAAACTGTCACAACAGAAAGAATGCTACTTCCGACCTATCTACAGTCAGATTTAGCTTTTGGTCACTCTTAAAAGTTGTAGATCAATGGGTTCAACATAAGCACACCAAATTTCAGTGAATTATTACAAGCATATGAATCATGGTGATTTTTCTCATAACAGGCACAGTTTCAGTCTGCAAAAACAGAAACTGGGGCATTTCCATGTCCAAATTACTACCAGTTAAAGACAGAGTAAAAATTTGAAAAATTTATGGGTTGAAGATCTTGAAGCCAGCTTTCCAACTACACCAAGATCATTACATTTCATTAAGTGTGCAGGGTTTTCTACTCATTTTACTGAAGGGTGTCCAGACTGTCCAAAAACAGACCAGTTTCAGAAACTGAATTTTACCCTAGTTTTCAATTCGAATTTGTAAAACTTGTAAACGTGAAAGTTATTAAGGACTACAATATGATAAACATATATTTTTTCATGCATTTCCATTAGCCAATTAAGTGCAAGCTACCAAAGTTTCAACCAATTTTGTGTAAATTTTAGCGTGGTGTTCATCTAGCTAATTTCACATAACATATTAACATAAATGGATTTCCTAGCCCTAAAACTAAATCCTACTATAAGTGATAGGAATTTCTACCTCCAAAAGTCCTTCAAAATTTTCTTTGACCCTTCTTATTTTCTTGATGAATTTTTTGGTCTCCTAGTCTCCTTCTTTCAAGCTCCTAACTAGCCTCCAAAGGTTGGATTTTAGGAGTAATTTTGAGGGGAATTTGGTGTTTAGAATGATGAGGAACAAGGAGGTGTTCTTGGTGGTGGAGTGGGTGGTGTTTTGGGAGGAGAATGGTGGTGGCAGGATGAACAAAGGAAGAAAGGTGAGGGGAAAAAATTTTGGCCTGGTTGAAGGTGGAGAGGGGAGAGTGAGAATGAGAGAGATTTTTTTGATTTTGTTTTTCTTTTGCCTTGATTTTTGTTCCCCAAATTCCTCTCATCCACACACTTAGTTAACTTAATAGCCATGTGTTTAATCTTTATCATGTAAGATGACACCTTATAAGCTAAGGTGTCTTGGTTAAATAATTTTGAATTTGTATTTTATGAAAAATAAAAATACATGATGAAAGACTTTATACACCTTAAATACATGGTATTCATCCAAATACTCCTATTTACTAATACCAAATGATGAGTTTAAAAATCTTTTAAAAATAATTCCTACACCAAATAATTAAAGAAAAATACTAGCATACTCCCAAAAATTATACGTATGCATTTACGCCATAATATGTATAAATACGATACATTAAAATTGGGGTCATTACATTCTACCCACCTTAAAAACAAAGGCTGCCTCGGACTTTCTATACTAAAGGTCTGACCGGAGATTGAATAGTCTAAGGGTTTTCCTACCCTAGAAAAACAAACAATGCTATATGTATAAAATATACACTCATGTATACACGCACTATGCCATAGATTATACACATACATATACACATTCCTATCCAAGGATATAGGTATACACACAGACAAATCATCACAACACATATATAGTACTATATATTCTACGTTCATCCATATACATACATGTACTCACATATATATCTATATGGACATGAGAACAGTCACATATATGTACAGACTAATATGTACATATAAGCTACTACACCTATGCATATGGATACATGTATGAATGCCGTACATAGCCATAAGTAGAAATATATAGATACACTCAAGGCATTAATACACACACCAATATTTATTCACTCAATACATGTGTACTCACATAATGATTCACACATGTATATGGTTAAAGACATATGCATTACCTGGATACATATAGATATATCTAAATACATACACCTCTATAGGTAATCACACACCCCTTGTATTTATATATCTACATACATGTTCATATGATATTTAAACACACACTACTGATAAGTCACAAAGCTAGCATACTTACACATACACATACCTATGGGTATACCTAGATACATCAGAGTACAGTTCAAGTATACATACATATGTATTCATATCCAATATTCACTCACGTAAGTCTATTTTTATCCACCTATACACGGTACAAATATACTTACATACAAGCCGTCTGCATAACATATATTCAATGCAGTATATACACACACACAACAATATGTATAAATAATAGCACAAGAATTATATCATTACAGTATATATATCTATATATACACACACTTGTACACACAAGACATATCCATATATAAATCTCATTCACATGTTACACTCATATATCATCACATAATATATAAGTATACACCAATATTGTATAACTTGGCATACCTACTTATGTATATCTATAGACACCATTTAGTAAGCCAATATATTGTACACACTACTTATGATACACCTCCAATAATAGCTATACACAAATATACATATCTCACTATATCAATTTACACAACCACATTCCTAGTATGCATACACATACACGTCATCACATAGAGTCTCATATAACAATACCAACACACACAGATATTCACATAATGATATATCCATCCAACACCGGTGTAAGCGTATCCGCTTACAGTCAGACATGCAACAATATACATCTTTCATATATGTATCAAACACACAACTCTAGGACACCTAGGGCATGCCCACTCATACTTGAGTGGAACACAAAGATCCACACATGGATTTACACAATCAGCATATACATATACACCACATATTTCTAATACATACGGTATACCATATCTATACATCACCTAATGCTCAATCAACTAGATAGGTCCATGATACACACTTCTTATATGTTACCATATGTTAACATATATACGCATGCACCTCTATACTCAGACATGCAATCATGTATGTCTCCTAGTACCCATCCAACAGTCATATATGTATCATTGTACAAGATCTACCATATCAATATCAATACACATAGATAACCATACAAAAATTATATTCATCTATATACAGGCGTAAGCGTACCAGCTTACAGCTATACATGTATTATATACTCATCACATACATCAACTTATAACACTAATACTCTTAAGACATATCCACACACATGGGTGGAACTCAAGGATCCACACATGCATTTGCACGCTCTACATGTGCATACATCACATACAGTACATAACCACGATACAGTACATTTATATAATGATATAGGTATCCTCACATGTATAATCATAACGCTTACAACCATACATATAACTATATACATATCACGTATATCACCACGTATGCATATACAACACAATAGACAACCATAATATACTCACATTCCGAGAGTATACTAGTCATACATGAGTGGGACACTTGGATCCCTAGATCCACACATACATGGGTGAATACACCACACGTTATATATATACACACTTACTACATACATCTCAACCAATACAATCACTCTATTGAACCTACCACCGATAGTGCAACCACATACGAACGTGCAACCACATACGAACACATATACTTATAATATCACATACCAACATATAGTCAGACCAGTAGCTAAGGTAGTAGCATGTACATATAATTATTCCATGTATACCATCATACACTCTTATACATACAAATGTACATCAACCTAGACGTACAAGCAACATCAATATACCAACACATATATCATGAATTTATTTATACACCAATATTTTTACTCATAGATACTTCACACACACACACACACACACACACATACACACACCACCCCCCTTAGATATCCATATACAAACATATATCCTTACATCCCTTAAATATAATTCAGTATCTATACACAATCATATAATCATCCATATACACTCGAATGTAGACAATGCATGTATTAGCACAGTTTTATATATGACACCCAGTATTTATTACACAGATAGCATGCCTTACACATAGGTTCCCACATCATAAAATATCTACTCCTCAATCTATTCAAACAGCATTACTATATATCCCTCATAGTTCGTTCATATACGAATACGTATATTATGAATTATAAGGATACACACAAGCAATCATACACGTATATATAACATATCGTGCATAGCTATAGATACACACCTACTGAAGTACATGCCAATATACATACGATACTTATATGTCTATACAAACACATAACCCCCTCACACATATATGTACATATACAAACGACTACCCATAATTACCGTCAAGAAGCTCTATATCTTGGGCTTTTTAATACCAGGGCTTTACTTCACAGTTGGTCACCAACCCACCTTAGGACATAACTACTCCTGAATGACGACCCGTTCTCCAAGATACCCAGGAAGTGCGAACCCGTCCCAAGTATTCCTAGATCAACGAGTGTTACTTAGAAAGAGAGAAAGGAAGAGAGCAAAATGAACACTGCAGGTCACCATGCACGTGCTGGAAAGTACAAGTAAAACTCCATCACAGATATAACAATGAAAAAAAACGAAAGTACTATATTTCATTTATTTAATACATTGATACAATCTTATACATACACCATCTGTTCAAGGGGTATAAAAGAGGGAAGCTACACTGAGACAACGATAATCTTATACAACTCCAAGTCCAGTTCCAAATTATACAATACCAACATTTTCATCCTCACAACTCTAGGTACAAAGGTCTACCCGAAAAAGAAACACCAAAAGTACAAGGCTCTCATCATACCCCTCGCCACCCAATCCTACAACTGTTCACCAACTCCAAAGCTCCAACCTCTAACTCCAACCTCCAACTCACATAACCTGAAAGTCAATGGGGACACGTCAACGGGTGACCCAGTAGAAACTCCTAACACTCTAGTAGAACCCAGTTTTAGAACTGGTCTACCTATCTAGGGAGGGTGGTCTAACAAGTGAGGTTCGTGGTGCATAAAAGTGATGACATTCCAACATGCGAACTTAGTTATGAGAACTTGCAAAACATGCATATGAAACCATATTATGAAATACAGATATTGAAAGGAAGCATAAGAACATGTTACCATGGGATAACAACATTAAAGTAAACAAAAGTAAGGAGACATGAGATAACAACATTTATAAATTAAAGACAATTATTATAAGTTGTTGATTCACATGTTTGGAACTCGTGTGTAAATCGTAGGATGCTAAGGAGGCGTACTTCACCCAGGGTGGGTGAAAAGTGGTACTACTCCAGCGACACGAGCACTTAGGGGCCTCTCGTAACTCCGTACCCGACAGGACTAGGTACCGGAGCGAGACTCATCTCGGTTTTTTTGTCGAACAAATGGAGAAACCCATCATTTACCGTCATGGTGCGTCACGAGCGCACCAGCGGCCTCTCTAGCCCTCTCAAACTCCCCTTCCGAGGGTGACACATTGGGCAAGATAATCGTTCGGACGTCCACTCCTTAACAACTAAAATTTACCCGTGTTTCCCCCAAACCCACATCTGTAGTCTCACCCATTTCAAGAATGGACCGAGTCCACCAATGTCAGACTCTCTGCTCACTCTCAGTTTTTAGAACATTTTATCGTTTCATCGTCTAGCGGCCTCTACAACCGCTTTTACATCTGTCCATTACTTTCATCACTTCACCGATGTCGTGTTTTAAACAATGAACATCGTCTTTCCATTCACTGAATTACATCCTTTTCCAAAGTGAAAACATTTCTTGAACATCCTCATAAAAACGTATCTTAAGAGCGTACTATTGTGAGCACAAATAGTATAAACAAATTTAACTTAAGTTAGACATATTTCTCATCTTCTTCATCACATAAGACATAATATATGAACAGATTAATAACTGAAATTGAATATAACATAAATCGACAAAGTATGGAAATTAACATGATCAAATTTAGCTTAAGACAAAAATACAACATAACAATTTCTAAGCAACGTTAACACATGAATCTGTCTAAACTGTCACAACAGAAAGAATGCTACTTCCGACCTATTTACAGTCAGATTTAGCTTCTAGTCCATTCTTCAAAGTTATTGGGTTCTACATAAGCACACCTAATTTCAGAGAATAATTCCAAGTATATGAAATTATGGTGATTTTTCTCCTAACAGGCACAGTTTCAGTCTGCAAAAATAGAAACTGGGGCATTTCCAAGTCCAAATTACTACCAGCTATAGACAGAGTAAAAATTTGAAACATATAATGGTTGAATATCTTGAAGCTAGCTTTCCAACGGCACCAAGATCATTACGTTTCATTAAGTGTGCATGGTTTTCTACTCATTTTACTGAAGGGTATCCAGATTGTCCAAAAACAGACCAGTTTCAGAAACTGAATTTTTACCCTAGTTTTCAGTTCGAATTTGCTAAACGTGTAAATGTGAAAGTTATTAAGGACTACAATATGAGAAACATATATTGTTTTCATGCATTTCCATGTAGCCAATTAAGTGCAGCAAGCTACCAACGTTTCAGTCAATTCTGTGTAAATTACAGCATGGTGTTCATCTAGATAATTCCACATAACATATTAACATACTTGGAATTCCTAGTCCTAAAACTAAATCCTACTATAAGTGATAGGAATTTCTACCTCCAAAAGTCCTTCAAAATTTTCTTTGGCCCTTCTTATTTCCTTGATGAATTTTTTGCTCTCCTAGTCTCCTTCTTTCAAGCTCCTAACTTGCCTCCAAAGGTTGGATTTTGGGAGTAATTTTGAGGGGAATTTGGTCTTTAGAATGATGAGGAACAAGGGGGTGTTCTTGGTGGTGGAGTTGGTGGTGTTTTGGGAGGAGAATGGTGGTGGGAGTATGAACAAAGAAAGAAAGGGGAGGGGGAAATTTTTGGCCTGGTTGAAGGTGGAGAGGGGAGAGTGAGAATGAGAGAGATTTTTTTGATTTTGTTTTTCTTTTGCCTTAATTTTTATTTCCCCAAATTCCTCTAATCCACACACTTGGTTAACTTAATAGCCATGTGTTTACTCTTTATCATGTAAGATGACACTTTATAAGCTAAGGTGTCATTGTTAAATAATTTTGAATTTGTATTTTATGAAAAATAAAAATACATGATGAAATACTTTATACACCTTAAATACATGGTATTCATCCAATTACTCCTATTTACTAATACCAAATGATGGGTTTAAAAATCTTTTAAAAATAATTCCTACACCAATTAATTAAATAAAAATACTAGCATACTCCCAAAAATTATACGTACGCATTTACACCAAAATACGTATAAATAGGAGTACATTAAAATTGGGGTCATTACAACTGTCATTATCTGGTTTGAAGGATTGGAATCCCTCCAAGATAATCTAGGCCTTACCATGACAAATTCCGTGCAGTCTGGTCCCTTCGTCATTACTATGTCTCTACTATGTCTAGTGTATGGTATAGAGTCAAACATCACAGCATCTTAAACTCTTTAGGTCATATGCAATCCCATAGTTAATGGTTGGATGAGACTTGTTAAAGCTTTAACAAGTTCATCTCCTACCCTGGCCATGAATTTAATTTGGATATATTTACTCAACTTTGACTTTAACCTCCCTTACTAAAGGAGACGAATCTTAACAGCATGGCCACTCCCTTCACATGCTTCTGACTAAACCCATCAAGTATCTACACATCAGTTGTAAAGCCAACATTCGATATCTACCAAAGTAAAATCTTCCACATGCAATGTCCTTTAGCACATCTCCGATCAAAGGACTAACTTGTACCTACTTCCACTAGAGAGCTTTTGTTGACTCTCAGATTATGATAACCAAACAGAAGTATCTTGGGTAAGTCATTCTGTGAAATTGTTATCTTAACAAGCACGTGTGCTTTATTTAACAATGTCTCCACACTAAGTGATTATGAGACCAGTCACTACCATCCGATGGTATAGTTAATGCATACTGGTCAACCGAAATATCGATGTCCCGCCTCGATATTCCTTCGACAAGGAACGGTTCTGGACATATAATCGATGGACACATTAGCCCCATTATCATGATCGCATCATGATCTAAATGATACTCTCATAAGTCTTAAGAATTTATTCATGCTTCATATAATTACAACATTAATATAGAGGATATTATAGGTAAAGATTACCAAATAGCTTATTATTGCTAGGAACTTTTGCAACAAACTGCCTCTCTATTGAGATTGAAAATATATCCTGACATGGATTTGATGGCATCTATGTCACTCTGGAAATATGAGTCAGTATATCCTTCAACCGAAAGATCATCAAGAAGTGCCAAAGCTTAGAAGATAATTGGGAGAATCAAGGCTACTCAAGCTTGAAGAGTAGTGCTTTTAGAAGTAAATGAAAGTAATCCATGTAATATTTACATTTATGTCTTTTACTTCTTTGTATGAGTTAGGTTGCCTTGATTAGATGGTCATACTCATTGATGTACACATCATAAACCATCTTAGTGAACCATATGATCAACTTAGAACACATCCTAGTAGGTTCATTTGGTCAAAACCCTTGGTAGAAACTTTGGGTGTATGACAGGGACCTGCTATAGAAACTACAGACGCCTATGTGGTCATCAGGGGTTTGGTAACCCTTCTACAGGAACATGTCCAGCTTATCTGAAAACTGCCAGCTGTTTCAGATTTTTCAGACCAGTCTGCCTTCAAAATACAATCAGTTTTTCTGTAGTTGGAATTTTTC
Organism: Scilla litardierei; assembly: GCA_030789695.1. Classification (NCBI taxonomy): domain Eukaryota; kingdom Viridiplantae; phylum Streptophyta; class Magnoliopsida; order Asparagales; family Asparagaceae; genus Scilla; species Scilla litardierei. The sequence continues at coordinate 111,311,428 of CM061134.1, forward strand.
ATACAAACAACTTGAATAGGTTAGCTAACTTTCTAAGAGTTCCAACCCAACCTTAATCACTCAATTCCGATATCTATAATGGCAGATATGACTGTTTTAGTGATGAGCTCTCCTGAAAATCAGCCTATTGTTTCTGATTTTTCAGACCAGTCTACCTTCAAAATGCAATCGATTTTTCTGTAGTTGGAATTTTTCATCCAACCAAATTGCATTTGTTAGATAACTTACTAAGCTTTCCAACCCAACTTGAATCACTCAATTCTGATATTTGTAGTGGCAGATATGATTGTTTAGTGATCAGATGTCCTGAAAAACAGCATGCTGTTTTTATATGCGCAGGGGCCTGATCTCTCTTCATCAGTCACCTGTTGACCATGCACTAGGGGCCTATTAAACCTTCATCAGGCGCCTGGTCTAACATATTTTTGCCCATTTATAGCCGTTGGGATTCTTGGTTTTTTTGGTCTTTTGGATTGGTTTCGTGGCTTTTCTTAGGCTGATTTGGCTTCCAATAAATAGAAGATAGCTTAGATCATTTGGAACCCTTGAACACTATTGATAATATTTGAGAATCAAATCCACTCTCTATTTTCTCTCATTTCCCTCTTTTGAGCTCATCTCTCTTCATGCATTGAAGCCTAGCTCTAGGGAAATACTCAAGTGCAATCAAAGTTCATCTCAACACTTGGAGATTCTCTTCCATGTCTTGCATTCATCTTTGAGTAATTTCATCTCATCAAGGCATAGGTAAGAGTCTTTTTGTTTCATCTTTTTGAGTGAAATCCTTACTCTCTTTGTGAGAGTTACTTCTCCCTTTGTGGTAGGTTGAGTACTTGTGTAGGACTAACCCATATGTAAGGTTTGTGTGGGTCCTTGTGTATGGAAAATCCCTTGTGCAGGGTGTCCCTTGTGCAGGGTGTCCCTTGTGTAGGGAGTTGTATTCACTACCTTGTGTAGGATTATAGTGGATATTGGGGTGTGGCTGGATGTACCCAACTTTGGAGAACCCGGATAAATCCTTTGTGTTTTTGTTTGCTTATTTGTGTTGATTAATCTCCTCTTGCACTTATAATTCCGTATTTGCAAGTTTAATTTTTAATTGCACAATTATTGCCATTACACTATTCACGCCCTCTAGTGTGTGTTTTTTAGTATTGCAAGATAGACGGTTCTTACAATTGGTATCAAAGAGATGTTGAAGCATTCTATCAACTATGTCATTCAACGCTTCATCATTGTCTCAAGAAGAAGGTCTATCACCCATTCGACCCCCGCTCTTCAACGGAATGAACTACCCAAATTGGAAAATCAAGATGATGATATACTTATAGGGTCAAGACCTATGGGATGTCATGGAGTCTCCTTTTGTGAAGCCTACTACACCCGCGGCCACAAGGAACAATGCGGAGAATGTTTGATTAAATCTAATGCAAGGGTGTAACGCCCCGCTCCCCGGGATACCCGATAAGTACGAATCCGTATCAGGTATTCCCAAAGAGACGGGTGCTACGAAGAAAATACGAAATCACAAACACAAGTAGGTCTACTGCGCACTGCTGGGATAGTACATATTGCATTCCAGTCAACCCAAAACACAAGAGAACCAATAACTTAAGCATTGATGTATATAAATAAAACTGTTCATATACAACTTCCTTATACAAATCCATATACAACATTACCCACATCTCAATAAGGTACAAAAACTCACATCTCACCCAAATACAACAACACTCCCAAGTCATCCACACTTCTCACTACCCGCAAATCCAACCAACTGAGTCAAGTGCCTCCAAATCAAAGAACCAACTTGAAAAGTCAACGGTGGGGCACGTCAACGCGTGACCCAGTAGGAATTCCATATCTCAACTAGTCCTTACATGAAGTGTAGAAAGGGTGCACGTGAACAGGCAGTGTGTATGTCATGGCATAAACATCTATTATAATAAAGGAAGTAACAACTATACTTATGAACATGTGAAAGCGTGTACGTGCAACAGATAAGGTGTACAACAATGATATACAACATAAAAGAACCATAGTAAGGAAACACAAGTAAACAATGCAAATATTTACCATTGCTACAAGAGTAATGAGGATTAACAATTAATTCATTGGTTATCATTTTGGAACCCGGATAAATCGTAGGACCTTAATGAGTCGGACTTCACCCAGGGTGGGTGAAAAGTGGTACCCCAACCAGCAACACGGGCACCGGAGGGGGCCTCTCGCAACTCTATACCGAACGGGGCAAGGCATTAGAGCGAGACCTGCTCGGTTTTTCTGTCGGACAAATGGAGTAAACCATCAATTACCGTCATGGTGCATCACCGGTACACCAGCGGCCTCTCCAACCCTTTCAACTCGCCCTTCCGAGAGTGATACAGCGGGTGAGAATTCATATCATCTGTCCGCTCCTTAACTCCTTTAATTTAACCGTGTTTCCCCCAAACCCCATGTCACCCTCCTTTAAGAGGACTTAGTCATTTTCGTGAAACATAACATCTTCCATTTCTTTTCTTTCCACAGTTCATCACATACTTGGGACATGCATCGCCTTGTGCATTCCCTTTCTCATTTCACATAATATACATGAAACATATAACCATATTCACACCATCATTTTGCATGTGTCAAGAACATAAACCACATATCACCATGTAACAGAAATAATCAAGAACATTGATGGCAAGTTTAACCTCAAAAGAGAGCTTAAAACAACATTCAAATCTTTCAGCTTGCTGGAAAAACAAAACTGTCAGATTAAGAAGCACATTTCTCCATAATTTGTATCAAACATGCATATACAATACAAATGAAAGTTGTAGATATAGTCGTTCTGGATTCACCTATAAATTTTCATGCAGAAATATGAACTGAGTGTTTTATGGTGAATTGTTTGGTGAGACCTATTGAATCTGTTTTTCAGACAGATTTTAAGAGCGGCAAAGATTACTAGTTTAAGACATGTTAGAGTTAGAATCTCGAAAATGTGCACCACAGAAAGTTGTAGAAAAGTTGTTATCTTTCCAACGAGACCAAGATCAACAATTTCTATGGAGTATGCAGGGACTGGTCTACGTTTTGCCAAACTATGTCCAGACTAGATGAAATTCCGACATGTTGTAAAGATAGAATTATTAATCCTAATTACAGGCCGAATTAGTAAAAGTTCACAACATGAAAGTTATAGATAACGGTCCAATATTTAAGCCATAAAAATTTCAGAGCAAACGCAATTCTAGAACTAAGCAGAACAATCAGCTTGTAAATCTGTCTAGAATTGCTCACCGCACAAAACCACCCAAAACCCAGGATTGCTCACCGCGCACAACCATACAAAATTCAGGATTACTCACCGCGCACAACCATACAAAACTGAGGATTACTCACCGCACACAACCATACAAAACTCAGGATTGCTCACCGCGCACAACCATACAAAACTCAGGATTAACATAAGAAAAGGTAAAACCACAACAACAACAACCATGAAACTAAGCATGCAACTCTAATACTAGTTGGAGATGGAATCCTACCTTAGAGGTGATGAGAGACAATGGGGTAGCCCAAATCCATATGGCTCCTCCTTCTTCAAACCTTCTCCTTCTCTAATTCCTTCTTCTCCTCCATAGGTTCCCAGAATGAGCAACAACGCCTAAACAACGACAGGGATGCTACAGGAGTGTGTAGAGTGAGGGTGGCGTTGCCCTATGGGTGCTCAGACCCCCTAATGTCTAAGAGTGAGTAAGGGGAAGGGATGAATTTGGTCTGATCTTTGGAAAGAGAGTGAGTGAATAAAAGATTCTCTCTAATTCCTAGAGTAGCCACCTCATCTCCCTAAAATCCTCTAAGCATGCCACCAAGCCTTGGGTTAGGTAAGGATCAAGGAGCTATTGACACATCAAAGGGTGAGGTGTCACTTAGGAAAAATTAGGATTTATCTTTTTAGAAAAATAACTAAACCCACTAAATACACATACAGTACTTAATACTCATCAAGACATTAGTATTCCACCCATATATTTCATTTAATAAAATCATGTCATACAAATTATTTAAAAATAATATTTAGCTTTGACAAAATTAAATAAAATACATAAGGACTCCCAAAAATTTATACGCATATATATACGTCCAAGAATACGTATCAATACATGTATATGAATTTTGGGGTCATTACAAAGGGCAATGAACACATTCCATTGTGCCATTAATCACAATGAGTTCAATCGCATCTCCATGTGTAAAACGGCCAACGAGATTTGACATACCTTGTAGATTACTCATGAATGGACGTCAAAGGTAAAGAAATCCAAACGAAGTGTGTTTAGATATAAATATGAATTTTTTAAGATGCAGGAAGGAGAGAGTATCTCAGACATGTTCACAAGGTTCACAGATATCATGAATGCTTTGAAAGGACTTGGGAAGGTGATTATGATTGAATATTGCATATTTTAACCCCATAATCATTTACTCTTGTGCACATAATCCTTGGAATCATGCTCTCTTAACTACATTTACACTAATTCATCATTTGTGAGCATATGATTTTATTTTGGTGTCTCGAATAGGACTAAATCAAAATAGGACTAAATCAACTCAATTTTAAGGGATATTGTTTATTATAAGCATATTGTTTTAATCAAAATAGGACTAAATCAACAAAATAGGACTAAATCATTTGTGAGCATATTGTTTATTATATTTTAAGGGATTTTTCTCGATTTTTCTGGTGTCTCGAATAGGACTAAATCAACTCAAGAAGAGGAGTACAAAACAGGCGCCTGTAGACGGAACAACAGTCGCCTGGGAAACCAGACAGTCGACTGCCCATACAACGGCAGCCTTTAAAGAACTGGAGCTGGAGAAGCAGAGGCCCAACGACATTTGCCTGCAAGAGGATTGATAGTCGACTGTTATATTGTACAGTCGCCCATTATCTTCGCATCAGTCGACTGATTTTCCAGATGTCTGAGGGAGCAAAAAGAGTTGACGCTCTGTTATTTTGACACTTCTGCAGTATGCGACTGAAGAACAAAAGACAGTCCCCTGTGGATCACACAGGTGCCTGTGACTTTTAAGATAGTCTCCTGTCGGCCTTTGGTAGCAATGACAGCCACCTATCATCAGTCGACTGCCGTTTGTTCGACAGTCGACTGATCGATGGTTTTCGCCCGCAGTCTGGGTTGTGAGAAACGGGTTTTGCTTAACCCGATTTCTCTACAGTTGATGTGAATCGTTGGATTATAATTTGGAGGGGTGGGATGTAACCCCTATGGGTATAAAACACTACTATTCAGATGTAATAGATATAGAACTTAATCTTTTACTATTTTTGGTCATCTTCTTTCTTAAGAAGGGAATTAGGGTTTTGAAGAGTTTTGAGCTTTCTGATTTCGTTTTTACTGTTGCTGAGATTGATTGCTGATTGAGGAAGCTTGTATTTGGTAACAAATATCCAACCCTCTTTCTAACACACATTTTCTTTCATTCCTTGCATTGAACTATGTCTATTTTTATGAATGTCTATTTTTATGAATGCTGATTCTATTCTTGATATGCTAGGCTAGATTCATTGTGTGGGTGTTTTGGGTTGATGTAGGATGTCTTGATTGCTAATGTTAATTTCCAGCACCCCTTTTTAATCCATGTTGTTGGGTGAGTTAAACTCATGATTAATTGGATTTGATATTATCTATGGAGGAGCCACAGAACGGTGGTGCTTCGTAATTGTTGCATCTATGTATCTAATAGGTATTGCATATCTTGAAATGATTGCAAGACCCCTTCAATCCATACATCCGATAACCCTAATTGATAATCTTCTCCTAATTAATGCTCATGAATCATTCTCACACCCATTTCAAGGCATGTGAGAGTAGTGCATGTAGGTTGTGTTGCGCATCATACAACCACAGTTCTACGTCCCCTTTTAGGTAATGCACGATTCGATAAACGGCTTACAACCCAATTAACAATTTGGGTTATCGAGTGAATTAAACTTCTAAATTACGAAATATGGATTGAAGGGGTCTTGCATTCATTTCAAGATATGCAATTCCTATTGGATACATAAATGCAACAATTACGAAGCACCACTGTTCTACGGCTCCTCAATGGAGAGTATCAAATCCAATGAAGCCTTAGTTTAACTCACCCAACAACATGGATTAACAAGACATAGTTCAAATTAACATTAGCAGGGCAATCAAGGTATCCTACAACAACCCAAAACACCCACACAATGAATCTAGCCTAGCATATCAAGAATAGAATCAACATTCATAAAAATAGACATAGTTCAATGCAAGGAATGAAAGCAAATGTGTGTTAGAAAGAGGGTTGGAGATTTGTCACCAAATACAAGCTTCCTAAATCAGCAATCAATCTCAGCAACAGTAAAAACGAAATCAGAAAGCTCAAAACTCTCCAAAACCCTAATCCACTTCTTAAGGAAGAAGATGACCTAAAATAGAAAAAGATTAAGTTCTATATTTATTACATCTGAATAGTAGTGTTTTATACCAGCTAGGGGTTACATCTCATCCCTCCAAATTATCATCCAATGATTCACATCAACTGGAGAGAAATTGGGTTAAGAAAATCCTGTTTCTCGCAAACCAGACTACGGGCAAAAAAACCTGATCAGTCGACTGTTGAACAAACGGTAGTCGACTGATGATAGGTGGCTGTCATTGCTACGAAAGGGTGACATGTGACTGTCTTAAAAGTCACAGTCGCCTGTGTGATCCACAGGCGACTGTCTTTTGTTCTTAAGTCGCCTGCTGCAGAAGTGTCAAAATAACAGAGAGTCGGCTCTTTTTGCTCCCTCAGGCATCTGGAAAATCAATCAGCTGATACGAAGATAACAGGTGACTGTACAATATTACAGTCGACTGTCAATTCTCTTTGTCATGCCCTGCTCTCCCAAATACGGGAGGCGTAGCTGACGAGGCCGCCGTAGTATTCAGACTCAGGCTCGAGCCCTCTTATTTAAATACTACTAGGCATTTTTTTGTGGTTAACTTAATTAAATAGCAGGACATTGCAACAACACTGGAATAGTACACAGAGAAAAGTAAAGTGCTCCAAACAGAAATAAAACTCGCAGTACTAAAATAAAAGTAATAACAACATAGAAGTTACATTACATTACAATTTTACAAAGTTCTTATACATACAACAGCTGTACAAAGGGGGCTACAAAAGTGGGTACAACAAAAAGAAGAAACCCATAACCCAAAAAGTACAAAAGGGTCCACACCCAGTACAATACACCCACTAGTCTAACCCCGGGAGTCTGACTGGACAAGGTCGCACGTAGGCTCTACCTATGTAGTACTAGCACCGGTCTCTAACTCAGGGACCCACGTAGTTTGCTCGGGTCTCGTACTTGAAAACCACAGGATGGGACACGTCAACGCATGACCCAGTAGGAACTCCTAACACTCTAGTAGGACCCAGTTTTAGAACTGGTCTTCCTAACTAGTCATCTAACTACATGTGTCACATTAATCACAAGATTTATGCAAAAATTAAAGAACAGAACATAAGTGCTGGAAATAATAAAAGAAAGCAGAACTGAAGTACAATTGCTGACTAAATTAATTAAAATTAAACATTGTTTCTGATTTGGAACCCGGGTAAACCGTAGGATGATAATGAGACAGACTTCACCCGGGGTGGGTGAAAAATGGTACCGCAACCAGCGACATGAGCACTGGAGGGGACTTAACTCCCCCTACCCGAACAGAGAAAGGTATGGGAGTTAGATAAATCTCAGTTTTTAGTGCAAAACGGAGAAAACCATCAGTTACCAGTCATGGTTCGACACGAGCACACCACTGGTCTCTCTAACCCTCTCAAACTCTCCCTTCCGGGAGTGACACATCAGGTGAGATAATCGTACAACTGTCCGCTCCTTAACACCTAAAATTTACCAGTGTTCCCCCAAGCCCACATCTGAAGTCTCACCTATTTTAGAATGGACCGAGCACTCCGATGTCAATCTCTCATTCTTACGCTCAGTTTTTAGAACTTTTCATCATTGTTTCGTCAATGATTCATTAACGGTCTCAACTACCGCTTTTACTTCATCATTACACATATTTCTCATCGACACCATCACATAGAGCATATCATATGAATAGCTTGATAACTGAATTTGAACAAAACATAAAATGACAATACATGGCATGATAATAATGAAATACTTGAATCTGTCTAAACTATTACAGCAGAAATAACGGTGCTTTAGACCTATCTACAGTCCGATTTAGCCTCTGGTCCCTCATGCAAGTTGTAGGAAATTTTCTTCTGATTTCCGTAGTATCGTAGATTGTAGTTTTTGGATTTTTCTACTATTTTCTATGAATTTTCTAAGTGACTGTCCTGTGCTAAGAAAATTTCCAGCACATGAACTGCCACTGCAAAAAGATTGGTACTTTTAACATATATACAGTCAGAATCAGTCTCTGGTCCCTTCATGAAAGCTGTAGGAAATTTTCTTCTGACTTCCATAGTATCCTAGATTGTAATTTTTGGATTTTTCTATTATTTTATATGAATTTTCTAAGTCTCTGTCCTGTGTTAAGAAAAATTTCCAGCACATGGTTGGATGTCACTATTAACATAACTACACTAGTATGAAAATTAAGGTTACAACATTCACAAATTATTAACATGCTTCCAACTTTACAAGGATAATATTTTTACTTTTAACATATTATAAACTGACATATAACTATCATTTAACACATTAACATGAAACATAACTACATGCATACATGAAACTTAAATTAAACATAGATGTATACTAGCTCAAATATGTGATTACACTAATATAGCATGAGCATAATAAACACACTACATAGTTTACGACATAGAAAACCTATTAACAAAATATGTACTCATGGCATGGGATTACTATTTCTTAAGAACAATCCTAAAATGACCTACCTTGAAAGTCCTAAAATTCTTTGGCCCTTCTTAATCCTTGAAGAACTTGGGGCTCCTCCAAAAATTCCTTCCTCAATCTCGTAGCTTGGCCTCCAAAAGTTGGATTTTTGGAGAGTTTTGGGAAGAATTTTCGTGTGAGAATGATGAGGAAAAGTGAGGGGTTCTTGGTGGTGGAAGGGGTGGCACTTGAGGTGGTGTTTGGTGGAGGGGAGATGAAACAAAGGGATGAAAGGGAGGAGAGGGAGAATTCGACCTGCTGTAGGGAGGTAGAGGGTGAGTGAAATTTTGGGTTTTTTTGTTTTTGTTTTTCTTTTCTTGATTTTTGATTTTCTCCCCAAATTCCTCTCATCCATTCATTTAGTCAATGATGAAGCCATGTGTTTTCTCTTTACCTTACAAGATGACACAGTAGTAGGTGATGTGTCATGGCTACCAATTTTTGAATCTGTATTTTAGAAAAAAATAAAAATACAATAGGAAATACATCATACCTCTTTCAATACATGCTATTTCATCCAAATACTCATATTTACTAATACCAAATGATGGTTTAAAACCTTTTAAAAATAATTCCCCCACCAAAATAATTTAAGAAAAATACGTGCAAACTCCCAAAAATTATATGTACGCATATATGCCAAAATACGTACAAATACGTGTACATTGAAATTTGGGTCATTACACTCTTGCATGCGACTGTCGTTGGCCTTCTGCTTCTCCAGCTCCAGTTCTTTAAGGGCAGGCGACTATCGTTGTTTGGGCAGTCGACTGTCTGGTTTCCCAGGCAACTGTTATTCCTTCTACAGGTGCCTGTTTTGTACTCCTCTTCTTGAGTTTATTTAGTCCCCTACGGGACACATGAAAAATCTAGAAAAATTCCTAAAAATATAATAGACATTTATAACCCTTTGGAAAGTGAAATTGTGCCAAAATAAAATCATATTCTCACAAATGATGAATTAGCATAAATGTAGTTAAGAGAGCATGATTCCAAGGATTATGTGCACAAGAGTAAATGATTATGGGGTTAAAATATCCAATATTCAATCATAATCACACCCCCAACTAGCGTTTTGCTAGTCCCTAGCAAAATAAGTGACCAATCCCAAAATACAAAGTTGACTCCTTTCATGGATTATTGGCCATACTAAAAGGGTGTTGAAATCATGTATATAAGGACAAAGTTCCCAAGTCTATACACTCTTCCCTATGACTATAATCTCATTCCTCTTACGTGCTCCACCATCCACACCTAAGCTCGGTATATCCCTTAATATGTCATAATCTCATGGTGTAAGATGCTTATGAACTCTCGAGCTTATGGGATATGACACTTACTCCCTCAAAAGATCATGGAAATGAGTTGTGGTTCAAATTTCATGCATTCACTCAAATTTCCTGGCAATTTTTGCCTTATTCAAAGTACCATGGCAAAAGTTTATGCCTTATTCAAATGTGCACAAGTGCACTTATTAATTTAGCATTTGATGGCATTCATTTGAGCAACTCCAAATTCCAAGTCACTATCTTAGGATCCATGAATATAAACCTAGCCGAATTTTTAAAATTCCTAAGGATTAATCAATTAATCGTTGATACCAAGGTTTCTACATCACTATAGGGTTTCAAATAGGTGGTAATTGTCATGAGCTTCAAGTTAAAGGGTAAAGAGTAAGAATGAGAGACACAATTAATTTCCCATAGTACGTAAAGATACAACACACCCTAATTTGCCAAAATCCACTTCAAGAATACATTTTTACCAAAGTTGGGAATGATCACCACATTTAATCAATGGGTCTAACAAAAACCTATGGGTTGCAGAAATGTTGATGATAACTAGAAATTGTTTTTTTATTTCATTCAATTTATTTTCATTCAAGAAGTTTCTATATCCTAGTCCTCACCCCCAACTAAAAATAAACATGGTCCTCAATTTTTGAAGGGTGAGATGAAATATGTGCATAAAAGTGGATAAACTAGGATAAGAAATCTTGAGCAAGAGTTATTCATTACTACATATTACTAGATAGGAAAGTTTTGAAACGAACACACCTAGTTGGTTCCACCCGGCGGTCGTTCCGTAAGCGCCATAGTGTTCTCGTCTTTACTTCACAGCTCTTGGTAATGCTTTAAGCGTTGGCCGTTCACCTTGAATTCGTTGTCGTTTGTGGGTTGGCAACGGTCACCGCGCCATGTGGAAATACCTCCCGAACAATGAAAGGTCCAATCCACTTCGAACGAAGTTTTCCAGGGAGGAGATGAAGTCTTGAGTTGTAGAGTAGCACTTTCTCCCCCGGGTGAATTCTCTCCTCAAAATGATTCGATTATGGGCACACTTAAGCCTCTCCTTCACGAGCTTGGAATTGTTGTATGCCTCCCCGCTTATCTCTTTAAGCTCTACTATCTACAATTTACGAGAAGAGTGATCAATTCCACAATTAAACTTTTTAATTGCCAAAAAAGATTTGTGTTCAAAGTTCAGTGGGCAAGTGGCAAAATTTTCCAAAGACTAAGCGATAATGGGGACATCCCTAAAACTGTCTTATAGGCGGTACGGTACGCCCACAATGCCTCGGGAAGACGCATGCTCCAATTCTTCCTTGATGGATTCACCGTCTTTTGAAGTATGTTCTTAATCTCCCGATTCGCCAACTCTGCTTGTCTATTGGTTTGGGGGTGGTATGGTGTAGAAACCTTGTGTTTCACCCCAAACTTCTTCATTAAGCTTGCGAAGAGGCAATTGCAGAATTGTGATCCTCCGTCGCTTATCATTGCCTTTGGCATCCCAAATCGTACGAAAATGTTTTCCTTCATGAATTTAAGCACGATAGCCGCATCATTGGTCCTACAAGGAATATCCTCCACACATTTAGATACATAATCTATAGAAAGCAGAATATATGTGTACCCAAAAGATGGGGGAAGTGGCCCCATAAAATCAATGCCCCCAACAATCGAAAATTTCTAATTCAAGAATGGGGTTTAATGGCATCATATTTCTTTTAGTAACCCCCCCCCCCACTTTTGGCAAACTAAGCATGACTTACAATATGTATAAGTGTCCTTAAACATGCTAGGCCAGTAAAAACCACATTGTAGAGTTTTTGCTATGGTCTTTTGGACGGAAAAATGACCACCACACACCCTCGTGGCAAAAATGTAAAACACTATCAAACTCATGGTTGGGTATGCATCTCCTTACTATTTGGTCATTACAATACTTGTAAAGATAAGGGTCATCGAAAAAGAAAGATTTTACCTCAAAGATGAACCTTTTGTAATCTTGGCGAGACCAAGTGTAGGGATTCTTATCGGTGACCAAGTAGTTTATGATGTCGGCATACCATGGGAGTGTGTGGGAGATCGCAAAAAGATGTTCGTCAGGGAACGAATCATTCAATGGGATGGTTTCCGGCTCCATGATCATCGTTAACCGTGAAAGGTGATTGACAACATGATTTTCTGCTCCCTTCTTGTCCTTGATGGGATGTTGAATACCTGCAAGAGCAAAATCCAACGGATTAGTCTAGGCTTCGCTTCTTTCTTGGAATGGAGATATTTAAGAGCGGCATGGTCGGTGAAGATTGTAATTGGGAATCCCAATATGTAGCTCCTAAATTTCTCTAACGCGAGGACAACGGTTAAAAGCTCCTTCTCCGTGGTGGTGTAGTTTCGTTGAGCCTCATGCATGCTCTTGCTTGCATAGTAAATCACCATGGGGACATTGTCCTTGTGTTGTCCAAGTATGGCACCAACCGCATAGTCACTAGCATTGCACATAATTTCGAAGGTGATGTCCAATCTGGCACCTGAAGAATAGTTGAACATGTGATCAAATTTTTCAACTTCTCAAAAGCAAGTTAACAATCATTATTCCAAGCAAAATCTACATCATTTTTCAAAAGCATGCAAAAAGGTTGAGATATAGAACTAAAATATTTTAGGAACCTCCTATAAAATCCTGCATGCCCAAGAAATGATCGAATATCTCTTACACAACGAGGAGTGGGTAGCTCTTCTATTACCTCAATCTTGGCTTTGTTGACATGGATACCTTCCTTGGATACAAAATGGCCGAGGACTAAGCCTTCAATGGTCATGAAATGGCATTTCTCCCAATTCAAGAGAAGGTTTTTCTCGATGCACCGATCTAACACCAAAGCCAAGTTAGATAAAAAATTATTAAATGAGCTACCATACACAGAGAAATCATCCACGAATACCTCCATAATCTTTTCAACCATATCATAGAAAATTCTAAGCATACAACGTTGAAAGGTTGCGCGGGCATTACATAAGCCAAATGGCATTCTCCAGAATGCAAAAGTGCCAAAGGGACAAGTGAATGTGGGCTTCTCTTGTTCCTCGAGTGCTATTTCAATTTGATAATAACCGGAGTAGCCATCAAGGAAGCAATAATACTCGTGTCCGGCCACTCTCTCAAGGATTTGATCTAGAAATGTGAGAGGGAAGTGGTCATTAAGGGTCTTAGAATTAAGCTTCCTATAGTCAATGCACATGCACCATCCCGTGGTGGCCCGCATGGGGACTAGCTCATTGTTCTCATTTTTAACTACCGTTAGCCCTGACTTCTTAGGTACAACTTGAATGGTGCTAACACATCTACTATCGACAATGGGGTGTATAATACCTGCATCAAGAAGATTAAGGATTTCACCCTTTACCACTTCCTTTAGGTTAGGATTTAACCTAAGTTGCATCTCTCTAATGGGTTTGGTGTCATCCTCTAAGTAGATGTGGTGCTAACAAATTAGGGGGTCAATACCTTTAATGTCGGCAATTGTCCAACCAATTGCCCCCTTATGTGTTTTAAGCATTTCTAAAATTGCATTTCTTGCTTAGTAGAGAGTTTAGACGATATTACCACGGGGAATGTGCCTGATTCCCCAAGAAATGCATACTTCAAATATGGCGGCAATGGCTTCAAGTCTAATGATGGGTGCTCTAGCTTCAATGGCCTTTGGTATGGCCTGTCCAACGGTAGCGGTTCAAAAGATGGCATCCACTTAGTTACCGTGCCAACTTCCTGCAAAGAACAATCGGTGTCAATATTTTCACAAAAATGTTCAACAAAATTAAGTTTTTCAACAAACTCCGCATTAAAATGCTCTTCAACTAGAGTCCCAATCATACAAGCATCCTCAAACTCACCATCCCCTAATGGCAACTTACAAGCATTAAAAATTTTTAAGTCAACGGTCATGTTGCCAAAAGAGATTTTAAGTTGACCATCCCTACAATTGATTATAGCATTGCTTGTAGCTAGGAATGGTCTACCCAAGGTGATGGGAGTTGATGTCTTGGTTTGAGGTCTAAGGATATCCAACACGACAAAGTCCACTAAGTAGTAAAATTTGTCCACTTGGATAAGCACGTCCTCTATGCTACCCTTGAGGACCTTGATAGATCTATCGACTAATTGGAGAATAATGGGTGTAGATTTCAATTCTCCGAGTCCTAATTACATGTACAAGTCATATGGCAAAATATTAACACTCGATCCTAAATCATTGAGGGCTTGACCTATCTTTTTGGTTCATATGATGCATGGGATTATAGGTAAGCCGGGATCCTTGTATTTAATAGGAGTGTTGTGTTGCACAATGGCACTAACTTGTTGCGTTAGGAAGGCCTTTTTCTTAACACTAACATTCCACTTAATGGTGCACAAATCTTTTAAAAATTTAGCATATGCTGGAATTTGATTTATTGCATCAAGAAGATGAATATTAATTTGACATTTCTGAAATATTTTGCGGATTTCGGATTGAAACTTATCTATCTGTGGAGGTTGAAGCCTTTGAGGGAATGGTGCAGGAGGAATGTACGGCTCGGGCTCTTCAATGACGATCTCTTCGGAATGGTTGCCTTTGTCCGATCCTTCCTCTTGCACCTCTTCATTTGGGGCGGCTTCATTTTCCATAACTATCTCCACCTCGACTCTTGGTGGCTCCGACTTCTCAATTTCTCGACCACTCCTGAAAGTTCTCACCGCTTGACAAGACTTGACGTTGGGTCCTCACGATGATGAATTCAAGTTGGGGTTGGGGAGTGGTTGTGCCGGAAGCTTGCCCTTCTCCAGAGTTGCTGCAACCTTTTCCATGTTCTATTTGAATTGTTGAAATTGTGTTGGTATTGCACCTGGGTTTGTTGTAATTGTTGCCACTGTTGAAAATTGGCTTGATTTTGCGTTGTTTGCATTTGGATGAATTGTTGCAATGTGTCGCTCAAAGATTGCACTTAGGGTTCATTTGTTTCATCCATCCTCCTTTGGATGCCTTGTTGATTGTTGTTGTTGTTGAAAGGTGGACGATACGATAGTTGAGCTTGTGGTCTTTGTGGTCCCTAATTCAAATTCGGGCTATTCCTCCAACTCTGGCCTTGATTGTGGGAATCGTTGTATCCGTGTCCTGGGTTGGAGTTCACCACATAATTTCGTGTGGGGTCTTGAAGTACTTCCTTAGCTAGCGGTAGGTTGGGACATTGGTTGATGCCATGGTCGGCGCTATTGCAAAGGTTACATAGCCGTTCATTAACAACCGTCACAGCCTTCACTCCTTTTAACTGCAACCCTTCAAGTCTCTTGCAAACGATGGCCTCCATTCTTGCCTCTAAGGCTTCCTCTTGGGTCAATGTAAGGCGACCTCCACGAGCCAAAGGTTGAGGTAATTCTCTTCTCTTAGAATCGGGAGTCGCCTCCCAACTTCGTGCATTCTCCACGATGGATTCTAAGTAATCACATGCCTCCTCCGGTCTCTTATCCATAAATTCCCAGTTGCACATCATTTCCAAGAATTGTTTCATGGATGGGATGAGTCCATCATAAAAGAAACCGATGAGACGATATTCATCAAATCCATGGTGTGGACAAGCTAGTAGCATCTCCTTGAACCTTTTCCAAGTGATATCAAAGCTTTCATTTGGCTTCTGAGAAAAGTTTACCATTTGCTGCTTTAATCCCTGAGTCCTATACAAGGGAAATTTTTTTTTCAGACATTCAGCGTGCATTGCTAACCAGGAGTTAATAATATGAGGAGGTATAGCATTAAACCAATTTTTAGCTTTATCCTTTAAAGAAAAAGGAAACAGTTTAAGATAAATGGTTTCATTGCTAGCCTTCCCATCAGAACATGTGAGGCAGACATCTTGAAAATCCTTAATGTGTAGATAAGGGTTCTCCTTCTCTACACTATGAAAAGTGGGAAGTATTTGAAATATCCCAGGTCTTGGGCTAAAGGAATTCGCATCGGCTGGAAGCACAATGCATGAGCCGGTAGCAGACCTACTTGGTCTCAACACATATCTCAAACTTCGATCACCCTCTTGTTGAGCGTCGTCACAATGATTGGTGTTGTCATTAACGTTGGTGTTGGTATTGTTATCGGGTATGTCTATGTTTCTTACTAATCTATGTGTTTGAGTAGTCCTTAACCACATAAACTAGACAATTGAGTTCAAGCCAAAACTTTCCAAGATTAGCCTAACTTTTATAGTTTTGATGATTATAAAAACAGAAAAACAAACTGGGATATCCACAATGAGTACGGACAAAAGAATGGAAAGATCTCACCAAATTTTCATGACAAAAACCAAAGTGTGAAACGAAGATACGTCGTCCCTGGCAACGGCGCCAAATGATTAACCGCAGGACGTGCACAATCCAAGTAGGATGGACATGCTCGCCTCCCAAGAGAAGGAGTGTCAAATGCAATATAAACCTATGAGTACTGGGTCGAATCCACAGAGACAACTCTTTTCACAATTACAATCTCGATTGGTTAAGGAATGCTAAAGGTGTTGGTACAACCAACTAAACTAACAAGTGCGGTGAGTGGAGGTGTGGGGTGATACGGTCGAGCCAAACCCAAGGTAGGGAGGGTGGAGACCAAAGTGTGGAGCTAGTCAAGCAATGAGAGGTGTGTGGATGGGATGTCATTAAGGTTGTGGATTGATTAGCAATAGGCTCATCCCAAATGAATCAACCATCGCATCCATTTCATGGTATGCAGGGTTGTGCACGTAGGTGATGCCCTTAAGGCACACCGTCGTTCTACGTCCCCACCAAGGGTAATGCATGATTCATTCATATGTTGATTAGTGGGTTGGAATCCCTAACTTAAGCTCGTAAGTCGATCCTTGCATCCGTGTCAATAGGATGCATGGATCGTGCACGTAGGTGTGATCCTTAAGGTACACCACCGTTCTACGGCCCTGCCAAGAGTAGTGCACGACTCAATTAAACCTAGGGCACAACCCATCAATCAGCACTACTAACATCCATCTCAAGGCATGCTAGGTTTATTAAATGTAAGAAATGAGCAATAACTATTCAACCGTACAAGCCCTAATTAATCCAAATCCACACACAATTGACTCTAGGCCTTCATAATGAAAGAAACTTGATAATCATTCAAGAAAAGAAAATAAACATTCATTACAAGCCAGAAATCAAACAATTATCAAATGGGTCTCTCTCTCATTCAACAATCATTCAATAATATTCATTACAAAATAATAGAGTAAAATGTTACAAGAGAGGGGTAGAGATCACCAAATAGAAACCCTAGAATGCAAGCTCTCCCTCTCTTTCTCCTCCACCAAGCTCCACCAAGCTCCCAATGGCCTCCAACCCTAGCCCTAGCCCTTGGGGAAAAAGATGGGGGTCTAAACCCCCCAATGGAACAGTAAAAATGACTGATGGATCATATTACCTCAGAGTTTAGGGGGTTTAAACCTCGAATGGATTACATCCTAACCCTCCAAAGAAACATCCAAGGGCTCACAGTGAATGGGGAGAAATCGGGTTAAGAAAAACCCATTTCTCGCAACCCAGATTTGGCAAAAAAGAACAGCGACAGGTGAATGTCGAACAACTATCAGTTTCCTGTCGTTGGTCAGGCAAGCGACTGCTGTGAATTACACAGGCGACTGTGAATGACACAAGAGCCTGTCTTTTGTGCTTCAGTCGCCTGCTGTAGCTGTGGTCAATTCGACAGTATGTTGGATTTCTTTTGCCCTTCAGGATGAGATGAACCAGTCGACTACTATTGAAAGAACCGTCGACTGCTGTTGAAAGAGCAGTCGACTGTCGTTGTAAGGACAGTTGACTGTCCTGGCTCCAGCTTCACTTCTCCATTCACTTGATTTTGTCTCCTTCGGGACTCCAGAAAAATCCCAAGAAATTCTGGAAAATCCCCAAGACTCCCAGAAGTACCTGAAAATATGAGAAGGAAAAATTAGTCCATATAATGATGTTTTGTGCAAAGAATGCAAGGAAGCTCTAATATGAAACATAAAGTGATAATACACTTAAGAGAGCAAGATTAAGCATAATCTTTAGCACAAAATAGGGGTAGTTATGGGGTATAAATATACACTTTTCACTACGAATCAGAAGGTGATTTCTCAATAGGATCGAGTGGAGAAGATCCTTGACTCTCTTACACCTCAATGGGAGTCATAGGCCAACGGTATTGTGGAGTCAAACGACATGACCAAATACATCGTTGAGGAGTGCATTGGAAATATCATGGCGTGTGAAGTAAAATGTCTACATATGAAGGAGATCCAACCATCCAAGCCCGAGAAGCCCGAGAAGCCAAAGGAGATTGCATTTCATAACGCAAAGGATCCTATCAAATTGAGGAAAAAATTCAATCAAGAAGCCTCAAGTGAAGAAGAAGGCAATGATGAGGCTAGTGATGATGATATCATGGAGCTTGCCAAGAAACTCAAAGCATTCTTTAAAGACAAACATGGTAAGTCTTCGTCAAAGTTTGTTTATAAATCTAACAAGACTCCAACTTGTTTCAATTGTAGCGGTAAAGATCATCTTTCTACCGAATGCCTCTCCAAACCCTCTAAAGAATCTTACAAAGGGAACGTGAAGAAATTTTGGAAAGGGAAGTCCAAATACAAGAACAAGAAGACGGGTCTTGTTGGCATGTATGATGACTCAAGTGAGGACTCATCAAATGAAGAAGATGATGATCATAAGGAAGAAGCTCACATGTGCTTCCCGGCATTCAATGACTTCTCTACAAGTGGTGATGAAGAGGAAGAGATTTTCAACTCCAATGAAGAAGGTTGCTTCATGGCTATTGAGGGAGATCCAACACCAAGCTCTAGCGATGAAGACTGCGAAAATGAGGATGATGAAGATGAGAAGGAGCCAACGCTATCATATGAGGAGCTTGAATATCGCAACACGGAGCTCTCCAAAGGGGTAAGTAAATTCATCAATGCTTACTCTAAATTAAAATCTAAATTTGTTGATGTTAAGAGTATGTTGCATGAATTAGAATCTACTAATGTAAATGATAATGATTTGCATATTTGTGACACTAGTGAGAGAGAGACACTTCTCTCTCAAGGTAAGGATTTAAGCATTTCAAATAAAAAATTGGTAGCTCAAAATCTTAGCTTAGAGTCTTGCATTCAACAACTAACGTTGAAATACGAAGAGGAATCCCAAAAGCTCATAAGCTTTGTACATTCTAGGAATTCACTCCATGATTTGTTGGAAAAACAACATTCGGAAAATCATAGAGGAGGATTGGGTTTTATTCCAAATAAGGTACCCAAACCCACCTATATGTCTTCTTATGGTGCAAAATCAAAACCTATTGCTTAAACACCTAAGAAGAATGACCATGCTTTCTTGAATAACAATAACCCTAACAAGAACCATGTAAATCACAAGGTGACGAGGGAGAATGAAAATTCTTCATTTTTTGCTACGAAGCAAGCCCCTCACTTTATGCTTTCCAAGAAACATTCTTTTACACATATGCATGGCACATTCATACCTCTTGCAAAGGCAAAACCCTTGCATATGAAATCCCTAAATTTGTGGATTCCCACTAGTGTTAGTGTGCAATAGAGGGATAGATTTATCAACTCTTTTGTTAAAGATGTGATCACCTCATGTGATTATATTAGGAAATTAAACTTTTCTTGGGTTTGGTTCCCTAATGTATAGGTCTCTCACACATGTGCATATTGCATGGGTATTTTGCTTAAATATTTAATTTTTGCATACCCATTGATTGTGTTATTTTTTTCATGCTTTTGAAAATATTTTCAAAATATTTTTCATGCAAATCGGACCTTGGGGATTTCATTGTCATACATGCATTTGTTGATCCATGTGTATGACAATGGGGGAGTTAGTATGTTATGTATGTTTAAAATTATTTTAAAACATATTTTAACACTCATTTTGGGTTATTTTTAGATCATTATCTACATTTGGTTATTGTGGGCTCAAACACAACCCATTGGTGTGCCAACATTGTATATGCTATATTTTCTCTTGGCAATGTCATTTTTATCAATGATTCTTGATCTTTCTATATCAATGCATTGATACAATTTACGTCCATGGCTCCAATTAAGTTTGATTAGATCATAAAAGTCAACATTTTGACCTTTTCTATGATATAGGGGGAGCATGGGATAGTGATTGATACCAACTTAGGATTTCATATTAGGTATCAAACATCTCTTAAATCGCTTAGTTTTTGTCACATTTTAACAGGGTATCAATGAAAAGAGTTATTTCTTGCATGTTGTGTCCACCTTTATGACAATGACAAGGAGGAGAGAGAAATTTGATTACGTAAGTCATATGGGGAGAGATATGGATTATGTAAGTCATATGGGAAGAGATATGGTTTATGTAATCTTGCCTATTATATGTCACAATTTATTTGAAGTTTTATTGGTTAATTATTTACAATTGGTGCATATAAGTAGGGGGAGCTCATTTGCATTGTGCTTTATTTATTTATCTTTTACATAATGTGTGTCATCATCAAAAGGGAGAGAATGTTAGGCATTGACTGTTTAGACCAATATATTTTTGATGATGATCACAGCATTATGTTGTTACTAATGACTCTCAATGTTTTAGTCTCATGTTTAACAATTGAAGAATAGCATTTTGGAGACTAAAAGCTTGGTGAAAGGATGGACATCAAGAGGAGCATTTCTATAGCTTGGAGCTTGATGAAAGAGAGCTCATCAAGAGGTGCCAAAGCTTGGAAGATGATGAGGAGAATCAAGGCTACTCAAGCTTGAAGATTAGTGCTCTTAGAAGTAAATTAATGTAATCAATGTAGTATTTACATTTATGTATTTTACTTCTTTGTGTCAGTTAGGTTGCCTTGATTAGATGGTCATACTCATTCTTGCACACATCATAAACCATCTTAGTGAATCATAGGATCAACTTAGAACACATCTCAGTAGGGTCATTTGGTCAAAACCCAAGTGGACACTTTAGGTGCATGACATGGGCCTGCTGTAGAAACTACAGGTGCCTCTGTGGTCATTAGAGGCCTGCTAACCATTCTACATACATGCTTATCTAAAAACTGCCTGATGTTTCTGATTTTGCAGACCAGTCTGCCATCAAAATGAAATTAGTTTTTCTGTAGTTCTAATTTTTCATACAAACCACTTTCATTGGTTATCTAATTACTAAGATTTCCAACCCAACTTAAATCACTCAATTCTGATATCTATAGTGGCAAATATGACTGTTTTAGTGATCAGCTCACCTGAAAATCAGCCTGTTGTTTCTGATTTTTCAGACCAGTCTGCCTTCAAAATGGAATCATTTTTTCTATAGTTGGAGTTTTTCATACAAACAAGTTGCATTGGTTAGCTAACTTACTAATTTTTCCAACCCAACTCGGATCACTCAATTTTGATATCTGTAATGGCAGATATGACTATTTTAGTATCAGATGTGCTAAAAACAGCCTGCTGTTATTTATCTTGCACTGGGGCCTGATCTCTATTCATCAATCATATGTTGACCATGCACCAGGGGCCTGTTAAATCTTCATCAGGCGCCTGGTCTGACTTATTTTTGCACGTTTATAGCCGTTAAGATTCTTGGTTTTTTGGTCTTTTAGCTTGGTTTCTTGGCTTTTCTTGGGCTGATTTGGCTTCCTATCAATAGGTGATGGCTTAGATCATTTGGAACCCTTGAACACAATTGATAATCTTTAAGAATCAAAGCCACTTTCTATTTTCTCTCATTTCCCTCTCTTGAGCTCATTTCTCTTCATGCATTGAAGCCTATCTCTAGGGAAATACTCCAAGTGCATTCAAAGTTCATCTCAACACTTGGAGATCCTCTTACATGCCTTGCATTTATATTTGAGTAAGTTCATCTCATCAAGGCATAGGTAAGAGTCCTTTTGTTTCATCTTTTTGAGTGAAACCCTAACTATCTTTGTGAGAGTTAGCTTCTCCCTTTATGAGAGGTTAAGTCCTTGTGTAGGACTAACCCATGTGTAGGGTTCGTACTAGTCCTTGTGTAGGGCAAATCCCTTGTGTAGGGTGTCTCTTGTATAGGGAGTTGTATTCACTACCTTGTGTAGGATTATAGAGGATATTGGCGGTGTGGCTGGATGTGCCCAACTTTGGAAACCAGGATAAATTCTTTGTGTTTGTGTTTGCTTATTTGTGTTATTAATCTCCTCGTACACTTATAATTCTGCATTTGCAAGTTTAATTTTTATTGCACAATAATTGTCATTACACAATTCACCCCACCCCCATCTAGTGTGTGGTGTGTATTATTGCAAGGTAGACGGTCCTTACACATCATAGTCTATGCCAAGCCTTTAACAATATCTTTTAGTCACTAACCTTTCCTTAAAGTTCTACCTTTGCTTCTGTACCAATCTTCTTCACGAAGATCCATTTGTTCCCTATGGGTTTGACCCCTTTGGAAACATCCTCAAAAGTTCATACTTTATTGGTATGAATGAAATCCATTTCACGATTCATCTCAGTAAGCCATCTTGTAGAGTCCCTACTCTGCATGGCTTCTTAGAAATTTGTAGGATCATCATCATCCATGCTGCTATCCTCTATTCCACCATCAACGAGAAAACCTTAATATCTCTCTGGTAGATGGGAACGTCTACCAGATCTTCTGATTGGCTATGTTTCATCAATGGAAGCATTGATGTCTAGTCACATTCATTGGTCCGTAATAATTTATGTTTCTAGAACCTCTTCCAGATCGTACACTTTGCCTAGTGTCTCTTCACTAAGAGACTCCTTCTCTATGAAGGTAGCATGTTAGGTAACAAACACTTTTGGTTTCTCAATGTAATAGGAAAGATATCCTCTAGAATTTTTAGGATACCCCACAAATTTGCATATGCCAGACTTAATCTTCAGTTTGAATTGATGTGCCTTTTAACCTATGATGCACAACCCCATATCTTAACAAAATTAAGATTGGGTCTTTTTCCAGTCCATATCTCTTATGGAGTGGTACACACAGCTTTAGACAGGACCATGTTCAATATGCGTATATCTGTTTCTAAGACATAGCCCCAGAAAGAAAGCATTAACTCTGTGTTACTCATTATGGATTGCTACATACCCAATAAGGTGTGATTGCTTATATCTGACACATCATTTTACTGTTGAGTGTAAGTAGAAGTAAACTAAGAGAGAATACTATTCTCTTTTAAATACACAATGAATTCCAGACTGAAGTATTCTCCTTTCCAATCTGATCGAAGAATGTTAATACTCTTTCCAATCGATTTCTATGCTTCATACTTATGCTCTTTGAACTTTTTAAAGGCATCAGATTTATGTTTCATCAAGAACGCATATCTATACCTTGAGCGTTCCTCAGTAAAAGTGATGAAGTAAGAATACCTTCCTTTAGCTTGAATAGACATTGGGCCACATATATTAGTATGTATGAGTCCAAAGAGTTCACCAACTCTTTCTCCTTGTCCAACAAAATGAGTTTTAGCCATTTTTCCTTTGAGACACAACTTACAAGTTGCCAACGATTCATAATTGAAAGGATTCAAAAATCCTTCATTATGCAATTTTATAAGTCTTTTCCCACCAATATGGCCTACTCTATAATGCCAAAGATAAGATTCATTATTACTTGGAGTTTTTCTTTTGTTACCATTTAACACAATGTTCACATTCAAAACATAAACACCATTACATGGAGTACTGAAGCCATAAAATATGTCTTTATTGAAAAATGTTCATAACATTATTTTTTACTATGAAATTGTATCATTTCTTAGCTAATAAGGGTATGTATACAATATTACATATCATGCTCGATACATAGTGGCAATAATGTAAACCAAAATTTTCCCTTCTGATCAGCTAAGGTGGAGTACGTCGATGGTATCAACGCATGCTCCATTCCCCACTTATAGAGCAAAGATGTAACGCCATATTTCTATACGTGTATATTTTGTACGTATTTATGTTAATTTATTTAAGGGTAAATTGCTGAAAAATACCCTCACGTTTGGGACATTTTTACGTAAAAACCCTGACGTTTATTTTCATCACAATATATACCCAAACGTTTTCCGATGCTTTTAAATTGATACCTTTTTTTAAGTTTCCATCCAAAAAACAGAAATTTGGACAAATTTTTACCCCTGAATGTTCCTTTTATAAGTTAATACTCTCACGTTTGGGCCTTTTATAAGTTAATACCCTGAATTGGGTATGTGTCCATTGGGGTGGGTGGGTGCATGGGTGTGTGGGGTGTGTGTGGGCGCATTCGAGGGGGTGTGTGTGTGCTTTGGGGTGGGTGTGTGTGCGTGCATGGGGAGGGTGTGTGCATGGGTAAGTGGGTGTGTGCATGGGGTGTGTGTGCATGGGGTGGGTAAGTGTGTGCATGGGTGCATGGGTGGGTGGGTGTGGGCATGGGGTGGGTGTGCATAAGGTGGGTGTGTGTGCATTGGGGTGGGTTGGTGCATGGGTTTGTGTATGGGTCTGTGCATGCATGGGGTGTGGGTGTGGGCATGGGTGTGCGTGCATGGGGTAGGTGTGCATGTGTGTGTGTGTGTGTGCACGCGCATCAAGGTGGGTTGGTGCATGGGTTTTTGTGTGGGTGGGTGTGTGCGTGGGGTGTGGGTGTGGGCATGGGTGTGTGTGCATTGGGTGGGTGTGTGCATTGGGTAGGTGGGTGTGTGTGCATTGGGTGGGTGTGTGCATTGGGTAGGTGAGTGGGTGTGTACATGGGGGTGTGTGCATGCGCATCAGGGTGGGTTGGTGCATGGGTTTGTGTGTGGCTGTGTGCATGCATGGGGGTGGATGTGGGCATGGGTGTATGTGCATGGGGTGGGTGGGTATGTGCATTGGGTGTGTGTGTGCATGGGTGTGTGCATTGGGGTGGGTTGGTGCATGAGGGGTGTGTGTGCAAGGGGTGGGTTGGTGGTTGTGTGCATTGGGTGCGTGTGTGTGCATGGGTGTGTGGGTGTGTACAATGGGGTGGGTTGGTGCATGGGGGTGGGTGTAGGCATGGGGTGGGTGGGTGTAGAAATGGGGTGGGTGGGTGTATTGGGTTGGCTTGTGCATTGGGGTGGGTTATTGCATGTGTGATTGACTACCTTATAGTGCCTAGATTGAGCCAATACTTCAACAGGTCATACACGCCCATGCACCCACCCCACCCCAAGCACACACACCCCATGCACACAACCCACACACCCACGCACACACGCCCACCACGCATAACTCCACCACCCACCCATGCACACACTCACCCTAAGCACACACCCCCTATGCACACAACCCACATGCACACAACCCACCAACCCACGCAGACATACCCACCCCACGCACGCACACCCCCAATGCACACTCCTACCCACCCATGCATACACACATACACCCCTTAAGCACACACCCCACACACCCCACACGCACACAGCCACCCCACGCACACACCCTCCAACCACACCCACACACCACCCATGCACACATCCCCCATGTACACAACCCACCCACCCCCTGCACACCCACCCACCCACACCCATAAACACACCCACCCACCCATGCACACACAACCCCACCCCAAGCACACACCCCCCACGCACGCCCACCCCCACCCCAAGCACACCCACCCCCACCCCAAGCACACACACCCCCATGCACACACACCCCCACCCACCCCACGCACACCTACCCACCCACCCACGTACACACCCACCCCCAAGCACACACACCCACGCACAAAACCCACCCACCCATGCGCACAAACCACATTCACACACCCCTCGCCCCCAATGCACACACCCCACACACAAAACCCACCCACCCCATGCATGAACGCACACTCACCCACCCCATGCACCATCCCACCAGAGAGAGAGAGAGAGAGAGAGAGAGAGAGAGAGAGAGAGAGAGTTGGGGAGAGAGAAAGAGAATCAGTAGAGAGAGATTCGGTGTAGAGAGAGAGGAGAGAGAATCAGTAGAGAGAGATGGAGAGAGAGAGAATCGATAGATATATATATATATATATATATATATATATATATATATATATATATATATATAGAATCGGTAGAGAGAGAGAATCGGTAGAGAGAGCGAGAGAGAGAATTGGGGGAGAGAGAATCGGTAGAGAGAGATTCGGTATTTATAGAGAAAGAGAGAATTTGTAGAGAGAGGAGAGAGAATCAGTAGATAGATAGATAGATAGATAGATAGATAGAGAATAGACCTCTGGGTATTTAAGGTAAAATGGCCCAATCATGAGGGTATTTACGTAAAAATGGCCCAAACGTGAGAGAGATGGGCAAAATGGTCAAATTTTACACCGTCAGCCCATTTTCCGCTACAGGGTATTAATTTGTCACAAAATGAACGTCAGGGTATTTACGTAAAAATGGCCCAAACGTGATGATATTTTTATGCAATTAACCCTTTATTTAATTGAATATTTGACTTATGATTTTATTGTTATTTTCCATGGCTCGAACGCGTGATCAGACCCCGTAGTTGCAATCCTCACGACTTCACGATCGCACTGATATTTTCTTTATTATGTTTGGATACCATTGAGTCTGGGGGCGATACCGTAAAAATCTGATTAGTTTAACTATATTAATTTCCTAATCTAACCTAATCCAAATAAATGTTGAATCATAACCAAATGGATCCTCCTAGATCTAATTATCCTAACTAAATGATTACCCTAATCAAATATTAGCCTAATAAATATTATTAGATCTAATAAATCTAAATTTATTAACCAAACTAATTTTCCTAATCAAATCTAAACCAATAAATCTAAACATCTTAACGGATTATCCAAATCAAATCTTAAACTAAAAATCTTAACAAACTCGATTTTCCTAATCAAATTCAATCTTTAATAAGTTTGAACTGTTAAATAACTCATTTTCTCATGATTGTTTGGATATCACATATATCTTTACGATTTCCTCTACGATTTTATCAAACCCCCACGATTTTAGCAACGAAACTCACATGTTCCTTCATCCCTATTCCTTTTGCACCTATCCATTGCTTGCTTCACAAAACCAAACCTCACTGCGTCTCTCTGTATATTTATCAAACCCTATTTCTTTTTCCCAAAACAAAACGAGGGTTATAGGAGAACCCTCCAACTCAAAAACCCTAACACGTAAACTCAACCCTGCAACATCCACATCTTTCCATACCCCTATCTATCCATGCCTCTCCTCCTCTAAACTCACTGTCATCCTCCCATCGAACCCATGGAAACCATCTCCTCTCCACAACCCTAAGCAACACCCCGACGCCACTGCAGCAGCAGTCAAACTCACGACGCCACCGTTCGTGACCTTCTAGCCCAGAATCCTTACAACCTCCACGTGATAACTCCACCCACCTCCATAGTCAAACACGAGCCACCGTCCAACTCTCAGCCACCACCGCCATCTCCTCCTTTCCCCGTGTCACCGTCGCCACCAAACACCAACTCCAACAGTCGGAACCACATCTCAAAAACCCTATGCCGCATCCCTCCGACCTTATGCCTTCAACTGCAAACCTCTGAAATCCCCTCACCTACAACCCTACCTCACCACCGGACGACCTCGTCGGCACCCTCCCTCCTCTGATGCCATTTGCACTCAACCCCTACTCTGCGATCACCTCCTTCTGCTACCACCAGCGACCCTCATCTCTGCAGGACCCACTCCGACTTTTTCTCACTTCAACCCAGCCCGTCGTCTCCCCTCTCTCTTCCCCACAACTAAGAGAACTCACGTGCCTTGCGAGTCCAACAATTATATATTCTGCCTCAGTAGTCTATAGTGAAACTGAACTTTGCTTTTTGCTAAACCACAAAACAAGGGAATGTCCAAGAAAATGACATGATCCACTTGTACATTTTCTATTGGCTTTACAACCAGGATAGTTTGAGTCACTATAGGAAGTAAAATCAAATGGGATACCTTTGGGATAAAACAATCCAAAATCAGAAGTGGTTTTAAGATATCTAAATATGTATTTTACTATTTTAAGGTGTGATTCTCTAGGATCACATTGAAATCTAGCACAAGCACATACACTAAACATTATATCGGGTCGGCTTCCAGTTAAGTATAGCAAAGAACCGATCATACCTCGATATGTTTTCTGATCAACCTTTTTACCTGTTTCATCTTTGTCTAAAGAAGTGGATGTTGCCATAGGTATATTCTTTCCTGATGCGGTCTCCATCCCGAATCTTTTGATTAAGTCTTTGGCATACTTCGTTTGATGAATGAAGGTTCCTTCTTTTCCTTGTTTGATTTGCAGTCCAAGGAAGTATGTGAGCTCGCCCATATTGCTCATTTCAAATTCTTCCTGCATTAACTTAGCAAACTCTTGACAAAGATCTTCGTTAGTAGATCCGAAAATAATATCATCTATGTAAATTTGAATAAGGATGATATCATCATGAATTTTATTAACAAATAAAGTAGTATCTATTTTTTCGACATTGTAACCTGAATTGATTAAGAATTTTCTTAATCTCTCATACCAAGCTCTTGGAGCTTGTTTCAGGAAATATAATGCTTTGTTGAACTTATACACATATCCTATTTTCTTATCATGTTCAAATCCGAGAGGTTGTTCAACATGAAACTTCCTCCTTTATATAACCATTTAGGAATGTGCTCTTTACATCCATATGGTATAATTTAAAGTCTTTATATAATGCAAATGCAATTAACATTCTAATAGATTTTAGTCTAGCAACAGAAGCAAAAGTTTCATCGAAATCGATACCTTCTTCTGGTGAATATCACTCTGCAACTAATCTTGCTTTATTTCTTACCACATTTCCATCTTCATCTAGTTTGTTTCGGTACACCCATTTTGTGCCGCTAACTGGACGATCTCCTGGTTTGGGAACTAGCTCTCATACTTGATTTCTCTCAAATTGGAGAAGTTCTTCTTGCATGGCTTCAATCCATGCTTCATCTGCAAAAGTCTCGTCTACCTTTTTCGGCTTAATGTTAGAAATAAAAGCAACATGTGACATATGTTCTATTTGAGATCTTGTTCTAATACATGCATCAATGTCACCAATGACTTGTGTTGGTGGGTGATGTGTAACTTCAGGAAAAGATTTTGGTAATGAATTTGAAGTGTTATTGACAGAAGTATGTGCATTATCTGGAATAGGTGCAGTGGGTACATTATCATCATCAATATGAGCGTTATAAGAAAGAGATTCATCAAATGTTACATGCAAAGTTTCAACAATGGTTTCGGTATTCTTATTGTAGATTATATATGCTTTACTATGTAAAGAATAACCGATAAATATGCATTCATTTGCTTTGGAGTCAATTTTATGCCAGTTATCTTGTGTGTTCAGAATATAGCATTTACAACCAAAAACTCTGAAATAAGATACTTTTGGAATTCGTTGAAGCAACAACTCATAAGGGGTCTTTTCAAAAGGTTTTCTTATTAAAACTTTGTTTTGAATATAGCACGCAGTTGCTATAGCTTCCGCCCAAAAGCTTTTTGGATGGTTACTTTAACACAACATTGTTCATGCACACTCTTGGAGTGTTCTATTTTTCCTCTCAACTACCCCTTTTTGAGGAGCAGCTCTAGGAAAAGCAAAAGTATGGGAAATGTCTCTGTTTTCACAAAATCTTTTAAAATGTTCATTTTCACATTCACCGCCGTGATCACTTCTTAAAGAAATAAATTTCAAAGAGTATAAACGTTCAATTTTCTTGAAAAATATTTTGAACTCACGGAAGGCATCATGCTTATAGACTAAGAATAATACCCACGTATATCGTGTAAAATCATCAACTATGACAAATACGTATCTAGAGTCATAAAGAGATGGAGTTCTAGTCGGGCCAAACAAGTCCATATGGAGTAGTTCAAGTGGCCTATTCGAGCTAAGAGCTCCAATACTCTTAAATGTACTTTTATGCATTTTGCCAAGTTGACATGAATCACATATTTTATCCAATTTAAAGTTTAATTTAGGAAGTCCTTGCACCAACTCTTTCCTAGATATCTTATTCATGTTTTTGATGTTTATATGACCGAAACGTCTGTGCCATAGCAACGGGTCATTTGTTGAAACAATCAAGCAGGCATTTGAATCATACTCATATAATCTAAGCACATAAATGTTTTCTACTCCCTTACCTTTAACAAGAATGTTTTTCATATCCTTGTCATAGACTGAGCAACAGTCAAGCGTAAAAATAACTTTCGTACCTTTATCGCATAATTGGCTTATGCTTAACAAGTTGTGTTGTAGCCCACTTACCATGCTTACATCTTTTATGAGTAGCTTCAAAGGATTGCCGATGTTACCTATGCTAATAATTCTACCTTTCTTATTGTCTCCAAAAGTCACAGTTCCTCCATCATACATTTTTAGAGAGCTAAGCAAATTTGTGTTCCATGTCATGTGTGCAGAGCATCCGCTATCCATTATCCACATGTCCTAAAAGAAAATGATTGAACGAATTTGGTACCCACTTATGATTGGGTCCGAGTTGTTAGATGAAAATTTCTATCATTTTGTACAATCCTAAGTGTTGGGTATCAAAAGAGATATACATGAGGCATATGAATACCCTAATAGATGCATATATGTGAGGATTATTTATTAGGCACCCAAATTCGATTTGAATTTGATTTCCTAAGCATACTATTTAACACGGTGGAAACATAAACATTCTTTTCATGATTGCTCAAATATTTTGGTACCCAAATAGTATTATTTCTAGCAAATCTATTTGAACCATGTATATGATGTGCATTGTGTGTAACATAACTGTGATGAGAAACATTGTGATAAGAGGTATCATAATGATCATTGAGCTTAGCATATTTTCCGTAAATAGATGTATTTTGTTTCACATTTTTATGCACAATATTTTGAACAGATTTATCATAATAAGTAGATGCATGTATACAAGATAAGGTAGCTTTTACATTTGTTTTGTTCTTAACCTTTTCAAGTCGTAGAATAAGTTCCTCAAGTTCGAGCTTGCTTGAAACTATATCTTTTGCAAGAATATTGAACTTATCATTCAAGGTAGAGACATATAAAACATGTTCAACTTTCATAGCATCATGATCACAAACTAATCTATCATACTTGACTTTAAAATATTTATTATCATTACAACACTGTTTTATGGACACATAATTTTTAGCAAGAGAATCAAATTTGTTCTTGAGATTATCATGTTCCTCATGCAAAACTGATGCTTCCGAAATGTAACCCTAGATCGACCTAGAAATGACGCGAATTACACGGAGATAAATCCTCGGTAACGGTGCTATAAACCTGATCGAGCCGGAAACAACTCCGAAACGATGTCGTTTACCGCAAGCGCACGGTATAGTGGCAAGCGGGTATCGAACACGGGGAAGCGGTGCTATACTACCTATCTACTCCTAGGTTGAGTTAGACTTGCGGGTTTATTGGTGGGTGTGGATTGTGGAGTATTGTGATGATGATGGATGCGAAAGTCGTGTCACTTGATATCGCAAACAAGTGATTCCACACAATATAAAAAGAATAAAATAGAAAAATATTAGGGCTTAAGGACTCGCCACTAGGACCGTCGGATGTCGATGCTAGGCTAGGACTCTTACGTTGCATTGGTTTAATTGGGGATTTGTAGCATCTAGAAAGTGAATTCATGCGTCTGGGCATCATGAAAATAATGTATCGTATTAACCCTGCTCTCGGATAGGCGCATACGATACGTGCATTAAGGATCTACAAAGTTCTCACCACTCTCGTGGTTCAAACACTCTCAACTCGTACCACTCTCATGGGTTAGAGCTTCGAGGTATTTTGGTGGCACTTATTGACGCAATAGCGGTAGTAGTCAATTTAGTTATATAGTTCGTCGGTGGATACCCTCAGGGCACGAGCCGGGCATGGTCATGTGCCTCGGTTGAATCCACTAACTCACTAATTAAATCCATAGGATACTCCTTAAGCTAATCGATTCCACCGACCGTGGGCACGATCTCAGTACGAGTTCTCCTAGGGATCTTGCTTGATCAACCAAAATACAACCCCTTTTATATCCAACGCATCATAAAAATCCCAACTTTGCGTCTAAATTCTAAGATCCATGGGCTAATCCCTTAGCCCTAGAAAAGACTACTCAAGCATAGCAATAGCAATAGATAATAGAACGCACAAATATTTCATTGCATGCATCAAAAAAGAATAAACAATAATAAATCACAAAGAAATAATAATAGAGTTAAAAGGGCAAAAATACTTATCTTGATACAAAGGAGGGGCCTAGGGCATAGCCAAACTCCCCAAAAAGATCGTCTCCAAAAAAGCCTAAGAAAGATCTAAAAATTCTCTTATCAAAAGTATACAAAAGTTCTCCCAAAATCTCCCTCAAAATCCCCTCTCAATCTCTATGTACAGAACTCTCTCCAGAACTCTCCTGGCGGCTGCTCAATCTCCCCCCAAAACCCTCCAAATCGTCCCCAAAAAATCCGGGCACAGCTCAAAGAATGGGCCCACAGTGACTCGGTCGAGCACAAAGCTGCTCGGTCGAGTCATCCGGCTGCTCGATCGAGCAGCCCTCTTGCTCGGTCGAGTACGACAGGGAATCAAGCTTCTCCAAAATATGTCGCTCTGCCAAATCGGCCTGAGAACGTAGCTGCTCGGTCGAGTAATAGGCTGCTCAGTCGAGTCTGTCAGTAGAATGCAGCTCTTCCCAAAATCATGCTCTGCCTACCCGGCCTGGGTCGGTACTGCTCGGTCGAGTAGGAGGTTGCTCAGACCGAGCAAGAGTTGCTCGATCGAGTAGGATGTCAAAAACACATCTCAGCCGCATTTTGCACACTACTCGGTCGAGTAGAAGGTTGCTCGGATCGAGCATGAGTTTGCTCGATCGAGTAGGACGTCAAAAACACATTTCAGCATTATTTTGCACACTATTCGATCTAGTAGTGCACTGCTCAGACCGAGTAGAGTATTGCTCGACCGAGTAGCTGCTGAGAACAGTTTCTGCACTATCAACTTGCAGAAATTCCACAGGGCTCATCCGACCTCCGATAGGCACGTTCTTGGTGGCATTGGAACCGTATTGAAGTCTATTATCTGGAAAAAATATCATAAAAATAGTAAAAAATCCCAGGTGATAGCATATTTAGAAATAGTGCACGGCTTTCCTGTTTCCAGCACTTCGGATCGCTCGATTCCTTCACCGCATCATAGCTCGATCGCGCGACCTTCTCTCTTGCCCCTTCCTTGCTCCAGTATTCTTCTTTGGCACCTCGAGCATGTCATCAGGAGTCTCATTGGTGCTCTCACTTCGCCGATCGTCTTATTGTCTCTAAATTGCTCCGATATCGCTCCAAATCCCTGAAATAGAATAAACGCTCCGAAAGTCATATTGTTCCAAATAATAGCACAAAAGCATATAAAATGGGGGTTTGGAGGGTGAAATGTGTCATGAAGATATGCGATACAACATGTAAAATAGGAGTATATCAAAATCCCCCAAGCTTACCTCTTACTCGTCCTCGAGAAAGACGAATATAAAGCTCACCGGGTGGTAAAAATAAGAAAACAAAAAGGAATACAAAGAAAAGAGGGTCGCTAGATTATTCTCTCATCAACATTCACCATATATCACAATGACTCAGAAAGTAAACCACACACTACCACAGAGATTTCATATCTTATATAAACGAAGTACTTGAGAGTTAAGAATGAACGAAAGGGATCTCTCTAGTATTCATACATTTAGTTTATATCAACATCCTATATTTCATTGCATCGAATATGCTAACATTGGCGACACACTTTTCAATCAAAAGATATAACTGAAGCGTGGAAATTCACACAAAGCATGTAATAAAGAATAGAATAAAAATCAAGACATACACATCCTCATATCAAATCATAAGAAATCCCCGTAACTAAATTGTTTCGTTAAGTTTTAGCATTATCAAACTTTCACATTCGTGCACGACTCCACTCTAATGTCATGCTTACTCATGTGGTCAAAAGATTTCCCCCCGAGCTTGAAATGAGGTGTCGCATCCAAAGAATTATTTGTGGATTTGGAATTTTGTTTTGGGTTTCCCAATAGTATATGTATTGCTCCAAGTAATGAAAGTTGAGCTCTTCTCTGAATTTTGAGCTTTGTTTCCTTTTTTTTCTTTTTGGATTTTTGTAGGAGCAATAAATTTGTATTTTTGGCTTTTGGCCCCTTTTTAGCTTTTTGGACTTTTGGAGCAAGCTTTTCTTTTGTATGGAATTTTTGGGAATGGATGCGGTAGAAATAGCTTTGGGGAGTGAAATCGAGTGACATGTAGAGAATATAAGATATAAGTAGAGAAGGAATAGATATAACACTCGGTTCACAAAGTGCGCACAAACGGTTCTATAAAATAATACATCAACTAAACTCGTATAATAGTACGGGTATCCTTAATCATATTAATGAGTGGTGACATTAATCAGTAATGTTTCAATTATATCAAGCATGCAATAAGAATGCGAATAAGAGATGAAAGCAAGGCTTCAGATATTCTAGTGATGCGTGAATCTTGGTGTATTTCCAATGAAAGCATACGAGATACTACTCTACATATTCAGTTTCAATAAGCTGCACGCATTCGCACACGAGAGACCATCAAAAGAATATTTTCAAGTACTTATAAGGATTAGGATTATGAAATTCTCTAAGTAGCATGGCATGAAAAATAAGCGTTGTGAGAATGGTGAAAGCATAAGATAAGGAACATCTCTAGCAAGAGAAGGAGAAGAAAGTAGAGAAATAAAAATAGAAGAAAGAAATAAAAGAAAAACAAGCACGCAATGTGATGCATGAACACACATAAAAGGAAAATAAGATGGAAAAAACAAAAAGATGATGCAAAAATTTGAAAAAATTCTAAAAATCCTAAAATAAAGAAAAAAATGCAACCAAATGGCATGGAAATGTACTCCCCCAAGCTTAAACTTCACATTGTCCTCAATGTGATCATAAAAAGAAGAAAGTGAGGAACAACGATAAATATGAAGGGAGTGAATGAAAAGTGATGAAATGAATGAAATGAAATCCTAATGCAACTACATGCACATGCAATGATGCATGAGAGCGCTTTCTCCCAAGCTTATATCAAACAATCCTATTCAAATGACTTGATCAAAGGGTCACGGCTTCGCTAAGCAGGATCAAGTCAAAAGAATAAGAAAGTGAATATTCACTTGAAAGAAATGCTCGATGGTGGTTGGCAAAATGGCGGGACATATCAAAATATGAAGAGGGCAATTAATAAAAATAATGGGTTCGGGGTGTAAAAGATTTTTGTGGCCGTCATAAGAGTTGTTATTTATTCAAGCAAATCTATACGGTCCTCTCGATGTCGAGAGAATTCGTGTTTATTTAAAGAAATACTACACTACTAGATTGGTATCACCTGTAGCAAAAGGCAGGTCCAATATCTTTGCTGGTGCAGGCAGCTGCTCTATCTACACTTTCCGTGGCTCTGTCAGATGCGTATCTCCACAGAACCCATCAGATTTTAGCAATGTGCCTCCCAGCATCTCTCCTAGGACTCCACCTATACCCCGGAAGAGATAAGCCGCATCAATCTGATGTGGAAAATTTTTCCCCAAAATAAAATTTTTCCAAAGAAGATCGTCAAAAGAAATATGTAAAGTAAAAAATAGGTAGACGATACTTCCCTGAAAATACATCTTCGATCTCATGCACCACGACAGGTAACTCTCCGTCGTTCGTCTCTGGCCTTTCAGGCAACTCTGGCGTATGAGTGTGGATCTCATCTGGCCACTCCTCATCATCGTCTGACTCATCCCATCGCACCTCCTGATCATATTCAATAGTATCCATGGGTGCTAACTCCTTGCTCTCCTCCTCATATACGTCCTATCGTACCTCTTGATCATATATATATGTGTATCCTGCAAAAGGCACGATGAGTCATCAAAATCTGAACCATAAAAAACATCATATACATGAGGGGAATTAAAAGCAAAGGACGAGGTAGTAAAAGATTCTCACTGAATGAGAACAATAAGCTCTGTGGGATAGTCCTTGGCGTTCGTTGAAGGATGAGGTGGCTACAGAGTCTCTAGGACCGTTGTCTCCTCACTGGTTGAAGCATCAAGGTCCTTAGCCTGCCATGCAAGAATCCTATCAAGGTACGCATAAAAATATGTGGTCCATATAATCTCAGCCATCTCTGCCATAACACCTGATCAATAAAGACAAATACCTGGAGAAAAATATCAGTGGTACAAGAAGATAGAAATAATGATAAAGCAGGTGGCGGGGAAAAATTTCTCGCTTTTTTCGGTTTTTTATGTTTTGTTTTTGATTTTTTTTGAATTTTTTTAACGCAATCTAATCAACCTAATCGTGGTTAATAGATAATATGACGGAACGTCTCCCCGGTAACGGCGCTATAAACCTGATCGAGCCGGAAACAACTCCGAAACGATGTCGTTTACCGCACGTGCATGGTATAGTGGCAAGCGGGTATCGAACACGGGGAAGCGGTGCTATACTACCTATCTACTCCTAGGTTGAGTTAGACTTGCAGGTTTATTGGTGGGTGTGGATTGTGGAGTGACGTGATGATGATGGATGCGAAAGTCGTGTCACTCGATATCACAAACAAGTGATTCCACACAATATAAAAGAATAAAATATAAAAAGATTAGGGCTTAAGGACTTGCCACTAGGACCGTCGGATGTCGATGCTAGGCTAGAACTCTTACGTTGCATTGGTTTAATTGGGGATTTGTAGCATCTAGAAAGTGAATTCATGCGTCTGGACATCATGAAAATAACGTATCGTATTAACCCCGCCCTCGCGATAGGCGCATACGATACGTGCATTAAGGATCTAAAAATTTCTCACCACTCTCGTGGTTTGAACGCTCTCAACTCGTACCACTCTCATGGGTTAGAGCTTCGAGGTATTTTGGTGGCACTTATTGACGCAATGGCGATAGCGGACAATTTAGTTATATAGTTCGTCGGTGGATCCCCTCAGGGCACGAGCCGGGCATGGTCACGTGCCTCGGTTGAATCCACTAACTCACTAATTAAATCCGTAGGATACTCCTTAAGCTAATCGATTCCAACGACCGTGGGCACGATCTCAGTACGAGTTCTCCTAGGGATCTTGCTAGATCAACCAAAATACAACCCATTTTATATCCAACGCATCATAAGAATCCCAACTTTGCGTCTAAATCCTAAGATCCATGGGCTAATCCCTTAGCCCTAGAAAAGACTACTCAAGCATAGCAATAGCAATAGATAATAGAACGCATAAAGATTTCATTGCATGCATCAAAAAAGAATAAACAATAATAAATCACAAAGAAATAATAATATAGTTAAAAAGGACAAAAATACTTATCTTGATACAAAGGAGGGGCCTAGGGCATAGCCAAACTCCCCAAAAAGATCGTCTCCAAAAAAGCCTAAGAAAGATCTAAAAATTCTCTTCTCAAAAGTATACAAAAGTTCTCCCAAAATCTCCCTCAAAATCCCCTCTCAATCTCTCTGTATAGAACTCTCTCTCCAGAACTCTCTTGGCGGCTGATCAATCTCCCCCAAAACCCTCCAAATCGTCCCCAAAAAATCCGGGCGCAGCTCAAAGAATGGGCCCACAATGACTCGGTCGAGCAAAAAGCTGCTCGGTCGAGTCGTCTGGCTGCTCGGTCGAGCAGCCCTCTTGCTCGGTCGAGTATGACAGGGAATCAAGCTTCTCCGAAATATGTCTCTCTGCCAAACTGGCCCGAGAACGTAGCTGCTCGGTCGAGTATGCAGCTGCTCGGTCGAGTAATAGGCTGCTCGGTCAAGTCTGTCAGTAGATTGCAGCTCTTCCCAAAATCACGCTCTGCCTACCAGGCCCAGGTCGGCACTGCTCGATAGAGTAGGAGGTTGCTCGGACCGAGCAGGAGTTTCTCGATCGAGTAGGACGTTGATCGGTCCATATTTTACACCTTTTTTCTGCATGTTTGCACGCCATTTCGATTGCTCATATTGCGATTTTCACGATTATTCGATGATATTGCGTTACTTTTCACAATTTCTTATTTTTGTCAGATTTCAGGAAATTTGGAGCAATTGAGAGCAAAATGAGCTAAAAGGGCTTGCACTTGTACCAGAGCGTCGCCCATGGCCATATCAAGAAGCTAACGGTGCTGGATGATGAGTGGAAGAAGAAGGAAATCGATATAATCGACGAAGAGGCGAGGATGAGAATAGTTGACTCCAGAAACAGGCCACTCGGCCGAGTAACAAAGCACACTCGACTGAGTGAAGAAGCACATTCGGTCGAGTACAACTGATACGAAGGGATCTTGAGCCACAATGTACTCGACCAAGTGGTTACATCCACTCGGCTGAGTAGAGATCACCACTCGCCCGAGTGAGTCAAGACTTCTGAAAGAAATCAAAGCCGACTCTCTGGAATTCTGGGGAGAACATTAGAAGACCCTACTCGGCCGAGTAGAGAAGTCCACTCGCCCAAGTATAGAATCCAACTCGACCGAGTGATGCCGATGACACGAGCGCCCAGATTTTCAGATAGCCTTCCACTATTTTGAAATTTTCTATCATTTCATCGATCAAAGTATTTTTCTCATATTTTTTATGGATAGTAGACTTCATGATGGTTCCAACACCGCCAAGAATGCGACAATTGGAGGTCGGATGAAATCTGGAGAATTTCTGCAACTTGATACTGCAGAGCTGGAATTTGCGTATCAGTGTCACCATGTCGAGTAACACTTTCACTCGGCCGAGTGAGCTTTCCACTCGGCCGAGTGACCGGTTTTTGACAGTTTTTGACAGAGTGTTGTTTTTTGGATTTTCTACAGGAATTCTCACTCGACCGAGTGAGCTTTCCACTCGACCGAGTCGCTGCTGCCCCAGAACTTAAGTTGCGCGCAGAATTTATTATGGGCGCGGGTTTCGGAGGGGTTTTAAGGGTTTTTGCTCGGGTTTTTGGGGGGCTATTTAAGAGGTTTGTAGCCGTCATTAGAGAGGGTTCCATGATGTTTTCTTAGAGACTTTTTTAGAGGTTAGGCCATGCCTTAGGCCCCCTCTTGGATCTAAAAGCTTGTATTTGGATTGGAATTCTTCATCAAAGCCAAGTATCTTTGTTCTTATTA
Organism: Scilla litardierei; assembly: GCA_030789695.1. Classification (NCBI taxonomy): domain Eukaryota; kingdom Viridiplantae; phylum Streptophyta; class Magnoliopsida; order Asparagales; family Asparagaceae; genus Scilla; species Scilla litardierei. Next base: position 111,350,903 of record CM061134.1, read on the forward strand.
TTTGAATCTTTGATTTGATATCTTTATATATGCAAGCAATGTTTTTTATCGATTTCTCCATCGTTATTGCTATGCTTGAGTAGAATCGATGTTCTAGGGCAAATGGACGAACCCTATGGATCTAATTTCAGATTTGTGATGAATGAATCTCTATGTTGCTAGAATTGATAAAGGGGTTAGGTTGTGATTGATTTATTACGGTTAACTAGGAATTTCCATCGATTTGGGGTTTGCAAGAGATTGGATTACGATCGATGGGAAGGCCTAGATATTCAATTTAGGTTTATAATCGAGATCCTTTAGACTTGGTTTGCAAGAGATTGGACCAAAGCTAGGATTTTTATTATAAATCTATACCCATATTCGTTTGCAAGAGATTGGACGAATACGAACTATCACAACCTAGATCGTAACTCGAGTTTGCACGAGAGCGGGCTCGAGAAGCGATTGGACAATGATGTCGATCTTCATGCTAGTCGCTTAGGTTAGGGTTTGCACGAGAGTGGGCCTTAATCTAGGTTGCTATAGACTGTCAATAGCACGAGAGCATGAGCTTTGTTCTATATTCAGTTACGACTAGTTCACCTCAACACAAGTCTAGAAATATTGAGATTCAGATTTACAAGGATGAATGACGATCCGTAGTGGGGATTCCCTAGCCCTAGACACTTTTATTATATTGTATTTGAATCGATATTTGACCGACTTCTTTATCACCGACACCGACATCCACCACCATTGTCATTACATCATACCATAACCATCTCCATCAATAAAACATTCGTAGTCGAGCCAACCTAGCATAGATTGGAACCAACACCACCTCCTCGTGTTCGATACCCGCTCGCCACTTGACTATGCGCTTGCGGTAAAACTACAATCGTTCTCCGGGTGTATATCCGGGGACGATCAAGTTTTTGGGGTTGTTGCCGGGGAGGTGTTTCCTGTTGGGTGCCAATTTGTCACAATTAGGTTGATTAGACTACGAAGAAAAAAAATTAACAAAAGGAAATTTTCACCCCCGCCACCATTATTATCATTTCTATATTCTTTTGTGCCACTGATATTTTTCTCCAGGTATTTATCTTTGTTGATCAGGTGCTATGGATTATACCATGTGGACCACAGATTTTGATCAGAGTGCTCAGATGTGAGAATACTATTTTGATCTCATATGGTTCTCTAAGGGATCTTGCATACTTTAGATCTTGTGCCTCTAAGAAGATCTCCATTCTTCTTCTCCATTGAGAATAGAAATTGCCGTTGAAGATTGGTGGTTTATGAATACTATACTCAGGAGGGCAGAACGTTGTTGATGCCATCGCTTTTGACCTTACTCTGATATCAAGTGTTGGATCCTGTGGATGGCAAACAACACTAGAAGGGGGGTTGAATAGTGTTGTGCAAATAGTAAACTTTTTCGTTCGTTGATTAGCACAATTTAAAAACCTTCTAATGTTGCCTAAGAAACCAAGTAGAGTGATCTACGCTTGGTTCTTAATCAACAAGGTAATCTTACAATGAATATAAGTATGAGTTACAAGCAAGATAAGGTTACAAGCAATAAATATTTTACACAAGAATATATCTTTTTACACAGCGGAAATAAATAAATTAACTTTGCAATAATATGAACAACAAATTACAGCGATACAATAATTAGCAGATAGAATAAAATGCTAGAGCAAAGATAGACGATCACAGAAAAAGGCAAATGCAAAGACAAGGAAATTTTATCCGGGTTCCCCACAACTTGGGTACATCCAATCCCCGACCAATCTGGTACGAGATTTTTCCCCTATTGCCTTAGCAATACAATTATCTAACTCCACTCGTTACCATTTTCCAAACAACTAGCCTTGACCAGGATTTCCAACCACCTAGAATTGTCTAGGATTTTTCTGTCCCTTAAAACCAAGGGAAACCACAAAGAAAACAAAGTTACCAACTCACCACAATAATTAGTGGAGATTGGATTACACCCTAAAATTCTATAGCCATAGTAAATATAGCGATTTGTGTGTTACGTGGCTAAAAGAACTTTAAGTAGATATTTTAGATCACACAAGGAATATGAGATTATTTGTTGTGATCTTATAGCTTTTCAAAATCCTTTCAAGAAATGAAAATTGAAGAACAAGGATTTTAAAATCACTTTTAAGAATAGCCAAAATAAAAATGCAGTTCTCAAAATAATATCAGGAAAAATAAGAGCTGAGATCAGAGAATATAAAATCAGAAATTGGCTATTAGTAAATGAGAGCAAATGAGATCAGAACTTTTCACAAAGAATAAAGAGTTTTGATTAGTGTCTCAATGATCTCAATGAATGCTCTATTTATAGAGTTTCAAGGGAATTTTGAATTTAAAAAAGAATTGATTTTCAACCCAATCAGATATGGAAATGGAGTGAAATCAAGAAACAGAGTCGTTGGAAAACGACAGCTGGTAGTCGACTCCCTCATGGTGGTAGTCGACTCCCAGAGAATTTCAGTAGAAATTCTGCTTCTAGCTGGTAGTCGACTCTCTCCTCTGGTAGTCGACTCCCAGAGCAGTTTTCTCTGAAACTCAGTTAGTTGAGAAGTGTAATCAACTCCTGGGTGTATTGGAGGTTGACTACTGATAATAGATCGACTAGCTTTTGATCTCAAGAGTTAAAAAGGATTTTAAAAACATTGAAAACATTTTTCTTTGAAATCATTTGTGTGTGTGTGTGTGATATCTACTTTGGCTTTGACATAATCCTAAGAAACAAAAAACTCACACACTTAGACTAAGAAGAGATCTTCAGGAAGCCGTTTAGATGATTGAAGTATATGCGCGCTTCTCCTGAATTTTGAGTTCCTTCTTTATTAAGCTTGACCACGAGCTACATCTTGTGCTTGACGTAAAACTAGCAAATTGGTCTTCGTCGTTCGGGTGTGGTTGAGCTTCTTTCGGGGTATGCGTAAAGTCACCGTTCGCTCAACCTGAACTCTTGAGTTGTAGTGTAGTTAGTACACTAACATCATTTGGTGTTCTTATCATCAAAACCATTTAGGGGTGGGATTCAATTTCCCATCAATGATTTCCATGTTTTATATATATATATATATATATATATATATATATATATATATATATATATATATATATATATATATATACTAGTCATTACACGTGCCCATAGTGCACGGTTTATTTAATGGCTGAGTTTTTCTCCACCACAAATTTCAAGTTCGCCCAAATTTCAAGTTTTCCCACAAAATTTCAAGTTTCCCCCCAAATTTAACTTTTCCCCCAAAATTTAAGTCCCCCCAAAATTGTCATTACCACCTAGGACAAACTTGCCACGTATGACAAAGCTTTGTCCTAGTAGGATAAGATTCAAAATCTTCAGGAAAAAAATGGTCGGAAGGGGTGAAAATAAAAAGTGTGGGTGGGTGTGTGGGGAGGGTCCATGGGCAAAAATACAAAAACCGGGGTTGTATGTGCAAAATTCCCCACCTCCTCTTTTATCCCTCAAATTCACATCTCTTATATTTTCTCTTATCCAATTTCCCCGTTTTATATAATAGATATCCAAATTCTCTTATCCAATTTCTCATGTCCAAATTCTCTTATCAATTTCTCTTGATAACATCCGTCTTTTATATAATAGATGTCTCTTATCCAATTTCTCTTGTCCAATATCTCTTATCCAATTTCTCTTGATAACATCACTCTTATCAAATTTCTATTTTCTCTTATCCAATTTCTCTTGTCCAATATCTCTTATCCAATTTCTCTTGATAACATCCCTCTTTTATAATATAGATAGATATATATATATATATATAATAGATATCTCTTATCCAATATCTCTTGTCCAATATCTCTTATCCAATTTCTCTTGATAACATCCCTCTTTTATAATATAGATATCTCTTATCCAATTTCTCATGTCCAATATCTCTTATCCAATTTCTCTTGATAACATCCCTCTTTTATAATATATATATATATATATATATATATATATATATATATATGTATGTATGTATGTATGTATGTATGTATGTATGTATGTATGTATGTATGTATGTATGTATGTATGTATGTATGTATATGTATATGTTGAAGAAATTCATTACTTTCATGTTTTTCATATATTTTTTCCTTTCATAGTGTTGTAGTTATTTAAATTAAACAATTTTCCATTTCTTATTCTTACTAATAATGTTGATTATTTTGCAGGTCATAATTGCCACATCAATAATGTTTTGACATCAAGTTTACCTACCTCAGTCTCATGCAAAAAATGAGTGGCAAGTATGTACAGGTTTAGTATTTTTATGATTTGATTCAGTTCACTGTGCACATATATATGCCACTATATCCCAACTTTAATGGACATCCTTTGATAATGAGCAACTACATCTGATAGATTCGATAATAGGCGTAAAACCCACATGATTAGAGGGGAATCACGCTTTGATAGAAGAAACATGCTTTATTACCCAAATCAAAACTGTCATCCAACAATCTACATCTATGATCGAGATAATGTAGAAGAAGAATCCACAGCATTTCAGTTGCTAACATAACATTGGTACTTCAAAACACATACTTGTTGAGATTGGTCTGGTTAATATTAACCGAACAATACACATTCACATAGAACTTAGGCTTCACTAATTGCCCCAAAAAATGTAAGCTCAAGCTCTTATGGTGAAGCTCAGATATAGCAGTAATGATGGAACCGTGACGTTTAACTTGCCATGGATGCTAGTCAAGCTCGCTCCTTTGCAGTACAACGAAACTCTGTTCTCGTTCAACACGCTGTTCAGCTTCCTCTGGCGCTTTGTCGATTTAAAAAATTTATATAGCATCCATCAAATGAACAAATTCAGCACATTATAACATATCCAATAACAAACGATATTATCAAACTTTGAAATTGAATTTTTGCACACAAAAAATAAACATGTATGTACAAAACCTGTATGTACATACTTGCCATACAATCTTGAATGGAAAACTTTTACAAACCCCCACTATGAATATTGAATGGCTAAACCTGTATGTACAAAACCTGTATGAATCTTGAATTTATTTTGATAGTTTTCGTATTAGAATATATTTGTATTTCTCTTGTTTGGTCGGTTCAATGTGTATGGCCCATGTGATTGTGCTTTAGCTTTCCTAACCAGTCTCAAAATATCATCCACCTTACCATTTCAGATGACATATCTAGTAATAATGGTTGCCTTTGTTATTGTATATCAAATGTGTAAACACAATTTTAAATTGTATTTCACAATGCAAATATTTTCTGGACCATACAGATGAACATATAGCAATTTACAAATGTTAACAACTTTTTGAACCCCAATTTTGAGCAAGACTACTCTCTACATTGCACACGCATAAGCAGATACTTAAATTTTACCTTTTAGTTTACTTTACCAAGAAAACAGGAACATTAACAGAACAAATATATAATATGAAATGTAAAAAGTGTTTATTTAGGAAATACTGAGCGGAACTAATCGGAAAAGAGTATAATCATTTTCATATGATAACTCCCAATAATCATTTATCAATCCTTTTCAAGCTTGTTAACTTTAAAAATCATGTGTTCAATCTGCTGTATCTGTTTTAGCAATATGGTTTCCTCATGGCAAAGGTTTAGCCTTAAATCGATAAAGTTCCAGAAAGGAAATGCAGAAAAATAAAATTGACATTAAAGAAACATTTATGAAAGGTAGCAAGGATCCATTATAAGATTTAGAGCTCCCTCGCTGTAAAAATGGAAGAAAATGACAGGCTTCGTATTAGAATATATTTGTATTTCTATCGTTTGGTCGGTTCAATGTATATGGCAAATGTGAGCGTGCTTTAGCTTTCCTAACTAGTCTCAAAATATCGTCCCCCTTACCATTTCAGATGACATATCTAGTAATAATAGTTGCTCGTTTTATTGTATATCAAACGTGTAAACACAATTTTAAATTGTATTTCACAATGCCGACGTTTTTCTGGACCATACATATGCACATATAGCAATTTACATAAGTTAACAACTTTTTGAACCCAATTTTGAGCAAGACTACTCTCTACATTTTTTTGATACATCGAAAAATATAACTACTCTCTATCATAATTTTTGTAAAGAAAATGGGCTAACCATTTTTATCTGGATAATGTCAAACATATGCCTAAAATAGTTGTCAGTAGATGTTTTTCTTTCTCAATAATTAGGGAAATGAAATCAAAAGACAAAAAATTAAGATTAACAGTCAGTATGAAACAGGATGGTTTTGCAATCACATTGATCTCAAAATAGAACAAAAGAAAGTAGCACCATTGGAGGAACATTCTCAATCATAATAATTATCGTATAATCTGCAACAAACATATCAGTTGGATGCTTATAAATAACAGAGCCTTCATACAATGCAAAGATGATAATTCCCAGCTGAAAAAATACACCCCTCTATTTTCTAGGTATATAAGCTTCGCATACACATCTTCTGCTAGTTAGGGTGATGTTACAGATTCATCCTCCTGATCTCTCTCTCAAGAACATTAATGCATAAGCGGTCTTTATTTGACTCCTGACTCTACATAGTCTTTACATTATAAACCTTTTCCCTAGTAAGTCTCCTACAGATGCAGATAGCACTTTGGCCATCACTTCTAAATTCCAATGCAGAGGCACCCTTCCTGAGAAGAGACACTATAACAGCTGGCTCCCTTCGCATGGCAGCAATATGAAGAGGAGTGTACCCTCTGTTATTTTTGAGATTTACGTATGCCAGCCCCAGCTTTAATACTTCCGCAACAACTTTGGAATCACAATAATCAGCTGCATAGTGCATAGTAGTGGCATCATCTAAAGTTACATTGGACTCGGTCAGTAGTAACTTTACAAGCTCCACATCATCCGAATACAGAGCCCTGTGAATTCATTTAATTCTTTTTTCATGGACAGGGTCCATAGTGGGAACATCAGAATCATCAACCTGGGACGTCTTCCATATTGCTTTAATCTCCTCAACAACTTCGTGTGGAAACTCCTTCTCCAGAGAAATGTTGTCGAGATTGGATCTTGCTACTATCTGGATGCAGCGAGTGAGCAACTGACTAAGCTACGAGTGAAAGGCAACCGAAAAGATGGGGATAACATCTTCCATATGAACCTTGTCGACGTAGTTGAGAAGACGGCGCTGAATGAATGAAAGTTGACAGTATTACTAATGCAATCAAGCTCAAAATTGGGAAGTCAATGGTAGAAAAGTAACATGTAGATGTTAGCTTGAGAAGGGATGGCATTTTTTGGAAACCACCAGTACTCATATGACTTCAACTTAAATACGAACAACCCAAATTATAAGTGGATATTAGATACCCAAATGACATATATCACTCTTGGTGCGTCCTATAGCATATTGCAGATATACCACTGCAATATGATGAACAAATTGTTGTTTGCATTTCCTTCCTCATAGTGTAGCAATATGAACAGAAAAGCTAAAAGTGTTTAGGTACATGTGTAATTAAGAACACAAAACTCTATAAGTTGATATAATTCGCATTCCTCATGCCATGTTTGATATAATTCCCAAAAGAACACAAAACAAAAACATAAAAAAACATGAAACAAGCCAAAACATATTTTGCAACCAAGAAGTTAACCAAAACCCAGAAACCACATGTGCTCACCTGCTTTTTGCACTGGAAACATAGCTTGTTGCCCTGCAAACACTGCTATTTGGCCGAAAATGACATACAAACACAGATTTATGCGAGATAATGTGAGGTTTTTGAGAAAGAATGGTGGGGGTTTTGAGAGAGAATGTTTCATGGAAGGTGGGGTTTTTGAGAGAGAGAGCTTTGGATTGCTTTCACCCAAAAAAGTGCGAGGTTAAAAATTTTTTTGAATTTCACCCCAAAGGTGCTTTGTTTCCCCCTAAAAGTGATGTGTTTGGTTTCCCCCCAAAAGTGGGATGTATGGTTTCCTGCGGGTTGTTATCCCAAGAACACTTGGTTTAAAATTCAAATTTTGGTTGCAATTCATAATTCAAAAACAAAAGTCAAAAGTCCTCCCAATAAATTTTTGTCCTAGTCAGCATGTCCTAGTCAGCATGTATTTGTCCTAGTGAGCTTGTCCTAGTAGGATAAGATTCAAAAACATCCCTCAAATGTATAATAGATTTTCTAATACAATATTTCCTTTTAGATTCTTCTGGAAATGTTAATTGTTCTTGCACAAACTGATCAGGCTTGAGGCCCTTCAAACACTATGGCCAAGTTTATCATGATATGCTTTGTCAAACTGTTGGATATTCTACATAGTGTTATGATCCTGTTTCATTATAGATTAATTGATGATATGGTTTGGCTAATTGTTGGATATTTTATTTAGGAGTATGGTCTTGGAACTTCAGTGCATGTTCCAAGATACTGTATTTGATTTAGAAAAATATGCTTATCATAATCCATAAGAATTTCAGCAGACCATAGAAAAGAAATTATTGGTTCTTATATTGTTAAAAGAGGAGGAATTGATACTGATAAAATAATTGTAATAAGTGCACCTATCTTATAAACATTTGAATGAACGACCTGAATTCTAATTATCCTTGACCTACCGATAATATAAATGTAATAAGTGCACCTATCCAATAAACATTTGCCTGAACGGCCTGAATTCTAATTATCCTTGACCTACCGATAATATAAGTGTAATAAGTGCACCTATCCTATAAACATTTTCCTGAACGGACTGAATTCTAATTATCCTTAAAGCTCCTTTGAATCAAAGCTTCCAAAAATTATTTTCGACATAATAAAATTTAAGCTGAGTTAGTGCTCTTCCATTTATATCCCCTTTCTCACTACGAATGGGTAAGCATATGTATATATGATACAGAAGTTGCAAGTAAAAGAGATGTAAATGATCCTATGGTGAAATGACAGAGAGTCATAAGCATTAGAATCAAGAAGATGTAAGAAAGGATTCATGTAGGTTCATAAATTAGAGGAAATAATGTCCATACATCAAACACTAAACACCACGATGAAATTCTATCGCACTGCATCCGAGAAGTAAAATATTGGTTCTATTATTAGCTACCATTCACAGCAAGAGTGTGTTCGTGAAGATGATTGAAGTGCTTCAGTGAAATCAAAAGTTTCAACTTCTTGTTTTGACAACTGCTACAACAACAAAGCCTTTCTTCCAAATCCTCTAAATTGTCTACATGCATCACTTTTATTTTCTAGAGATTGGGTTATGTTCAATTCTTTCTATCTGATGTACAACACAACCCTCCCCTTATCTCCTGGCATGGGATAGTCAGTAAAAAGAACACAGCAAAAAGTACAGCATGTGGAGTTAACTTTTTACTTTTTGTTTATCAACTTGTATATTCCTCTGCTGGTTGCACTTAAAAGCAATTCTTGAAATGAAGCACTTCATTATTTTGTTGACTTCATTATTTTGTTGACTCTATGGATTTATATTTTCTCATCCTCATAACCACTATCATGTTCTGTTATATACCATAGATGTTCTATGTGTTCTTTTTACTAAAATATGTCACTTTATTCACTTTCTGTTAGTATCCACAAGTCCACCACACTTATTTGTTCTCTTGGCTTATCTTTTTATTTGCTTCAATCATTGGAAGCATAGCTGATTCAGATCTGCCATCTGATATTTTGGCATCGTTAAGATGCCGAACAACTGCACATGCAAAAACAATGGGGGGAAGTGATGTGTCCATATTTTATATCTTTTCATAGCATAATTCCATTGCATTTCATGTCATACTAGCATCTAAATCCCGTATTTGTAATGCCCTACTAAGCTACTGCACAAGTACTAGAGGGGGGGTGAATAGTACTTTAAAATAATTAAGAGGCTAATTCCTAATTACCTTGCAAACTCTACCAATAAATGCGGAAATGCGGAATAGTAAATAATCGACAACAAATAAACAATTGCAAACAAACGATATTACTGGGTTCGGATCCACCCAAGTCTCCCCGACTTGTTCCCGGTAATCCTACGTCCCAACCACCCGGATCACTTCCGGATACTTGAGTTAGAAACCCTAACTCAAGATTTCCACTATGAAATACTTGTGAAAAACCTTCACAAGTCAAATCATACACAAATGAAATTGTGACTCCCACAACCCGGGATCACAAACACACTCTCACAACCGAGAGTGAATCACTTACAATAACAAAGTAAATTGAAATGAAAGTTCTTACCACAAAATACCTATGCCTTGAGTATACTTACGAATTAGGGCAAAGATGATTTTGGTGAAGATGAAGAGGCACCAAACCCTAGCTCCAAGATGAAGATCAGCGATGGAGAGCTATGAGGTTGATGGTGACCTAGGATCAAGCACTTGGCTTGGAAGGCTCACAATCAATGAATCTCTCTTTTGAAATAAGAATGAGAAGAGATTCAAGATTGGAATGAATGAGCTTTGAATGAGAGGGAATGATTTCTCTTTGAACTCTAAACTTGTCTTAATATCAGCCTTTAGTGCAATGAATGCAGCTCAACAAGTATATATAGGTTAGAGGAGAGAGAGAGAGAGAGAAAAAAACGTTTCAATTAAAGCTCCAACGGCTCTATTCTGAACCAAACTAGTCGGTCAAAGAAGGTTGACTGACCGACTAGTTCACCAACTAGTCGGTCGGTCAAATAGCATGAACCGACTAATGGTAGAACAGCCAAAAGACAAAGTTCAGACTGAAGGGAACTAGTCGGTCAAAGAAGAGTTGCTGACCAAATAGTTTCACAACTAGTCGGTCGGTGACTCAACTCAGACCGACTAAGAGATAAAACACATAGTCTGAGCACAAATAGATTTAGTCGGTCCAAGAACAAAAGTTGACCGACTAGTTCATCAACTAGTCGGTCGCCAAATCTACATGGACCGACTAACGACAAACAGTAACTTGGCATGTACAATAGAAGCTCAACTAGTCGGTCTAAGAAGGATCACTGACCGACTAGTTCACAAACTAGTCGGTCGATGATTCAACGTAGACCGACTAACTGTAAACAGTAAAGAGCTATGATTTGAGAAGACAAACTAGTCGGTCCAAGAAGGATTGCCGACCAACTAGATCACCATCTAGTCGGTTGGTTCTTCTTCTTGAACCAACTAACATGCATAAGAAGTCGCGAATCGAAGCGCGATGCTTCGGGAAAGTTCTTATGGACTTCTTACTAGTTCCTATGTCTAAGATAGGAGCGATATGAAGATTAAAACGTAAGACCTACTCAATGCTTAACATTCTACGGAACGAAGCTAAAAGACTATAAATAAAACTTGACGAACCGTCTTCGAAAGCTTCGATCCGAATCTTCATGACTTCTAAAATGGTCCAAAAGCTTCAACAAAGCTTTGGGCATACGAGCACGTGCTTTGAGAAGTCTCGAGACGTCGCTTTGGATGTTCATATGAATTTGGAAACGATATCCATAACTGCGCTCACAAATTGTTAGTTCATGATATATTTATGTTTGTTCATCATCCAAAAACAAATCCGGGGAGTCCAATATCCAACAGTATTTTCGCGTGATATTGCAATTCTAATGCCCTATTCGAGTTACATAGAGTTTTGTAGATTTTCAGGGATTTTGGAGCGATTCTGGACCAATTTTGGATATGGACACATCCGGCATGCCTTGGAGCTTGTTGGCATAGCTCTACAGGAGTTTGCCGAGTTTTGGGAGCCTATGGGAGGAGTAGAGGAGATTGCCAGGAGTGGAAGAGAAGCAGCAAGAAGAAGTTGAGGATTTCCCAGGCGACTCGACTGAGCAGAGCACCTGCTTGGTCGAGCTGATGCACGAAGCAAAATGAAGGCCGATACGCATGCTGCTCGACCGAGCAGTATGGTGACTCGGTCGAGCATCTCCATTTTCGAAGCTCAATGAACATCGTGCTCGACCGAGCAGGACTCAGGCAACCGAGTCAGTTGGATGCTCGACCGAGCAAGTGTAACGGTCCGTATTTTTCAATGCAACTATTCACGTATTTTCAATTTTTAAAACTATTTTATAATGGTTTGTCAGGAGTTTTACGACTTCAAAATTTTATTATAAAAATATTTTGAGATATCAGACTAGTCATGAAGTATTTTAGTAAGTTCGAGTTTCATCAAATACTCAAAACAATTCTGGTAAAAATTCATTTTCAGTTATTACCGTTTTGGCTTAATGAATTTATTTTCTATACAAACATCATCAAAACGTTTTCAAACTTCTACGGTATCATTCTATGATCATTTCGGGCTTCCCACATTTATTTCGTAATTTTCGGAAGTCAAATCAATAGAGAACCCGCAAACCCGCTTCCTAAACGTTTTGGCCCAAAACTAGTATCTCCGTAGCTCAAACCCTGAAACGGACTCCGTATTCGCCATCCTCGCGACGATACGATCCCGTGGGTATATTTTCGTAATTTTTCGGACACATTTACTAGTAGGGGCAAAATCGTAATTTCGATTTTGTATTTTACAAAATACTTTCACTAATAGAGTTTCACTTTTACTAATCACTTACATTAACCCTCACCTACTCCCACGTTGGCAGCCCACGAGGAACTTGCCAAGCCAATTTCCACACTTAGTCAATTCCCTATACCTAATCACCACATAACCCATTTATTGCATTTGACTAATACCTAATCTTAACCCTATAAATACCCCTTAACCCCCCTTCTCTCTCTAATTAACCCACCATGAATATCTCTCTTCCCCCTCACTTCCGTTCTCTCTCTCTCTCTCTCTCTCTCTCTCTCTCTCTCTCTCTCTCTCTCTCTCTCTCTCTCTCTCTCTCTCTCTCTCTTGTGCAAAAGCACGAACCCAGGCAAACCCATCCCCAGACCCAAGTAACACACACACATAGGCTATCTATCTCCGCCGTTCTCTTCATTCAAAAATCATGAAGCTCTCAACTCTCTCTTCCCCGACCCGTTTACCATCGCCCTAGAGTCGCCGTCGCCAAGCTCCGGTGAACACCCTTCGACCCATCCGCTCACGGCGACCTCCGTCAACGACAGCACACGGAGCCCCCGAGCTCGCTGCCATCCCTCGTCAGCGCCCCTCCGCCTTGCCCCCACATCCGCTGTCCGCTCGCCTGAGCCTGACCCCGCCATCGCATCCGCCTCCTTCAGCTAGCACCGCCATGGCCTCCTCCTTCCGCCGCGCGATCGAACCCACGCCCCCGCTCTCCCACGCTTCCTCCCTACGCTCGACCACACCCTCCTTCGCCTTCCTTTGATCACCGGAGCGCCGTCTGCTCTTCTCTCCGATCATCTCAAACCCACCAGCTCCCCGCCTCGTCGACCCAAGCAGCAACAGCTGCTCGCTGTCTACCGTTCGATCTCCCCGCTTCCACCGCTCTCACCCCGTCCCGCCTCCATTGCCCTCCGCCCCCACTTCGCCAAGAACCCAGGCTACCCAACCCCGCCTTCGTTCTCGCTCGGAACTCCGACAAGCCCCCCAGCTAACCCCATTGCCCTCCGACCATCCTCCGTGCCCCACCATCCTCAACCCCCCGCTCCCATGTTCCCTAAGCTCCCCTCCTCTCTCCCTCTACCCCGCGTTCTCTCCCCTTCAAAAATCCCCTAGCCTGAACAAACACGCACCCTCGTCGACCTCGCCGTAGTTCCGTCCAACGTCGACGAGACCAAAGCCCGACGGCACCCCGCTGCCGCCCCCCGAGCACGCCCCAACTCCTCTTCGACTCAACGCAGGCCCGAACTCATGCCCTGACCGCCGCCCCGAACGTCGCAGCTCCCCTCGCCGCTGCTGCAGCCCACGCCGCGCTCTCGCTCCGACGACCGCTCCACAGTGCCCACCGGAGACCCCACGCCTTCCTCCAAGCCCGCAGCAGCAGCTGCTGCTGCAATTTCGCCCATCAACGACGACTGCGCCGCCTTGTCTCCACCCCCGCACTGCCACACCTTTGAGCACCCTATCACCCTCAGTCGACGTCGCCTCCCTCTCCGACAAAGTCGCCGCCTTCTCATCCCATCGACGCCGTCACGAGACATGAAAACAGAGCAGTGGCCGATGCTCTGTCCGCCGCTTTCCGCCTTCGCCCGCCTCAGCCTAGCCGCCGTAAGCTTGCCGTACGCCGCCGCCGCTTGCTCCGCATCCCCGACCTCGTCCTCGACTCCACCTCAGCACTACAGCGTCGCCGTGCCCCACTGCATGCTGATATAACGAAAACGAAGGGGTAAGTATTTAATACGTATACGAATACGCATTTTGCAAGTGTTAATATTTAAATAATATGGATTTCTAATGTAAAAATTCATAGTAAAATAATTGTAGGTCGGAAAAATACCAGACTAGTCCCAGAAAATCAGAAATGACATTCTGGACCCAATGACGCAAGTTTCATCTCAATCGGACGAGTAGTTTTCCCAGAATTAATTTTTAACCCTAAAAGTTAAACACGTGATTTTCATTCAAAAATCAGTAACGTATTATTTTCACAGAAACTAGTATGTGATAAAAATATATGTTAAAGTACTCTCCGAGACAATCATTTTGACAGTTCATTTGCAACTTTCCGATACCGATTGCACCCAGAAGAAATGTTTGAATAATTACGTCACAAATTGAAAAAAATAGTTTTTAAATTATTTTTGAGCTCTTAAAAATTATAAAAATTAATGTAAGCTTCAGAAAATTATTTTCTCCTACGATAAAATTATTTTCCTCATATCTAGCCTATAGAAAAATTTAGAACGCTTTCCAAAGTCGTTTCAATCGATTATAAAATCAAACACGTTAAGTTAAATAGGTAGAAAATAGGTGTTCTGTAACCGATTGTTCTTGTGTTTTGCAGGTACAAATTCTTGTGCACCAGCTTCCGTAGAAGCCTTAGATTCAGTTTCGGCTTGCTACGTCGATCTCGAAATCTGTAAGTCACGACTAATTCTAAAGTTAGAAAATTAGATAAGTGTACCCGTATGAACTTAGGACACCACTATAGCCTCCGAACGGCTACTTGACTTGAACCGAACTAGAAACCTAATCTAATAGGAAAGTAATCAACTATAGATTACTTTGCCAACTTTCAACTTTGGTGGTTGTTAAACACAACCATCAACTTGGGTAAATTGTGTGCTAAACAATACTTCTACATGCTCGAAGCATGGAATCGGTATTACTGTTGTTGGACTTGTCTTTATCCTCAGTTCGCTTTGGCACAGTCAGCTTTGGAATGAGTTACCACCCTCTGGTTTTCAATGCGAAAGTCAACCAGTGGACTTGGGTTGACTAACATGTGATACACCGTATGGAACATCTTGTGAAACTTGTTGTGGAATATCTTGTGGAATATCTGGTGGAACATCTCATGAAACATCTTGTGGAACATCCCGTATAAACATGTACATAGAACACTTGACACTTCACGGGGGTTTTTTGGGTAACTCATAGTTTGAGAGAGTATGGGAGTGATTGGAGTTCAATCTTCCCGTCCCGTTGCCTGTGTTTTGGCATACCGTCCCGCTGCCTGAGTTTCGGCAAAATACATGTACCGTGCCTGTGTTTAGGCATTCGTCTAGGTCGCGCCCAGGCAAGAGATGAACTTGATGGTCACATATTGTACTCTCCAACTTGAGTCATGTAGTGTTGTTACTTTTGCACAGTCACTTTTACTTTACGCACTTCTGCACCGTCACCTTTACTTTACACGTTCTATGCACGTTACTTACTACACTTGTGCAGTCATAGTACTTTACCTGTCATACTTTTAGCTACAGCAGTAGTATGTTTCACTTGCCTAGCCTGCTTTACACTTGCACTACCACCGTACAGTTGTTCTCTCTTTTTAGTACTGTTTACTTTTACTACTCCGCTGTGTACAGTTGTTGCTCAGTACTTTACTTTTCACTCTGGTCTGCTCGTACATAGTTACTTTTGTCATACTTGTGCACTGCTTCTTTTCTATATTTAGAATTGTTGTGACTTACCTATGGTTCCATCTTCGTGGCACCGCAGACGACGTACATACGGAGATAGATGCTCCTGAGCTAATAGCGCCAGAATTCGACCGCAGCTTCCAGAGTTATTTTCACTTATGTACTTTTCTACTTTCATGTATTTTTGGTGGGACATCTTGTACAGTATGGATTGTAATAATTGGACACTATTTGAGTATTTTTGTACATCTCTGCATCGTGGCTATTTTGTTTTCACTGGTAACCTGCAGGACCTGCGCAAATATCAAAAAAGTAACGGGCCCCGGGAGCGGGTCGTTACATTTTTGGTGGCCCACGCAGATCCGCGCTAACTACCTCGTGAACAATATAGCAAGATCAAGGTGTACAATATAAAATACTCAAATTGAACTCTCGAGTACATGATGTCTCGAGTGTTCACCTGTATTGGAAATACGGGTAAAGCGTCCTTATTACCATCTTCATTAGGTCTTCCTTGATTCCCATCATCTCCTTTGAACTCTTAACCCTTGCTTAGGAACTCATGTTCCATTTTTTTATACCCTCCCTAGTAACCTCATTTGCTTGCAGTTATAGTGATTTTTCATAGGTTGAACTATCTACCTACTTCATCACCTTTCCTTCAGTTGATGATGGCACACATATAAATGATAAGCTTTCTTCAATGGACCATGATCCGGTCAATGTGCTTGGCTAAGTTTGTTGGATCACCCTTGCTAGACTTGGGGTAAGTGATCCTGGCTTAGTCACTTCCCTGGCCGTGTTCCGATGGACCGCAAGGACATGAATCATGATTATGTAATACCATCGATCTTCATCACTATAACCCTTCCTTTGGCTTGATGACCTTTCGATTGACCTTCTTAGAATCTTTCTATTTATAGTTAGCTTGAACTCTATCTACGTTTATTTTAAGGAGGGTAGCGTTTGACTTTTCGATCACCAGAAGTTCGAAGCGAATCGAAGGACGCTCAGAAGTATTCGAGGATGGTGCTGGAAAATTTGAGACGAGCCAAACCCGACATTCAAGTGTAGGCTGTTACATTTTATTGAGATCGTATTTCTTTATAACCATATTTTCATCTTGTACCCGATTCCTATTCCACCTACCACCTCCCCCCCTCTTTATTTCCTTTGTCCTCTTCCTCTCCTCGAGCCCCGGTCCTGCCTAACTTAGTCTACCCTACCGACGACTTTCGGTGCCCCCCTTTTCTTTAAAGACACCCCTCTTCTTCCTCACCAAGCCACCCCGTGGTTTCCCTACGCCGTATCTACTCCCACTCCTCCTCCCGGCCTCTTCCCCAAGTGAGCTAGACCCATCTTGCCTCAAGCTCCTTCGACCTCACCCGAAGCTTCACCACCCCATCCCCTTTCTGGTGACACCCGTCACGACGAGCAGTCGTTGCACGACATTGATCGACAACCACCGATGGCCCTCCGACGATATATTTTGGGATTTTTGGCCTTGGCGACGACCCTCGCCGCCACCGTCACTACCGATGTGTGGCTGAGATCTTGGGAAGCCGTGATCCTTGTGCTTCTCTTTGAGCTCTCTACCCTGGGTCTCACCCAGATTGAGATCCCGTTTAGGCTTCCTCTTGTGTCTACTCCTTTTGGTTTGCGGGAAAATGTGTTTTTGGTTGTTTATTTGTTGGTTGATGTTGGGTGTTGCGAATGTCAAGTATTGGTCTACGGAAAGAGTGATGGCGATGATTATTGGCATGATATTGGCCTTGGGTGTTGAAGTTGGATGTAGGCCTTGTGCTTGGCTCTGGATGAGAGCTTGGATCTTGCCTTATTGTGGGATATTATGGAGATTGATGGAAGGAATACTGGTAGAGAGTACTGACTTTGGGTGTTGGCCTTGTACTTACCTTTGGGCGTTGATTTGGACGTTAGCATGTGGTTGGGCATTATGGAGATTGATGTTATTGGTAACCGTGGATTAGTCGATACATGCTATATTATGAACGACATCTATGGCTAGACCCAGTTAGTCACCAGTAGCACGAATAAACTTTATGGTCTCCATTTTATGAGGTTTAAATATCTTGCTACTGGCTTATCACCTCAGGTTCCAAGTTCGAACAAATGTTGTCATCATAATAGCCCTCATTTTCATGTGATGTTATTATCTCATGTTAATTTTGGGAAGTCAGAGTAACTATTGTGATGATACTAGTCTCAGGAATAGTTATGGAAGCTATGGTGATGTCAATAGTATGTATTCATATATAACATCTCTTGTTTTCTTGATGCTGTGATATCGCATTATATTTCATGTTATTTACCACCTAATTTATTTCATGTTATTTACAACCTAATTTACTATATTACTATCTCTTCTATCATTTATTTGCTTGAGCTTCTTCATAACATCAATCATTTTCAAAGAGATTTTTAAACAAAAGAGATTTTTTTTTAAATTCCGAGGACGGAATTATTTTAAGAAGGGTAGAATGTAACGGTCCGTATTTTTCAATGCAACTATTCACGTATTTTCAATTTTTTAAAACTATTTTATAATGGTTTGTCAGGAGTTTTACGATTTCAAAATTTTCTAATAAAAATATTTTGAGATATCAGACTAGTCATGAAGTATTTTAGTAAGTTCGAGTTTCATCAAATACTCAAAACAATTCTGGTAAAAATTCATTTTCAGTTATTACCGTTTTGGCTTAAGGAATTTATTTTCTATACAAACATCATCAAAACTTTTTCAAACTTCTACAGTATCATTCTATGATCATTTAGGGCTTCCCACATTTATTTCGTAATTTTCGGAAGTCAAATCAATAGAGAACCCGCAAACCCGCTTCCTAAATGTTTTGGCCTAAAACTACTATCTCCGTAGCTCAAACCCTGAAACAGACTTCGTATTCGCCATCCTCGCGACGATACGATCCCGTGGGTATGTTTTCGTAATTTTTCGGACACGTTTACTAGTAGGGGCAAAATCGTAATTTCGTTTTCGTATTTTACAAAATACTTTCACTAATAGAGTTTCACTTTTACTAATCACTTACCTTAACCCTCACCTACTCCCACGTTGGCAGCCCACGAGGAACTTGCCAAACCAATTTCCACACTTAGTCAATTCCGTATACCTAATCACCACCTAACCCATTTATTACATTTGACTAATACCTAATCTTAACCCTACAAATACCCCTTAACCCCCCTTCTCTCTCTAATTAACCCACCGTGAATATCTCTCTTCCCCCTCACTTCCGTTCTCTCTCTCTATCTCTCTGGTGCAAAAGCACGAACCCAGGCAAACCCATCCCCAGACCCATGTAACACACACACATAGGCTATCTATCTCTGCCGTTCTCTTCATTCAAAAATCCCACATCTCTCAACTCTCTCTTCCCCGACCCGTTTCCCGTCGCCCTAGAGTCGCCGTCGCCAAGCTCCGGTGAACACCCTCTGACCCATCCGCTCACGGCGACCCCCGTCAGCAACAGCACACGGAGCCCCCGAGCTCACTGCCATACCTCGTCAACGCCCCTCCGCCTTGCCCCCACATCCGCTGTCCGCTCGCCTGAGCCCGACCCCGCCATCGCATCCGCCTCCATCAGCTAGCACCGCCACGGCCTCCTCCTTCCGCCGCCCGATCGAACCCACGCCCCCACTCTCCCACGCTTCCTCCCTACGCTCGACTACACCCTCCTCTGCCTTCCTTCGATCACCGGAGCGCCATCTGCTCTTCTCTCCGATCATCTCAAACCCACCAGCTCCTCGCCTCGTTGACCCAAGCAGCAACAGCTGCTCGCTGTCCGCCGTTCGATCTCCCCGCTTCCACCGCTCTCACCCCGTCCCACCTCCATTACCCTCTGCCCCCCACTTCGCCAAGAACCCAGGCTGCCCAACCCCACCTTCGTTCTCGCTCAGAACTCCGACAAGCCCCCCAGCTAACCCCATTGCCCTACGACCATCCTCCGTGCCCCACCTTCCTCAACCCTCCGCTCCCCTGTTCCCTGAGCTCCCCTCCTCTCTCCCTCTACCCCGCGTTCTCTCCCCTTCAAAAATCCCCTAGCCTGAACGAACCTGCACCCTCGTCGACCTCGCCGTAGCTCCGTCCAACGTCGACGAGACCAAAGCCCGACGGCACCCCGCTGCCGCCCCCCGAGCACGCCCCAACTCCTCTTCAACTCAACGCAGGCCCGAACTCACGCCCTGACCGCCACCCCAAACGTCGCAGCTCCCATCACCGCTGCTGCAGCCTACGCCGCGCTCTCGCTCCGACGACCGCTCCACAACACCCACCGGAGACCCCCCTGCCTTCCTCTGAGCCCGCAGCAGCAGCTGCTGCTGCAATTTCGCCCATTGACGACGACTGCGCCGCCTTGTCTCCACCCCCGCATTGCCACACCTCTGAGCACACTATCACCCTCAGTCGACGTCGCCTCCCTCTCCGACAAAGTCGCCGCCTTCTCATCCCATCGGTGCCGTCACGAGACAAGAAAACAGAGCAGTGGCAGCTGCTATGTCTGCCGCTTTCTGCCTTCGCCCGCCTCCGCCTCGCCGCCGTGAGCCCGCCATACGCCGCCGCTGCTTGCTCCGCATCCCCGACCTCGTACTCGACTCCACCTCAGCACGACAGCGTCGCCATGCCCCGCTGCATGCTGATATAACGAAAACGAAGGGGTAAGTATTTAATATGTATACGAATACGTATTTTGCAAGTGTTAATATTTAAATAATATGGATTTCTAATGTAAAAATTCATAGTAAAAAAATTATAGGTCGAAAAAATACCAGACTAGTCCCAGAAAATCAGAAATGCCATTCTGGACCCAATGGCGCTAGTTTCATCTCAATCGGACGAGTAGTTTTCCTAGAATTAATTTTTAACCCTAAAAGTTAAACACATGATTTTCATTCAAAAATCAGTAACGTATTATTTTCACGTAAACTAGTAGGTGATAAAAATATATGTTAAAGTACTCTTTGAGACGGCCATTTTGACAGTTCATTGCAACTTTTCGATACCGATTGCACCCAGAAGAAATGTTTGAATAATTACGTCACAAATTGAAAAAAATAGTCTTTAAATTATTTTTGAGCTCTTAAAAATTATAAAAATTAATGTAAGCTTCAGAAAATTATTTTCTCCTACGATAAAATTATTTTCCTCATATCTAGCCTATAGAAAAATTTAGAATGCTTTCCGATGCCTTTCCAATCGATTATAAAATCAAACACGTTAAGTTAAATAGGTAGAAAATAGGTGTTCTGTAACCGATTGTTCTTGTGTTTTGCAGGTACAAATTCTTGTGCACTAGCTTCCGTAGAAGCCTTAGATTTAGTTTCGGCTTGCTACGTCGATCTCGAAATCTGTAAGTCACGACTAATTCTAAAGTTAGAAAATTAGATAAGTGTACCCGTATGAACTTAGGACACCACTATAGCCTCCGAACGGCTACTTGACTTGAACCGAACTAGAAACCTAATCTAATAGGAAAGTAATCAACTATAGATTACTTTGCCAACTTTCAAATTTGGTGGTTGTTAAACACAACCATCACCTTGGGTAAATTGTGTGCTAAACCATACTTCTACTTGCTCGAAGCATGGAATCAGTATTACTGTTGTTGGACTTGTCTTTATCCTCAGTTCGCTTTGGCACAGTCAGCCTTGGAATGAGTTACCACCCTCTAGTTTTCAATGAGAAAGTCAACCAGTGGACTTGGGTTGACTAACATGTGATACACCGTATGGAACATCTTGTGAAACTTGTGGAATATCTTGTGGAATATTTGGTGGAACATCTCATGAAACATCTTGTGGAACATCCCGTATAAACATGTAATAGAACACTTGACACTTCACGGGGGTTTTTGGGGTAACTCATAGTTTGAGAGAGTATGGGAGTGACTGGAGTATAATCTTCCCGTCCCGCTGCCTGTGTTTCGGCATACCGTCCCGCTGCCTGAGTTTCGGCAAAATACATGTACCGTGCCTGTGTTTCGATATTCGTCTGGGTCGCATCCATGCAAGAGATGAACTTGATGGTCACATATTGTACTCTCCGACTTGAGTCACGTAGTGTAGTTACTTTTGCACAGTCACTTTTACTTTACGCACTTCTGCACCGTCACCTTTACTTTACACGTTCCATGCACGTTACTTACTACACTTGTGCAGTCATAGTACTTTACCTGTCATACTTTTAGCTACAGCAGTAGTATGTTTCACTTGCCTAGCCTGCTTTACACTTGCACTACCACCGTACAATTGTTCTCTCTTTTCAGTACTCTTTACTTTTACTACTCCGCTGTGTACAGTTGTTGCTCAGTACTTTACTTTTTACTCTGGTCTGCTCGTACGTAGTTACTTTTGTCATACTTGTGCACTGCCTCTTTTCTATATTTAGAATTGTTGTGACTTACCTACGGTTCCATCTTCGTGACACCGCAGACGACGTACATATGGAGATAGATGCTCCTGAGCTAATAGCACCAGAATTCGACCGCAGCTTCCAGAGTTATTTTCACTTATGTACTTTTCTACTTTCATGTATTTTTGTTGGGACATCTTGTACAGTATGGATTGTAATAATTGGACACTATTTGAGTATTTTTGTACATCTCTGCATCGTGGCTATTTTGTTTTCACTGGTAACATGCAGGACCTACGCAAATATCAAAAAAATA
The DNA here is from genome assembly GCA_030789695.1 of Scilla litardierei. Classification (NCBI taxonomy): domain Eukaryota; kingdom Viridiplantae; phylum Streptophyta; class Magnoliopsida; order Asparagales; family Asparagaceae; genus Scilla; species Scilla litardierei. The sequence goes on from CM061134.1 coordinate 111,373,539, forward strand.
ACGGGCCCCTGGGAGCGGGTCGTTACAGCAAGGCTGACTCAGGCCGAGCAGACAGAGTGATACTTTTTTGAAGCAGCCCGACTCACTGACGTACTCGACCGAGCAGGAGGGCTGCTCGACTGAGCAGCCCAACCGAGCAAGCTTCTGCTCGACCGAGTCACTGACTCGGTCGACGACAATGAGGGCCATTTTTGGAAATTTGCGTGAACACGTCTGATGCACATAGCTGAGTGAAGTGCGGATCTGAACGATGTGTTGAAGGGCGTTCTTTTCTTTGTAATTTGAATTACGTTTTGGAGAGTGGAGGAGATTAGAAACGATTGTTAGATCTAAACCTACTTTGTTTAGGATTATTGAATTGTTTTTTGAGATCTATTGTTCTTCGCGTTCTGGAATTTGTGGGATCCCTTTGGATTATTATCGGCTACTATTTTTCTTCTACTTCGGTACAAATTTATTCAATTCTTATTCGATTAATCTGTTACAATGTTTTCCTTGATAAAAATCAAATTTTTATTCGTCAAAATCAAAGGAAGTCGAGCTCACGACTAAAAATGAGCGCTTATTGGGAGGCAACCCAATTTCTTAGATTACAGATTTTCTTTTTCAACTTCTTTTTTTATTTCATACTTTAGAGATAAAATTATAAAATCAAAAAAACTTGATTAGTTCACCTTTTGTATAGGTTAGACATTTGGGGGCATGCGTATCGACATCATAAACAGAAGGAAGTTGGAGGAGACCACCAAACTTGAGTAGAAAACAAAGGAAAAGGAGAAAAAGGAGACACAGGTGACTCGACCGAGCAGCTACACTGCTCGGTCGAGCAGAGCAGAGACAAGAAAAGAGAGGAATTCATCACTCTGGTTGCGCGGCCCGAGCATCATTGGCTCGGGCCGAGCAGCAAAAGACTCGGTCCGAGCAACCTGCTGCTCGGTCGAGTACGACAGGCTTATGGAATTGAGGAGAAAACTGCACTCTGCCTACACGGCCCTGTTGGACGCAATGATCTAGGATCTTTGGTTTGATGATGACAAACGTGTGCGAACTATTTAACGTGTGTGCTAAGTGTGTTTCAGGAATGACAAAGCGGTAAATTCTCAAAGTGATGACTTAGTCAACCGTTGGAGGAATTGCTATCCACACAGCTAATGGACTTGGTCAATATGGAGGGAGATGGAATCTATTTGGGATTTGGTCAAATCCTTTTCCTACTAGTATTCCGAATTGAGATGTGATTAAATCCCTATTCAAATTCCAAAACCCTTAATTAATGGGATTCTAATTGATCCTCCTCTTCTCTATAAAAACCCCTTCTCCTAAAGATGAAAGACACGCGTCAATCAAATTCTAGTCGGGTCATAAAAAATTCTGATAGCACCACGCAAAATCTTTGAAAATCTAAGAGAGGTCTTCTTCACTTGAATTAATTTTAAAAAGGAGCACTATCATCTTTTTTTAATGGGCTGCACCTCTCCTACGTTTTGATCTCTGCAAGAGCACTTTCATTCATTTCCAAGCTAAAGATTAATAATATTATTATTTCTTTGTGCATGCAAAGCTATCTCTTTTTTGTGTGCGTAATACTTTTTGTGCTGCCGATCTCACAAATACACAAGTTCCCAGAGCCATCATTTTTAAGGGTTGGCCGTAAGTGTGCTTTCAATCTCCAAGAGCCTTATTCGGTGTTTTTTTAAAGCTTGCGCACACTTATTTTTTCCAGGGGGCAACAAAAATCATCTTGATTTTTTAGGAGGATGCTAAAATTTTTCTTTTGAGCCATCATCACGTGGGCACAGATTTTTTGAGGAAAATTGTGGCCGGCCAAACAAATTGTTTTTAAACAACCCAGCCATAATCTTTTCTTTGGGATCCAATCAAAAAGCTTACCCGGAAAAAGCCAGGGCTTTGTTTCTTTGTCTAATTGGCAGGCGCACTAATTTCTTATCTCATCAAAAATTCAAGGAGCCAGCAAACATTAAAAGCCCAAGCCGCAATTACTCTCTCTCTCCTTCAAATAATCCCCAAGGCCGGCCAAATATTTTTTTGCATCTCCATACAAATTTTGTTTTTGTTTTTGACAGGGCAAAGCCGAGTGATTTTTCTGAAGGGTGCAAATCAAAACGCAGGGTCTTACGCAAGCAAACCAATCAAAGAGGGGGCACGCGAATTGCTTTCTTGAGCACAGGGTAGCCACACTTTATTATTATAACATCATTTTGTTTTGGTCTCTGTTTGCATCTTGGAGTTGGAGATATGAATGGGGTCAAGCATCCAAGGAGCCGAAACGCTGAAATTCATCTGTCATCACAAACCGAGCCCATTCAAGTTCCAAGAGGAGTAGCCGCACGCATCAAAGACAACCGCAAATATTGACTCACCAATTTCATATTCATTTCAAAGGGAGAAATTTGTTTTATGAAACACAGGGAAGATTAATTCTTTTTCTTCTTTGCAAATACGAACGCATCATTTAATCTGCACTTTTTGGTTCTTGCTTTTTTGACAGGCCGAAATACAGAGAGATATCTGCAAGCTTCAATCTTTTGTGAAGGTGCCTCAAATTGCAATTCTTTGGTGAGGTGCCTGTAACGGTACGTTTTCGTTGTACTTTGTTCGTGCACGTGCTTTTGGTCGTGCACGTGTTTATTTTAGACTTTATTTGATTGTGAACACTTTTGTGTGATATGCCGTTGTGAACGTCTCTGAGAGTATTAAATAGTGGCACTATCTTGGAACGACACTTCTCGAGTCGTTTTTCCACAATTTAAACTTACTCGATGAGACGTGACGATTCTCACTCTTGACGGGAGACGTTTCTATTTTTAGTTTCGTCGTCCGACGTCGAATTTGAGATCTGTCTTCTTAGTTAGCTCACATTCGTCGCCACGATCACCACGATATTTATTTTATAATTTTTGGAGTTTATTTGACCACTTTTATAATTTTTACAAGTTTTATATTATTTTTAATAATTAATTTATAAATTATTTTCGGCCAAATAAAATTTATTTAAGTTTTAAACGTTTTAAAGAATTTTTGAGGAAATTTCCAGCTCATTTGGACCAAGTCAAACCCTTGGGTGAGTTGGAGTAGTTTTAATTCAAATTTTAAATTATTTTAATATTCTAATCCTATTAGATTTAGCCCTAGACCAAGTCAACCCATCCTTACTATATAAGCAACCCCTAGGAAGACCTATTTTCGCAAGAAATTAGCCCTAGCCTCTTCCAAACTTGAAATTGGACGTTGCGACGATTCGTCGCAACGTTGCGACGTTCAGCAGCCGCACGACCGAAGGAAACGACCCCGTTCCCCCGCTCCGACCGAAGCCCCCGCCCGCATCCTAGCCGCTCCGCACCGCTGCAGCAGCCCCCGCTCCGTTCCATCGACCTGACCGACAGATTGGCCCGCATCCGCCTTGTCGCCCCGCTTCGCACGGCGCTCCACAGCGCTCCGCTTGTCGCCCCGCTCCGCACCCCGCACGACCGACTCTCCCCATCGATCAGACCGAGAAGAACCCTCGCACCCAGCCACCCCGCAACCGCTGCATGCCCCAAAACGTCGCAGCCCCGCATTCTCAGCGCACGACCGACGGATCTCCCCGCATCGGCTGTGTACGACCGAGAGCCACTCGTCGCAACCACGCATCCGTCGCACCGCTTGCCACCGTGGGCCCCCCAAGTTCTCCAGAGTTATTGTGGGTCCCCCAAAGGTCCCTAGGACTACTGTGGGCCCCATCTAGGTGCGTTCTCTTCGACGACTTGCCGCGTACGACGTCGTCGCCCGTCGTAGCCCGTCGTCGCACGTGCGAGCTTTGGAATCTGGAATCATCTCCCGGATTGATTGCTCTGAAATTTCCAGCGAGGAATCTAATTGGAATCTGGACTTGGAGCGCGATCTTTTATTCCAACCCCAGGCGTCGCTACCCGACGCCGGTGTAGCTTTCGCGTCGTGTTGAGGTAACGCTTTGCACCCCTAGGACCCCCAACCAAATTGCATGCTAACCAAGACTAAAAATCAGTATTTTAAAGTATTTTAAATGTTTTAGCAATCACTAATCAACATTAATAAAACGGATGTAGGCCGGTGGACTTGTGCACGTAGGAATCGTGACTTTGGACTCGTTGGACGGTGTTTTCTTGACGTGATAGTTGCAGGCAAGTGAAACTTGCCAAATCTTGTTTAGGGCCATGTTTTTAGGCCACTTACTTGTTTCTAGCGTAAAAGAGACTAGTCAGTGAAATGATAGCTGGCTAGACGCCTACTTGATCTAGTTTGACAACGAAACTAGATCCGTCACCTAATTGATCTAGCTTGACAACGAAGCTAGATCCACCCCTTAAACTTGTTGGTCATGCATACTAAACTGTCACGTTTACTTTCCTTACTTGTACGCTTTACTACTTGCCATGTCATGTCATCCATGCATTGAATGTCGCATTCGTAGCGCACGCTACAATACTTGTACTCGTACTACTTGTCCGGCTAGGTGCACCCCTACGCCATACTTGTTTAAACACTTCCTGGCTCGTGGTCCAGAAGCGGGCCTCATGTGTTGGCTAGAAACCAATGCCCGATACACGTGGAGGGGTAGGGATAAACGGTTACTTGAGCTTAGGAGTTGGCCCGCGCAGCCACTCTAGCCAAAAGACGGAATCTCTGTGCACGAGGTGCTTACTTTACTTGTCGTGTACTTGTCTTGTGAATGTCATGCCATGCTCGTACTTTACTTTACTTTACTTTACCTGTTGCACTCATTACTTAAACTGCCATGTCATTGCATCATGCTAGAACTGCTAGGTTGTTTACTTGTACTTTCAGTTTCACTTGCACAAGTCTTCCAGACTTGCTGACATGTGCCCCTTGCTCTTTTGGGTGTCACATGTTAGACCCTGAGCCAGAGACAGTTGCTGAGGACGAGGTGTTTGCTGACGTTGAGCCCGAGCCTACGTTCGTCGAGGAGTACGAGGACACCGGAGACCAGTCTTAGAGACTGATTTTACTTGCTTTTGCTTTAGGTTGCTGTTAGTTGTCGGTGCTTGCACCATTTCCTTGTTTTCGTACTTTGTACTTTTGTTGGCCATGCTAGGCCTCTTTTAGACTCTTCTTTTTTAGCCTGGTGGCTTTTCTGCGATGTTGAGATTTATTATTATGGATATTCTGAGATGTTCTTTTGTCTCTTTTCGTTATTATTATCTTTGTTTCGTTTCACGTTGCAAGGACCTGCAGTTTAAAGTGATTGACGCTTATCGGACTTGCGGCTTTGTAGCTTCAAGTCTGAGCGGACCTTCTCACGCTTCGCCTCCACATTTTTGGGAAGCGGGGCGTGACAGGTTTTGTTGGTGGCCCATGCAGGTCCTATCTTACGATTGCGAACTAACGAAATAACGATAATAAACGGAATATCCATTGAATAAATTGCAACATCCAAGTCATTAAGCTTTGAGTCTAATTTGTTTGTTCGTTTTCTATGTCATTAGATGGCTGGACGATGACAGACCCGATCTGGCAGTGGGCCCAATCGTACTGAGGAGCCAGATAGAGAGCCCACCAATGCTGAGATCATGAGGATGATGCATCAGATGATGCAGGTGCAGCAGGGCATGCTCCAGAACACTCAGAGTGCTCCTCGCCATGAGCCAGGAGCGAAGCAGTTTCGGGAGCTGGGCCCGACGTACTTTGATGGATCTGAAGGACCGTTGGATGCAGAGGAGTGGATCAGAAACACTGAGGATAATCTGAAGATGTCGAAGGTCAACCCGGCTGGATGGGTTGATCTGGCGAAGAAGCAGCTTAAGGATAATGCCCGAAATTGGTGGGATGCAGAGGAGGAGTTGTTGGTGAGCCCTATACCTTGGGCTACTTTCAAGTCTAGATTCGATGAGGAGTACTTTCCGAAGGCTGCTAGGAGGGAGATGTTGCAGCGCTTCACTGAGCTGAAGCAGGGGAGTCTGTCGGTTGATCAGTACCACCAGGAGTTTACTAGATTGAGCCGCTTCGTACCGAAGATGGTAGAGGATGCTGAGGAGAAGGCTCAGAGGTTTCTGCAGGGTCTTTCTCTAGACTTGCAGAGTCTGGTGTCTACGACGGACATGGAGTCATATCAGAAGTTGCTGGTAGCTGCTCGGAGACAGGAGAGGATTGCGAAGCAGAAGAGAGGACTGATTTCTGGAGCTGGGAAGAGGCCTATGGAGCAGGTCAGAGGAGTGGCTAGGCCTGGGACTAGGCCTAATCAGACAGTGCAGTTCAAGAAGCCAGGTGTGCCTCCTGAGAAGACTTGCTACTTCTGTGGCAAGACCGGGCATATCAAAGATCAGTGTAGGAAGATGTTGGGACAGTGCCTGATTTGTGGAGACCCTACCCATGCTATGAAGGATTGCCCGAGATCTAAGCTACCTTGGAAGGATCCCGTTGCCGCACAGCCGTTGCAGCAGAGAGCACTTGTACCTGCAGGTCGTGGAGCGCCTCTTCCTCCGCAGAAGAAGGCTTTTCAGCAGGCCGTGCAGCCGAGGAGGCAGGCTTACCGGATGACGGCAGTGGAGAGCGAGGCTGCGGATGAGGTTATCGCAGGTAATTCTCAAACTAGTTGTTTCCTTCCTTAGATAGTTTGATTGATTGCTCATGTTTGTTGCTTGCATATGTTATTTTGTTAGAATAGGGTTTGATTGTTAGATTGTTTGATAGGTGTGATTTTGGTTTGCACATTTCCTGCACGAGTCCTCTTTGACTCAGGTGCATCGATGTGCATTATTTCTCGGAGCTTCGTGGAGAAGCATTCCTTGACGACTTCCTCTCTTCCCAAGAGTTGGAACATCGTTACGGGAAATGGCGTGATCTCGGTGCATCGTGGGTGCACTTCTTGCCCTTTGGTGGTCTGTGGACATGAGCTTTATGCTGACTTTATTGTCCACGACATCATCAACTACGATGCCATGCTCGGGATGGATTGGCTTGCGAGCTTCTATGCTACGATCGATTGTCGGAGGAAGAAGGTGGTGTTCGAGATCTCAGGACATCCGGTGTTTGAGTTCAGTCGAGGTAGCAGTTCGCTTGGCCCTGTCAGGTTTCGGGCCAGACCGGTGGAGCTTGTTCTATGCAGATGGAGCAGGATAGACCAGCTGTGGCACGTGAATTCGACGACGTCTTCCATGAGGAGATGTCTGGGCTGCCACCCGATCGAGCTCTCAAGTTTTCGATCGATCTTATGCCGGGAGCGCAGCCTATTTCGAAGGCGCCGTATCGGATGGCTCCAGCAGAGTTGGAGGAGTTGCGTAGGCAGCTGGACGAGCTTTTGCAGAAAGGATACATCAATCCCAGTGTGTCTCCGTGGGGAGCACCGGTGTTGCTGGTAAAGAAGAAGGATGGCTTGCGTCGCATGTGTGTGGATTACCGGGAGCTGAATGCTGTGACGATCAGGAATAAATATCCCTTGCCTCGGATAGATGACATCTTTGATCAGCTCGGAGGATCAAGGGTGTTCTCTAAATTGGATTTGAGAAGTGGCTACCATCAGCTTAAGGTGACGAAGGACGACATCCCGAAGACAGCTTTCAGGACAAAGTATGGTCACTACGAGTTCGTGGTTATGCCCTTCGGCGTAACCAATGCGCCAGCAGTCTTTATGAATCTGATGAATTTGGTCTTCTACGACTTTTTAGACAAGTTCGTCGTCATCTTCATTGACGATATTCTGATCTATTCAAAGTCAGAGGAAGAGCATGCATCACACTTGAGGACCGTGTTGGAGATCTTGAGGAAGCATCGTTTGTATGCTAAGTATTCCAAGTGCGAGTTTTGGCTGGATAGAGTTGCCTTTCTCGGGCATGTGGTGTCTGGTAATGGAATTTCTGTGGATCCCGAGAAGATTGTGGCTATCAGAGAGTGGCCGGTTCCGCAGTCGGCGTCAGAGATCATGAGTTTCCTTGGGCTTGCAGGATATTATCGGCGTTTCATTAAGGACTTTTCTCGGATTGCTGAGCCGATGACCCGACTGACGTGAAAGGATGTGCCTTATGTTTGGTCTGATGATTTCGAGAAGGCTTTTGGTATTCTGAAGGAGAGGTTGACGACTGCCCCTGTACTTGCTGTGCCTGACCGGAGTGGAGGATTCGAGATCTTTTGTGATGCTTCTGGAAAGGGTTTAGGATGTGTGCTGCATCAGCATGGGCATGTGGTTGCGTATGCTTCTCGTCAGCTTAAGGCTCACGAGAAGAATTACCCGACACATGATTTGGAGTTGGCTGCTGTCGTGTTTGCGCTGAAGATTTGGAGGCACTTCCTGCTAAGTGAGAAGGTGAAGATCTTCACCGATCACAAAAGCTTGAAGTATATCTTTACTCAGAAGGAGCTCAACATGCGACAGCGTCGATGGTTGGAGCTCATGGCAGACTATGAGATTGACTTGCAGTATCACCCCGGCAAGGTGAATGTAGTTCCGGATGCGCTGAGCAGGCTTCCAGCGGTGACGATGTTGACCTCGCAGTGGAGATTGCAGCAAGATTTTTGCGAGTCTGGTATCGAGATTATTCTTCCTGGAGAGACTTCTTTGATGATGAGCATGCAGATTCAATCGTCGATCGTGGATAGGATCAAGGCTGGCCAGGCTGGAGATGCTAAGCTTGTGAAGATTCGGGAGCAGGTGGAAGCCGGTCTGCGGACTGACTTTTTGATCCACGAGGATGGTTCGTTGAGATTTGGAGCCAGGTTGTGTGTGCCGGTTGGAGATATCAGAGAGGAATTATTGGTGGAGGCACACAGTTCGCCGTATTCTGTGCATCCTGGTGGCACCAAGATGTACAAGGATCTTCGTCTGAACTTTTGGTGGCATGGAATGAAGAGGAGCGTGGCTCAGAGTGTAGCCAAGTGCTTGGTTTGCCAACAAGTAAAGGCGGAGCATCAGCGTACGGCAGGGTTGCTGCAACCGCTTCCGATTCCGGAGTGGAAGTGGCAACACATCACTATGGATTTCGTGACTGGACTACCTCGGAGTCCGAAGCAGAACGACGCGATTTGGGTGATCGTAGATCGATTGACCAAATCTGCGCACTTTATTCCCTTCCGAGTAGGACAGTCTACTGAGACGCTAGCGAGGAGATACATGGAGGTAAATTCGTTTACTCTCCGTTTCTATTTCCTTTTACTAGTTTAGATAGTGATGTAACGTGAATCGTGCAGGAGATCGTACGACTTCATGGAGTCCCCGTGAGTATCGTGTCGGACAGAGACACGAGATTCACATCTCAGTTTTGGCAGAGTCTACAGAAGAGCTTGGGTACGAGTCTGAGTTTCAGCACGGCGTACCACCCACAGACGGATGGCCAGTCCGAGAGGACGATTCAGATTTTGGAGAATATGTTGCGAGCTTGCATGTTGGACTTTAAGGGATCTTGGGAGGATCATCTCCATCACGTTGAGTTTGCCTACAATAACAGCTACTAGGCGAGTATTGGAATGGCGCCTTTCGCCACGCTATATGGAAAGAAATGTCGATCGCCACTGAGCTGGGATGACATTGGAGATCGGGAGCTGTTAGGACCGGAGATGATCGTGGAGGCCGTGGATGTTGTGAGGAATATTCGAGAGAAGCTGAGGATTGCGCAGGACCGTTTCAAGCATTGGGCAGATGCTAAATGGAGGCCTTTGGAGTTTCAGCCTGGCGATCATGTATTCCTGAAGATTTCTCCGAACCGCGGAGTTATTCGATCCGGGAAGAGAGGCAAGCTGAGTCCGAGGTTCATTGGGCCGTTTGACGTCCTGGAGAGAGTTGGAGCTGTGGCTTATCGCTTGGCGTTGCCACCGTCGCTTGTGGGAGTTCACGACGTATTTCACGTATCTCAGTTACGTCGATACGTTAGTGATCCCTCTCACGCTGTGGATTTCTCGGAGATTACGGTTCGTCCGGATCTGTCTTATGATCAGCAGCCCGTTGAGATTCTGGATCGTCGACAGAAGCAGTTGAGGAATAAGACCGTCGACTTGGTTCGAGTGCAGTGGCGTCATGGTTCCCCTGGTGAGTCCACCTGGGAGCGTGAAGATGAGATGAGAGAGCGTTTCCCGCACCTTTTCCCGAGCAGTGCTTGATGTTGATTCCGAGGGCGGAATCATTCCTAAGGTAGGGAGGATGTAACGGTACGTTTTCGTTGTACTTTGTTCGTGCACGTGCTTTTGGTCGTGCACGTGTTTATTTTAGACTTTATTTGATTGTGAACACTTTTGTGTGATATGCCGTTGTGAACGTCTCTGAGAGTATTAAATAGTGGCACTATCTTGGAACGACACTTCTCGAGTCGTTTTTCCACAATTTAAACTTACTCGATGAGACGTGACGATTCTCACTCTTGACGGGAGACGTTTCTATTTTTAGTTTTGTCGTTCGACGTCGAATTTGAGATCCGTCTCTTAGTTAGCTCACATTCGTCGCCACGATCACCACGATATTTATTTTATAATTTTTGGAGTTTATTTGACCACTTTTATAATTTTTACAAGTTTTATATTATTTTTAATAATTAATTTATAAATTATTTTCGGCCAAATAAAATTTATTTAAGTTTTAAACGTTTTAAAGAATTTTTGAGGAAATTTCCAGCTCATTTGGACCAAGTCAAACCCTTGGGTGAGTTGGAGTAGTTTTAATTCAAATTTTAAATTATTTTAATATTCTAATCCTATTAGATTTAGCCCTAGACCAAGTCAACCCATCCTTACTATATAAGCAACCCCTAGGAAGACCTATTTTCGCAAGAAATTAGCCCTAGCATCTTCCAAACTTGAAATTGGACGTTGCGACGATTCGTCGCAACGTTGCGACGTTCAGCAGCCGCACGACCGAAGGAAACGGCCCCGTTCCCCCGCTCCGACCGAAGCCCCCGCCCGCATCCTAGCCGCTCCGCACCGCTGCAGCAGCCCCCGCTCTGTTCCATCGACCTGACCGACAGATTGGCCCGCATCCGCCTTGTCGCCCCGCTTCGCACGGCGCTCCACAGCGCTCCGCTTGTCGCCCCGCTCCGCACCCCGCACGACCGACTCTCCCCATCGATCAGACCAAGAAGAACCCTCGCACCCAGCCACCCCGCAGCCGCTGCACGCCCCAAAACGTCGCAGCCCCGCATTCTCAGCGCACGACCGACGGATCTCCCCGCATCGGCTGTGTACGACCGAGAGCCACTCGTCGCAACCCCGCATCCGTCGCACCGCTTGCCACCGTGGGCCCCCCAAGTTCTCTAGAGTTATTTTGGGTCCCCCAAAGGTCCCTAGGACTACTGTGGGCCCCACCTAGGTGCGTTCTCTTCGACGACTTGCCGCGTACGACGTCGTCGCCCGTCGTAGCCCGTCGTCGCACGTGCGAGCTTTGGAATCTGGAATCGTCTCCCGGATTGATTGCTCTGAAATTTCCAGCGAGGAATCTAATTGGAATCTGGACTTGGAGCGCGATCTTTTATTCCAACCCCAGGCGTCGCTACCCGACGCCGGTGTAGCTTTCGCGTCGTGTTAAGGTAACGCTTTGCACCCCTAGGACCCCCAACCAAATTGCATGCTAACCAAGACTAAAAATCAGTATTTTAAAGTATTTTAAATGTTTTAGCAATCACTAATCAAGATTAATAAAACAGATGTAGGCCGGTGGACTTGTGCACGTAGGAATCGTGACTTTGGACTCGTTGGACGGTGTTTTCTTGACGTGATAGTTACAGGCAAGTGAAACTTGCCAAATCTTGTTTAGGGCCATGTTTTTAGGCCACTTACTTGTTTCTAGCGTAAAAGAGACTAGTCAGTGAAATGATAGCTGGCTAGACGCCTACTTGATCTAGTTTGACAACGAAACTAGATCCGTCACCTAATTGATCTAGCTTGACAACGAAGCTAGATCCACCCCTTAAACTTGTTGGTCATGCATACTAAACTGTCACGTTTACTTTCCTTACTTGTATGCTTTACTACTTGCCATGTCATGTCATCCATGCATTGAATGTCGCATTCGTAGCGCACGCTACAATACTTGTACTCGTACTACTTGTCCGGCTAGGTGCACCCCTACGCCATACTTGTTTAAACACTTCCTGGCTCGTGGTCCAGAAGCGGGCCTCATGTGTTGGCTAGAAACCAATGCCCGATACACGTGGAGGGGTAGGGATAAACGGTTACTTGAGCTTAGGAGTTGGCCCGCGCAGCCACTCTAGCCAAAAGACGGAATCTCTGTGCACGAGGTGCTTACTTTACTTGTCGTGTACTTGTCTTGTGAATGTCATGCCATGCTCGTACTTTACTTTACTTTACTTTACCTGTTGCACTCATTACTTAAACTGCCATGTCATTGCATCATGCTAGAACTGCTAGGTTGTTTACTTGTACTTTCAGTTTCACTTGCACAAGTCTTCCAGACTTGCTGACATGTGCCCCTTGCTCTTTTGGGTGTCACATGTTAGACCCTGAGCCAGAGACAGTTGCTGAGGACGAGGTGTTTGCTGACGTTGAGCCTGAGCCTACGTTCGTCGAGGAGTACGAGGACACCGGAGACCAGTCTTAGAGACTGATTTTACTTGCTTTTGCTTTAGGTTGCTGTTAGTTGTCGGTGCTTGCACCATTTCCTTGTTTTCGTACTTTGTACTTTTGTTGGCCATGCTAGGCCTCTTTTAGACTCTTCTTTTTTAGCCTGGTGGCTTTTCTGCGATGTTGAGATTTATTATTATGGATATTCTGAGATGTTCTTTTGTCTCTTTTCGTTATTATTATCTTTGTTTCGTTTCGCGTTGCAAGGACCTGCAGTTTAAAGTGATTGACGCTTATCGGACTTGCGGCTTTGTAGCTTCAAGTCTGAGCGGACCTTCTCACGCTTCGCCTCCACGTTTTTGGGAAGCGGGGCGTGACAGTGCCACAAGATTCCAATGTTGGTAGAGGGCGCAAGTTTCATCAAGAGTGGAGCCGAACTATTTGGGGGAGACATCAGAGACTACTACTTGTCAGATTGATCTGACCCGTGCTGATTGACGAGGACATCGTCACTACACAAACTGAGATTCCTAAGCTCTATTTATTATTATTTTGTGTAGTTGTTGTGTTAGATCCTTGTAGGGGAAACTTTACCTATCTTTGGGGATTATTTTGGGACTTGTCTAGTCGGGAGTAAACAAGTGTGACCCAGCTAGTTTGGGACTAGCTGGTAGAAAGCTTTACTAGGATTGATAGTGAGAGAAAACACAGTGAGTGGGGTACTGAGAGCCTGGCGAGTGTAGAGACGTAGAGGGTGCTCTGAGCGTGCTCTAACTTGTGGTTTTGTACCTATTGCACTATTCAATACTAGTATCTGCTTTAGGGGCTGGAGTAGGTCGTTGGGACGACCGAACCAGGGTAAATCTGCTATGTACTCTGTGTCTGCATTTTATTTACCATGTTACTGCTATAACTGTGTGTGCTTATTCGTGGGTTGCATGAATTATTTTTTTAAGCCTATTCACCCCCCTCTAGGCTAGGATCGAGATCCAACAGCCCCGAGTGGCGTTGGCACGGCCCGAGTAATGAACAGTCCGACCGAGCAGAACATTGCTCGGTCGAGCATGCGAGGGAGTATATTACATCTCAATTTATTGAAATTTCTCAAGCTGATCGACTCTGTCGAGCAGCTGGACTGCTCAGACCGAGTCGTATCGGGTTTTCAAAGCCAACCCATTTCGATTTTTACTTCACCATTAAAATTTTTTACCCTAATCTAAAAAAGTTTTACCCTCAAACTTTCCCCCGAGCCCTCCCTCACTCCCTACTCGTTCAACCCCCCCGTCGCCATCTTCCTCCTCACGCGTCGCTGCCGTTACCATTGTCTGACCGCCACCTCTGGTCAGTCGTCTCCCCCCGATCTCTCTCTCTCTCTCTCTCTCTCTCTCTCTCTCTCTCTCTCTCTCTCTCCAACCATCTATTTCCCCCCGTCCCACCTTCGAATCGACGGCGACGTCGACGGTGCCACCGCCACCGACGGTGCCTCACCTCCGTCCACCCCGATTCCCCCATCCGCCATTTAAACCCCACCCCCTCCACTACATCTCCCACCACTACCACTACCATATATCCCACTACCACACCTATCCCTACCACCTAAGCCCCTATCCCTACCACAGCCCCATCCACCGCCACTACATCATCACCGCCACACCCCGCCCCCACCAGGGATGCCTTACCTGCTCGTCTCCGTACCTATGGTATCACGTTCCGAGACGACACGCAACGAGAGCTCTTTGTTAAGATCTCTCAGCATCGTCTCGTACCTACTTTGTTCATAGACGTGCCTACCCTACGCTCCTTTGGACTCCTTCAGGGAGTCCATCACCTCAACCAAGCGATCGGCTTTGACCGCTTCCTCGGTGTACACGCCTCCACCTACACCTACATTGCACTCGAGGCACTCAGCTCCTTCGCTCGCACCCCAGCGGGCGATGGCATCACTTTTCGGCTCATGGATCACGACTGCACCATTACACATGCCAAGATCAATGAGTACTTTCACTAGCCTGCCATCCTTGATCCCTGAGCAGCCTTCTCTCCACACTATGATGTGGACACATTTGATGCTAGGGCCTTTTAGGAGCGTATTTCAGGTCTTCCTCAGTATCGCCCTTGTCGGGTGAAGGCATCGTGCATCGTGCACCCATGCCTTCATTACGCTCAGAGACACATAGCGACCACTCTATTCTGTAGGCCTGAGGTCAGGACCATGTCCCTACCAGGGCTCACCCATCTCACGGGCATGACCCGACTTCTGAGATTCCACCCTAATGGCTCACTCTACCCTTTCATGCTCTCTGACGCAGCCTATTGGTTGTGTCACCGCCTACTCCATACTACCAAAACTGAATATGCCACTGACATATGTTGTGGTGGTTTCTTTACCATCTTTGCTAGGATGCTTGATATTCACATCCCGGATGACCTTCACTACCCTATTGGCCTGACACGCTTGACCCTTAGCGTGCTTGAGCACATGCATATTATCTGACCTTATGGGTCACGTCACTGGCTTTATCTCTAGGGACTCACCACACTCCATATATGGTTCTTCTGGCCCCGCACCTCACCCATATTGCTCCAGTTCATCTTGACTGGATGATTCCTCAGGTCTACCCCCTCCCTCCCCTACACATACTTGAGCCCCCCGGAGCACCCGTCGAGGCAGCTGCCGATGACCCAGTTCCATGCTCTCTGGAGTTCAAGTTGCACAACATTGCTACCTTAGTTGTCGGCCTCCCAGTACCACCTGCTCACCCATCATCCTCTGGAGCCGTTTCTTCCACCACCATTGTATCCTCCGCTCCCACGACATTCAAATCTTCGTGGACTGCTCCACCTTTTGCCCTGAGACTCAGATTTCTCTCTCCATCGCTTCCGTGCCGACAGGCAATGGTTTCCAGTCTGCTCCTGACCTCACAGATCTATACTTTTCAGAGCTTGACCCGTCCCCTACTCTTCCTCCTCTCAGCGACCTGATAGCTACACTTCCTCTCTCTTTAAGTCACCATATTCCACTTTCTGGTACCACTTCCTCATCATCCGCTGCCATTTTTACTGACAACGTGTCGACGTCTATCTACTCTTCTGTGTTGATGACGGCTCTTTCTTCTACCACCACTGAGTTACCTTCGAGCTCACCCTCTCCTACCTTCCACGCTTGGCACCGTGCCTCAGCTGCACGAGACCGATTCAGGAGAGTGGTGACTCACAGACACATCCCCCGCCATCCACTCGACTCTAGTACTAGAGATGGTCGCCTGACGACGTTAAAGGAGTCGACTTCTCTCCTTCGGAGAGATTTCGATGACTTTGTACGCTCCATGACGAGACACCACTTGAGAGCCGAGTCGGACTTGGCATCTATCATAGATCTCCTCAGGACACGCGGCCCACCTACAGTGATCCTTGCCCATGCTCCACCACCCTGGCCATCGACTGTGACTTCCCTTCCACCACTCAGTGCTTCACCTCCGCAGGCTTCTGCAGAGCCTGTTTCTTCTACCACTGAGTCGGATGTCATAGTAGATCCTCTTTTTGCCCTCGTAGTATATTCATCCGAGCCTCACACTACCATCACTGCTCCTCCCACACTTCCGGTTCCACAGCAGAGAAACCCATCACCACCCCCAGAGGGTGGTGCCTCTGCTTGATGTCGTCCATAACGATTTTTTTCCTCCCCTATTTATATTGAGCCCATCTGTCTGTTCGGGGCCCTACACTTACATAGCTTGGGGGAGGAGCCACCCATGCATCACATCTACATTTAGCATTGCATCAGGTCATACTTTAGTTTCTTTCGACACAGTTTTTATTTTTATTTTTATTTTTCACCCCACCCACCCAACCCCAATTATCATCATCTCCCACTTACCAGCGTTTTCTTGGCAGTGAGGACACTGCTAAGTTTAGCTTCGGGGATGAGCGCTACCGCTTTATTTTTGATTTTTTCTTTTACATTTTCTTCCCTTATTTTAGTTTTTATTTTACGTTTTCACCACTTTTCCACGTCGTTTTCTTTTTTTCTCATTTTGCATCATATTTTCTATTTTCACCATGCATGTATCTTTTTCTTCTTTATTTTCTTATTTTCTCCGCTTTTTTCTCTTTATTTGGTAAGGATGCTCCGCGTGATGATATTTCTCATAGCCTTATTAGTCTTCTACGATGCTCACTTTCAATGACATGCTATTAGGGTAAATTTCAGTTTAACTATCTATATGCGTGCATTTCTATTACTGATATATCTGATTTAATGCTTAAAATGAATTGAAAATCGAATTCATGAATTAGTATCTAGTATGATCTATGTTGGGTAATACACCTAGGTTCATGCATCACTAGAACACTTGGAGTATCTGTTTTTTATCTTAATCACTTCTGATTGCATGCCTGCTGCTATGGTGCCATTTACTACATGTCTTTTTCAGTATCCATCTAGAGGAATGAAAATATCCATGCTATTTATGAGTTCAGTGAGGGTATTATTTTATTAAACCGTTGTGCACCTCTTATGAGTGAACCGAGAGATACACTATTTTCCTTCTTCACATATCTATATATTTCTCTACATATCAACTGGTTACACCCACACTGCTATCTTTACCGTGTCTCACTTCCCAAACCTAAAAAGAAAATGTATAGCTTCTGAATGAAAAAAAAAAGAAAAAGAAAAAGAAAGAAAGAAAGAAAAAATATATATTCATATATGAAAAAAATATATATATTCATATATGAAAAATAAAAGAAAAAGAAAGAAAATGAATAAATATTGTTTTGTATCTTTTCATTAGAAGCTATCACTTATACTGGGAAGAAAAAGAAAATTTTCATATCATATTCCTAAATGCGACGCCTCAAGCTAAGCTTGGGGGAGTATACCAACTGATCACATGAGAGAGCATGACAGTAGAGTGGAGACGATGCATAACGGGAGATTTAATAATACCTAAACTTTACGAAATGCTTTAGTTTCTGGAGACTTTTCATGAATCAAAATGAGCAACTGAATGGCATGACTTTTTCTATTCTCTATTGCATGTTGTGTGATTTCTATATGCTCCTTGTGTATCTGGGATTGAAAAGGGTATTTCCAACTTCTTTATACTAGACTCTAGGGATTGCATTAGATTGATATGAATTGACGATGTTATTTCAGTATAACCCTATCTTTTTGTCTGTATTGCATGCTAGTCATATGATTTGTAAAACTAGAAATTGCTAGTGGCATGTATGTTTATTATTCAGAGCATTATGATTTACTATTTAGGCCAGAGATCTGACTGAACATCCTCAGCATCCTCCTCTCACTTCTATTCTATTCTCTTTTTATTTTTATTTCCTATTTCCTATTTGTTTTCCTCCCGATGTACCGATTATTCGTCTTCTTTTGGGACGAGTAAGAGGTAAGCTTGGGGGATTTTGATGTGTCCATATTTTCCACTATTTTCATACCATCATTTCATTGCATTCCATATCATTTTCGCATCCAACTCCCACATTTTACTACGATATCTCATTTCTGATGGTATATTCGAGTTTCATAGTGTTTTATGAGTTTTCATGGATTTTGGAGCGATTTGGGACCCCACTTGGGTATGGACATATCCGACATGTCCGTCAGCTCATTGGTGGAGCCCTGTAGGAGTTCGCCACACTTTTGGTGCCATTGGAGGAGAAGAGAGAGCAGAGGAGAGAGAGGAGCCTGCAGCAGCTGTTGGAGTGAATTTCACAGGCTGCTCGGTCGAGCAGTACAGGTGCTCGGACCGAGTAGATTCAATTGGAGAAGTGGAGGCTGATACGGTGATTACTCGGACCGAGCACTCAAAACTGCTCGGTCGAGTAGCTATTTCATCACGAAGCTCAACTCATCCAGCGCACGGCCCGTGCAGATCTTCAATGACGGAGTCTGCCTCTGCTCAGACCGAGCTGAGCTGATCGACCCATACAAGCAGAGCGAGGATTTTAGAGATTTTCAATTCCCTGTCGGGCTCGGTCGAGCAGTACAACTGCTCGGTCCCAGAAGCTGAACGAGCAACACACTGCTCGACCGAGCAGCCTACTCGGTCTGCAGTGCAAGGGCCATTTTAGGAAAGATTTACTGAAGCCGTTACGGTGCGATCTTGGGGACTAAAAGCTAGAGCTTGTGAGAGCAAAAGGGGATTCATTCTGGAGAGTTTTTCGAAGAGTTTTTGGAGAGCGAAATTTTGAGGAGATTTTTGTTAGACTTTAGATTAATTTTTGTTAGAGAATACTGGATCGAAAGTCTTGGATTTATATTTTGGTTTTTGATTGCTATTGCGTAATGGAATATGGATTTTTGTTGGATCTAATTCTTGTCTATTATCTGCATCTCTTGCTGTAAGTTTCTGATCATTATTCTACAAATTGCTATGATATTCTCTTCTACAAAAATGATGTTTTTATTCGCTACTATCGACATGTATGAGTAGATCTTCCTAGGATTGATGGGTTAGCCCTAAGATTCTAGGGGGAAGATGTGGATCTGAATCCCCACGTTAAATTAGGAATTTAGGGCTGTATTTCGGTCGATCCTAACAAATCCCTAGATAACCCATACTGAGATCATGCCCACGGTCTGTGGAATTGATGTGCTTAAGTGGTATCTTTGGGATTCGAATAGAAAAATCGGTGGATCCAACTAAGGCCCATGACCATGCTCAGCTCGTGTCTTGAGGGGATCCATCGACGAACTATACCGCTACGTTGACGGCTACCGCGATTGCGTCAACGAGAGGTACTGAAATACCTCACAATTCTACCCCACGAGAGTGGTACGAATTGTGAGATTTATCCTCTAACCCTAATGCAACGTGAGGATTCTATTCTAACGTCGACCCCGACAATCTTGGTGGGATCCCTAATGCCCTAGTCCTTTTTATTAGTAAAACAACAACAACACCCAAACAACTCTTTCAACCCGATAGCTACCTCACTTCGAGATTTAGGAGTAAACTGAGAATCCATATACACTATCACCATCCATGTGGGATTCGATATCATTTATACTATAACTCGACACCGTCCGCTTGCGAATTGAGCCCAGAATTGAAGCCTAGGGGCCATACCACGCCTGGCGATCGTGACACAGCCAGGTAGATTCTAGGTGTAGGTTTTGGGTGCGTCAAGTTTTTCGCGCCATTGCCGGGGACGGCAATATTGTTTATCTTAGCTTATTTTACTCTGTGAAGTTTGCTAGCACTCTAACATTTCTCACCTTTCCACCCATTTTTATTCTTTTATTTATTTCGGTGATGCTGATGGTATCTGTTTGAGTTTTGTTGGTGCATGAACCCCTGCTTCAAGGGATCTACTAGAGAATTATTATTCGATCCCAAGATCGAGAAGACAACGAGGGCCTTGAGAGCCTCAAGTAGAATTTCATCTCCCTCCGCACAAATGGCGGAAAACAATCCTCCTCCACCTTGCACCAGGTCCATCAGGGACCACATGAAGCCGACGTTTGGAAACAACTCCTCCATTATTAGACCGCAACTGGCAGCGGCGAGCTTCGAGTTGAAGACGTGGCTAATCAATTTAATGCAGCAGGATCCATTTCACGGGCATCTACATGAAAAACCCAACCACCACATCGACACCTTCCTGGCGAAGTGTGACACATTTAAGGCCAAGGACGTGAGCGATGATGATGTGAAGCTGCGGCTTTTCCCGTTCACTTTGAGGGATAAAGCCTCATATTGGCTCCAGGCCCACCCTCCCAACCATTTCACTACTTGGGAGAAGCTTGCACTTGCCTTCGTGGATAAGTACTATCCACCCTCGAAGACGGTGCGAATCAGGGGAGCGATTTCAAATTTCAAGCAACTCCCACAGGAATCACTTTATGAGGCATGGGAGAGGTTCAAGGATCTCCAACATCAGTATCCTCACCACGGGATTCAGCCATGGGATTTGGTGCAGAGCTTTTAAAACCGGCTCCAGTTTAGCACCAAGATGATCATCGACGTTACGGCGCAGGGCGCCCTACTTGATAAGTCTCCTGAGGAGCTATAGACTTGTTGAAGCACATGACGGCCAACAATCAACAATGGAATGATGAACGGACTGTTGTGACCCGGGCTCCTGAGGTCAAGGCCGCTAGCCACTTGGATTCTCACATCGAGACCTTGTGCAAACAAGTGGCCCGGATTGAGCAACGTCTAGACTCCATCCCTGCTCCAGCCAGCACATAGTATCATCCTGCAGAAGAGTATGCCGATCAGGGCTATATCCCTTGTGAGGGACACTATGATGGTGCTGAGACATCTGAGTCCATACAATACATCCAAGGAGAGGGACGAAATCAGTGGCAGCATCCAGCTGCTAGAAATCATCCGGGGTTTTCCTACGGAAACCCAAGTGGACGGCTGCAACCTCCACAATTTCAGAGGCCGCCTCCCCGTCCTCAGCAGCAACATGTACAGCAGCAAAGTCAGTAGCAGGGTGGATTTAGGCCAGCTGGGCCCTACTGAACATCGGGTAATCAGTTCAACTGGCCGCCCCAGCAGAACTATGCGCCGAATCCACCCAAGTCCAGTCTTGAATCCACTTTGGAGACCTTCATAAGTGGTCAAGCCCATTTTAATCAGAACACCTCGACTCAGTTTAAAAGGATAAATTCTTCACTTAATGAAATGAGGGGTCAAATGTCCCAGCTCTTGAAGAGTCAGGGGAAATTTCCCTCACAGCAGGAGACAAACCCAAGGGCCCAAGCTAATGCCGTGGTAACTATTACCACACGTGGTGGACGGGTGACAGACCCCGTCATGATCCTGATGTTGAGTAAGGAGAGAGTTACTGTTGAAGAAGCCGTTGATGATGGCGATAGAGAAGAGGCCGCTGAAGAGCCTATCATTGTTGAGGAGAAGGCGGATACCACACCCATCATGCCTACTACAACACCGCCTCCCGTTGATGTAGCTAAGAGTAAAGCTTCCCAACCTCCCCTCCATACCCACAGAGGCTAGCCCTAGCCAAGATGGAAAAGAAATACTCTAAGTTCATGGAGTTATTGAAGGGAATTCAGCTGAACATCCCGTTCATGGACTCTATTATAGAGATCCCGATCTACTCCAAATTTTTGAAGGATCTTATCATGGGAAAGAGGAAGCCTGAAGAAATTAAGCTTATGGAGGACTCCACCTCCGTTATTAAAAATCATCTCCCCTGGAAGCTATCGGATCCGAGAAGTTTCACCGTGTTCTGCTCAATTGGAGGGATGCCTATCAGCAGAGCTCTGATTGATCTGGGGGCTAGCATCAGTTTGATGCCCCTCTCTATTTTCAGGAGATTACAGATTAGAAGTGAGCTAGAGCCGACGAGCATGTCTATCAAGCTTGCAGATCATTCCATCACCTACCCGGTGGGTATAGCAAGGGATGTCATTCTTTAGATACCCCCAGGATTATGTGTTCCCGACGACTTTATTATCATGGACATGCCCGAGGGAGGGAGTTCCCAAGTTATACTCGGCCGCCCCTTCATGGCGACGGCCGGTGTTCTGATTGATGTCCAAGAAGGCACCCTATCTATGAATGTGGGGAACATCAGAGCTGAATTCCGGCTACAGAAGCTGATGAGAGAGCATGCTTACGAGGAAAGGACCAGCTATTTGGAGCTTCTTGAAGACAAAGCCATTGAGGATTTCACTCTTGAGGGGTCATGAAGGACCCCGTGAAAACAGGTATCGATGACGATGGTGACCCAACCTACCACAAAGCGGTCGCCGCGTACATCAGAGTATTGGATGAGGAACTTCTACTACATTCTCCGAACCAGGGAGAACCGGAGACCATATGATACTCAGAGGAGAGTCTTGAAGTGGGCGGATACCAAATACTGTCGGATCTTGTAAGGGACCCTGCGGTGCTACACACACACTAGAGGGGGGTGAATAGTGTAATAGCAAGCAAAGTGCTTAATTAAACGTTACTAAAATTAAAGCACAATAAGCAGTGTAAAATAAACAGAGTGCTGAACAACAACAATCGCAAACACAAGTATTTTATCCAGGTTCCCAAAAACTTAGGTACGTCCAGCCGCACCAGTATTCATTATATTCCCACACAGAGAAGTGAATACAAAATCCCACAAAGGGATACCTCACCAAGAGGATTTAGGATTCCCACAAAGAGATATCCTTACTCTCACATAGAGAGACCTCACACAGAGGATTTGTTCTTTCACACAGAAAGAACAAAACTCCCACAAAGAGAGTAACTCCCACAAAGAGAGTAACTAATTCCCACAAAGAGAATTAGGGTTTCGAAACAAAAAAAAACGAAACAATACTTACATATGCTTTGATATGATCTTACCAATGTGAAGAAGAAGGCATCCAAGTGAATAGCCAAGTGCTTGAGATTAGCTTTGATTGCACTTTTTGATCTTTCTCTCTTCTAGGAATGAATCCTAACACTTCTCACTTGTGTGTATGAAAATGAAGAGAGAAAAGATGATCTCCAAGAAAGGAATGAGATTGAAATCCCTTAGAGAAATTCCCTAGAGCTTAGATGTAATATCATAAGAATGAAGCTCTAATTAGGAAATATGGGAGGAGTGGCTTAGAGAAGAGATTAAAAGATCTTCTATGAATTCCTAACCCTTTTCAAGAGTTCTAAATGAACTAAGCCCATCCCTATATAAAGGAAGCCAAGAAGAGCATATAAACACAGCCAAAAACCCAAAGGGAAGAAATCTGCAACGGCTAGATTTTGGCAGTTTACGGCAAGAATAGTCGACTGATGATCATTAGACAGTCGACTAATCAATGGCTATAAAATACCCCAAAGGCTATAATCTGAGCCAGGACAGTCGACTGTAGAAGACTACACAGGCGACTGTAAAACAGACAATCGACTGTATATCCTTCATCAGGCGACTGCAACAGGGATGGACAAGAAACAAAGAGCTGCATCTTACTCCCAGTATGCATACAGGCGACTGATGACCAAAGTACAATCGACTATAAAATAGATAGGCGACTGTATATCCTTCATCGGTCGACTGCTGCAGAGGAGGGAAGTAAAACAGATAGAGATGCATATTTCGCACTTACGCCTTTTAGACGACTGAAGACCATTTCATAGGCAACTGTAAATATACAGGCGACTATAAAAATAGCAACAGGCGACTGTCTTGCAAATTGGGATGAAGCCCAGACAATGCAAGAAGCGCACAGTCGACTATCGACCAATTCACAGGTGACTATAAGAGTACAGGCGACTGTAAATTGAACATCAGTCGACTGATGTGAAAAGCTCAAGATGATTCAATAGAAAAGTTGACTTGAGCTGTGCATCACAGTCGACTGTAGAAAGCTCGACAGGCGACTGGAAGTCACCCAGGCGACTGTAAAACCTTCAGCAGGCGACTGCAGGAGAGCCAAAGACTCCAAATGAGTCTTTGGGCAAGATGAACCTATTGGGTTGGATTCTATGATAATCCTAAGGTTCACTAAGATGGTTAAAAGCATTTGCATGAGAGTATGACCATCTATCAAGGCATTACAATAATCTTAGACTCAAAAAGAGAAATGCAAGTAAATGAAATTACATGGACTACAAATTGCATCTCCTAGAGTCTAAGTCTTCAAGATCATAATACCTTGTTGCTCCCCATCATCTCCAAGCTTTGGCACTCCTTGATGAGCTTTCCTTCATCAAGCTCCAAGCTTTGTCATTGCTATTCTAGATGCACATCCATCATCATGCTCCAAGCTTTGGCTTCATTAGATGATCTTCTTGACTTCATCCAAGCATGAGCACACCATCACTCTTGGAGGTCTTAAAGATATCCCTTGTAATATCCTACAAGCATTATGCTTTGTCTCATCAACATATAATTATTAAGATAAAATGAGACTAAAACATAAGATAGATTAGCACACTAACATAATGTATTGATCATCATCAAAACAACGTTAGTCTTGAACCCAAGAACTAACAATCTCCCCCTTTTTGATGATGACAATCCATTATGTCAAAATATAATAAACATTGAAATAAACAATGTGTGCTAACAAACTCCCCCAATCAATATGCAAATGTGCATTAAATATAAACATGCAAAGCACAAATCATATTGATGGTTGTTATGCAAAAACATACCAATTGATAATAATGCATAAACAAGCACAAGGTATATTTTTACATAACCTATTTCTCTCCCCCATTGTCATATCAAAAAGATGGGTAAAAGCCAAATAGGAATCCAAGGGTAAGAGAAATAACCATCCCATATGCACAAACATAATGTGAATGAAATTCAATGTGACATATGAATAGAAAAATAATGCTAGCAAGTAAAAATTTCATACTCCCCCATAATCATACAAAACATGCAAACATGGGAGTAATGGACACACCCACAAAAATGTGGGTACAAAATAAAAACATACAAGCATGGTACCCAAGCAATGAATAACAATGTGAGTGAGCTAGCAAGTTGGAAACCAAACAAAAGTGGAGTTTGGTTTCCGTATATAGTCATATGAAAATATAACATTACGCACATATGAATCTATATACGCATTCCTATCAAGCCTAGAAACGTTATTAGGAATCCACAAAGAAAGTGATTTGGGATTCTTAGGAAGAGGTTTGGTTAAGGCATGAGTAGGAGGTCAGGGTGCACGCTTATGTGGTGGAACATAAACATTGGCATGCCCCATGTGTGAAACATGAGATCTATCATTAGAAGAAATAACACAAGCAATTCTACCATGCATAGGAACATGAGAAGCATGCCAAGATTTAGCATCAATTTTAGCATGCTAGCAAAGTAAGTTATTCCTATGGGTAGATTTATCATGCAATGAACATATGAAGAAGCATTCACACCAATAGGTTTTTGAATAGACTTCTTATGCAATGAGGTGTACATATATGCATGATTTCTCTTTGGCTTAGAAATAATAGTTGATCTTAGGCCAAAAGAGTTGGATGTGACTTTCTCATTAGAATCTCCCCCATAAAATTTATTTCGGTGCTTCTACGAGAAGAGTTTGGTTTGTTCACCTTCAATGAAGAGGATTTCCAAACCGTGTCCTTACTCAATTTGAAATTTTCAATTTGAGTAGACAATAGCTCAAATTTCTTCAAAAGTGAAGAAATGTTGTCATCCCTCTTAGATAGACATGAGCTATGCTCACAACATTTTGACTTGAGAGCCAATGCCTCATCTATCAAAATGTTGTAATCACACTCCGAGTGCATCTTCTCCATTTGGAGTTTGAGAGAAGCATTCTCATCTGTCAAGGCACTCAATTGAGAAAGAAGAGTATCTTTCTCGGTATGCAAAGAAGTAAGTTCTACATTATGTGATGCATACAGACTCTCTTTCACATATTTGTGAAATTCACGATCATACTCAATACGAGCTTTAAGAGAGTCATTCTCTTTGCTCAACATGCACACAAGAGAATCAAGAGCAATATTTTCTTGATTCAATGCAATGGTTTGTGTATCATCACGAAGTTTGGATGACAAATATGTGTGTGTGTGTGCGCGCGCGCGCGCGCGCACGGGCATCTCTCTCAAGCTTGTTATTATTCGCATTGAGAGAGTTCATAAACAACGCATTATCATTTTCAATAAAATTAGTGCGTTGAACGAGAGAGTTACGAGATACCTCATTACCAACTATGCTCTCATCATAGCAAGATTCCTCTCTTCCATACTTTTCATCAAGATATTCCCATATCTCCTTGGCTGTCTCGAGCTCCTTCACTTTCTTAGCAATTTTCGGAGAGAGAGCATTTTGAAAAGCATTCCACTCTTCGGCATCCGAAGTAAGTAAGGACTCCTTATGCACATCAAGCCAATAGAGCATGTTCTTCATCCATTTTGAAAAGTGTTTGCCTTTGAAGACGGGAGGAAGGAAGAGGGGTTGTTGAGACTTAGAAGTCATGCTTGCAAAAGCCACTAAACCAAGGCTATCATACCAACTGTAAGGGACCCTGCGGGGCTACACACACACTAGAGGGGGGTAAATAGTGTAATAGCAAGCAAAGTGCTTAATTAAAAGTTACTAAAATTAAAGCACAATAAGCAACGGAAAATAAACAGAGTGCTCAACAACAACAATCGCAAACACAAGTATTTTACCCTGGTTCCCTCAAAACTTGGGTACGTCCAGCCACACCAGTATTCACTAATTCACACATAGAGAAGTGAATACAAAATTCCACAAAGGAATCCCTCACCAAGAGGATTTAGGATTCCCACAAAGAGATATCCTTACTGTCACACAGAGAGACCTCACACAGAGGATTTGTTCTTTCACACAGAAAGAACCAAACTCCCACAAAGAGAGTAACTAATTCTCACAAAGAGAATTAGGGTTTTGAAACAAAAACAAAATGAAACAATACTTACCTATGCCTTGATATGATCTTACCAATGTGAAGAAGAAGGCATGCAAGTGAATGGCCAAGTGCTTGAGATTAGCTTTGATTGCACTTGTTGATCTTTCTCTCTTCTAGGAATTAATCCTAACACTTCTCACTTGTGTGTATGAAAATGAAGAGAGAAAAGATGATCTCCAAGAAAGGAATGAGATTGAAATCCCTTGGAGAAATTCCTTAGAGCTTAGATGCAATAGCATAAGAATGAAGCTCTAATTTGGGAATGTGGGAGGAGTGGCTTAGAGAAGAGATTAAAAGATCTTCTATGAATTCCTAACCCTTTTCAAGAGTTCTAAATGAACTAAGCACATCCCTATATAAAGGAAGCCAAGAATAGCCTATAAACACCGCTAAAAACCCAAAGGGAAGAAATCTGCAATGGCTAGATTTTAACAGTTTACGGCAATAACAATCGACTGATGATCATTAAACAGTCGACTGATCAACATCTAGAAAATATCCCAACGGCTATAATCTGAGCCAGGACAGTCGACTGTACAAGACTACACAAGCGACTGTAAAACAGACAGTCGACTGTATATCCTTCATCAGGCGACTGCAGCAGGGATGGACAAGAAACAAAGAGCTGCATCTTACTCCCAGTATGCATACAGGCGACTGATGACCAAAGTACAGTCGACTGTAAAATAGATAGGCGACTGTATATCTTTCATCAGTCGACTGCTGGAGAGGAGGGAAGTAAAACAGATAGAGATGCATATTTCACACTTACGCCTTTCAGACGACTGAAGACCATTTCACAGGCGACTGTAAATATACAGGTGACTGTAAAAATAGCAACAGGCGACTGTCTTGGAAATTGGGATGAAGCCCAGAAAATGCAAGAAGCACACAGTCGACTGTCTACCAATTCACAGGCGACTATAAGAGTACAGGCGACTGTAAATTGAACATCAGTCGACTGATGCGAAAAGCTCAAGATGAGTCAATAGAAAAGTTGACTTGAGATGTGCATCACAGTCGACTGTAGAAAGCTCGACAGGCGACTGGAAGTCACCCAGGCGACTGTAAAACCTTCAGTAGTCGACTGCAGGAGAGCCAGAGACTCCAAATGAGTCTTTGGGCAAGATGAACCTATTGGGTTGGATTCTATGATAATCCTAAGGCTCACTAAGATGGCTAAAAGCATATGCATGAGAGTATAACCATCTATCAAGGCATTACAATAATCCTAGACTCAAAAAGAGAAATGCAAGTAAATAAAACTATATGGATTACAAATTGCATCACCTAGAGTCTAAGTCTTCAAGCACACGATACCTTGATGCTCCCCATCATCTCCAAGCTTTGGCACTCTTTGATGAGCTTCCCTTCATCAAGCTCCAAGCTTTATCATTGCTCTTCTAGATGTCCATCCATCATCATGCTCCAAGCTTTGGCTTCATTAGATGATTTTCATGACTTCATCCAAGCTTGAGCACACCATCACTCTTGGAGGTTTTTAGGATTTCCCTTGTAATATCCTCCGAGCACTATGCTTTGTCTCATCAACATATAATCATTAAGATAAACTGAGACTAAAACATAAGATAGATTAGCACACTAACATAATGTATTGATCATCATCAAAACTACATTAGTCTTGAACCCAAGAACTAACACACCTCACCATCGAAAAGAACGACACGCGTCTTCTACGCACACCAAATGATGATTGATAAATCAAAGGGAGTCGAGCTTATGACTAAAAACGAGCGCTTATTAGGAGGCAACCCAATTTCTTACATTACAGATTTTCTTTTTCAACTTCTAATTTTTACTTCGTACTTTAGAGATAAAATTATAAAATCACAAAAACTTGATTAGTTCACCGTTTGTATAGGTTAGACAATTGGGGGCATGCGTATCGACATCATAAATGGAAGGAAGTTGGAGGAGAGCACCAAACTTAAGAGAAAACAATGGAAAAAGGAGAAAAGGGAAAGGCCGGTGACTCGATCGAGCAGCTACACTGCTCGGTCGAGCAGAGCAGAGACAAGAAAAGAGATGAATTCATCACTCAGGTTGTGCGGCCCGAGCATCATTGTCTCGGTCCGAGCAGTAAAAGACTCGGTCCGAGCAACCTCATGCTCGGTCGAGTACGACAGGATTTTGGAATTGAGGAGAAAACAGCACTCTGCCTACACGGCCCGAGTGGCGTTGGCATGGCCCGAGTAATGAACAGTTTGACTGAGCAGATCATTTTTCGATCGAGCAGGCGAGGGAGTTATTACATCTTAATTTATTGAAATTTCTCAAGCTGATCGACTCGGTCGAGCAGCTGGACTGCTCGGACCGAGTAGTATTGTGTTTTCAAAGCCAACCCGTTTCGATTTTTACTTCACCGTTAAAAAATTTTACCCGAATCTAAAAGAATTTAACCCTCAAACTTTCCGCCCGAGCCCTCCCTCGCTCCCTACTTGTTCAACCCCCGTCGTTGTCTTCCTCCTCCTGCACCGTCGCCGGTGCCACCGTCCGACCGACACCTCCGGTCAGTCGCCTCCCCTCTCACTCCCTTGCTTCGACCATCTATTTCTCCCCGTCCCACCTTCGAATCGACGGTGCCTCCCCTCTGTCCTCCCCGATCACCCCCTCTACCATGTAAACCCCACCCCTTACCCTCCAACCCCCCTATCAGTGCCCACCATAAAGCCCCCACCCAACTCTGATTGCTTGTGCCCTAGGGCACAGCCCGAGCACGTCCACCGAGCATCAAGACTCGGACCGAGTAGTATCACTGCTCGGTCGAGTAACCCAATTTCAGCACATCCCCCAATTTAAATCTCTTATTCTGACATTTTGATCGTTTCTACTTTCAGGTACTCCCTCCCTACGTCAGTAGCTACTTTCAGGACTAGCTTGGGGATACTTCTATACTCGCATCGCTCACACCCTCGGTATATTCTTCCCTCTATTTATTTTCATACCGTAGCCTCTCCTAACCATCGATATGATGGTTCGCACGAGAGAAGCACCCACACCCCCCATTCGTGGGAAGAGGCCCACTCAAGGCGCCTCCTCCTCCAGACCCCAGGGTCGTGCATGACTCAACACCACCACCACATCCACTACCACCCCCTCCACTACAGCTCCAACTACTACCACTACCATACATCCCACTACCACACCTATCCCTACCACCTTAGCCCATATCCCCACCATAGCCACATCCACCGCCACTACATCATCACCGCCACACCCCTCCCCACCTGGGATGCCTTTCCTGCTCGTCTCCGTACCTATGGTATCACGTTTTGAGACGACACGCACCGAGAGCGCTTTGTTAGGATCTCTCAGCATCGTCTCGTACCTACTTTGTTCATGGACGTGCCTACCATGTGCTCCCTTGGACTCCTTCAGGGAGTCCATCACCTCTACCGAGCGATCGGTTTCAACCGCTTCCTCGGTGTACACGCCCCCACCTACACACATATTGCACTCGAGGCACTCAGCTCCCTCGCTCGCACCCCAGCGAGCGATGGCATCACTTTTGGGCTCATGGATCACGACTGCACCATTACACATGCCATGATCCGTGAGTACTTTCACTTCCCTGCCATCTCTGATCCCCGAGCAGCCTTCTCTCCATAGTATGATGTGGACACTTTTGATGCTAGGGCCTTTTGTGAGCGAATTTCAGGTCTTCCTCAGTATCGCCCTAGTCGGGCGAAGGCATCGTGCATCGTGCACCCATGCCTTTATTACGCTCAGAGGCACTTAGCGACCACTCTATTCTGTAGGCCTGAGGTCGGGACCATGTCCCTACCAGAGCTCACCCATCTCATATGCATGACCCGACTTCTGAGCTTCCACCCTGATGGCTCACTCCACCCTTTCATGCTCTCTGACGCAGCCCATTGGCTGTGTCACTGCCTACTCCATACTGCCAAAATCGACTATGCTACTGACGACTGTTGCGGTGGTTTCTTTACCATCTTTGCTAGGATGCTTGATATTTACATCCCAGATGACCTTCACCGCCCTGTTGGCCCGACATGCTTGATCCTTGGCGTGCTCAAGCACATGCATATTATCCGACCTTATGGGTCTCCTCACTGGCTTTATCTCGTAGGGACTCACCACACTCCACATATGGTTCTTTCGGCCCCGCACCTCACCCATATTGCTCCAGTTCATCTTGACTAGATGATTCCTCAGGTCTACCCCTCCCTCCCCTACACATACTCGAGCCCCCTGAACCACCCATCGAGGCAGCCGCCAATGACCCGGTGCCACGCTCCCCGAAGTTCGAGTTGCACGAAATTACTGCCTTAGTTGACGGCCTCCCAGTACCACCTGCTCACCCATCATCCTCTGGAGCCATTTCTTCCACCACCATTGTTTCCATCGCTCCCACGACAGTCGAGTCTTCGAGGACTGTCTCCACCTCTTGCCCCGAGACTCAAATTTCTCTCTCCACCGTTTACGTGCCGGAGGGCACTGAATTCCAGTCTGCTCCTGACCTCACAGTTCTATACTTTTCAGAGCATGACCCTTCCCCTACTCTTCCTCCTCTCAGGGACCTGATAGCTACACTTTCTCTCTCTTTAGGTCACCATATTCCACTTTCCGACACCACTTCCTCATCATCCGCTGCCATTTTTACTGAGAGCGTGTCGACGTATGTCTACTCTTCTGTGTCAACGACGGCTCTTTCGTCTGCCACCACTGAGTTATCTTCGAGCTCACCCTCTCCTACCTTCCACGCTCGACACCGTGCCTCAGCTGCACAGGACCGATTCACGAGAGTGGTGACTCATATACACATTCCCCGCCCTCCACCCGACTCCAGTACTACAGATGGTCACCTGACAGCATTAGAGGAGTCGACTTCTCTCCTTCAGAGAGATTTTGACGACTTTGTACGCTCCACGACGACACACCACTTGAGAATCGAGTCGGACTTGGCATCCATCATAGATCTCCTCAGGACACGCGGCCCACCTACAGTGATCCTTGCACATGCTCCACCATCCAGGCCATCGACTGTGACTTCCCTTCCACCACTCAGTGCTTCACCTCCCCAGGCTTCTGCAGGGCATGTTTCTTCTACCTCTGAGTCGGATGTCCCAGTAGATCCACTTTCTGCCCTCGTACTATATTCATCCGAGCCTCACACTACCATCACTGCTCCTCCCACACGACCGGGTCCACAGCAGAGGGACCCATCACCACCCCCAGAGGATGGTGTGTTTGCTTGATGTCGTCCATACCGGTTTTTTCCTCCCCCTGTCTGTTTGTTCAAATATTGAGCCCATCTGTCTATTTGGGGCCCTACACTTGCATAGCTTGGGGGAGGAACCACCCATGCATCACATCTGATCGGAGCCCCGGGATGTGCGAACACGCAACCGGGGCAAGCGACTCGCCAAACTCTCTAAACTAGGTTAAAAACTGGGGTTAAATACCCCCCAAAATCGCCCAAAAAACTGTGACGAAAATGCCTATGCGCGGCCTCAAAATCGCAGTTTACGCTACAGGCAGCGCGGCTTACTCGGCCGAGTGACAAATGTCATTCGGCCGAGTGACAAACCCTGACAAATTCTAGTAACTTCAGACTTTTGGGGCTCGGCTCCTCGGGAGTCACTCGGCCGAGTGACTTTCTTTGCTTCGGCCGAGGGGACTTCTTCACTCGGCCGAGTCGGAACTCGGGATTTGACTGACAAATTACAGTAACTCTGGACTTTTCGTTGCCGTTGTCTTGATGCCACTCGGGCGAGTGGTGTCTCTGTGGTTCGGCCGAGTGGGATGCCGACGCTCGGTCGAGTGCACGCTGATACTCAGTCTGTCATGTGTCCGATCTGGCCGACCGAGCGGGTTCTCGATGGTCGGCCGAGTGACTCCTTCACTCGGCCGAGTGACATGCTCAAAATGCCCAATCTTCATATTTTTGCTCCCTCGTCGCTCCTACGACGTTTTTTCTTCTCCCACTCCTCTCCAATAGCATAATTCCCCTCGAAGGAGTCACGGGTGACACTCCGGAGTGGGTGCATCTCAGGATCACTCCAAATTGCTCGAAATCTCCTGAACTTCGACAAAAACAAGAAATCGTGAAAAGCATCGCAATATTGCCGAAAAATCGTGAAAAGCGCGATTCGAGCGATCAAAATGGCATGCAAACATGGAGAAAAAAGGTGTAAAATATGGAGTGATCAAAATCCCCCAAGCTTACCTCTTACTCGTCCTCGAGGAAGATGAGTAAAAAGCGAACCTGGTGGATAAAGAAAATAGAAACGATGGAAAAGTGGAAAATGAAAACAAAACGAAAAATGAAATAGAAAACGGAGAGGGAAGCTGCTAGATCATTTTTCTCAGGACGTGGGTTTTGCTTACTCATATAGCACGCATCGAATGTAAAACACATGTCAAAGACTTTTATTTCGATATCATAGTATAATGGTGCATTTGAAATAGAAAACCCAAGAATATCAATATAGCATGAAAAATGGAATAATTCTAGAATTAGCATCGTCTGAAGCATCTAAAGCGGTATACAATATCGTAGATCACACACTTTTCAATTGAATGCTTTCTATAAGGAGTATAAGAGATATCACATAATAGAATAGTAAGAATAGAAAAGTGTGATTTTCATGAAATGAATGCTAAGCGTAGATTTCTGGATTTCGTAAAACTTTAAGCAATCTCACCGAGTATAAAATATTACTTAGCCTAGGTTGTCATGCACCGTCAAGTATCCACTCTCTCACACATCATTGGATCCTCTCCCCCAAGCTTATCCATAAGCGTGGTGGCATATACAAAACAATATTTACATTCCCGTTTCTTATGAAGCTCCAAAAGTCGAAGAAAACAAAAATAAAAACAAAAGAGGGAAGATAGAGAGAAAGGATATGAGATGGGATCGTTTTCAAACTTCTTTTCTCTTTTCTTTTCTTATTCTCAAATCTTTTTCTTTTTCTTTTTCTTTTTCTTTTTCTTTTTCTTTTCTCTTTTTTTTGAATAACATATATACACAAATGATCCCAAATCAAAGAGAAGGATATACAAGTATTTTTTTTCTTTGGGTTTTGGGGAATTTGGAGCATACGATATAATAACGGGGGAATGCCAATAATAGAATTGCTAAGGGAAGATTCACCAATGAATTTAAAATAGAGAAATAATTTTCAAGATATGTGGAGAAAGAAATAAATGTATCTCTCGGTTCACTCTATAGGACGTGCATGACAACTTCAGCAGTGTAATCTAATCTACTCAGTTTGATCTCAAAAAGTAAACTAATCCAGATTTATCAATGCTATCAAACATTCAATCAACCTGAAGTGAAGTGTACAAATCATGCAATAAGAAGTGATATGAGAAAAGAAAGCAGTACTCCAGATATAAGCATCAATGCGTGAATCTTGGAGTGTTTTCTACGATAGCATACATATGAATCATCAGACATCAGCTAATAATAGAATTTCATCCATTTTCATATGGAAAAAGAAGTGGGTTACTATTTCTAAATGCAAAACAGGGCATAGCATATGATATCAGAAACAAAAGCTATGACATGACAAATTTAGCATGCATATAGAGAAGAGCTAACAACAGGTCATCGTCATCACAGAAAAATCATCTCTAGCAAAAGATGAAAGAAACAAAGATAAAGAAAAACAAGACTATTTACAATTCAACACACAAGGAAAATAAGAAAAACGTGATGCATGGTAAAAAATGAAAAAGTGATGAAAAATGGGTGCAAAAGCGAAAAAACATGAAAAAACTAAAAATAAAGGTGATAAAAGCAAAAAGTGTGAGAACTCACTCCCCCAAGCTAAAGTGCACAATGTCCTCAATGTGCAAAGTGTGGCACACCGAGAGACGTGAAATGGGTGGGGAGGGTGAGGATGCATGCATGATTAAAAAAAGGTAAAAATAAAGAAAATATGATGATGTGAATGATGCATGCAAAGATCGGAGTGATGCAGATATGTGTCACCAAAAATACTCTCCCTCTCTCCCAAAAAAGATATAAAATGATGTGATCAGAGTAGGAACAAAAATAGTGCGGGGAGGAGGGGGGTGGACAAAAATCTATCGACAAGACCAGCAGAGAATGGGCAGCATAACGACAAAAAAGATCAATGGCATCAAGGGTGTGCCTAAGCTGGTGGTGCTGCACCATCTCCGTCCTGTGAAGGAGGTGGAGGTGGTGGTGGAGGTGGTGGTGGACGTGTCTACTGGGTGGGTGGGTGTAGTGGAGGAAGTCGCGCTAGGATCTGATTCAGGCAAGCCTGAATATCGGGAAGCATGGCGACGCGAGTCTGTACGGAACTGACCGTGGCAGAGAGAGCCCTAAAATCGCCCCTGAGTCCACTCACCGCCCCCTCAAGAGCATGAATGCTCTGAACTAGGGCGTCAGGGGGTGGTGGAGCGGAGGGACGGACAGGTCTAGGCTGTGAAGGTCGGGGCTGTCTGATATGGGGAGTGTAAGTAATCGGGCCAGCAGGTAGGTGTGGAAAAGGTGCTGTGCTCACTAGTGGATGCCCAGCCTCAGTGAGAGGCTGGGACATAGGCTGGGACGAGGAGGCAGCAGCAGTGGTGGTGGACAAAATCAGCGACGAGGCAGCAAGAGAGGTCGGTGACACAGAAGCAGGGACAGACGTCACGACACTCTCGGATAGGACAGCTGCGGTGGAGACAGAATGGTCGATCGCTGGGGATGAAGTGAATGGACCAAAAGGTGACACCCCAGCGGACAACAAGCCGGACAGGGTCCCCACGACGACAGCGAAGGAAGGCTCGCCGCTCTCTAGTATGGTGAGTGGACGCTCGGGAAGAAGTGAGGAAATAGGCTCAACCGAGATAGGCACAGCAGTGGTGGTGGTGGTGGTGGTGGTGGACGGCTCAGCAAGGGTACTCCCGACACTGGTAGAAGTGGGGACAGAAGTGCCGGGAGGTGCAGAAAGTGCAGGCTCGGGCTGAGGGATAACGGGGTCAGCAGGAGGTGCAGGGTGTGCAGGGGGTGCCTGCTCAGCGCCCTCGGCCTCAAGTACGTAGGCAGCTGGGATCAGGAGATCCATCTCTGGGATCCAATCCTCGTGGGACGGCCCTATATGTGTCCGAGCGAGGCTCGGGAGGATCATGTAATCAGCACTGAAAGGACCGTGCAACCACACCCAGTGCCGCTGGCCGTGGGGACAAAGCATCTTCATCCGGGCCATGACGTCTATCGAGAGTGCAGTGGGGCCCGGGGCTCGTCTAAGGTCAGTAGGAAGGTCCACGCCGGTCATCAGGGCTAGCAAAGTAATCAGACCGCCGCAGCAAATAGGTGAACGAGCACCCATCGAAATGATGATGCGGTCTAAGAACCAGCTAGCAATATCAATCTCTACGACGGGGACCAGGTCATCACTATCCCTATCGAGAACTCTGGGGCGAGTCATCGCGTAGAGCATATAGAGCTCAGGCGTAGACATCATCCCAGGCTCGTACCTCGCCAAGAAAGTGGTCGCCATGAGGCGCTGGGCTATACGGAGGCAGGGGTGTAGGATGGCTGAGGCCTTGGCCCTACTAGGGTCAAAGCCATGGTGAGAGCCCGTGATACGTGTCCAGAACGTGGAACTGTCAAATGATGGTGGTGGGATGTGAGTGGGTGCGTAGGCTCGGTCGGGGACGGGGACATCGGGCCACTGGAAGAACGCACGGAGCATGGCGAGAGTGACCTCGCACTCTCGATCCATAAGGCGAAATGTGCATCCTCCAGGGGTCCGGGCTATCGAGCTAAGTACCTCAAGTGTCGGACGGACGTAGGTGTCCGCCGACACTGATAAAAAGTCGCGCCAACCCACGTTGTGGTACAACGTGAGCATCCCCTCTAGCACCCCTAGGTGATCAAGGTCTGCTAGATGTGCGAACCTAGAGGACACTATAGATCGCTGGGCTATACGCTCAAATCGGACGCGCTATGCGTCGTCTCTGAATGTGATCCCCAGTGGCCCGACAACGGGAGCCGGTGGTGGGATAGGATCGGCGGGGATGGGCTGTGCGTGGATGGGATCGGCGGGAAGCGGCTGTGTGGGGGGTGGTGGACTAGGTGGAGGGGAGTCCTCCCTAGCGGTTGAGGGACATGCATCATCAGTCCTCTTCTGCTTGGAAGAGGCTCCCCGCATGCGTGGCCTAGTGCGGGGTGGCATGTGTGCCACGAGTGCTCACCCAATAAAAATATAGTGCGGCGTGCTCAATAAAAGGAGCGAGTGTACCTGAACACGCCGCGAGAGCAAATCAGCAAGTGCGTGCGAAGAGCGCCGCCTCCGCGAAGCTACAAATGCGTCCTGAAGCTCCCCTAAGCTCCCCCAAGATAGCATGCAATTCGAACAATGATATCAGCGGGTAATATTTAAAATACATGGGGGAGATGGGGTATAATAGATAGATAAACAAATTAATTTGGGTTAGCGGCTCAACGGGCATACGGATCGTCAAAAATGGGGAGAAAAGGGAATTTTGCGCTAAATGGGGGATCGCCGGAGGTCGGCCGGTAGTGGGGGGTGTCGCCGAAGATCGGCGATGCCCGGCCGAGTCGTCGCCGGCGGTGGTGCAGCGATCGGGGCCGGTGGCGAGGTGAATCGGGCGAGGGAGGCAGTGGTCGCGGGCGAAGGTAGTCGAAGCAGCGGGCCTCGGGCGAAATTTGGGGGATTAGTTGCGTTGGAATTCGCGCCGAGCCCGCTGCGGCTTATATAGGGGGAGTTACGACTCGGCCGAGTGACTATGTTGCTCGGCCGAGCGACGTAACGATAAAAAAAATTTAAATTTCTCCCCGCCACTTACGACTCGGCCGAGTGGCTTCTGTTCACTCGGCCAAAGGGAGAAAACTCCTTCGGCCGAGTGGCACAAGCTACTCGGCAATATTCAGGCTAGGAGGGTATCCGTTTCCCTCGGCCGAGTGACTAAACGTACTCGACCGAGTGACAGTTAATACGAAATGCACAAAAAAGACAGAGAGTTGGGTTCATCAGACTTCCTTTGTTGGTGCCCCACTCGGCCGAATGGGGTCCTTTGCTTGGCCGAGTCGCATATGATACTCGGCCGAGTGACGTGCTGTTTTCTGCTTCGGGGCTCCGTTTTCGCTCTACTCTCTGTTTT
This sequence comes from Scilla litardierei, assembly GCA_030789695.1. NCBI lineage: Eukaryota > Viridiplantae > Streptophyta > Magnoliopsida > Asparagales > Asparagaceae > Scilla > Scilla litardierei. The sequence goes on from CM061134.1 coordinate 111,411,553, forward strand.
TCTTCCTTCGGTTGGTTTCTTCCTCCTCCCAAGGCCTGAGCGCATTCCTGGAGCGCTCTTCCTTGCCTCTATCTTCCTCGATATGAGAGATCTCCTTTTCTCCTCTCCTGTCATAGAAATTAAGACCCGTTGTCACGGTTTTTATGGGTAAAAAGACTCAAAACACTAATAAAGTCTTAAAATAAAAATAAAAACCAAAATAAAAAGAATGCAAAAAACCGTCGGGTTGCCTCCCAACAAGTGCTCGTTTAAGGTCTTGAGCTCGACCCCTTTGGATTTTCAATTAACGCTTGATGTTGGGTGCATATGAGATGCACCCGTCGAACTTGCTGGGAAGACCGCTCAGATTTGGATCGTGGTGGTGTGTGGCCTTCCTCAGTGCCCCTTCATCATGAGAAATGTTGGGGGATGGCTCCCCCAAGATGGAGCTTGTTCCGGTCCTTGGCTTCACTGGTGACACCGATCTTCGAGTCGGCGGAGCTTTCTTTGGATTCTTCAATATCGAGAGCTTGCAAAGCTCCCGTATTCTCGCGACATCAGTGTCGCCATCATCATTCACCGTGGAGCAATTGGGAGAGTCATCCGTCTTCTCTTCTTCGCTCAAATCTTGGCCTTCTTTGAAGCCGTCGTCATGGAGTGAACCGATGGAGTAGGGGATAGCCTCTTCAATGACCTCATCAAGGAGGTCCAAATAATCTAGCTCCTCATGATACGTCATGTGCTTCATAGCCTTTGGTATATGGAGCTCGACTTCAATGTTACCGACATTCAAGGTAAGAGTTCCTTCCCGCACATCGACGATTACACCGGCGGTGGCGAGGAATGTGCGTCCAAGTATGAGCAATGTGTCACCCTGTTCCTTGATGTCCATGATCACAAAATCACAAGGCAAACATATGCCCCCCGGAACTTGGAGTGGGATATTCTCCGCGATCCCAACCGGCCTTGTAATCCGACCGTCCGCGAGTTGAATCCTCATGTTGGTTGGCTTTAAATCCGTGCCAGTATTGAACTTCCGGAACATGGTGAGAGGCATGAGGCTCACACTAGCGCCCAAATCAACCAATGCTTTTTGTAAGGGGATGCCTCCGAGTGTGCAAGGAATCCGAAAACTCCCAGGATCTTTAAATTTGGCGGGCTCCTTCTCTTTCCTAGTGAACCACGTTCCTTGTTCCACGAGCATGATCTTCTCCTTCCTTTTCCTTCCCGTAATCAAGTCCTTTAAGAACTTCGCATAGGACGGTATTTCCACTAAGGCATCAAGAAAATGGATATTGAGGCTCACCCCTCTCAAGTATTCGAGGAACTTGGCTAGCCTCTTCTCGTTCTTGGCTCTAGCTAGCCGTTGAGGGAAAGGCACCGGTGGCATGAATCGATGCTCATCAATAGGTTTCTCCACTCTAGATTTTGCCCCTTCTTGCGGCTCCTTCTCCTTTTCCACCTCAATTACCGGCTCGCTTTCTTCTAGGATCTCCACCACGGGTTCCTTGATTTGGGTCATGGGGGGAGTGGTATCCTTCCCACCCCTTGTCGTAACCGCAACAACCGTGTTGATATGGCCGGTGTTGCCCCGTGGATTTGGTTCGGGTTGAGCCGGCAATTGTTGGTTATTTCTATTGAGCAACGCAAGTTGCTCCCCGATTTGAGCAACGATGGTGGTGAGAGAATCTTGTCCTGCCTTCAACGTGGCATTAATCTTTCTTTGCTCCGCCATAAACTCCTCCTCCTTAGCTTCAAAATCTGAACGTGGTTGAGCTTGCGGAGGGTTGGAATTTTTCCACCCTTGATTATACCCGGGTGGCCTATAAGGTCCCACTTGTTGCCTTTGTGGGAAGTTTTGTTGCGGTGGCCCCCTCGGTTGATAATTCAGCTGCGGTGGTGGAGCCCGAGCTTGAGGAGGTTGTTGTGGCGGAGGGTTCAAGGCACCATCATTATTATCATAAGAAAAACCCGGAAGGTTTCTAGCGGCCGGGTTGGCCCAATATCCGGAATTCCCCGCAACATATTGAATTTGCTCCAAAGCCCCTTCTCCTTGCTCTCCTCCTACATACATGGCTTGGGATTGGTCTTGCCAATCACTCATATGGTTTGTCGGTGCGGATGTAGTAGGGTCTCCTTGCGACTCGGTAATGTATTTTTCCAATCTCTCCACTACATTGTGGAGAGAGTCAAATTTGCTAGCAAACTCCGCCACGGCCTTGGTCTCATAAATACTCGTGAGCTTCAAGGAGGATGAAGAATGTCCTCGCTCGTCCCCCCATTGTTGGTTGTTGGAGGCCATCTCCTCTAGCAAGGCCGTAGCTTCATCGGGAGTCTTTGATAAAATGGCTCCATTTGCGGTAGAATCAATAATCTGCTTTGTGCCCGGTTGGAGTCCATTGTAGAAACTGTGGACAAGCTCTCAATCTTCAATGCTGTGATGGGGGCATTGATGTTGCAAGTCCATGAAGTGCTCCCATGCTTCATAGAGAGTCTCATGTGGTCCTTGCTTGAAAAACATGAGAGCACTTCTTATCTGCACCGTCTTGGAGGGCGGATAAAATTTGTCGACGAAGGCACTCGCTAATTCATCCCAAGTGGTGAAGATTCCTTCAGCTTGCGTCCTCAACCAATATAAGGCCTTGTCCTTGAGTGTGAAGGGGAAGAGGCGCAGTCTGATAGCATCTATGGAGACGCCCGGCATTTGGAAGGTAGCACATTTTGATAGGAAGAGCTGGATGTGGTAATGAGGGTTTTCATGGGAGTTCTCATGAAAAGGATCTTGTTGCATCAGAACTACCAATCTGGTCTTCAATTTGAAATTTTTGTCGGCCGCCAACTCCGGCATGGCTATGGACGAGGTCGTGGAAGAAGTCTTAGGCCGAAGCCTATCTCTAATGGAAATGATCCTCGCCATTCGCTCCGCCAATTCTTTGGGTGTCTCAGGATGGGTCATAAAACTTCCTTCCGTAATGGGTCTCTTCTCCGCTCGGATCCTCCTCAATGTACGCTCGATCTCCGGATCGTATAGTATTTCTTCGGGGTTCGCCGAGGATCTCGTGTACATGCAAGGGAGAACAGAGTTTCAAAGAAATAGTTAGCACAAAGGAAGGGTAAAATAAAAATAGAAATAATAGAACAAAAACGAATAATAGATAGGTAGGTAGAATCAAACACTATTGCCTCCCGGCAACGGCACCAAAAACTTGATCGGAGCCCCGGGATGTGCGAACACGCAACTGGGGCACGCGACTCACTAGTCTTACTGCAAGCGCATGGTGTAGCGGCGAGCGGGTATCGAACACGAGGAGGTCAAATGACAGTGTCTTCTTCAATTCACCTGGCTATAAGAATAGTCGAGAAATGTTCGCAATAAAGCGGTCACAGTCGTTCAATGGTATAAAAGGAATATCAAATTAATAAAGACGCCTAGGGGTGGGGAATCCCCGCTACAAACCGTATCTCGTCATCGTGATTCGTTGGTGTCATAATTGCTAGAATTGAAATTCAGGTGAACTAGTTGCAACTAAATGTAGAACCAAGCTCACGCTCTCGCGCTATTGCCGGTCTATAGCAAACCTAGGGTAGGGTCCAATCTCTTGCAACCCCTAACCTAGGCAAACTAGCGTGAAGAACAACATCATTGTTCAATCGCATCTCGAGCCCACTCTCATGCAAACTCGAGCTACGACCTAGGTTGGGATAGTTCCTACCCGTCCAATCTCTTGCAAACAGATATTGGTATAGAATTGCAATAAAAACCCCTAGTTTCGGTCCAATCTCTTACAAACCGATTCCGGAGAAATCCAATTGTAACCCAATTCGAATTTCTAGGGCTTCCTATCGAGTTGGGATCCAATCTCTTGCAAATCCCAATCGGTATGAATCCCTAGCTATTCGTATTAAATCAATCCCAAACTAACCCTAATCAATTCTAACAATAATTTCACCAATTCATCACAAATTAGAAATAGGGTTCGTAGGGTTCATCCCTACGCCCTAAGACGGTAAAACTACTCATAATTCATAATAAAATTCAATAGAAATTCACAAATAAAATCAATAGAATTCATTGCAATACTCAATATATCAACAAAAATGGAGTTTTTGATAGAGAGAGACAAACCAATGAAGAATCAATGGCATCCAACAAAATAACACTTTTTTTCTCCCCCCCTCAAAGCTCAATCTAATCTCCTAAAAGTAATCTAAAAAAGGCTGCAAAAATTTCTAAAAAGCTCTCTAAACTAGGTTAAAAACTGGGGTTAAATACCCCCCAAAATCGCCCAAAAAACTGTGACGAAAATGCCCCTGCGCAGCCTCAAAATCGCAGTTTACGCTACAGGCAGCATCGCTCACTCGGCCGAGTGACAAATGTCATTCGGCCAAGTGACAAACCCTGACAAATTCCAGTAACTTCAGACTTTTGGGGGTCAGCTCCTCGGGAGTCACTCGGCCGAGTGACTTTCTTTGCTTCGGCCGAGGGGACTTCTTCACTCGGCCGAGTCGGAACTCGGGATTTGACTGACAAATTACAGTAACTCTGGACTTTTCGTTGCGGTCGTCTTGATGCCACTCGGGCGAGTGGTGTCTCCGTGGTTCGGCCGAGTGGGATGGCGATGCTCGGCCGAGTGCATGCTGATACTCAGTCTGTCGCGTGTCCGATCTGGCCGGCCGAGCGGGCTCTCGATGGTCGACCGAGTGACTCCTTCACTCGGCCGAGTGACATGCTCAAAATGCCCAATCTTCATATTTTTGCTCCCTCGTCGCTCCTACGATGTTCTTTCCTCTTCCACTCCTCTCCAATAGCATAATTCCCCTCGAAGGAGTCACGGGTGACACTCCGGAGTGGGTGCATCTCAGGATCACTCCAAATCGCTCGAAATCTCCTGAAATTCGACAAAAACAAGAAATCGTGAAAAGCATCGCAATATTACCGAAAAATCGTGAAAAGTGCGATTCGGGCGATCAAAATGGCATGCAAACATGCAGAAAAAAGGTGTAAATATGGAGTAATCAACATCTACATTTAGCATTGCATCAGGTCAAACTTTTGTTTCTTTCGGCACAGTTTTTATTTATATTTTTATTTTTCACCCCACCCATCCCATCCCACCCCTATTAGCATCATCTCCTACTTACCAGCGTTTTCTTAGCAGTGAGGACACTGCTAGGTTTAGCTTGGGGGATGAGCGCTACCGATTTATTTTTGATTTTTTCATTTACATTTTCTTCCCTTATTTCAGTTTTTATTTTACGTTTTCACCACTTTCCCACGTCGTTTTCTTTTTTTCTCATTTTGCATAATATTTTCTATTTTCACCATGCATGCATCTTTTTCTTTTTTATTTTCTTATTTTCTCCGCTTTTGTTCTCTTTATTTGCTAAGGATGCTCCGCGTGATGATATTTCTCATAGCCTTATTAGTCTTCTACGATGCTCACTTTCGATGACATGCTATTAGGGTAAATTTCAGTTTTACTATCTATATGCATGCATTTCTATTGCTGATCTATCTGATTTAATGCTTAAAATGAATTGAAAATCGAATGGATGAATTAGTATCTAGTATGATCTATGTTGGGTAATCCACCTAGGTTCACACATCACTAGAACACTTGGAGTATCTGTTTTTTATCTTAATCACTTCTGATTGCATGCCTGCTGCTATGGTGCCATTTACTACATGCCTTTTTCAGTATTCATCTAGAGGAATGAAAATATCCATGCTATTTATGAGTTTAGTTATGGTATTATTTTATCAAACCGTTGTGCACCTCTTATGAGTGAACCGTGAGATATACTATTTTCCTTCTCCACATATCTATATATTTCTCTACATATCAGCTGGTTACACCCCCACAGCTTTACCGCATCTCACTTCCCAAACCCAAAAAGAAAAAGTATAGCTTCTGAATGGAAAAAAAAGAAAAAGAAAAAAAGGAAAAGAAAGAAAGAAAAAAATAGTGTTTGTATCTTTTCATTAGAAGCTATCACTTTTACTGGAAAGAAAAAGAAAAATTTTATATCATATTCCTAGATGTGACGCCTCAAGCTAAGCTTGGGGGGTAAACCAACTGATCACATGAGTGAGCATGACAGTAGAGTGGAGACGGTGCATAACGGGGAGATTTAATAATACCTAAACTTTACAAAATGCTTTAGTTTTTGGAGACTATTCATGAATCGAAATGAGCAACTGAATGGCATGACTTTTTCTATTCTCTATTGCATGTTGTGTATTTCTATATGCTCCTTGTGTATCTGTGATTGAAAAGGGCATTGCCTACTTCTTTATACTAGACTCAAGGGATTGCATGAGATTGATATGAATTGATGGTGTTATTTCAGTATATCCCTATCGTTTGTCTGTATTGCATGCAAGTCATATGATTTGTAAAACAAAAAATTGCCAGTAGCATGTATGTTTATTATTCAGAGCATCCTGATTTACTATTTAGGCCAGAGATCTGACTGAACATTGTTAGTTCTTGGGTTCAAGACTAACGTTGTTTTGATGATGATCAATACATTATGTTAGTGTGCTAATCAATCTTATTTTTTAGTCTCAGTTTATCTTAATGATTATATGTTGATGAGACAAAGCATAATGCTTGGAGGATATTACAAGGGTTATCTTAAAGACCTTCAAGAGTGATGGTATGCTCAAGCTTGGATGAAGTCATGAAGATCATCTAATGAAGCCAAAGCTTTGAGCATGATGATGGATGGACATATAGAGAAGCATTGTCAAAGCTTGGAGCTTGATGAAGGGAAGCTCATCAAGGAGTGCCAAAGCTTAGAGATGATGAGGTGCATCAAGGTATTGTGAGCTTGAAGACTTAGACTCTAGGATATGCTATATGTAATCCATGTAATTTCATTTACTTGCATTTCTCTTTTTGAGTCTAGGATTATTGTAATGCCTTGATAGATGGTCATACTCTCATGCATTTGCATTTAACCATCTTAGTGAGCCTTAGGATTATCATAGAATCCAACCCAATAGGTTCATCTTGCCCAAAGACTCATTTGGAGTCTCTGGCTCTCCTATAGTCGCCTGCTGAAGGTTTTACAGTCGAATGGGTGATTCCAGTCGCATGTCGAGCCTTCTACAGTCGACTGTGATGCAGGACTCAAGTCAACTTTTCTATTGACTCTTTTGAGCTTTTTGCATCGGTCGAATGATGTTCAATTTACAGTCACATATACTCTTACAGTCGCCTGTGAATTGGTCGATAGTCAACTGTGCGCTTCTTGCATTTTCTGGGCTTCATCCCAATTTGCAAGACAGCCTGTTGCTGTATATTTACAGTCGCCTGTGAAATGGTCTGCAGTCGTCTGAAATAACGACGTGTGTCTTCTACGCGCACCAAATGATGATTGATAAATAAAAGGGAGTCGAGCTCACGACTAAAAACGAGCGCTTATTAGGAGGCAACCCAATTTCTTAGATTACGGATTTTCTTTTTCAACTTCTTATTTTTACTTCATACTTTAGAGATAAAATTATAAAATCACAAAAACTTGATTAGTTCACCTTTTGTATAGGTTAGACATTTGGGGGCATGCGTATCGACATCATAAACGGAAGGAAGTTAGAGGAGAGCACCAAACTTGAGGAGAAAACAAAGGAAAAGGAGAAAAGGGAAACACTGGTGACTCGACCGAGCAGCTACACTGCTCGGTTGAGCAGAGCAAAGACAAGAAAAGAGAGGAATTCATCACTCAGGTTGTGCGGCCCGAGCATCATTGGCTCGGTCCGAGCAGCAAAAGACTCGGTCTGAGCAACCTCATGCTTGGTCGAGTACGACAGGCTTTTGGAATTGAGGAGAAAACTGCACTCTACCTACACTGCCCGAGTGGAGTTGGCACGGCCCGAGTAATGAACAGTCCGACCGAGCAGAACATTGCTTCGTCGAGCATGTGATGGAGTATATTACATCTCAATTTATTGAAATTTCTCAAGCTGATCGACTCGGTCGACCAGCTGGACTACTCGGACCGAGTTGTATTGGGTTTTCAAAGCCAACCCGTTTCGATTTTTTCTTCACCGTTAAAAACTTTTACCTGAATCTAAAAAAAATTTACCCTCAAACTTTTCCCCCGAGCCCTCACTCACTCCCTACTCATTCAACCCCCCGTCGCCGTCTTCCTCCTCCAGCGCCACCGTCGATGCCACCGTCCGACAGCAACCTCCGGTCTGTCACCTCCCCCCTCTCTTGCTCCGACCATCTATTTCTCCCACGTCCCACCTTCGAATCGACGGGGCCGTCGACGGTGCCTCCCCTCCATACACCCCGATTCCCCCTCGCCTTTTAAACCCCAACCCCAACCCTCCAACCCCCCTCTCTATCAGTGCCCGCCATAAAGCCCCACCCAACTCCGATTGCTTGTGCCCTAGGGCACAGCCCGAGCACGTCCACCGAGCATCACGACTCGGACCGAGCAGTATCACTGCTTGGTCGAGTAACCCAATTTCAGCACATCCCCTAATTTAAATCTCTTATTCTGACGTTTTGATCGTTTCTACTTTCAGGTACTCCATCCCTACGTCAACAGCTACTTTCAGGACTAGCTTGGGCATTCTTCGGCACTCGCATCGCTCGCACCCTCGGTATATTCTTCCCTCTATTTATTTTCATACCGTAGCATCTCCAAACCATCGATATGATGGTTCGCACGAGAGGAGAACCCACACCCACAATTCATGGGAAGAGGCCCACTCCAGGCACCTCCTCCTCCAGACTCTAGTGTCGTGCATGACTCACCACCGCCGCCGCCGCCACTACCACCCCCTCCACTACAGCTCCCACCACTACCCCTACCATACATCCCACTACCACGCCTATCCCTACCACCTCAGCCCCAATCCCTACTACAGCCCCATCCACCACCACTACATCATCACTGCCACACCCCGTCCCCACCAGGGATGCCTTGCCTGCTCGTCTCCGTGCCTATGGTATCACGTTCCGAGACGACACGCACCGAGAGCGCTTTGTTAGGATCTCTCAGCGTCGTCTCGTACCTACTTTGTTCATAGACGTGCCTACCCTGCGCTCCCTTGGACTCCTTCAGGGAGTCCATCACCTCTACCGAGCGATCGGTTTCGACCGTTTCCTCGGTGTACATGCCCCCACCTATACCAATATTGCACTCGAGGCACTCAGCTCCCTTGCTCGCACCCCAGCGGGCGATGGAATCACTTTTGGGCTCATGGATCACGACTGCACCATTACACATCCATGATCCGTGAGTACTTTCACTTCCCTGCCATCTCCGATCCCCGAGCAGCCTTCACTCCACACTATGATGTGGACACATTTGATGCTAGGGCATTTTGTGAGCGTATTTTAGGTCTTCCTCAGTATCGCCCTAGTCGAGCGAAGGCATCATGCATCGTGCACCCATGCCTTCGTTACGCTCAGAGGCACTTAGTGACCACTCTATTCTGCAGGCCTGAGGTCGGGACCATGTCCTTACCAGAGCTCACCCTTCTCATATGCATGACCCGACTTCTGAGATTCCACCCTGATGGCTCACTCCACCCTTTCATGCTCTCTAACGCAGCCCAATGGTTGTGTCACTGCCTACTCCATACTGCCAAAACCGACTATGCCACTGACGTTTGTTGCGGTGGTTTCTTTACCATCTTTGCTACGATGCTCAATATTTACATCCCAGATGACCTTCACTGCCCTATTGGCCCGACACGCTTGACCCTTGGCGTTCTCGAGCACATGCATATTATCCGACCTTATGGGTCTCGTCACAGGCTTTATCTCGTAGGGACTCACTACACTCCACGTACGGTTCTTCCGGCCCTGCACCTCACCCATATTTCTCCAGATCATCTTCACTGGATGATTCCTCAGGTCTATCCCCTCCCTCCCCTACACATACTCGAGACCCCCAGAGCACCCGTCGAGGCAGCCGCCGATGACCCGGTGCCACGATCCCCGGAGTTCGAGTTGCACGATATTGCTGCCTTAATTGCCAACCTCCCAGTACCGCCTGCTCACCCATCATCCTCTGGAGCCATTTCTTCCACCACTATTGTATCCACCACTCCCACGACAGTCGAGTCTTCGGGGACTGTCTCCACCTCTTGCCACGAGACTCAGATTTCACTCTCCACCGTTTCCGTGCCGCAGGGCACTGAATTCCAGTCTGCTCCTGACCTCACAGATCTATACTTTTTAGAGCATGACCATGACCCTACTCTTCCTCCTCTCAACGACCTGGTAGCTACACTTCCTCTCTCTTTAGGTCAATATATTCCACTTTCCAGCACCACTTCCTCATCATCCGCTGCCACTTTTACTGAGAGCGTGTCGACATCTGCCTACTCTTCTGTGTCGACGACGGCTCTTTCTTCTACCACCGCTGAGTTACCTTCAAGCTCACCCTCTCCTACCTTCCACGCTCGGCACCGTGCCTCAGCTGCACGGGACCGATTCACAAGAGTGGTGACTCATAGACACATCCCCACCCTCCACCAGACTCCAATACTATAGATGGTCGCCTGACGGCGTTAGAGGAGTCGACTTCTCTCCTTCAGAGAGATTTTGACGACTTTATACGCTCCACGGCGACACACCACTTGGGAGTCGAGTCGGACTTGGCATCCATCATAGATCTCCTCAGGACACGTGGCCCACCTACAGTGATCCTTGCACATGCTCCACCATCCAGGCCATCGACTGTGACTTCCCTTCCACCACTCAGTGCTTCACCTCCCCAGGCTTCTGCAGAGCCTGTTTCTTCTACCTCTGAGTCGGATGTCACAGTAGATCCTCTTTCTGCCCTCGTACTATACTCATCCGAGCCTCACACTACCATCACTGCTCCTCCCATACAGCCGGGTCCACAGCAAAGGGACCCATCACCACCCCCAGAGGGTGGTGCCTCTGCTTGATGTCGTCCATACCGGTTTTTTTCCTCCCCTATTTATATTGAGCCCATCCGTCTATTCGGGGCACTACACTTGCATATCATGGGGGAGGAGCCACCCATGCATCACATCTACATTTAGCATTGCATCAGGTCATACTTTAGTTTCTTTCGGCACAGTTTTTATTTATATTTTTATTTTTCACCCCACCCACCCCACCCCACCCCTATTAGCATCATCTCCCACTTACCAGCGTTTTCTTAGCAGTGAGGACACTGCTAGGTGTAGCTTGGGGATGAGCGCTACCGCTTTATTTTTGATTTTTTTCTTTTACATTTTCTTCCCTTATTTTAGTTTTTATTTTACAGTTTCACTACTTTTCCACGTCGTTTTCTTTTTTCTCATTTTGCATCATATTTTCTATTTTCACCATGCATACATCTTTTTCTTCGTTATTTTCTTATTTTCTCCGCTTTTTTTCTCTTTATTTGCTAAGGATGCTCTGTGTGATGATATTTCTCATAGCCTTATTAGTCTTCTACGATGCTCACTTTCGATGACATGCTATTAGGGCAAATTTCAGTTTTACTATTTATATGCATGCATTTCTATTGCTAATCTATCTGATTTAATGCTTAAAATGAATTGAAAATCGAATGCATGAATTAGTATCTAGTATGATCTATGTTGGGTAATGCACCTAGGTTCACACATCACTTGAACACTTGGAGTATCTATTTTTTATCTTAATCACTTCTGATTGCATGCCTGCTGCTATGGTGCCATTTACTACATGCCTTTTTTCAGTATTCATCTAGAGGAATGAAAATATCCATGCTATTTATGAGTTTACTTAGGGTATTATTTTATCAAACCGTTGTGCACCTCTTATGAGTGAACCGAGAGATATACTATTTTCCTTCTCCATATATCTATATATTTCTCTACATATCAGCTGGTTACACCCCCACAACTATCTTTACCGCATCTCCTTCCCAATCCCAAAAGAAAAAGTATAGCTTCTGATTGGAAAAAAAAGAAAAAGAAAAAAAGAAAAAGAAAGAAAGAAAAAAATAGTGTAAATATTCATATATGAAAAAGAAAAGAAAAGAAAAGAAAATGAATAAATATTGTTTTGTATCTTTTCATTAGAAGCTATCACTTATACTGGAAAGAAAAAGAAAAATTTCATATCATATTCCTAGATGCGACGCCTCAAGCTAAGTTTGGGGGGTAAACCAACTGATCACATGAGTGAGCATGACAGTAGAGTAGAGCATAACGGGGAGATTTAATAATATCTAAACTTTACGAAATGCTTTAGTTTTTGAAGACTTTTCATGAATCGAAATGAGCAACTGAATGGCATGACTTTTTCTATTCTCTATTGCATGTTGTGTGATTTCTATATGCTCCTTGTGTATCTGTGATTGAAAAGAGCATTGCCAACTTCTTTATACTAGACTCTAGGGATTGCATGAGATTGATATGAATTGACGGTGTTATTTCAGTAGATCGCTATCGTTTGTCTGTATTGCATGCTAGTCATATGATTTGTAAAACTAGAAATTGCCAGTAGCATGTATGTTTATTATTTAGTGCATCATGATTTACTATTTAGGCCAGAGATCTGACTGAACATCCTCAGCATCCTCCTCTCACTTCTATTCTCTTCTCTTTTTATTTTTATTTCCTATTTCCTATTTGTTTTTCTCCCAGCGTACCGATTATTCGTCTTCCTCGAGGATGAGTAAGAGGTAAGCTTGGGGGATTTTGATGTGTCCATATTTTCCACTATTTTCATATCATCATTTCATTGCATTCCATATCATTTTCGCATCCAAATCCCACATTTTACTACGATATCGCGTTTCTGACATTATATTCGAGTTTCGAAGTGTTTTATGAGCTGTCAGGGATTTTGGAGCGATTTGAGACCTCACTTGGTATGGACACATCCGACATGCCCGTCAGCTTATTAGTGGAGCCATGTAGGAGTTCGCCATACTTTTAGAGCCATTGGAGGATAAGAGAGAGAGCAGAGGAGAGAGAGGAGCCTGCAGCAGCTGTTGGAGTGAATTTCCCAGGCTGCTTGGTCGAGCAGTACAGGTGCTCGGACCTAGTAGATTCAATTGGAGAAGGGGAGGCTGATATGGTGATTACTCGGACCGAGCACTCACAGGTGCTCGGTCGAGTAGCTATTTCATCCCGAAGCTCAACTCATCCAACGCACGGCCCGTGCAGATTTTCAGCGACTGAGTTAGCCTCTGCTTAGACCGAGATGAGCTGACTCGACCCGTGCAGGTGGAGCGAGGATTTTAGAGATTTTCAATTCCCTGTCGGGCTCGGTCGAGCAGCACACCTGCTCGGTCCGAGCAGCTGAACGAGCAACGCACTGCTCGACTGAGCAGCCTACTCGGTCGGCAGTGCCAGGGTCATTTTAGGAATGATTTGCTGAAGCCGTTGCAGGCACGATCTTGGGGACTGAAAGCTGGAGCTCGCGAGAGCGAAAGGGGATTCATTCTTGAGAGTTTTTTGAAGAGTTTTTGGAGAGCGAAATTTTGAGGAGATTTTTGTTAGACTTTAGATTAATTTTTGTTAGAGAATACTGGAACGAAACTCTTGGATTGATATTTTGGTTTTCGATTGCTATTACGTATTGGAATCTGGACTTTTGTTGGATCTAATTCTTGTCTATTATCTACTTCTCTCGCTGTAAGTTTCTGATCTTTATTCAACAAATTGCTATGATATTCTCTTCTACAAAAATGATGTTTTATTCGCTACTATCGCCATGTATGAGTAGATCTTCCTAGGGTTGATGGGTTAGCCCTAAGATTCTAGGGAGAAGATGAGGATCTGAATCCCCACGTTAAATTAGGGATTTAGGGTTGTATTTTAGGCGATCCTAACAAATCCCTAGATAGGCCGTACTGAGATCATGCCCACGGTCTGTGGAATTGATGTGCTTAAGGGGTATCTTTGGTATTCGAATAGGTAAATCGGTGGATCCAACCAAGGCTCGTGACCATGTCCAGCTCGTGCCTTGACGGGATCCATTGACGAACTATACCGCTACGTTGACGGCTACCGCCATTGCGTCAACGAGAGCTATTGAAATACCTCACAATTCTAACCCACGAGAGTGGTACGAATTGTGAGATTTATCCCCTAACCCTAATGCAACGTGAGGATTCTATTCTAACATCGACCCCCGACGATCTTAGTGGTGATCCCTAATGCCTTAGTCCTTTTTATTAGTAAAACAACACCACCACCCCAAACAACTCTTTCAACCCAATAGCTACCTCACTTCGAGATTTAGAAGTAAACTGGGAATCCATATACACTATCACCATCCCTGTGGGATTTGATATCATTTATACTATAACTCGACACCATCCGCTTGCGGATTAGCCCGGAATTGATGCCTAGGGGCCATACCATGCCTGGCATTCGTGACATCGCCAGGTGGATTCTAGGTGTAGGTTTCGGGTGTGTCATGTAGAGATATAGTTCTTCGGTGGTTCCCCTCAAGGCACTAGCCGGTCATGGTCACGGGCCTTGGTTGGATCCACTAATTCCCTATTTAAATCCCAAAGATACTCCTTAAGCTCATCAATTCCACCTACTGTGGGCATGATCTCAGTACGAGTTCTCCTAGGGATTTGGATGGATCGACCAAAATAATCCCCCTTATTCCCAATACAACCTAGAGATCTAGATCTACATCTCTTTCCTAGAGTCTTAGGGCTAACCCATCAACCCTAGGGAAAACTACTCACACATAGAGATTACGACAAATAAAAACATAGTTTCTACCGTAGAAAACATCATAGCAATCAAATCAAGCGAGGGAGTAAGATCTTACATACCGCAAATGAGAAAGAGCAATAACCAATAGAGATCAATGAATTCCCGCAGATTCCAAGACAAAAGAAATAATAAAAACTTAATCTTTCTCCAAAAACAACTCAATTCCCAAAACCTAGATCTAGATCTACCATAGTTTTCGATCTCCTCCTCCTAAGCTCAATTCCAAAAATAATAATAAAAGCCATCCCTACAGTCTCTAAAATCGCCTCCTATACATCTGTTTGGGGCCCCATGAAAATAACCTGAAATTCAGGAGTCTGGGCCCGCTTGTCGTCGACCGAGTCAGTGACTCAGTCGAGTAGACTCCTGCTCGGTCGAGCAGGCGCATTAACTACTCTTGGCTTGGGCGAAGGGGTCTGGGATACTCGGTCGAGTAGCCCGCTTACTCGACCGAGCTATCAGTAGATCGGATCTCATTCCAAAATGTCGCTCTGCCTACTCGGCCCGAGTAAGCCTGGCTCGGTCGAATCGTCCACTGGCTCGGTCGAGTAGGTCCTGCTCGGTCGAGCATGATTTCGGTGAGATGCAGCTCGAAAATAGGTCGACTCAGACCGATTCATCACTCTGCTTGGTCGAGTCGGATGCGCATTTTACTGAGCTTGTGTAACGCCCCGGTCCCCAAAATACCTGGCATTTAAAAAAAATTTCCGAGTATCCTGAAGAGTGAGGGTGACGAGAGAGGAAAAGATAGAGAGAGAAAGAAGAAACTGAATAAGCATGCCATTGCACTCATGCTGGGATAGTACAAGTGTAGCTTCATTAAAATATCAAACAACTCATAAATAACATAGAACAACAACAACAAATTTAAATAAAAACTTTCATTTACATACATAGTCCAAATACACCACTACACATACACCGCCACTCTCCACCTCCCATGACAACCATGTCACACTACACAGCTACAGCTCCCACCAAGACTACCCCTGAACCCAACTCCAAGCCACCACCAACCATGCTGTCCCTGTTACCTGAAAAGTGAGGAGGAGCACGTCAACGCGTGCCCTAGTAGGAACCAACTTGGATTTGGAACACCGTTCAAAGGTTATCAAACCACAAGGCAAGACAAGAGAAATAAGGCATGTAACTAAGTAACATATTGAAAATGAAATAGCTAAACAAGAGGATCATACTTGCGGTCCCATGACGAGTTGCTACAAGAAAAGGGTTAGCACGAATAATAATAATAATAATAACACACGTGTTCAAGCAACCATTATGTAATAAGATAAGTGCAAGTGCCTGAGGCATGACACAGAGTCACAAAGAAACAGGCAAATGGATGGGAAAGTGATGCCAGCAGAAGAAGTAACACGTAAATTCTTGTTTTCTTTTTTTATAATTGAATTAATTGGAACTTGGGTAAACTGTAGGATACTAGGACCTAGACATCACCACAAATTTGGGGTGAATATAGCACACAACGCAGTGGACACGGGCACTGTACAACACCGGGTCTCTCAGCTCCCACGTCCCTGGCAGGAGTGAGGATCTCCACATAATAACACAACCTCCGTATGTCCCCTCCACTCCCGATAAAGGCGAGTAGGTATAAATATTCCCTCCACTCCCGGTAAAGGCGAGTGGGTATAAATATCCCCTCCACTCCCGGTAAAGGCGAGTGTGTATAAATATCACATATCACATAATCATTTCATCCAACTTCTCAGTCCAGGCCTCATATCCCCAATTTACTCAAATCCCACCTAAACCCAGGTTTTGCTAACTCGCCCTCATTAGAGAGGATTGAGACTTATTCAATTTTATAAGTTAACATCATACGTAACACGTTAGGGGTCATGAAGGCATGGTGAACATATCACCTTAGCCGTCCATCATTAAACATAGGGTCATGCACTCACGTGACATGCCATCTATCACAACACATCATCCATTCACAATTACAATGTATCCATGACATTCAAGCCTCTAACTTCACTAATTATCAATGTGACTCATGACCAACACTAACACATGCATGTTACTCAAATTACCGGATATTGCCTTCATTGAGGCATTTCATCGAACACATGATGGGTCATTAACATAGCCATTATAACATGAGTAAATCGAAGAGCAATTATCACAATGAACCCCTACTTCAAGAAATAACAATCCACATGCATAATAGAGGAAAATTTAACATCAAGTCATGGCTATAACATCTCTTAAACATTTCAGCTTGCTGGAAATTGTAAACAATCACCACAAATGATCATGCATCATCAGTTGTCAGTGAGAATTTGACCAATTATCCCACATGAAAGTTATATATCTACTAGTCTTGGATTCACAGATAAAATTTCATAAAAAAATATTAAGTAGATGATTATGGTGAATTATTTGGTGACATGTGTCAAGTCTGTTTTCCAGACAGATTTCAGAGTCTATAAAGATTGCTGTTTTTGGGCATGTTTTAGCCAGAATTTCAAAATATAATCACTCTGATGAAATTATAGATAAACATGTTAAGTTTCCAACGTGACCAAGAACATCAAATTCCATTGTGTGTGCAGGTATTTAGAGCAATTTTTCTTTACTGTGTCAAGACTGAAGATCAAACAGACATGTTGTAAAGATGGAATTTTTGCTCCAAATTCCTGAATTGAACATATATCAAAATTTATATTATTTTGGGATATAACTTCAAGATCTATAAGAACATATTTTTTTCTAAACTTAATTCAAGCTACAGTAACCAGGATTATAGAAACAACACACAATAAAATTTCAGGATTTCAAAGGGGTTGTTTTTACTAATATTTTTTGAGCCCTCACTACCCCTTGCAACTTCATGTGAGTTTAAGCATGTTTTGAGACCGTTGAAGTTGTAAGGGGTAGATGGGGGCTCAAAAAGTATTGGAATACCTTGAAATTTGATATGTTGATCATCCATGATGTGAACAACAATTTCATGAAAAAAAATTTCAAAAAAATTGTGGAAAATGGAGGGAAATGGGGGCGCCTCCTTAGATTTAATCTAAGGAGGCACCCTAGATCCTTTTTTCCATATATATACATATATATATATATGTACATATATGTGTATACATATGTAACTTGGCTCATGAATTTTCACCATCCCTAATTCATTAAGTAAAACATGCTATAAAAACATAATAGCAAGAATCAATTTAATGGAATTCCAATTCCAAGAGGATTCCTACCTCAAGAGTTGATTTTCCCATCTCTTTCTCTTCTTTTCTTCTCCAATTTCTTCCCATATGCAACCCACTTGAGATACTCCATTTTTGTGAGGGAGAATTAGGATTTTTGGAGTGAAGAAGAAGGATAAAAAGGGAGGGTATGACCGGCCATATCTAGGGGAAACTGGAAAGGAGAAAAGGAGAAGAGAGGAGAAAGTTCAAGAAAAGAAAGAAAGATTTTCTTAAAGAAAAATCCACACACTCCTAGCTTCTCCCATAAGCCATGCACCACTTAAAATGACCATAATACCCTCCCAAAAATACCCCTCAAATTTTAGGTATTTACAAGTTTGTCATTACTTTATGCACCGACCACTTAAGTATGTACGCACAGCAGCTTTAGCCCAAATTACCGTTTTGCCCCTCACCTTTCTAAAAATTTACGGAGGTTGCCATTGACCCCCTAACCCCTTTCACACTAGCATGGCTCTCCCTACACACATCCACGCACATCCATGCATGCCTACACATGCATACATGCACCACAAACACACGCCCAACACATTCCTGTTGTTTCGCACCCACGACGTCTTTCACACTTCTCCCGCACTCAATTTCGCTTTCTCGACTCTTAGCCATGCATTACGGTCCAATCTCCCTTGCACTACATTACATACATCGATATCCACGTTTATTTCATGCCTACGTATGCACCGTAGGTAGAAATACCACGTGTGTTCAGTAGAATGCATGTATAGTGCAAAATAGGGCATGACAGCTTGTATATCAGCTCGACCGAGCAGCTTGTGCTGCTCGGTCGAGTCGACTGGTAAACATCCCTAATGCCTCCTTTCTCCTGCTAGCTTCTCCTCCTATCCTCCTATAGGCTTCCAAACCTCGACGAACTTCTGTAGAGCCTCGCCGACGGACTCACGGGCATGTTGGATGTGTCCATATCCAAAAGTGGCTCCGAATCGCTCAAAAATCCCTGAAAATCCACAAAACTCTACGAAACTGGAATATGCCGTTAAAAGTGCAGTATTGTAAGAAAATGCGGGATTTGGATGTGGATATGATATGAAATGCAATGGAATGATACTATGAAAAGATAGAAAATATGGACACATCAGGTAGCCCCCTTTATATATGGCTAAGGGAAAGCAGAATCTGATTCGGATTGACTATTCACATAGTACTTAACCTCATCCCAAGAAGACTTAGCGTACTCAATGAGTTGTAATATTTGAACTCTTGGATGCAAATTAGAGTTGATTTCCAATCAAAATCTCACGTCAAATCTGCATCATGCCACGTCAGCATTAATCGGCTAGTCAACTAGTTACTGTAACTAGTCGAGTAGACTACTCTTTGTAAATCTTGTTGTCACGACCCGCTTCCCTAAAATGGAGGCGAGACGTGAAAAGGTCCGCACGAGAGTGGAGCTGTGAAGCCCCAAACCCGATAAGCGTCAATAAAATACATAAGCAGGTCCATGTAACCACAAAGGAATAACAATAATAACACAAGGAGAGACTGAAATAAAATCTCACATCTCATAAATTGTCCAACAAGAAAATAAGTCCAACATCCAGAAAAGCCACCAGGCTAAAAGAAAAGAGTCTAAAGGCCCAGAACAAGGCCAACAAAAGCAACGACAAAACAAAGTATAGGTGCTACGCACCGATAACAAAACAACTGTCTAACAAAAGTAAAACACAACGAAGACACTAGGACTGGTCCCCAGTGTCCACGCACTCCCCGTCAAACACGAGCTCGGGCTCGGCGTCAGCAAACACCTCGTCCTCAACGAGGTACTCCGGCTCAGGATCTAACATGTGTCACCCAAAAGAGTAAAGGGGCACATGTCAGCAAGTCTAAAGGACTTGGGCAAGGAAACTGAAAGTAAGGCAACTAGCAACCTAGCAGTTTAGTATGCATGACCTGGCAGTTATAACATGAGTGCGCAATTTAAAACATGGCAAGACAATTTGTACAAGAGAACAATCATCGGGACAAGACAAGACAAGGCAAGGCAAGAGTAGCCACGCTACTAACATTCTCAATCAATTCACATTGTTGTAGGTGTTTACGCCCTTCAGCTGAATGGTACGTCATTCACACCGATCGGCACTAAACACTATTCACGTTTCACGGTTGTTTGTAGATGTTTACGCCCTTCAGCTGAATGGTTCATCATTCACACCGATCGGCACTAAACACTACCCCACCCCAGAGTTTACGTCTTACAACTGCAGTTGCGGATCAGGCAGACTCCCAGTTGAATGACCGCTTAACCCTTACCCCATCCCACACGTAAACAAGCCAGGGTCCCTACACATGAGCCCAGCAAGTGAGCCAGGGTTGCCCCGCACGGGAGCTTGTTTCTTAATTCACAATTCAATATCGAGCGTTGGGGTTAGCAACTACAGGGCTCGCTTCTGGAACACGAGCCAGGAACACAACATTGTAGCGAAGCTACGCAATCACAGCAACACTTAAGGAATGCAATGACATGACAATTTATTCGCGTACCGTTAATGGAAAGTAAACATGACATGGTAATTGTGCAACATGCTATATGTCGGAACTAGCTTCGTTGTCAAGCTAGTTCCCCAATTTGCGCCTAGGCGAGTATCATTTCGTCGCCTAGCCTCTTTTACGCCTACAACAAGCAAATGGCCTAAAACATGGCCTAAACCCTAAGTGACAAGTTTCACTTGCCTAGCACCGGGGATGACTACCACTTCGTCTCACGGATGCTAATCTACGGGGAAATCGCTGTTATGGGGGAAACAAACACCAAACAACATGAAATTTATTAGGGTTTCATAAAATTATAAATAGGTTATAAAAACAATGGTAGATCGATTTCTTACCGAGAGGAGGCGGAAGAAACACTCCGGTGAATCCTAGGATCAGATCTGGAAAAGATTGGAGAAGTTCAGGGAAACTAGGGTTTAGGGGGATTTGGGGATTTTGATGGATTTGGTGAGATTTTGGGGAAGATGAGAGGTAGATAGAGTGGATGGATGGGTTGGATGATGGATTTAGGGCTTGGAATGAAGGATTGAAGCTTGGAGGAAGATGGGGGCTCAAGGGGGAAGATTTTAGGGTTTTGGGTCGTGTTGAGGAAGAAGAAAACGTTTGGGTTGGGTTTAAATAGGATGGGCTGGCGGCTGCCCAGAAATTAGGGTTTCAACACTGGTTAGTCGGTCAAAGAACAACCACTGACCGACTAGTTTGTCAACTAGTCGGTCGGTCGACCAACGCAGACCGACTAAGTGCAAACAGTAACTCCTGAATGAAAATAGGATTTAGAGTTAGTCGGTCCATGAACAAATATTGACCGACTAGTTTAGCATCTAGTCGGTCGATGAACGTTCTTAGACCGACTAAGAGTGAACAGTAACTCAACTAAAATTAAGATGATGTGTTAGTCGGTTAAAGAAGCATTGTCGACCGACTAGTTTGCAACCTAGTCGGTCAACCAACGTTCTTAGACCGACTAACGATAAACAGTAACTCCTGGGAAATTTAGAAAGCTAACTAGTCGGTCCAAGAAGGATTGCCGACCGACTGGATCGTCATCTAGTCGGTCGGTGCCCCTTCTTATACCGGCTAATGAGCACAAAAAGTTCCGATACGGAGCGTGGGGCCCCGGGATCGATTCCTAAGACTCCTAGGCTTGATCTAATAGTAAGATACGACCGATATGAAGTCCTTCACGAATGACATACTTCAAAATCGACGATCCTAAGGAAGAAGCGAGAAAATACGACGAATCGATCGAAAATGAAAGCTACGGAGACGAAAACCACACAAGAGGAGAAAATCCACCAAAACACATATTATATTATAATAAATCCAGATACATGAAATGCAGTTGTTACACTTGTAGTCTACCTAGCACCAGTTGACTAATAGCTGATAGTCGACTAGTGCCTAAGCAATAGTCAATTAGTCCATGCTGACTAGCTATTTTCTTCTTATTTGATTACAACCCCTTGTGATTTTAGCGCTAGTATATCATATATATACTTATAGTTTCTTCCTTCGCTTTTCGTGAGGAGTTCATCATCAGTTCGATACAACAGTAGTGACCACGGTCACATCATGTCAACAATCGATAGCAGCTGTAGCGGAGTGTGCTGATCATCATTTTAGAATTTTCATTATCTGGTTTGGAGGACTGGAGTCCCTCCGAGATAATCTGGGTCTTACCGTGATAGATTCCGTGCAGTCCGGTCTCTTCATCATCACCCTGCCGATAAGGTGACTAGTGTACGATTTAGAGCCATACCCATTGCTTATTAAACCCATTGACTCAAAAATGATTCTATAGTTAATGGTTGGATGATAATTGTTAACTCTTTAACAAGTTTATCTTTACCCTGGCCAGGGATTTCTTTTGGATCCATTTACTCAACTACGACATTAACCTCTCATACCGAAGGAGGCAAATCCCAGCAGTATGGCCACTCCTTTAATATAGTTCCAACTATAGCCAGTATGTATTTACACAGTAGTTGTAAAGCCAACGTTCGATATCTTCCAACATATAATCTTCCACATGCAATGTCCTTTAGCACATCTCTGGCCAAAGGACAAAGCAGCACCTTCTGACACTAGAAATTTTCATTGACACTCAGAGTATGATAACCGTATAGATTTTTCTTTGGCAAATTGTTCTGTAAACTTGTTCTCCCAACAAGCACATATGCATTATTTAACAATGTCTCTGCACCAAGTGACTATGAGGCCAGTCATTACCATTCGATGGTATAGATTAATGCACACTGGTATAACTAGAATATCGATGTCTCGTCTCAATATTCCTCCAATCAAGAATAGTACTGGACATATGATTGACAGACACATTGGCCCCATTATTTTGTTCTTATAATAATCCAAATGTTCCTCTCATAAGTCCTGGGACTTTATCCATGCATCATATAATCAAAACAGCAACCGTAGAAGTGACACAGATGATATTATAGATAAAGATTATCAAATAGCTTACTATCATTTCTAACGAGATGTATCATTACAATTACAATAATTGTCTTAAGTGCATATATTTCCCAACAATTGTTTCAATTTGTCATGTGTTGGAAGTTTGCTAAAGCATCAGTCAAACCAAAAGATGAGAACAAAAAGTCCAGATAGAGATGTATATGGTCAAGAATATCCATTGTGATGCCTAACTCTTAACATGTTTAGCATTTAAAAGATCTGCCCCTAAGCACTGCAATGGAATGCTACACTTTTAACCTTCACCCACTGGCAAATCAGTATGACCACCATCTAGCACTCTGGGCAGAAACAACTCTATAAAAGGTTCACAATAACTATATAAAGGACTAGCTCTATGAAGGATGTAGACAAGCGTCATGGCCAAATTCCTTGCCCAAACACCGTATAAAGTGTTATATCCGTGCAAATTTCGAATGCCATGTGTCCAAAAAGTAAGTGCAGTTGTTAGCGTCTCAAATCTGTTAGAAGAACCAAAATTACTCCAATTATATGTAAGTTAAATATTGGACTCGAACGGTACTTCGGTAGTCTAAAACCCTAAAAGCATATATGACTAATCAACAAAAGACAAACTGACCCAAATTAGTAAAAGAGCTACAAGCCTTGCTCAAAGACAGGATCATGCAAAGTCAGGCCATTTGAGAAAAGCCCACTATATAAAATTACAAAAAAGCCCTTCTACAATCTCAATATAAAGTCATCCCCTTGAAGGTCATCCCCTTGAGGAAGGAGGTAACGGATGCGCCTTGGATTTGGCCACATGGGCATTTTAGTAAATTGACAATTTCTGTAATGTCTTTCTATTTAAAGCCTAGAACCGACCCTAATGGGGTTTACGCAAGATTTGCGAAGAAAACCCTTTAGTTTATTTCTTAGTAATTTGTCTTAGGATTTTTAGATTACTTCCTCGTTAATTGTTTCGTCTGCTCGTAGTTGTTATCTAGACACTAGTCGATTTGTAGTAGTTAATCTTTATTTTTAGATCTGAAATCCCCAATAAAAACCGTATTTTTTATTCTATTTCCACCCAAAAATTCATGTTTTGTTCGAAAACCCGAGCAGATCGCATCAAATTGGTATCAGAGCACGTGATTCATGGCGACGACGAGATCCAAGGAGCGGATTGACTTGTTGGAAGAGAGGATGGAAAAAAATTGAGAGCAAAATTAAAGAAGAAATACAAGGGGTAAAGAAGGAGGCGGTCGATCAATTGTATCGACGCTTCGCGCAACTAATGGAGTTCATCCAACAAAGTACGGTGGCAAACACGGCAGTGATAGCAGCTCTTGGTGAGAAGCTAGATCCGGGGGAAAATAGCAATCTTGGATAAAGGGGAAGGAGAAAACTGATTTTTTTGAAAAAGGGCTCCTCAACGACGCCGATACCCACTTCGTGGAGAACAAAGAAGAAGCCATGAGGGAAAATCAACAATTTGGAGATTCCGAAGGTATCGTACAAGCACGATGGAACCGCAGGACTAGCCGAAAGGTTCGACCGAGCGCTCTAACACCACCACCCATCACGGGTGGATCGACGGCACACAGGAAGGGCTGCCAGGCCCTTCCACCATTTCCAAGGGGCCCGTCGGCCCAGATCGGGGGCCAACAGGCCCCGCCGTTGTCCTTTGGGGGGGCCGGGCCTACAGACCCCGTCGGCCCTTTTTGGGGGACCGACAGGCCATGTGACCCATTTTGGAGGGCCCGCCGACCCAGCAGGGTGGCAGACAGGCCCTGCCCCCTTTTTAAAGGTACAGTGGGCCCAGTCTGGGGGTCGATAGATGCAATTGCCCCCATTTCAGCCCCAGAATGGACCGATTGGAGGATTTCAGTACCTAGGAGTACATCAGCAATTTTTTTGGGGGACCGACAACTGTTCCACCACCTTTTATGGGCATTACGATAGATTGGAGGGGCATCATGGTCCACACAGATCACCCAAGGAGAGCTACGGACGACATCATGGGGAGGACTGAGGTGGTGGAGTAGGTTGGAGGGACATGCCATGGGATGGTGTAGATGGAGGAGCACGAAACCCAGTAGCAAGGTACATACATGAGTGACCACATCCATTTCAGTAGAGACGCCATGACCATCCACAGGAGATGGGAGGACCAGGAGGGTTTGCTACGGAAAATCGGATGAGGAAGCTGAAGATGCCTGTTTTCGAGGGGGAGGATCCCGATGGCTTGTTATATAGTGTAGAGAGGTGTTTTGAGGTGGCGATGGTACAGGAGGATGACTGGCTAAAGTAGTGGCAGTCTACTTAGAAGGAGAGTCACTAGGGTGGTTCAGATGGACCCGGTAGCAAAGGCCTATCCGTACTTGGCAGGAGTTCACTACCCTCTTGCTGGAGCGTTTCAAAGAGGTTCAGGCAGGAGTTATTTGTGAGAAGTTGTATACTCTGATGCAGGATGGTATGGTACTTGATTACATCAAGAAGTTTGAGGTGCTGTCTCGTAGAGTTCGCGGGGTATCGACGAAATCCTTGGAGGGGCGCTTCATGAAGGGGTTGAAACACACCATTAAATCTAAGATAAGGATCTATAAGCCTACAGATCTGCGAGAGAGGATGAATTTGGCAAGGATGGTCGATGACCATCAAGTCGCAGAGAAGGAGGCCCATGGGACTTGAGGATGCTCTTCTTTTTTGGCGCAGTATCTTGGAGGGGACAAAAGACGGCCACAGCAGGAGGAGCAGCCACAGATGAGGCATTGGTCAGCAAGGAAAAGCGACTGGAGCAACGACTTGGAGGACTGACGCAGAGGATGACAGAGGCAGAGATTCGTGACAAGCAGTCCAAGGGTCTGTGTTACAAATGCGATAATAAGTTTACTCGAGGGCACCGGTGTGGTGATCGTGATGAAGAGGATGGAGCGGGTGTGGTAATGCTGGAAGCTGGCGAGGAAGAGGAACAGGAGCACCTGCACGTGGAGTAGCCCATCCAGGGGTGAATGCACTCTTGGGCTGACTACAGTCTGGGTCAGTTTTGGGTAAAACCAACTATATATATAATAAATAATCCATGGCCCAACTAATTAGCCCAGTCTGAAAATATCCAGCCCAGGCCCAGGCACGACTAAGATCCAAAAGGACCAATACGATGAGATCGGGCAAGGGAACTTGCGTTGCGGGATCAAATTTCTGTGCTAGGGCAAGCTGCCGAATCCTCCCCAATCCCCCTTCTCAAAAAATTCTCAGTAAAACTCCCGTTCTCTGCATGGCTAGGCCAGGTTCCAGTGTTTGGTGGTGAGGATCATGACCGATCGCCAGCAAGTGAACAAGATGTAAGTAGTTTTTTGTTTTAGGGATTTCTAATTCTAATTGTTCTGGTTGTTTGATGAACTGGTATTGGTCCCTAGGGGTTTTAATCTGGATGTTTGATTTGATGAACAGAAAATAGTTGATGGAATGAACTGGCACAAGAAATGAGTAGACATTGAAGCTAGGAAATGCTCAAAAATACAGTAATATGAACTGGCATATGGAAACGATCTGCCAATGTTGAAAATAATTAACAATAAAAATTATGGGGGAAAAGATATTAATAGAATATATCATTTAATAGATATTAATAGGGAATCAATAGACTCTTCATACCCATTTGATCAGGGAAACAAATTGTAAGTCATTTAATAGAATATATCATTCAATATTTTAAAAATTACAATAAAATGACATGATATTTTCCATATACAATGATATGATGAAATTTGTTAGGCAGAAAATGGCCAATCCATAGACTTAACGGGCCAAAATGTAGTCAATGCACTTACCTAATCTTCACGCATTCAAAACACATTTAATCACACAAGCAGAAAATCTGCATTCCCGTTGCAGACTGATTGCATTCAAAGAGTTATCCTGACAATTAGAATCTAAATTATACTATTTTGTTTTGCATGCTTTGCATGTTTTTCATTTGTTTGTTAACTTTGTTTTGCATTGTTTTGGGATTTTCAATTTAGACTGTTGTTTACAAGTTGAGGTGTCGAGGACCATGTTCCGCCTTCGAATGTTCGGATTGGTCCAATTCCTATACGAGTACGATTCGATTAGGTAACGAAATTCGTTTGATTTCTTCCTATTTCTTTCTTTTTCAATGCAAATGTATTTATTGTCTGCAATTACACGTTTGCTATTTGAATTTCGAGTAGATCAGAATTCCTTATTTTTATTTGTAATCATTTAGTTTAAGACTAAATTCAAATTGACGCTATGGGATGGTCTTGGTTTAATTTTCTTGGTGTTTGATTCAGTTTTAGTGGATGTTACTTCTAAATGATGCCATGATAGTAGTTGAATAATTGGATCATTAGAATTCTTACTTGCTTTGGAATTTTTAATCGAATTCTAATCAATAAAGAACATAAATGTTGGTCCTTGATTGCAGTAAGTTGTAGTTAAAACATACATGTGACAAAATAGATATTCATTTAAATCGCAAAATTTGTTATCTAAATAAATTGTATATGCGCTGGATTCCTGCTAATTATCTACTATCAGTAGTCAGGCTCAAGGTTGAATAACAGAACATTATTGATATTTACATTCTAAATCAATCTATTGTACCAGAAATTGTTAAAATTATAGACACATGGTTATGTTTTCGATTACTGCAGATCTGCAACAATCACATCGTGTTCATCTGCGACCATCGCCTTTGTTCACTGACTACAACCATCTCTCACCATCTGAGCAACGCCGTGATCTTGGTATGCTCCTAATTCCTTATTATCTTGTTCTTCTATTATTATTTTTTTGGTGTTCGACTCTTATAATCTAGGGCTTTTAATTGAATGATACACATACTAATGCATGTATCACTTTAATATGTTATTAATTATAATGGAAACTCCTAGAAACAAGAGAAAAAACACTTTGTTTTCATTCTTTAAAACAAAAGAGCATTCATTAACTAAGGAAGGGACTCCATCTAATGTTGATTTGTTAAATGTTAATGATCAACCGCTTTCTAAATCTCGAAGAATTGAAATTGATCTTGGTACTGTTGAGCAGGATCCTGAGATTCGAATCCCTATATGGCAACATCATGTGAATCAACGAGATGAAATACGGAGAGCATACATTAAAATGGGTCCATAATAACCTAAGTTGGCAGAGTACCCGAGAACTGAATCAGGATCACAACATCGTAAATCTCAATATTCTTGGTTTGAGAACTTTCTTTGGTTAGAGTACTCTCCATCAAAGGATGCAGTTTTTTGTTTTCCATGTTTTGTTTTTCAAGAAAATGCACCTCGCCAAGTTGCATTTATAAGCGTTTAATAGTTGGAAGAGGGTACACGAAGGAGTTAGATGTGCATTTCTGATGCATGTGGGTTGCCTTACATCATCACATAATAATGCTATAAATCTGTTGAAGATTTAATGAACGAAACTCGACATATTTCTAAAGTCCTAAAGTCACAGACTGCAGAAGAAGTTCAGAAGAATCGACTACGACTTACAGCAACAATTGAGAGTATTCGGTGGCTTAGCCTACAAGCATGTGCATTTAGAAGTCATGATGAATCTCAAACTTCTGGAAATCGTGGAAATTTTATAGAGATGATACGACTTATGGGAAAATTAAATGTTAACATCGATGATGTTGTCTTGGAAAAAGCTTCGAAAAATGCAAGCTATACTTCACCAACTATTCAGAAAGAAATTTTGCATATTCTTGCAAATAGAGTTAGGAGAAAAATCCGTGAAGAAGTTGGAGATGCAAAGTTCTGCATTTTGGTTGATGAAGCTAAAGACTCGACAAATAAAGAGCAGATGGATATTTTTTTGAGATTTTTTGATAACCATGGTTTCTTACGAGAGCGTTTTTTTTAGATTGTGCATGTTTTAGACACTACTACTTTAACACTGAAATGAGAAATATCTACTGTCCTTACTCAAAATAATTTACATATTCTCAATATGCGAGGTCAGGGATATCTAGCAATATGCATGGTGCGTGGAACGAACTTCAAGCTTTATTTCTTAAAGATTGCCCATATGCATATTATGTACATTGTTTTGCATATCGGTTACAACTAGCATTGGTTGTAGCTGATGGAAATAAGATGTCTATTTGGTTATTTTTTTCAAACTGAGTTACATTCTGCTCAAGCAAATGAAATTGCATGTATGTTAGCTTTTGGTGAATGTGAGACTGGTAGAGGGATTAATCAGATTGGTAATTTACATCAGAGTGAAACTACTCGGTGGAGCTCTCATTTTAACTCTATTTGCAGTTTCATTGATATGTATGTCGCATATATGACAGTGCTTGAAAGTATTATTCAAGAAGGAACCTCAAACTCTATGCGTGGAGAAGCTGGTGGCTATTTGATGGCAATGAGGTCTATTGAATTTATTTTCATCTTATATATGAAGCATAAAATTATGGGGATTACCGATTTGCTTTGTTGAGCTTTGCAGCAGAAATCTCTTGTCATCTTAAATGCTATGGATATAGTCTCCTCTACTAAAGCATTGCTTCAAACTCTGAGAGAAATGGGATTCGATCATCTTCTTGAACTTGTACAATCTGTTTGCACGAAGTATGATATTGACATACCAAATATGAACGCACCACACAAAAGAGCCACCGGTCGTTCATGCCAACAAAAAGATTCGATGACAGTTCACCAATACTATCATTTTGATATATTTAACTCAGCAATAGATTTTCAGTTGGAAGAGTTAAATTCAAGATTCAGTTATGGAGCAGTGGAACTCTTTTTACTTAGCACTGCTTTGGAACCTAAAGACAATTTT
The DNA here is from genome assembly GCA_030789695.1 of Scilla litardierei. Lineage (NCBI taxonomy): Eukaryota > Viridiplantae > Streptophyta > Magnoliopsida > Asparagales > Asparagaceae > Scilla > Scilla litardierei. The sequence continues at coordinate 111,441,259 of CM061134.1, forward strand.
AAATTATTTAAAATGATGATATTTGCAGGCTTGTCGGAAAATTCTATCCTGAAGATTTTACTGAACAAGAAATGCATTATTTGAGAAACCAACTAGAGCATTATTAGTTTGATGTGCTTCATCATGAGAGCTTTCAGAATTCTTCAATTTCTGAATTATGTCGAGGACTAGTTGAGACAAATAAATCACAACACTATCATTTGATTGATAGACTACTTCGTCTTATTTTGACTCTACCAGTTTCCACTGCTACTACGGAACGTGCATTTTCAGCTATGAAACATATTAAAACGGCTCTACACAATAAGATGGAAGGAGAGCTCTTGGCAGATTCTATGATGATTTACATTGAACGAGAGCTTGTTGAAGATATCGATTCAGATTCGATAATAGATGAATTCTATTCTATAAAACATTGACAAGTGCAACTTCAGTAGAATGCTTTACTTATTTTTTTACAAGGTAAAATCCTATGGCTCACTGAAAATATTTTGATCCGTAACATTTTAGCAAAAGACCCTGAAATTGCTAACACAATTTATGTATGATCTTTTGGCATAATAGGACCTGTTCTCAACACCATCATCATGCTGCAACAGCTTAAGAGAATGCTCGTGTTAACGTGTTTCATGTCGCGTACTAATGTGGTTTCGGTCATGCATTCGGTCTTCAGTTCGAGTAGCGAAGTGAGTTCGATCTGGAAAAAATGTAGAGACATGCCATATGCACTTAAAATATATGGAAAAAAATGAGTTTGAATTTATAAATTTAGTGGCCAGGGCATAGCGTATTTTTTGGAATATTCTTCTTGATCACCTTGCTCTATATTAGGGTGTTTTTTAAGTTCTTGATGATTAGAATATTTAGGGTAGCACAGGGCAGGAAAAAATCTTGGCTCCGCCCTTGAATCCGTCCACACACTTCACGCACCACCTTAAGGACACGATGGTCTTTCGGGGGCGGAGTAATGATGCAGCTTGGATTGTAGCCACAGTGGCATTTTAGTAAATCGACAATTTCTGTAATGGTTTTCTATTTATAGCCTTGAGTCGGCCCTAATAGGATTTATGCAAGATTTGTGAAGAAAACTTTTTAGTTTATCTCTTAGTAATTTGTCTTAGGATATTTAGATTAATTCCTCGTTAATTGTTTCGTCTACTCGTAGTTGTTATGGAGCCACTAATCGATTTGTAGTAGTGAATCGTTATTTTCAGATCTGAATTCCCTAATAAAAACCCTATTTTTATTCTCTTTCCACCAAAAAATTCCCCGTTTATTTGAAAACCCGAGCGGATCGCATCAGAGACACATTCTATTCGTAACTTTCTAATACATAAATTTATATTAATTATCTCCATTGGGTTCCAACTTAAACATCAGAAGAGCCGGGGTGGGAGCCCCTGACCAAATGTCGACTCGATGATGCTATTGTTGGTTGGTGTGTTTATAAAATATGATCATCCAAGCACAGGTCAAACTCAACCAATTAATGCTGATCTGCCACTAAGTCAGCATGTATCCATCAAATTTATTTGTTGGAATGATGAGCAAGATGAAAGAATACACAATAGTATCATATCCGAACATTAGTCGTAAATTGCATAGGTCTACCAGTCAATTCTTTGAGCCTTCGCTTAGGCCTTCTTATTACTTCGACGGTCATGTCATAAATCTCAACTTGTTGCTACTTTTTCCTAAAAAAGTTTTTTATGTTGTTAACTTAGTGGCTATGGAATCCATAGCCCTCTATTTATAGCAATTGGGTTACATAATGGGTGGATACCCACTAACGGGTTGGGCCTCCAAAAGCCCGTTTATAACACTTTCCCTTATCCATCCATTGTTGTAAGCCATGATGAACGCTTCAGGGTTCATAGAGCGTATCTGATCATGGGTCTATGGATACTTCTGGATCCCAAGTTTAAGAGTACTTGCCTCGTTAAAACCTTTGCCAAGGAAAACCCAGTGGAAAAAATCAGTGGCTAAGGGAAAAGAGTACAAGTCTCTGTAACTTCCCATGATCGATGGATAACATCAAGGGTGGATACTCCTGGATCCAGAGTTGATGTGGCTGTCTCATTAAAACCTTTGGCTATGGAAAACCCAGTGGGAAAAACCAATAGCCAAGGAAAAAGAGTACATCATTACATTAACTCCCCCTGAAAAGTACAAGCTTCATGCTTGTAAATCTCTCAACTGCCTCATCCCAATTTCTAGTACAAGTTTTCTAAAGGTACTGCGAGGTAAAGCTTTAGTAAATAGATCTGCCAGGTTGTTGCAAGACTGGATCTGCTGGATGTCGATCTGGTTGTCTACTTGCTATTCATGCGTCCAGAAGAGTTTGGGGGAAATGTGCTTCGTCCTGTCACCTTTGATGTAGCCACCTCGTAGTTGAGCGATGCAGGCAGCATTGTCTTCATACATGGTGGTTGGTCCAAGATCTCCCGTCTTCAGGCCGGTGGTCTTGAGGATATGGTGGATGACTGATCGAAGCCAAAAGCATTCTCTGCTAGCTTCGTGGATCGCTATGAGCTCGGAGTGGTTGGATGACGTCGCTGTCAATGTCTGCTTCACGGATCTCCATGAGATGGCCGTCCCACCATACGTGAACACGAAACTGGTCTGGGACTTTGCGGTGTGTGGGTCGGACCTGTATCCTGCATCTGCATAACCGACTAAGTCGGAGGATACACCTTTCTTGAAGTATAGTCCCATGTCCACAGACCCTTGGAGGTAGCGCAGAAGTTGCTTCACTTCATTCCAGTGGCGCTTTGAGGGCGCTGAACTGTATCTGGCTAGTAGGTTAACCACGAACGCTATATCGGGACGTGTGCAGTTTGCCAGGTATAGGAGTGCTCCAATTGCACTTAGGTAGGGTACTTCAGGACCCAGTATTTCCTCCCCTTCTTCCAGCAGTCGGAAGGGGTCTGTATCAACATCCAATGATCTGACGACCATTGGTGTGCTAAGCGGATGACATTTGTCCATAAGAAATTTTTTCAGCACTTTCTTTGTATATGTCGATCGGTGTAACAGGATTCCTCCGCTTAAGTGTTCAATTTGTAAGCCTAGGCAGAACTTCGTTTTGCCAAGGTCTTTCATCTCAAAAGTCTGTATGAGACTTTTGGATATCTCACATATCTCTTCAGGAGATCCGATAATGTTCAGGTCGTCTACGTAGACGACAATAATTACGAATCATGTTCCCTTTGCTCTTATGAAGATGCAAGGGCAGACTTCATTTGTTGTGAATCCTTGTTGCACTAGGAATTCACTGAGTCTGTTATACTACATTCTACCTGACTGTTTTAGACCATACAGTGATCTTTAGAGTTTGACAGAATAGACGTCCCGAGGTCTTTCTGTCATTTTTGTCGGTAGTTTATATCTGTCTGGGATTTTCATATAGATGTCCTTATCTATATTTCCATATAGGTACGCTGTCACAACGTCCATGAGCTGCATATCCAGACCTTCCTTTGTAGATAGGCCAATGATGAAACGGAAGGTGATCGCATCCATAACCGGGAAATAGGTATCGTCATAGTGTATTCCTGGCTGTTGGAAAAAGCCTTATGCAATAAGGCGCGCTTTGTAGCGCACACTCTCATTATTCTCGTTTCTTTTTCTCACGAATACCCATTTATATCCCACAGGTTTAACACCCTTTGGTGTGAGGACTACAGGTCCGAAAACTTTGCGCTTCGAGAGTGAGTCCAGCTCTACTCCTCTTGTCTCGTTCCACTTTGGCCAATCCTCTCTGCGTTTACATTCTGCTAGAGAGTGTGGATTGGTCTCATCGTCGTATTTAGTGACGTGAGTGGCAATAATGAGCGCGAAGTTATCATCGATGATAGTGCTTTTTCTGTCCAGTACCTCCCCAGTACGTACATAATTTAATGATATTTCTCCTACATTTTCCTCTTCAGGGGTTGGTAGGAGGGGAGAGGTAGCTGGGCTGAGCTCAGCATCCTGTGGTGGTATCGTTATTATTGCTCCAGGATTTTTCCTCTTTCGAGGGTTCTTATCTTTGGAGCCTGGGGGTCGTCCTCTCTTTTGTTGAGGTACGGCCGCTTCTGCTACAGGTGGATTGCATCCATCTTTGGGTATGTCAATCCTAGCTGGCGTATTTGCAGCAGGGACGTGTGATCTGGCACTCTTCTGGTTGTTAGTGAATTGTCCGGTAAAATGTGAACTGTGTTTTGAATTTAAAGGATCTTCATGATCGCATCTTCACATTGGTTTGTACGCAAATCAAAATGGGATAAAGTTTTTGTATCCCATGAAATGGTCTTTGAAGCTTCTGGCTTCTGTGTGTTAATGACTAGTTTGGGAAAAGTGCTTTCATCAAACTCACAATCTGCTAGACGTACCTTGAAGGCATCCCCCGTAAGGGATTCTAGGTATCTAATGATCAATGGTGAGTCGAAACCATTGTAGATACCTAGATGCCGTTGAGGACCCATCTTGGTCCTCTGAGGTGGTGCTATGGGGACATAGATAGCACATCCGAATATCCTCAGGTGAGAGATATCCGGCGGGTTCCCATATGTAAGTTGCATCAGAGAATAAGATTGACTCCCTGACGGTCATAATCTTATTAGCGATGCAGCGTGCAAGATGGCATGTCCCCATACATTTACCAGCAACTGGCATTGCATCAACAATGGACGAGCAATCCATTGTAGTCTCTTTATAAGAGATTCGGCTAACCTGTTCTGGGTGTGATTATGAGTTACAGGATGTTCAACTTCTATGCCGGTTGCTTGGCAGTAGTCTAGGAAGACTTGTGATGTGAATTCCCCAGCATTGTCCAGACGCAATTTCTTGATCTGGTTATTTGGGAAATGTGCCCGTAACTTTATGATTTGTGCCAGTAGCTTTGCAAAGGCTACGTTGCGGGTGGACAGGAGGTACACATACGACCATTTGGAAGATGCGTCAATCAGTATCATGTAGTATCAAAATGGTCCACTTGCGGGGTGAATAGGCCCGCAAATGTCACAATGTATTCTCTCTAGAAAGCTCGGAGACTCAGAGTCCACCTTCAGGGGGGATGGTCTCGTAATCAATTTCCTTTTGTGACAAGGGGGACAAGGAGATGCACCCTTTCGAAGTAGCTTCAGGCTTTTCGAGTTAATTCCACTGGATTGGGATATGATGCGATGCATCATATTCCTTCCAGGGTGTCCTAGTCTACTGTGCCAGAGTTGGAATTCTGGTTGATTATTGCACTTCTGGTGCTCGAGTGTGTTTGCTTCCATTGCACTTATCATTGTATGGTAGAGACCTGATGGGAGTCCCTCAAAACGCTCGACGGTGGTTTTAGCACCGTCTTTATGAGATTTACATACATGAATTCTCTATTTTATTTACTCACCGTCTCAAGGTGGTATCCGTTTAAACGGATATCTTTAAAGCTTAACAGATTTCTATGTGAGCTAGGGGAGAAAAGCGTATCTTTTATTAGTAGTTGTGTTTTGTTGGGGAGCATAAAATGTGCTTCCCCTGATCCTTCAATAATTCCTGATGGACCGGATATTGTATTCATGGTTCCATCGTATTTATCAATGCTTTGGAAAAAGCAGATGTCTTGGAGGATCGTGTGCGTAGAGGCACTATCCACTAGGCATTTATAATCCATCTAGTTATAATAGAAAAATATTGCAGTATAAGGCACAAGATAAGATATACTACGAATAATTATTCAATGTCTGAAAAAGTTCATGCAACATGCTAGAAATTAAAACAAGCAGATAGTAAATTGTTTTTCAAACAAAAATTACAATGCATGGAAAAAGTAGATAATACCTCAGTCGAGCGGGTCATCGTTTGAGAAGTCCTTAGCGATGAACCTGATTGGTGTCAGGTCTTCTTGTTTCACCAGGTTTGTCTCAGCTTGCTTCTGGCTCGCTTTGTACAAGTCCTGTAGGTGGCGTGGAGTCTGACAATTCCTGGACCAGTGTCCAGTCATGCCACACCTGTGGCACTTATCTTCTCAGTCCTTTCTGAGGGCAGAAGTCTGGCCGTTGTCCTTTCTATTCCACACATTTTTCTTCTTTCCCTCATGGTTGGTTCTTGGAGGGGGTCCTCTAGTCTGCTTCTTCATTGCCTTACCCTTCTGGTGTTTGCCTTTGAAGTTTCTCCTCTTCTTCTGGGAGGAGCTGTGATGCGCTTTAGGCGCAGGAGCAGTACTGGTAGGGCGTAAGTTATGGGTGGCCAGAAGGAGGTCTCTATTTTGCTCTGCCATCAGAAGGCATGAGAGAAGCTCTGAGTATTTCGTGAACTTTCATTCACGATACTGTTGCATTAGTATAACATCCTTCTCGTGGAAGGATGTATACGTCATCTCTAACATGCGCTCCTCCGTCACCTTTTCACCACACAACTTCAGGCGTGAGATGATGCTAAAGAGTGCCAAGTTGTACTCGGAAATAGACTTAAAGTCTTAGAGACGGAGGTTCTCCCATTCATATCGCGCTCGGGGAAGTATAACATCTCTTTTATGTTTATACCTATCCTCGAGGGCGGTCCATAACTCATAAGAGTCTCCCACCGTGAGGTACTCGTCCTTCAGGGTCCGATCGATATGACGTCTGATATAGATAATTGTTTTTGCTTTATCTATATCAGAAACCTTATCACCTACAGTGATGGCATGGCTCAGTCCCTGTGATCTGACGTCCCCGATATGTGCGTGTTAGATGTGTGCAATATATGATAGGGGGCGTGAGATTTAAATATTTATAAACGCAAGCGCACTGTGTTATAAAGTGGCTTCGGGGGTCGAACTCAGGGAGGCATGGTTGTGCTTGTGTCAGAAAGGACCGGATTCACCCCATGGGTGAGCTAGCCCAAATCAGTAGATGGGTTGTCACGAAAGATAGAATGCGAGGGATAAACAATATAAAGGGAAACCCGGGACTTCGGTTTCCACCCTATCATATGATTCTCTCCAACACAGCCTACGGGTAGGAAAACGATCGAAATTAGGGTCTAATGGTGAGACGTTGCTTCTAAGAGTGATACCGGCGTCCCATGGGCCAGATATTCCGGTCGGTGCCCAGGATGATACGACGAACTACCGGGGTTTGGTCAGTGGGCATTTCCAAATCCATTAACACTGATCGACTCCAGGAGCACTAAGCTCGCAATGATAACTCCCAACATCTCATCCTGTCGCTCTCTCGCGCAAGGATTCGATGTTTACGCTAAGGGCGTGAGCTATGGCTAGGGAGTCAACCGCCAAGTTTATTCCCCCTTGGCCCAACGGTCAAAGGCGGTCTTTTTCCCGTCGATGACAATGAAACACTCCGCGTAACCGATAGATTCCTAATCCCTATCGATTTCCTAGTCCTATGGACGCATCGGGGAGAACCCACGAAGGGGTTTCCACCAAAATCCCAGATTTGGGAACTACTCACACATATTTACTAAAAAGCAATCTAAATCTAAATTGACCGTTAAAAGCATGATCAGGCGATTGAAAAGTAGTAAGAGCAATGCAAATAACACTATATTAAAGTTTGGTAAAGATCAGACAACTTACAAATATCTAGAAAATTACAGCCGTCAAGAGAGAGAAAAACAACAAAAAAACAACTCTCCAATTTCTAGAAACCTAGAGTCTGTATTTATAGAAAACGACATCACCCGATCGGGTGAAGAATCACCCGATCGGGTGACCTGCTGCGAACTTCGACAGCAATCTTCAAAATTTCACCCGGTCAGGCGACACGGTCGGTTGGCAGAAGCTGCTCGTCGTTTGGATCTTGAGTGTCGTCGGGTGAACCGATCGGTTGATAAATCAACCGATCGGTTGGATTGTTGCCCAAAAAGACAGAGACTTGTGATATTCTGGCACGGTCAGCCGGCCGTCGGGTGAGCTCTCCGGGTCATCTTCTTCGGGGAAACGGCTACAGGTGAACCGATTGGGTGAAGATCACCCGATCGGTTGAGTTTCAGCTCTAATTTCCTGAGAGAACAGTCGGTTGAACCGATCGGTGACCCAATCGGTTAACACTTTCATTGCTTCAGCGACTGACCGGGTCGTGCATGCGAGCATCACCCGATCGGTTGGCAGCGTCCAACCGATCGGGTGGGGTGCTGAAAGATGTGATCTTCATCGTTTGACCCCCTGGATCACGCGTGACTCCTCCCATTGCTCCAGGGACTTATGATATCGTCGTTAAACGTCCCCTACGCTTGCAAACTCCTGCAAACACGTAAGAACATGGAGAAGTGAAAGAAAACAAGAAAATACGAGAAAACGGGTACGAGACGGCGGAAAATAACGAAACACACACAAAAGAAATCGTGCGTGAATATATGAAATATAAACACACGTCAAAATCCCCCAAGCTGAACCCTTTCTTGTCCTCGAGAAAGATGAGTGAGAGTAGGAGCCCGGAGGGAGAAAATAGAGAGAAAGAGAGAAAAGAGAACTCTAAATCCTAAATCGCCCGTCAGGGCCAACAAAATCAAAAACGACACATCAAGAAAGCAAACACCAAATCACATCACTATACCAAGGAATACGAGTCCAGACAAGTGCCGTGGGCCCACGCAGTGAAGCGTGAGTGAGCGTGGTCGTGTGCTAGCAGACGGTGTCGCTATCTACATTGTGCTATAAACTCCATATACACAAATCCAAGAAATGACCCAAATATCGATTCGATTTAGAAATGGCGGTGAAGATATAGCTCAAGCATGCATGAGAAGAGTATGATAATAGAAATGCATCATGTGTCCACAGCTAGGGACTCGGGCATCACCACTCTATCGCCTAGGTAATAGCTAGAAACTCCATATTCCAAGTGTTTTCGAAAGCGATGGGGGTTGAGATGATGTGGAGTAGAACACTCGGTGCAAATTCTCGCATTCCCTTTATTCTTGGTAGATAGGAAAAATATTCACACACATTTTTTTGGGTTTTGGGTATTTGTATTTTTTTGGCTTTTTGGCTATACATATTTTTTTCCTGTTTCTTTTCTTTTCTTTCTCCTTTTTTTGGATTTTTGGATTTTGGGATATATACACGTGTGTACTCTCCCAAGTGGGAGAACGGTACACGACGAGGGGATTTGCACCAAGTAAAATAAAAAATAAATCGTATTCTAAACACTTGGGCATGGGAAATGTCTCGCTAATTAGAGCATAAGCTAAAACGGGCTATCCTAGTCCTAACTGTGGAATCCCGACACATGCGAAATGAAGCATACAATATATGTATATTCACGCATACAGAAGCAGATAAGAGAGGCAAATACCGCATATTCAAATCGAAGCATGATAGTCTAGGGGTCATTCCTGGACAGGTATATAAAACGCAATCACAAAGTAGAAGCACACTAAACTCTAGTCACGACACACGACTCACAATAAGGCTAAGTGGACCCACGATGCATGAAATGCAAGAGGACTCGACTTCCTAGGTTAGTGAACGTGATTATCGAAGCCATGCTAGGTGTGTGTGTGATTTTTGTGGCGATTCATCATCGGGTTCACCTCTAGGAGAAAGAGATAAAAAGAAGAAAAGAAAAAGAAAAACACGATGGAAAACGACTCAAATAACGAAGAAAAATAGACAAATGACGCACGAAGTGCGACTCCCCCAAGCTGAAACTTGCATTTTCCTCAATGCAATAGAATTAAATACGGGAGGGCAATGAATATTGGGGGAATACGCACATACACAAAACGACACGAAAGACAAGAAAATCACACAGACGAAACTGAAAAGAAGAATAAAAATAAAAATCACACCACACGACACATAAACAGAAAATAAAAATAGAAAATCACACGACATAACATATAAAATAAACACAACAAGAAAAACATCACACGACAGCACACATAAAAATTGACTTCCCCCAAGCTGGACGTGACAGTGCTAGCGATATGATGTGAACGTGAAAAGGCAGAAATATGCAAGGGGGTCAAAAAACAAAGTGAAATCAAAAAGCAGGAGAGGAATCATCCTCGTCCTCCTCGGTGGAAGAAGTGAGGGATGCAGTGTGGGTGGGTGAGGTGACTGGTGTGCGGAGAAGTGGAGAAAGTGGTCGAGGTGTTGGATCGGTGGGTGTGGAGGAAGTGTGGACAATGGGTGGTGTGGAGGTGATGACGGTGAGTGGGAGTGAAATGGCGACCAATGTGGTGGTGGGTGGTGGAGGTACGGGGGTAGGTGAGGATGAAGGGCGAATGGGGGTAGGTGAGGATGGTGGGGGAAGTGATTGAGAACGCACATGCAATTTCTTGCGACGCACGTATGGGTTGACGGAAGTGGAGCGACGTGGAGCTGTGGGGGTGACAGTGGAGGGAATGAAAACAGTGGGAGTAGATGAGGTAGTGGGGATGGAAGTAGTGATAGGAGGGGATGGTCGCCTAGGGGGTGATGGTAGAGGTGAAGAATGTGATGGGGGAGGTGAAAATCGTCGTGGGGTGAAGGTGGTGGTGTGGGTGGAGGAGGTCTGTGGACATGAGTGAGGATGCGGAGGATGGTGGCCACGTCCCTCTCAAGTGCGAGGAAGCATGGGTGAGAGAAAATCGAAGGGGGTGTGTCCAAGGAGGTGGAGGACGAGATGACAGTGCGAAGCGAAGCCAGCTCAGTCTCGAGAGCGAGATGAGCGGAAGTGGCTCGACAAAAGGAGGAGGAGGAGGTAGAACGGACCGGATGGGTGGGGACAGTGGTGGTGGGAAGTGAATCCGGGGTGGCATAACTATGGCCAGCCCCGGGGTCTTCCCGGGATGCAGGGATATCATGCACGCCTAAGTGGGCGACAGGGGAAGGTGGTCTTGGAGCGCCCTGGGGAATGAATGGAAGACGGAGCCCCTCCATAAACTCGGGATCGGGAAGAAATGTCCAATCTGCCGCCAAAGCAATAGTCATGCGAGCGGGGTTGGTCAGAATGGTATATGGAGATGGGGGGTGACCGTAATGGAAGGTGAAGCGGCCATCGGGGCGGGGCTTAATCATGTGAATATGCCGCAGGACATCTAGATCTAGACGTGAGGGTCCTGTGACAGTGGGAAGGTCTCGGGGGATGACAATGTTAAATCGGAGAGCAGAAGCTATGATCGTGATAAGGCCCCCGCAACAAAGCTTGCCCTTGCCGGTACGGCTAATCTCCAGAAGCTTGGAGACAAGCCAAGCACCAACATGGACGGGGACGGTAGGGGCCCTAAAAGAAATCCCGTCATCACCCGGAACGAAGGAAAAGGTCATGGCCCAGAGAATGAAGAGATCAGGGATGGTCACGGTACCGGACTCATCCCTGGGAAAAAACGTGGAAGAAATGATTCGGTGGGCCAGACGGAAGATTGGGTGAATGATGGAGGAGGCCTTGGCCTTACCTCGGGGATAGTCAAGGTGAAGGGTGAGGCGGAACTAGAACTGATCGACGTCAAATTCGGGGGATACCCAGAGGGGCAGATAGCGTCGTTCCCCAGGATGGGGAAACCAAAAATGTCATTAATGGTATCCAGATGGGTGCGAATGGTTCTATTGCGGACCCGAAATATGACGACCGACCCCGACTCACAGACAAGTGTGGATAAAAATTCGAGTGTGAGTGCGGGGTAGGACACGACGCTAGCATTCAGGAAGGCTAACCAACCGAAATTCGCGAAGAGGGTCTCGACCTCGGTGAATACACCGAGATCGATAAGCGTTTGGGTGTGGGTGAATTTGGTCGATAGATGCCCCCGAGCATCAAGTATATGGTAAAGGTCCTTGTGCTCTTGGTTCCTGAAGCGGTAGCCATGTGGGCCCATCAGTGGGTCCTCAACTGGGATCATAGGTTGGGGTTGGGCTGGGGTTATGCAGTCTGTGTGGGAGGAGGGCGTGTGTGTGGTGGACGTGTGGTCTTGCGTCTCTTACGAGACGACTCCTCCTCTCGCATGATAGCCTTACCTCTGTCTTGATCCCTAGCCATGTGGGTGTGTGTGCGCGAGTGAATGCAAAAGTATGATGAATGCACACACACACAAGCGATCGAGCAAGTAAAAATTTCTAGGGCAGAATAAAAATTTGAGCTAAGGAGCGAAGTTACCCAAGCGAGATGAAGATCCTTGCTCGTAGATGTCCCAACGCTATGCAACGGGGAGAAGTGTGAAGCCACGGTAACTCATTTCAGCAAATTTCAAAAAGGGGGGGGGGGGGTTTGGGCGAAAACTAGGGTTTTTATGTGCGGTTGAATCGAAGAGAAAGAGAGGGAGATCGATGGAAAGATGGAAATGGAGGGTGGAGGGATCAATCTAGGGGATTTGCGATAGGTTGGGTGAAGGAGGAGGCCGGTTGGAGGGAGGGGAAGTCGAAACGGCTAGATGAAATCGGGGTCGGTCGAGGGAGATGAACGGGTGAGGGGGGGTGTTATTTACAGGGTTTAAGTCGAACCGATCGGGTGAAATGTCACCCGATCGGTTGGCTTTTAGGTCGAAAAATTTGCCGAAAAGAGGCTACAGGCAACCCGATCGGTTGAGAACTCAACCGATCGGGTGGCCGCTTCACACTTTTTTTCGAAAGTTTAGTACAGCTCACCCGGTTAGTCACCCGACCACGCTTTGTATCAACCGACCGGTTTATCAATTCCCCAAAATTCCCGAGACTTCTACACAGATCACACGGTCAGCCACCTGGTCTCAGCTTTGCTTCATCCGACCGATTCGTTGGAGCTCAGATACGGCCATTGTCTGATACGTCTCACCCGATCGGTTGAGTAATCACCCGATCGGGTGAGGGCTTGTTTCCTGCAAAAATTCACAAATGGCCTAAGTCCCTCGACGGATGATCCCGCGGCTGAATTTAATTATTAAAATAGAGAAAATAAAGATAATAAAAACCCTAAAGACAAAGATAGGAGTTTAGAGCATGGGTTGCCTCCCATGAAGTGCTTTTGTTTAACGGCGTTTGCTCGACGCCCGTTGATGATATTCAAGGTGGACGGGGGTGATGCCCTAAAGTCGGCATCGCTTCGGATTCAGAGTTGGCGACCTTCGGTATCGTCGACGGTGACAAGAAAACTTGCTCGACGACCCTCCCTTTGTTGACGGGATCCGAGGGCTTCTCCCTTATATTGGCGTCTACCGCCACTCGTTTCAGGATCCGAATCTCTTCTCCGGTGAGCCCCATGGGCTCTTTCCCTTTCCTCCTCGTCAGAGGAGCGTTTTGAAATCCGGGAGGGACCGTGTGTGCCGCATCCTCTTTTCAGCAACGTCATATTTCTTCAGGTCGACTGGTTCTTCTAAGTCCCCCAAGTTATCGGGGGGATTTCTTGAAAGAATTTCCCAGGAGCTTGCCTCCACAACTCTCTCTTCTTCTAACTCCAGCATGTTGCATCTTGGATCATCCGGGGGATTGGGGTGCTTCATTGACAACCCTAAGTCGAACTCGACTTTTTCGTTGCCGATGTTAAGGGAAAGCTTTCCATTATTCACATCTATTAAAACGCCGACAGTGGCCATGAATGGTCGTCCAAGGATGATGGGGGTGTGTGCATCTTCAAGCATGTCCATGACGACGAAGTCCACCAGCACATGCACCCCTCTTACATTGATAGGGAGGTCGTCTACAACACCCACCGGATATTTGACCGAACGATCTGCAAGCTGTAGGGTCATACCGATGGGCTCCAAATCGTCCATCCCTATCCTCTTATATAGCAACAAGGGCATTAAACTGACGCTCGCCCCGAGATCGACGAGCGCACAATGGATATTTACCTCCCCGATCGCACAAGGGATAGAGAAGCTCCCCGGGTCTTTAAGCTTAGGCGGATTTGCTCACTGGATGAGACCACTACATTCCGCCGTCAGAACGACCTTCTCCTTTCTCGACCCCTTTGTCACCAAATCCTTGAGGAATTTCATGTAGGATGGTATCATCTCTATAGCTTCAAGGAAGAGGATTTGCAAGCTTAGATCCCTGACCATGACAAAGAATTTGCCATACTTTTCGTCTATCTTGGCTTGGGCTAGCCGTTGCGAAAAAGGCACAACGGGCTTGATCACTTTGAGGCTCCCTTCATCGGTTTTCTTCTTCTCCTCTTCAGGGACTCCCTCCGGCGTCGTTTGCTTTGGTGACGAAGCACCTTCGTCATTAAATTTTTCAATTGGTCGTTCTACGACCAACGGTGCTTCCGGTTCCTTGGGGGCACTCTTGTGGGGATTTGTGTCCCGCTTCTCAATACGATAGCGGACACCTTCACATTCTTGTGTGTGAGTGCCAAAGTCTGATTTGCTCCCCTCGGGTTCACTTCAGGTTGTGGCGGCAATAGATTCTACGGCCTCTGAAGGTTCACCACCTGTAACCCCAGCTGGGTTACCTGATCAGTGAGAACTCTCTGCCCCATCTCCAGCTTCAAATTTATCTTCTCCTGGTTGGTGATGTATTGAGTCAAGAGGGACTCAACCGGAGAGATGGCCCTCTGTTGGCCATATTGCTGCTGTTGCTGAATGGGTTGCTGATTCCTGGGAGCATATTGCTGATACTGTTGTGGAGGCTGCTGCTGAAACTGCTGCTGCTGAGGCCTAACCAGCTGATATATTAGCTGCTGTTGTTGCTGAGGAGGCGGCTATTGATATGGCGCCCGGTAGCTAAGGTTGGGGTGGTTCCGGTTATTTGGAGAGTAGGCCGGATTGGAGCTAGTCCGTGCTGGATACGGCGCATTTCCCGTAGGGTTGTAGAATAGTGCGCTCGTTTGGTCCAACGGTGGTGAGATGTCACCACCCTCGAAGTCTCCCATGACTTTGGATTCCACCACCGCAATATGTTGTGTACAGGCGCCACCGGCTCCTACCATTAGCGCGGAGATCTGGGTAGACAGCAAGTCGAACTTGCTGGATAATTTGTCGACGTCCTTGACCCTGTGGATACCCTCAGATCTAGGTGTGGCTCTCTCGTCGCACCACCGCTCATTGTTTGATGCCATATTTTCTAGAATGTTACTGGCATCTTCCTCACTTCTGGACAAGAAGGACCCCCCAGCCGTGGCGTCCATTAAAGACTTCAAGTCGTCCCTCAATTTGTTGTAGAACAGATTGATTATCTGCCACTTGGGAAGCTCGTGATGAGGGCATCTTCGCTGCATCTCCTTAAATCTTGTCCAAGCTTCATGCAGGGACTCGTGGCTAGCTTGGGAGAAGCAGGAGATCTCACTCCTCAGCTTCATGGTCTTCCTCAGAGGAAAGAATTTCGTCAGAAAAGCATTTGAAAGCTTCTCCCAAGTGTTGAACGTATTCGGGTCCTTCCCCCTAAGTCACAGCTTGGCCTTATCTCGCAGAGAGAAGGGGAATAGCTTCAGACGGATCGCCTCAGTCGTGACACCATTTATCCGGAAGGTGTCACATTTCTCCAAGAAGGAGTCCAAATGTTCGATGGGGCTCTTCATGGGTGCACCCGAGAATTGATCCTACTGGATCCACGTCACCAAAGATGGCTTAAGCTCGAAGCTTTGCGCTGTAATAGCAAGAGGACGGATGGCAGAGGTGGACTCGATGGATGGCATCGAGTACTCCAGCAGGGACTTGTGAGGTGGGGTGTTCTCCCCCATGCCTTCAGGCTCTTCTCTTCTTCGCTTCTCTGTGGCTAAACGCCTTAGGGTGGTGTTTATCTCTGGATCAACGGGAATCAAGTCGTCGAAACTCCTTGAACTCATGCGCATGAAAAGCAACAAACACCCGTGAAGCGAAAAGTGGGAAAGAAACAGATAAATTATAAAACAAAAATAAGAAAATAAAAACGAAAAAAAAGAATGCGAAAATTATCGCGAGATAGAGATGAGAGCTAGACTCAAGGGTTCATGAGATCCTAAAATAACAAGCAAGTTGCCTCCCCGGCAACGGCGCCATAAAGCTTGACGTCCCCGATATGTGCTTATTAGATGTGTGCAATATATGATAGGGGGCGTGAGATTTAAATATTTATAACCGCAAGCGCACGGTGTTGTAGAGTGGCTTGGGGGTCAAACTCAGGGAGGCGTGGTTGTGCTTGTGTCAGAAAGGACTGGATTCACCCCATGGGTGAGCTAGCCCAAATCAGTAGATGGGTTGTCACGAAAGATAGAATACGAGGGATAAACAATATAAAGGGAAACCCGGGACTTCGGTTTCCACCCTATCATGTGATTCTCGCCAACACGGCCTACATGTAGGAAAACGATCGGAATTAGGGTCTAATGGTGAGACATTGCCTCTAAGAGTGATACCGGCGTCCCGTGAGCCCGATATTCCGGTCGGTGCCCAGGATGATACGCCGGACTACCCGGGTTCGGTCAGTGGGCACTGATCGACTCCGGGAACACTAAGCTCGCAACGATAACTCCCAACATCTCATCCTGCCGCTCCCGTGCGCTAGGATTCGATGTCTACGCTAAGGGCGTGAGCTATGGCTAGGGAGTCAACCGCCAAGTTTATTCCCCCTTGGCCCAACGATCAAAGGCGGTCTTTTTCTCGCCGATGATAATGAAACACCCCATGTAACCGATAGATTCCTAATCTCTATCGATTTCCTAGTTCTATGGACGCATCGGGGAGAACCCACGAAGGGGTTTCCACCAAAATCCCAGATTTGGGAACTACTCACACATATTTACTAAAAAGCAATCTAAATCAAAATTGACCATTAAAAGCATGATCAGGCGATTGAAAAGTAGTAAGAGCAATGCAAATAACACTATATTAAAGTTTGGTAAAGATCAGACAACTTACAAATATCTAGAAAATTGCAGCCATCAAGAGAGAGAAAAACAGCAAAAAAACAACTCTCCCGTTTTTGGAAACCTAGGGTCTGTATTTATAGAAAACGACATCATCCGATTGGATGAAGAATCATCCGATCGGGTGACCTGCTGCGAACTTCGGCAGTAATCTTCAAAATTTCACCCGGTCAGGCGACACGGTCGGTTGGCAGAAGCTGCTCGTCGTTTGGATCTTGAGCGTCGTCGGGTGAACCGATCGGTTGATAAATCAACCGATCGGTTGGAATTGTTGCCCAAAAAGACAGAGACTAGCGATATTCTGGCACGGTCAGCCGGCCGTCGGGTGAGCTCTCCGGGTCATCTTCTTCGGGGAAACGGCTACAGGTGAACCGATCGGGTGAAGATCACCCGATCGGTTGAGTTTCAGCTCCAATTTTCAGATAGAACAGTCGGTTGAACTGGTCGGCGACCCAGTCGGTTGACACTTTCATTGCTTCAGCGGCTGACCGGGTCGTGCACGCGTGTTGAATACAATGATCTAGGATTTATGGTTTGATGATGACAAACAGTTGTGAACGATCTGATGTGTGTGTTAAGTATTTGCAGGAGTGGCACGGACGTAAATATCCAAGTGATGGCTAACTCAAAGAGATGGAGGAATTGCTATACACATAGCAATTGGACTAGGTCAAAGAGCTATGCGCTTAGCAAAGTGGACGTGGTCAAATATAGGATGAGATGGAAAGAATCCTATGTGATTCATTCATATCAATTAGAGATTTGACAATATCATATTCCTATTCAAATCAAATCTCTCCAAATATCATATCTCATATTCCTACTCTCTAGGGATAATTTTCCTAGCCAAGGCGTATTTAAGATTTCATCAAATCTAGAGATTTCGCAACAACCCTAGCTACCCCCTACAAATAGGGCTCATCAAAATTGGAGAAAGAATAATACGGCAACAAAAATAAAAAGGAGCTCGGGCACCATTTTCTAAAGAGCTGGTCAAAAAAATAATAAAACCTATGTGGAGCAAGCCGTAATTTTTTTTTCATATATTTTCGCAAGCCTCACAGCCGAAATCTTTGAGCCTCTTGGCCAATCAACCTTCAAGCAATTCCTTTTAAGAAAACACCAAGCAATCAAAGCTACGGGCAAGAGAAGAATCTCTCTCCCTTCAAGACACAGGTCACACAATTTTTTGTGTGCACTTTCCTTTGAAATTATAAAAGCCAGGCGAAACTTTCTATTGCTCTTCATTACAAACACTATTTTGATCCCATCAAAATCTCTGAGTGCCATACCCTTTCAACAAAAATCATCAACTTTTATTTGGAGAGAGGCCGAATTTTTTTTTGGTACTATGAAGAATTCTCAAGTGCCGCACGCAACAAAGCATTGGGGATTTTTTTAAGGCAGCCGAAAGTTTTGATTTCCAATGGGCAAAAGGTAATCATCTCCATATGATTTGATTAATTTAAATACTCTCTGTGTTTACTTCTTTGTTGCAGGTGAATCAAAAAAAAAACTCAAAAGAAAAAGGCCAAATTGTTTTACACCACAAATCCACACAAAGAAACCCAGTGCAGCCGAAATCCTTGAGGGGGTCTTCATTGTTGAGAGTGCACATTGTTTTCAAAAGAATATGACGGCCGCACTTAATTTCCCAGAGCTACACGAGGTAAGTGCCCTTTGATTTAATTGGTTAAAAGTTTAACTTTTTGTGGTGTTTTTTTCTGCAGAGCATCAGAGCCGTAAGAAATTTTTGAAGAGGAGCAGGCCGATATTAATAAGGAAAAAGGAGCATGTTTTTAATTGAAGTCTTTCATTGAAGTTACTCAGCCTTGTTGTCAGGATTACCAAGGCCGAAAATTTTTGTGTGCTTTACAAAATTCGAAGAGCATTCGAAAGAGAGGAGCAAAGCCGTGAGCCATCAAGCCTATATCTACTTCCATAGAGATTGCCACAACTTGAGTTGCGGACGACGAGACGACATCTACGCCAGACGATTTCTGGCTCGTGCTTATTGACGAAGACATCGCTGCTGCACAATCTGAGCTTTCTAAACTCAATACTTTATTATTTTGTGTAGCAACTGTGATATATCTTCGTAGGGGAAACTTTACCATCTGTGTTACTTGTGGGGGGACCTGACGACTTTGGGAGTCGTCACGGAGGGAGAGCATCTGACTAGATTGAGAGTGTAGGGCACGTGATGTGCGTACGAGCTAGGTGAGAGTAGATTTGGGATCTTGACTCACTGTGTAGCTGTATTTGATTACATATCTATCTAGTAGTTGCTTTCGGGGGCTGGAGTAGGTCGTGGGGACGACTGAACCAAGGTATATCTGTGCGTATTCTGTGATTGCTATTTTATTGCCATGTCTGTGTCTATAACTGTGCGGGATTGTTCGTGGGTTGCACGAATATTTTTATTAGCCTATTCACCCCCCTCTAGGCTACGATCCAGATCCAACACGTGGTATCAGAGCCAGTTTAGAGGATCTAGTCTAGATTTTTAGATGACCATGAATATATTTGATTGTGCTTTTGCTGAAGGTCAGTCTATAGCCCGTCCCCCTAAGTTTAACGGTGTAGACTTTGCATATTGGAAGGCTAGGATGAAAATCTATTTAGTGTCTGTAGATTATGATGTGTGGGATATTGTTGAAAACGGTTATAGTCTACCCATTATTAAAATTGAAGATACTGTTATGATTAAGCCTAAAGACAAGTGGGATTTAGCTGATAAGAAACTTTATACTCTTAATGGTAAAGCTATGAATGCGCTTATATGCTCTCTTGATAAATCTGAGTTTAATCGTATCTCACATTGTCTAACTGCGCAGGAAATCTGGCATACTCTGGAGGTGACACACGAGGGAACATCGCAAGTAAAGGAATCCAGACTTGCGTTGCTGAGCACTGAATATGAGAGCTTCCGCATGCTGCCAACAGAATCAGTTAAAGACATGTTTGCGAGGTTCACAGACATCGTCTACAAATCCAGTTCCCTTGGTAAGCCATACTCTAGCCATGAACAGGTACGAAAGATCTTAAGGGCTCTACCAAGCTCGTTCAGGCCTAAAGTCACCGCTATTCAAGAAGCTAAGGACTTATCAACAATGAAAGTGGAGGACTTGATAGGCAACCTAATATCACACGAGCTTGAGTTGGAGAGTATAGAAGCCAGAGAGAAACCTGAAGAGAAGACCAAAGCTTCCACACCATTAGCTCTTCAAGCTAACGACGACGATCTTGATGAAGAGCAAGCTTTAATGGTCAGAAACTTCAGGAGATACATTCAGACTGATCAAGGAAGAGCTGAGATGGGAAAAAGGTTCATTCGTTCTAATAATTCTAATTTTGGTAGAAATTCTTATGATCAGAAAGCTATTAATAGAAGTGAATGTTTTAAATGCAAGAAGAAAGGGCACCACATAAAAGATTGCCCACAACAACACACAGCTCAAGTTGCAAAAGGAAAAACAAAAGTGCTGACGTGGTACATGGATAGCGAAGCTGAGGAGGAGGAGGAGGAACATGAAGCCCACTCCTGTATAGCATTGATGGCCAAACACAATGAGGTAGAATCTCCCACTAAAGCTAAATTCTTAGAAATTTGTAAAGGAATGCAACATAGAATTGATGAGCTAGAAGCTGATGTGGAATGTTATAGGAATGATAATTTTGATATGCAACAAACTGAGTATGACATGTCTATAGAAATGAAAAACATTAAAGAAGAGCTTGTTGCATGCAAATCTACTATTGCCATATTAGAAAAAGAAAAAGCTAGCTTGCCTGAAAAAACTGATTGTCTTTCATGTCCCTCTTTACTAAAGGATATTAGCATGTATAAGCTAGATAAGACAAAGCTTGTAGTTGCAAATGAACTGCTTTCTGAAAAGATTAACTTGCTAAATCTTGAACTTAAAGAAAAAATGAGGGATTTTGAAAAGAAAGAAGAGGAAAGCAAGCAAGCTTTCATTAGTAAATGCACTTTGCTTGTGGATGAAAACGATATCTTGAAATCCAAAGTCACCACCCTAGAATTGTCATTAAAGAGATTTTCCATTGGAAAACAAAATTTGGACATTATTCTTGGAAATCAACTTTATGGAAATAAGAGGCGAGGAGTAGGATACGGTCTTAAAAATGTTGAAAAATCAAAATATAGAAAAGTTCATTTTGAATCAACAAAGGTTGGAAATTTTCATGCTAAGTGCTTTACATGTGGATGTGTTGGTCATACTTCATATCATTGCAAATATAGGAACAAAAACATTAAGTTCAAACAAATATGGGTTCCTAAATCTTTGATGACTAACGTGAGTGGACCTTGTTGGATTCCAAGGTCACACATAACACCTCTTTTGTAGGTGAGATGGAAATTTGACGAGGAGCGATAAATTGAATGTCTCATTATTTTTAGCTCCTTAGTCAAACGGCAACGCGAAGGTATATCTCATTCCTTGAACTTAATGCATACCTTCATAGCATTTTTTTCTGGTAACACTTTTGTGTGCTTGACTTTTTCTTTGTTTGTGTGCTAGTAGTTGCATTGTTGTGTGCATGATTTTTTTTGTGATTGCATCTCATGTTTGCTTTTGTACTTCATGCATAAAAAATGAAAAAAAATAAATAAAAATAAAAAATAAAAAAAATTGGTGTTTCAATGTGTATCTTTCTCTTTGACTCATTAAAAGAAGTATTCATGAATGATTTTCATATCTATGTAGAAATTGGTGTATTATATCTTTTGCCACATGCGCATGTTCATCTTTCTAACTATTCATGGCATATTCAATGAAAGAAAATAACTTGATTTCTACACCTCCTATTTCACTCCCACATGTATTATTATTGTTGCACTTTTGGAGATATCGTTTATGAAGTATGTAAAATGAATGTAGGAGGAAAACTTAACTGAAAATCTAAGGGATATGATATATCTTGCCATGGATAAAAATTGAGCAAAAGAAAGTCATGTTATAAGTATTTAAAAAAATGAAAAAGAAGAATAATTGCTCTGTATGAAAAATGAATACAATCATTGGCAAAGGTATTACCCACGAGTATCCAACATAAGCTTTATGGGTAAACTTTAGCGTTGGTGTATTTACTCGTCAAGCACTGCCACACCCACATCTAAGAGTCCTTATAGGCTATGTTTTGGGGTGTGGTACCTTGAACTCATTTTTAATGAGGTGGGAAAAATCAATCCTAGGTGATAGAATGTTATTTGGAAAATGTGGATTGGTTCCGGTTGACTTTCTTAATGATTCTCCCTATGTGCTTCAATTTTAATCATCACACTTTACACGTTGTTGTTGAAATCTTAGTTGTTTCATTTCATTGGATTTTGACTTGATTATTCTATGATAAGTTTGCATGCAAACGTTGGTTATGGTTAATAATACTCTCTTTTTGCATGGTATATGTTTTTGACTTCATGTTTCCACTTTTGATGATGGCAAAGGGGGAGAAAAGAAGATTTGTGGTATTATTGGGCTCAAAATACGGTATTATT
This sequence comes from Scilla litardierei, assembly GCA_030789695.1. NCBI lineage: Eukaryota > Viridiplantae > Streptophyta > Magnoliopsida > Asparagales > Asparagaceae > Scilla > Scilla litardierei. Next base: position 111,463,495 of record CM061134.1, read on the forward strand.
GATTGAAGGGGGAGCATTGAAAATACATGAATATGGGGAGCTTGGAAAAAGGGGGAGCATGCTAATTTATATTGTTATATTGTGCATGCTAGTAATGTTTGATATCATCTTATTGAATATATCATATTGCATTACATCATTCATCACACGTCACACAAGTACACTTATTTGTGCAAATCCTTTATGGGTTTGTCATCATCAAAAGGGGGAAATTGTTGAATACAATGATCTAGGATTTATGGTTTGATGATGACAAACAGTTGTGAACGATCTGATGTGTGTGTTAAGTATTTGCAGGAGTGGCACGGACGTAAATATACAAATGATGGCTAACTCAAAGAGATGGAGGAATTGTTATACACATAGCAATTGGACTAGGTCAAAGAGCTATGCGCTTAGCAAAGTGGACGTGGTCAAATATAGGATGAAATGGAAAGGATCCTATGTGATTCATTCATATCAATTAGAGATTTGACAATATCCTATTCCTATTCAATCAAATCTCTCCAAATATCATATCTCATATTCATACTCTCTAGGGATAATTTTCCTAGCCAAGGCGTATTTAAGATTTCATCAAATCTAGAGATTTCGCAACAACCCTAGCTACCCCCTACAAATAGGGCTCATCAAAATTGGAGAAAGAATAATACGGCAACAAAAATAAAAAGGAGCTCGGGCACCATTTTCTAAAGAGCTGGTCAAAAAAAATAATAAAACCTATGTGGAGCAAGCCGTAATTTTTTTTTCATATATTTTCGCAAGCCTCACAGCCGAAATCTTTGAACCTCTTGGCCAATCAACCTTCAAGCAATTCCTTTTAAGAAAACACCAAGCAATCAAAGCTACGGGCAAGACAAGAATCTCTCTCCCTTCAAGACACAGGTCACACAATTTTTTGTGTGCACTTTCCATTGAAATTATAAAAGCCAGGCGAAACTTTCTATTGCTCTTCATTACAAACACTATTTTGATCCCATCAAAATCTCTGAGTGCCATACCCTTTCAACAAAAATCATCAAATTTTATTTGGAGAGAGGCCGAATTTTTTTTTGGTACTATGAAGAATTCTCAAGTGCCGCACGCAACAAAGCATTGGGGATTTTTTTAAGGCAGCCGAAAGTTTTGATTTCCAATGGGCAAAAGGTAATCATCTCCATATGATTTGATTAATTTAAATACTCTCTGTGTTTACTTCTTTGTTGCAGGTGAATCAAAAAAAAAACTCAAAAGAAAAAGGCCAAATTGTTTTACACCACAAATCCACACAAAGAAACCCAGTGCAGCCGAAATCCTTGAGGGGGTCTTCATTGTTGAGAGTGCACATTGTTTTCAAAAGAATAGGACAGCCACACTTAATTTCCCAGAGCTACACGAGGTAAGTGCCCATTGATATAATTGGTTAAAAGTTTAACTTTTTGTGGTGTTTTTTTCTGCAGAGCATCAGAGCCGCAAGAAATTTTTGAAGAGGAGCAGGCCGATATTAATAAGGAAAAAGGAGCATGTTTTTAATTGAAGTCTTTCATTGAAGTTACTCAGCCTTGTTGTCATGATTACCAAGGCCGAACATTTTTGTGTGCTTTACAAAATTCCAAGAGCATTCGAAAGAGAGGAGCAAAGCCGTGAGCCATCATGCCTATATCTACTTCCATAGAGATTGCCACAACTTGAGTTGCGGACGACGAGACGACATCTACGCCAGACGATTTCTGGCTCGTGCTTATTGACGAAGACATCGCTGCTGCACAATCTGAGCTTTCTAAACTCAATACTTTATTATTTTGTGTAGCAACTGTGATATATCTTCGTAGGGGAAACTTTACCATCTGTGTTACTTGTGGGGGGACCTGACGACTTTGGTAGTCGTCACGGAGGGAGAGCATCTGACTAGATTGAGAGTGTAGGGCACGTGGTGTGCGTACGAGCTAGGTGAGAGTAGATTTGGGATCTTGACTCACTGTGTAGCTGTACTTGATTACATATCTATCTAGTAGTTGCTTTCGGGGGCTGGAGTAGGTCGTGGGGACGACCGAACCAGGGTATATCTGTGCGTATTCTGTGATTGCTAGTTTATTGCCCTGTCTGTGTCTATAACTGTGTGGGATTGTTCGTGGGTTGCACGAATATTTTTATTAGCCTATTCAGCCCCCCCCCCCCCTCTAGGCTACGATCCAGATCCAACAATGCGTGCATCACCCGATCGGTTAGCTGCGTCCAACCGATCGGGTGGGGGGCTCAAAGATGCGATCTTCGTCGTTTGACCCCCTGGATCACGCGTGACTCCTTCAGTTGCTCCGGGGACTTATGATATCGTCGTTAAACATCCCCTACGCTTGCAAACTCCTGTAAACACGTAAGAACATGGAGAATTGAAAGAAAACAAGAAAATACGAGAAAACGAGTACGAGACGGCGGAAAATAACGGAAAAACACAAAAGAAAACGTGCGTGAATATATGAAATATAAACGCACATCATGCTCGCAGATGGAATTTTATGTCCAACTGCCAGCTTAAGTAGTTCTTGCCTGTAGCATCCAATACGTCGAAATCGACGCTCGCAATTTTGGCCATTTATCTCTCTTGCATGTATAAAAATAGGGAATAATTAGATTTTTTCACGGAAAAATAAATAATTAAGCATTTCAGACACAGATATTTGATGTGTGGATCGGCTAATCACCATATTAATAACAGTCCATACAGTCCCAAAAAGAGTGAAAGTACAACTCGGAAACCCCCGTGGGCCCCTATTCTTCTAGAATGGTCCTTCATCTTCCTGAGGCGTCCGTCAGTCTTGTAATTTTACAAAAATATCATCACTACATTTTTCTCTCTTAAAAAAGGAAAATAATGCAAGGGAAATAATGGTGATAACTAGCCGATCCAAAACCACAGCAAATATGAATATTCGTCGCAGGCAGAAAAAATGCAGCAGGCATTTAATCATCACAGACAGTTTATTCATTACATGCAATTAATCATCACAGGCAGTTTATAATGGAAAATGAAAATTTTTCGTTTAAAAATTATTGGACTACTAGGCAACGTCATACACCGTTGGTTAGTTGACTAACGGCAGAGCGGTCGCAGGATTTTCCTAATTTTTAAACGTTTAAAAATCACATAATCCGAATAAAATGCGATGAATAAGAAACATGTAATTTGTCCAGATTTTAACGAAAAAAATCGTAATTAAATCTGAAAAACATTTGAAAAATTGGAAATTTTCAGGGTCAAACCTTACTTAGGGTTTTGGGACACGTGCGCGCAATGGAGGGACCGCTGCAGGTGGCTGGGCCCGTCCGCCGCTACTGGCGGCGGTGAGTGGGGGGTCCTCCGCCGCGGGCGGCGGAAATGGCCCGCCGTCGCAGCGGCGGGGTCAGCCCGCCGCTACAGGCAGCGGGGGAGCCCCGCCGCCGCAGGCGGCGGGGGGAGCCCCGCCGCTGCCGGCGGTGGGTTCTTAACCCCGCCGCCGACAGTGGCAGGTTCTGCCCGCCGTTGCAGCGGCGGGTTCTGCCCGCCGCTGCAGGCGACAGGGGAGCCCGCCGCTTCGAGCGGCAGGAATGGCCCGCCGACAGGGGGCCCGCCGCTTCCAGCGGCAGGAATGGCCCACCGCTGCCGGCGGCGGGTTTTGCCCGCCTTCACAGGCGGCGGGGGGAGGCCCGCCGCTGCAGGCGGGGGGGGGGGGGGGTTTCGCCCGCCACTTCCAGCGGCGGGGTCGGCCTGCCTGTCAGGGCCGAAAGCATTAAGTGTCAGGGGGCGCTGCAGCCAGGGGGTGCTTTGTCAGGTGGTCGGGCGGCGTTAGTGTCAGTTATGTCCTTGTACTAGGTTGTTTGTCGTGCTCGACGGCGAAAAGATCCCCTAGGGTTTAATGACTTTTGGGAAGAAGATAAAAAACAATTTTTGTTGGAAAAAATTCAGTTTTGATCTCCAAAAAAGCGTTTTTATTGTAAAAAGTTGACTTTTAACAATAAAAACGATGATATTGTTATAAACGAGAAACAGATTTGGAGAAGGGTTGAGGCTAGGAAACCCCTAGCCTCCTTTATATAGTATTCATAATGGGTACTCATGTGGGTGGATACCCAATAGGCCCAATGGGTCATATTCATAACACTTCCCCTTATCCAACCAACGTGGTATACTCGACTTTATGAATACTGAATGATTCATTAGTACTGCTGAGTATCTTAAGGGGTGGATACTTCTGGATCCAAGTTAAGAGTAACTGCCTCGTTAAAAACCCTTAGCTATGGAAAACCCTGTGGGAAAAACCAATAGCGAAGGGAAAAGAGTACAGCACTCCATAACTTCCCCTGATTTGGGGATGTGTCGAGGGGTGGATACTTCTGGATCCAGAGTCAATGTGGTTGCCTCATTAAAACCTTGACTATGGAAAACCCTGTGGGAAAAACTACTAGCCAAGGAAAAAGAGTACAACTTTACAGTTGACTCCCCCTAATCTGATCAAGCTTCAGGCTTGCAGATCTCCTATGTATCTATACATTTATCTCCTATGTGTCTATACATCCATCTCATCTGCAACATTCCTAAAGCAAAAGTAAAGTACAAGCATCACTCATCTATACAAGTTTCACTCATATAAGGCATTAGCAGAAACTAAAGGAGTGCTAGCAAACTTGGTAGACAGCTCCACGTCTCAATCGTCATTGTCTGCGAGGTACTTCAGGACCTGGCATTGTATGTTCTTGAGCTGCTCCTTGGGTGATGAGCTTCTCGGGATGGTGGAAGGATGTAGACTTGGAAGGATTCTGTGTAGATCTTCAGGAGGTGGACGTCCCTTTTATGCCATTCATTAGCAGAAACTAAAGGAGTGCTAGCAAACTTGGTAGACAGCTCCACGTCTCAATCGTCATTGTCTGCGAGGTACTTCAGGACCTGGCATTGTATGTTCTTGAGCTGCTCCTTGGGTGATGAGCTTCTCGGGATGGTGGAAGGATGTAGACTTGGAAGGATTCTGTGTAGATCTTCAGGAGGTGGACGTCCCTTTTATGCCATTCATCGCGATGATCTGTAACCTGCATATGCAAAAACATTTAACATAGAGGATTTTTCCTCGACCCTTGGAGATAGCGCAGAAGCTACATATCTCTGGTCCAGTGGCGCGCTGGGGGCACTGCACTGTACCTGGCTAATAGCTATACTGCTAACGCTCAAAAGAGACGCATGCAGTTGGCCAGGTAGAAGAGTGTTTCTAAGACACTTAAGGTACTTCTGGACCATATATATTCTTCCCCTCTTCCAGCTAACGGAAAGGGGGTCTTTTAATGTATATCCATACAACCAAATAGGTGTATTTGGTGGAGAATGAAATTAATGTTTCTTCATCAATCATCATTGTATGAAGTTTACATCTTCGGGATGATTAATTAACGTCATCTTCAGGATGATAGTTCATTTCCAGGATAATAGTTCATCTTCAGGATGATTAATGTTCTGTAAGCCTAGAATTATGCCTAGCTAGGGATTTCATATCATATCATATCTGATAGATAGGCTTTAACAGATATTTCGGTAATTTCTCTTCAGGAGATCCGATAATATTTTGAGTTATTAAAATAATCTCAATTCTTTTAATTTGCTCTCTTAAGAACAATACTGTTTTTAAGAGGTACAAACAACAACCTTTTAGTATAAGTCCTTTAAGGATCTTTGTCTAGCTTGTCTTTCCTTTAATCATATTATTAATATGTTTCCCAAAAAGAAAGGAAAGTAAAGAAAAAAATTTGTACATGCAGTTGAAGAAATTTTATATCGGTGATGTTGTCACATCCAATAGCAACATCAACCAAAAATTCCCTCTTTTTGCCATTCGTTGGGTTACGCTTTGACATAAACCAGTCGATGCATCAGATTCATCTTGTAAGTGAGTTCAGCTCATCTTACTTGATTACTTCCTGGTTTGAGCGATTTATACCTCTAAAACTATAGCAAATTAAAATGCTTATAGTTAAAGATTTTATTTTAATTCTCTTTCAATACTCAGTTATCCCACAGGATTTGATATCATTTTTGATACCAGGACTTCAGGTCCAACACCTCATATTTCATAAGTGAGTCCAGCTCACCTTATTATTGCCTCATTCCACATTATTATAATTTGGCCAAATCTCTATCTTTGCTTCAGGCAAAGTAGAGTTGTGGAAACGATATTTTATATTTAACTGGCAAAATGAAATATGAGAGAATTTGTCGACAAAAGTTGTTCTTTCTTGTCCAAAACTCACCTCGTACGTACTATAATCATTTGATTTCTCCCAGAGGTGTCTCCTTCACGACGCGTTAAAGAGGTGAAGGTTCTGGGACGGGTAAAGAATATGGATAGATCCAAAATTGGTCCTTAGCAACCAAGTTGCAATAAGGTTCTGGATTTGAGCTCACTTTCCTGTGGTGGTATTGTTTTTTCGGTCTCCAGGAGTAGATCTCTCTTTTTGGAGCCTAGTGGTATGTCCTCTCATCCATTGAGGATATCCACTTCTGCTACGGGTGGATTGCATCCAATATATTTGGTATGTCAATCCTAGCTGGATTTTTAGTAACAGTGATGTGAAAGTTTTGACAATATCTATATTGTCAGTAACTATGTCTGATAACTGTTTTAACAGTTTCATAAGTGTGGATCTTCAGGATCTCATCACATTTCATGATAACCAGATCATAGGTATTAATGATTTAAATGGTCATTTGAGCTTTAGGCTCATGGATGATTGTAGTATTTCTGTTGAAACTGATTCTGGGACATTAAAATTGTGAGGGATCTTCAGGATCTCATCAAATCTTTAAAATAGGATCATCGATGCACGTCTTAGGAGAAGTGAATTTGAATGCTTCCCCTGTTCAGCGTGCTCAGACTCTATTTATCTGAGATATTTACTTCCGATAAATAGTTCTCCATTTTGATGGTCTATAGTGGTGATATGGGGGTGTCTCATCATGGCACAATCTATAAGATGTGCTCTAAACGCTTCCCCCGTTAGGGGTTTTCTGAAACTGTTTATATGAGGTGATCAGACTCATATAAATAGGTTCTAAGGAAGCGTTTTGATGGTTTGCAATGTAATTGCATGTTCCCATGTGGTCACCTACAACTGGATTTTTAATGGATAAGAAATCCATTTAAATCATTTTAATGATTTATATTACCCATATTTGGGTGTGAACATAAGCTTCAGGGTGTTCGTTATTTTTCCAGTTGTAAAACATTTAAATTTCCCAGTGTTATCCAAAGTTACCACCATTTTATAAAAGAATGTGGTTGGATAATGACCATTTATTTAGAGGATATATTGATGAGTACACCAAAGATACATCATCAGTCCGGTTAAGGGAGTGGACGAAGCCTATTTATATCCCTTAAATACTCTCAAGAGACCTAAAGGTCTTCATTATCTTTAATGATGATGGTATATCATCTTAAATTCATTTGAGGAAGTGGGGAGAGTCAAGGTCCATGTGAATGGAGATGATCTCATTATCATTTTTCCTTTTTGAATAGGACAATGAAAGTTTCACCCTTTTTGAAGAATCTTCGGGTTCGTCTGGTTGATGATGTCTTGCATCATCAATCCAGGGTGATATCGATCCAAAATTTGGTCGATTCTGGACACTTCTGGTGTTCAAAATAATTCATCTTTTGAATTTATGTGGCACTTTTGAAAAGTCCATTAAAATGCTCAAGTTAATTTTGTCCGGTAATAGTTGAACTGTGTTCAAACTGTGAAGGATTACATCTTCACATTGACTATTGTGCGGATCATTTTGGGACAAAGCTTCAGGCTTCATTTATTTCTTGAGTCATTAGGGATTTCGTTTTGACGAATATCCTTTTTGAAACTGTATAAGTTTCAGAGAGTATATGTCATCCTCATTTTATTTTTAGGGGTATTCAAGATAGCAAAACATACGCAGTAAAATAAAGTGTATTAAAACTACAAGGGAATAATACTGATGATAAGTCAACAAGTGACATAGTGTGATGTGTGCTCTTGAAAACATACAACAATAATTATGCTCATTAAGACTTATGTTATGACAACAGATTATTTTTGATTTCAAAGTTTATTTGTCCTCGGGGAGTAGCAAAATATACATAAGGTCAATTAGACTTTCGTCGTTTTGACTAGATATGTATGTAATTTTATATGGCATAAGTTAATGCACATTCATGTTTGCAGAAACATTATGGCTCTTATCAGAACTTCTGGTCTGATTTTGGCTTGCCATTGCTTACTCCATGTTGAGGTATATCGCATCTTCCCTTTCCCATTTAATCCAAGACTTCCCCTGTTTTGAGTTTATTTTTATTTCAGGTTATGTTTGATCCTGAACTTCCCCTGATTTCAATATTCCTTATTTATAAATGACAATGAAAATTAGTCTTGCTAAGGAGACATAAGCAGGGGTTTGAGCAACTTATTTATACTTCCACTTTTCCAATTAATAAGAGACTTTTTAAAAAGTCTATTTGAATGCTCGAGTATAGCTTCAGGCCTTTTACTTGAGTCGTTCAAATTTTATGTGGATAGTTTACCATGCTCAGAGGGGAACAAATACGTGGGTGCGTAATATATTTCTCACTTATTCATTAAGCCACGACTTCAGGCGTATGCTTATATTCAAGGCTAGAAAAAAATCTTTCCTTGTAAAAATAAAGGAGAGTACTCTTTTAAAGAGTTTAGCGGTATTATGGAAAACTTCTGGTGTCCATATTGGATTATATAGATCATAGATCTTATATATCTGTTTACCGCAAAGTGTGCATCTTTTATAAAGATAGCAATTATAATTTTCGCATAAACCATCGTATTTATTTTATTAGGGAGAGATAGTGTTGACTTTCGATTTTGAACTTCAGGTTCATTTTGTCAAAGTGGATATGATATTAAAATTTTTGAAATCATTATTGTCTTATTGTCATAAATATCATCATATCATGAGCCCATCATACATATAATGTAAAGCTTTTTAAACTAAAGATTATGTTCAATTGAAATGAAACAAGTATGATGTACACATGCTATTTATATGCTGCAGGCATTTTTAAAAAACTTATCGTAGGTATATAGTCTAGCAATAGGCGTTGAACTATATTAAAGTGATTTTAGCATGCTTTTTGACAGTTTCATTGTAACATTAACATGGTATTAAAATAATTAACATCCACGCAATTAATGCATAAGCAATGAAAACTAAAATGACTTAGGACTATGGGGATCAGCCAGCCGACACCGAAATAAAAAGAAGTACAGTCCGAAGTTACATCAAAAATAGCATGAAAGAATAAAATACAACTCGGGAACTTCAGAGAGAAGCCCCTATCTTCATTGTGCGTACGCCTTCAGCTCATTTTTGGTGTCCTTCGGTCTTCTTTTTACATTTATATCCTCACTTACAAATTTCTCTCAAAAAAAGAAAAATTGCAGGAAATTTAAAACGGTGTCGGAAACCTGGCTGATCCCTAAAAACATAGCCTAAAATTTGCACATCCACGCAGATAATATATTCGAGACATACAACCACGCAGATAATCAAAAACACAGGCATTTAAAATGATTTAAATTTGTGTGCGACGTGCAAAAACTTTTTTTTTTGGAAACTTTTTGCCTTTTGATTCATATTTTAATGTTTTATTTTACCGCTTTAAACCCTTTCAAAATTTCTTTTAACTATTTTGGGCTTTTTAGGGCCAAAAATAAATAAAAGAAAAATAATTTATGTGAATGGGCTAATTTTCTGGCCTTTTGGGCCATGAAAACAACCCATTAGGGTTAATATTGGGCCTCCCTCGAAAAATAGCCCGTTAGGGTTAGGGTTTCAAGAAACCCTAGGGGGGCCCGCGGCGTGTCGCCGCGACGGCTGGCCGCGTAGGACGCGGCCGCCGTGGCGGCGACGGGCCGCGGCCTGCAGGCCGCGGTGACCGGCCGCGGCGCAGTGCTGATAACGTGTTATAGACAGGCCCCAGGCCCCAGGCCCCTTATCACGTAGGGCGTCAGGCCGCAGGCCGCCGCGGTGCTGATAACGTGTTATAAACGAGAAACAGATTTGGAGAAGGGTTGAGGCTAGGAAACCCCTAGCCTCCTTTATATAGTATTCATAATTGGTACTCATGTGGGTGGATACCCAATAGGCCCAATGGGTCCTATTCATAACAGATATTTCATTAAACAATTGATCCGAGTAATTGGATCTAAACATATGCGCACATGAATTTAGATCTAGGGAAAAGAGTTACCTCTAGATCCTACCCGTCGGATCTTGCGACGTTCTGTGAAGGAAGCCCGTTTGCGTCGGTTCGTCCGTCGGCGGACGTTCGGCTCAGTCTCGAGCGTGCTGGTAACGTATTGTAAACTTAGTGGCTATGGAATCCATAGCCTTGTATTTATAGCAATAGGGTTTTATAATGGGTGGATACACACTAACGGGTTGGGCCTCCAAAAGCCCGTTTATAACATTTTATAATTATTGTCACCAAATGACAAGGTAAAATGTATAATGTATATTTAACTCGATAAAGAGAGCCTTGATTTGACTTTCCTTTCAGTAATTTTTTTTTTGCGGATTGCTAAATAAACCGAATGCAATTTGGTGTATATAAGATTCTTTGCCTTTAATGGCAAAAATGTTTCATCTCCTGTCACATCAATGACAGGAGATGGGATATTATTTGCCAGCATGTAGTCTGCATAGGGGTGTGAGTGATGATTACTGCCAAAAAAACAAAATAATTTTTTTTTCCTGGCTAGTCTTTGCACAGCAAAAATGATTGCCAGTGTGTTTAGAGCTGACTAATTAATGTTTGATACAGAACCAAAGATGTGCGCACGACAGAACAAAGAGGAGTATTACGACAGCACGAACCAGAGGAATGTGGCGGACCTCGTGGCTAATGGTGGCCAACTTGTCAATGCCGATAACGACGAAGTCCGCATGCACGACAGCAGCTACCCATCGACTCTCCCTTGTCGGGCGCCTACATGGATTCGGGTACGGACCACGCCTCAGTGCACTCCGTCACACCGTCACCAACCCCTGGCGAGGCGAATATGAATAACCAAGTGGAAACTGCGGAACTAGCCGACAAAATTCAGCTGCATGCGGGTTGTCCCTTATGTCTGGCGTCGAGGCCTCATCCCATCATGCCTGTCAGCCTCCGAGGGTCCCCGTTTGGATCCGCATCCAAGTCCTGCCCCTGGAATTGTCGTCGAAAAGCTTCCCTCTAAATTCGTCACCGCACTCGACATCGATGACTCGGATATCTATAAATTGCAGGCCCCTTCAATCTGTGTATTCCCTGAGTGCCAACTGGCATTAGGACAAAAATCCATTATACCATTCGACTAGTGTTCTCCACAACAAAGACGATGTACCCGTCTCTTTTTTTACAGGTTGCCAACCATAACTCGGAGGCTACCAGCATCCAGCACGTACTGTTGCGGGGTAGAACATGTGTATAATAAATTTGTATTAGGGGGAACCAAGGGCACGGTGGTTATGTTAATGAATGGATTAGGGTAGACTATTTGATATGTGATTAGAGGGGTGATGAGGCTAAGCTTGTCGTTGAGGCTGATCACGGAGTCGAATCCGACAGGATGCAGTTGAGAAAGATCGGGCTACCGGAGCTGAAGGCGAAAACAAGCCGTGGGATGAGCTATCCTGCGCAATGAGCAACTCGTCAGAAAGGCCGGGTTGGGGTCCAACCCTTAGCCTCTCCGATGCCTAAGTCAGTAATAGGACTTAAAGCGGGGGCTAGGCACGCAGGTCGAACTAAGGGTGAGTCGACCGTACGTGACGAGCTATGAGTGGGAGAGCAAAGATATGGACGACATGTGCTCTTGTGTGTGAATAATGAGATTGAGAGTAAATTTGCCAACCTCCTCACCGTCGGAGGCGAAGGTGTATTTATACCTGCTGGTTGGTGGGTAGATGAGGCTGACCTGTCGTGCTGACTCGACGCGCTGAGCTGGCCTCGCTGTCAGCGGAAGCTTCGGACGAGGATGTCAGGAACATGAGTGTCTGCTACGCTTTTGTCAGACGGCGCAGCGGCCAGGGGCGCTTTCGTCAGGGTGTCAGGGCCGAAAGCATTAAGTGTCAGGGGGCGCGGCAGCCAGGGGGTACTTTGTCAGGTGGTCGGGCGGCGTTAGTGTCAGTTATGTCCTTGTACTAGGTTGTTTGTCGTGTCCGATGAGCCAAGGGTCCGGCGGAGCGCTTCCCAGTGGCAAGGCCCCCTGACGATCCTCTGGGCCTGCCCGGGCAGCGGATGTGCGACCCGGCCGCGCCCTTTCGGGCAGGGATCCTGGATCGCCGGGGGGGAACGGGTACGCCTCCGTGAACATCCGAGGCTGCGCTGTCCGGGCGTGCCTCGAGCACATCGTTCCTGGCGGACCGAGCGAGAGCGGTTAAGCGCCTCAGTCAGGGGGGGTTAGGCGAGATGCGCCCATCCCCCTGTAGTCTGGGGACTTCGAGCCGGCTCGAGCCGGCTGGCGCCCTACAGGCCCTTAAAGCTCGGGCGAGGGTCGCCCCGTCATTGGGCTGGTCATCCGTACGGGAGGGGCGTGCCTACGGGGCATTTCGGTGGTTTGTGGCGGAAGGTCGGATTATCACGATCTTCAGGTCGTAACAATTTCCCCCAGCATTCGAGCTCGAGGCGGGGGCCTGATTCGGCTCGGATGACATAATGCTACTTCCCTCCGAACCGGTGGTTCGGACTTTGGTCCGCATTCGGGAGTGGCGGCGAGATTCTCGCGGAGTATTGCCCGCTGCCACGGGACCATGGGTCCTCGATCTGCGTGGGGGCGAAGCAAGGCGGAATGACCCGGTGATTTCTGGAGGGGCGTTGCCGCTCTCTGATCTTCAGTTGCATGTGGCGGCCGATTCGGACCGAGGGGAACCCTGTTTTATCGGGACGGCCCTGGTTCTCGTTGTGATGTGCCTACCGAACATGTGTGAGAATTCCTGCTATTTTTGCCTTATTCTTGTCGTCCTTTGTTCGGTGAAGTGCCTAGTCATAGTGCGCTTGCGCTTATGATTAGGAGTCCGTATGGAGGAATCTTTTTCATTAGCCATTACAAGAGATCTCGATGACATTTACGATAATAGGGCAGGTGTGACCCAACCCGTGGTCGGGTCGAGAAGTTGTCTTAACTTGTTGCCTGTTGCGTCGGGATGGGAGGGCCTCTGTTTGCAGGGCGACCTTCCTTCTTTTCCGCCGATCGCTGCACTCCTTATGCCTTTCTGTCCGCGAAGGGTTGGGAGTGGGATACTGGTCCCGATCGCCCGTGGGCGGGCTGACACGTCATGTCTCGTTGTTTGGATTCATCAGGGATGCAGCCTTGCTGTGATCCGCGTCGGGGTGATCGATCCTCTGTCTGTCAGGCGGACCTCCTTCCCCTTCGTTGCTTTGTCGTTTCCCGTCTCTCCTTCGTCGTGCTGGATGGTTGCAAGGCCTCCCTGGGGAACCCGTACATCGAAGGGGAACCCTGGAGGAGGCAGCGGACGAGGTGGAGGTGGAGGCGTTGCCTTCTCGGGGGTGATGTCCGGCGGGCCGGCCTCGAGTGGAAGGTCGAGGGCGGGTAGGTGGGTCGTTAGGAGGCCCGGCGGGGACTTCCACCCTCGCATCCGGTGGAGATCGGGGTGGCGCGGATGCTGATTGGGGTATGGCGGCCCGCTGCGAGTCTTTCGAACCGGCTGCTTCCTCTGGTTCAGAGCAGGTGGAAGACCGACAGGCAGGGCTCTCCGTGTGTAAGGGGAATACCCTGTTGGCGATCCGCTTGTAAGGGGAATACCATGTTGGCGATCCGCTTGTAAGGGGAATACCCTATCGGCGTGGTAGGCCGTTGGGAGGTGGGCCTGCTGAGGCCGGTCTGCCTGGGCGGAGGCTTGTATGCCCAGTGTTGAGGCCGGAGTGTCCAACGGGGAGATCCGGCCGGGGCCCCCTCCCTTCCCTTGGGCCCACGCCGCGTGGGATGCCGAAAGTGGGGCAGGGTCCGCCACAGGCGCTCCAGCTCCCCTGCCGCAAGTTGTCTAAAGAAAGTGGGAGACTGGCGGTCAGGCTGTTCTCTAGGTAAGGGGAGTAGCCTATCAGTGATCGTCGAGTGGAAGGGATCGCTGGTAGAGGAAGTGCGATCCGTCGGTGGATATCGGCCTCCTTCGTAGTTGGATGGGGCGTCTCGGGCTTTTTCATACTCAGTGTGAGGGATTGTCATTCATTCCCATATATTTTTTTCTTCCTCTAAGCTTCGAAGGGGTATGGGGAGTATTTATAGCGGGGTTCTGCCGATGGTTTCGCCCTATTTAATGCGATGAGCTGGCCCCACTAATAGGCTCCGCAGAATCACGCTACTTGGGAACCGCTTTTGCCCGGTGGCGCCTGTGGCGATTCGTCAGCTCTAGTCTCTTCGGGGGCGTGTCGTCATTAATGGCGCATTTCCCGAGCGTCCTTCTGCTTCGATGGGTCGCATCGGGGATCTGCTTTATCGGGACCCTGTGTTTACCCAGCAGGCGTTGTTTGGCGGTCCTCAGGCTGCGCCGGTCTGCCTCGGTTTGCATGCCCCAGTTCACGTGCCCTTGTCCTCTCTCCTAGGCTCGAGATTTCGAGGATCATGGGTCTGCGCGGGGGTGAGGTAGTGAGCGGGTGGATATTTCATTTTGTGCCCCTCCTTGGCACGGTTGGTCGGGGTCCGTCAAACCCTCGGGGGGCTGGCCCTGCCCGGGAGGTCTGGAGGGGGGAGCGAGCGCGTAGCTCGGCCCGTGCCCTTCGCTGGTTTGGGTGGCGAGGGTTGGCCCCCCCAGAGGTCTGGAGGGGGAGCGAGCACGTAGCTCGGCCCGTGCCCTTCTCTGGTTTGGGTGGCGAGGATTGGCCCTGCCCCAGAGATCTGGAGGGGGGAGCGAGCACGTACCTCGGCCCGTGACCGTCTCTGGTTTGGGTGGCGAGGGTTGGCCCTTCCCCAGAGGTCTGGAGGGGGAGAGCGAGCGCGTAGCTCGGCCCGTGCCCTCCTCTGGTTTGGGTGGAGAGGGTTGGCCCTACCCCAGATGTCTGGAGGGGGAGAGCGAGCACGTAGCTCAGCCCGTGCCCCTCTCTGGTTTGGGTGGCGAGGGTTGGCCCTGTCCCAGAGGTCTGGAGGGGGGGGAGCGAGCGTGTAGCTCGGCCCGTGCCCTTCTCTCGTTTGGGTGGCGAGGGTTGTCCCTGCCCCAGAAGTCTGGAGGGGGGAGCGAGCACGTAGCTCGGCCCGTGCCCTTCTCTGGTTTTGTTTGTGAGGGTTGGCCTTGT
This sequence comes from Scilla litardierei, assembly GCA_030789695.1. Taxonomy (NCBI): domain Eukaryota; kingdom Viridiplantae; phylum Streptophyta; class Magnoliopsida; order Asparagales; family Asparagaceae; genus Scilla; species Scilla litardierei. The sequence continues at coordinate 111,478,785 of CM061134.1, forward strand.
CCCAAAGGTCTGGAGGGGGGGAGCGAGCGCGTATCTCGGCCCGTGCCCTTCTCTAGTTTGGGTGGCGAGGATTGGCCCTGCCCCAGAGGTCTGGAGGGGGGAGCGAGTGCGTAGCTCGGCCTGTGCCCGTCTCTGGTTTGGGTGGCGAGGGTTGGCCCTGCCCCAGAGGTCTGAGGGGGGAGAGAGCGCGTAGCTCGGCCCATGCCCCTCTCTGGTTTGGGTGGGGAGGGTTGGCCCTGCCCCAGAGGTCTGGAGGGGGAGCGAGCGCGTAGCTTGGCCCACGCCCTTCTCTGGATTGGGTGGCGAGGGTTGGCCCTGTCCCAGAGGTCTGGAGGGGGGGGACGAGCACGTAGCTCGGCCCGTGCCCTTCTCTGGTTTGGGTGGCGAGAGTTGGCCCTGCCCCAGAGGTCTGGAGGGGGGGAGCGAGTGCGTAGCTAGGCCCGTGTCCTTCTCTGGTTTGGGTGGCGAGGGTTGGCCCTGCCCCAGAGGTCTGGAGGGGGGAGCCAGCACGTAGCTCGGCCCGTGCCCTTCTCTGGTTTGGGTGGCAAGGGTTGGCCCTGCCCCAGAGGTCTGGAGGGGGGAGCAAGCACGTATCTCGGCCCGTGCCCTTCTCTGGTTTGGGTGGCAAGGGTTAGCCCTGCCCCAGAGGTCTGGAGGGGGGAGCGAGAACGTAGCTCGGCCCGTGCCCTTCTCTGTTTTGGGTGGCGAGGGTTGGCCCTGCCCCAGAGGTCTGGAGGGGGAAGCGAGTGCGGAGCTCGGCCTGTGCCCTTCTCTGGTTTGGGTGGCAAGGGTTGGCCCTGTCCCAGAGGTCTGGAGGGGGAAAGCGAGCGCATAGCGCGGCCCGTGCCCTTCTCTGGTTTGGGTGGCGAGGGTTGGCCCTGCCCCAGAGGTCTGGAGGGGGGAACGAGCGCGGAGCTCGGCCCGTGCCCTTATCTGTTTGGGTGGCAAGGGTTGGCCATGCCCCAGAAGTCTGGGGGGTGAGCGAGAGCGTGGCTCAGCCCGTGCCCTTCTTTGGTTTGGGTGGCGAGCGTTGGCCCTGCCCCAGAGGTCTGGAGGGGGGAGCGAGCACGTAGCTCGGCCCGTGCCCTTCTCTGGTCTGGGTGGAGAGGGTTGGCCCTACCCCAGAGGTCTGGAGGGGGAGCGAGCGTGGAGCTCAGCCCGTGCCCTTCTCTGGTTTTGGTAGGGAGGGTTGGCCCTGCACCAGAGGTCTGGAGGGGGGATCGAGCGCGGAGCGCGGAGCTCGGCCCGTGCCCTTCTCTAGTTTGGGTGGCGAGGGTTGACCCTACCCCAGAGGTCTGGAGGTGGGAGCGAGCGCGTAGCTCGGCCTGTGCCCTTCTCTGGTTTGGGTGGCGAGGGTTGGCCCTGCCCCAGAGGTCTGGAGGGGGAGCGATCACGTAGCTCGGCCCGTGCCCTTCTCTGGTTTGGGTGGGGAGGGTTGGCCCTGCCCCAGAGTTCTGGAGAGGGGAGCGAGCGCGTAGCTCGGCCCGTGCCCTTCTCTGGTTTGTTTGGCGAGGGTCGGCCCTGCCCCAGAGGTCTGGAGGAGGGAGCGAGCGTGGAGCTCGGCCCGTGCCCTTCTCTGCTTTGGGTGACGAGGGATGGCCCTACCCCAGAGGTCTGGAGGGGGGAGCGAGTGCGGAGCTCGGCCCATTCCCTTCTCTGGTTTGGGTGGCGAGGGTTGGCCCTGTCCAAGAGGTCTGGAGGGAGGAGCGAGCTCCTAGCTCGGTCCGTGCCCTTCTCTGGTTTGGGTGGCGAGGGTTGGCCCTGCCCCAGAGATCTGGAGGGGGGAGCGAGCGCGGAGCTCGGCCCGTGCCCTTATCTGGTTTGGGTGGCGAGGGGTGGCCCTGCCCCAGAGGTCTGGAGGGGGGGGAGAGCGCGTAGCTCGCCCCGTGCCCTTCTCTGGTTTGGGTGGCAAGCTCGGCCCGTGCCCTTCTCTGGTTGGCCCTGCCTCAGGGGTCTGGAGGGGGGAGCGAGCGCGTAGCTCGGACCGTGCCCTTTTCTGTTTTGGGTGGCGAGGGTTGGCCCTGCCCCAGAGGTATTGATCGTTCAAACTGAAATACTCACGTGGAGACAGCAAAGTTTGGAAAAGTGCATGAATGAAGATATTTCATTAAAAAGACTCATAATTATTGGTAAAACTTTAGCAAGTGTTCCGCATTCCAAGGTTGGGCTAGCTCGCTTCCGTCTAGAGTCGCCAGGATGTATGTGGCCGGCCTGATGATGTCGATGACCTTGTAAGGCCCTTCCCATTTGGCGGCCAACTTCCCTCGACGGGCGGTCTCGGGTCTGAAAGTGGCGTCTCTGAGGACCAGGTCACCGATCCTGAAGGTCCGCTTCTTCACCTTGGAGTCGTAGTGTCAGGCCATCCTCTGGCTGTGCCGGACGAGGTTTGTTAGGGCTCGGTCCCTTACCTCATCCACTAGTTCGAGACTGAGGCTGAGCCCCTCACCATTGAGATCCTCGTCGAAGAGTTTCAGCCGGAGTGTCTCTTTTTCGATTTCCACAAGGAACGACCGCTTTCGATCCGTATGCCAGCATGAATGGGCTTTCTCCAGTCGAGGCCTTGTGGGTGGTACGGTAGGACCAGAGGATTCCCGGTAGCTCGTTGGCCCATGCCTCGCGAGCGGCGTCTACCTTCTTCTTCATAGGACTCAAGATGCATTTGTTCGCGGCCTCCGCCATTCCATTGCACTGCTGGTGGGCAACCGACGCAAAATGGAGCTTGATCCCCCAGCCCGAACAGAAGTCACGGAAACCTTCGCAATCGAACTGTCTTCCGTTGTCCGTGACTATAGAGCGAGGTATCCCGAAGCGACATATAACGGACTGCCAGATAAAACCCTTCATGTTCGTCCACGTGATGGGTGCCAACGGCTCGGCCTCCCCCACTTTGTGAAATAGTCCACGGCAACGAATAGATATTTCCTTCCACCGGAGGTCTTTGGGAAATGCCTAAGGATGTCGAGTCCCCATTTGGTGAACAGAATCGGGCTCACGATGGGCACCAAGTTGGCCGGAGGTGTTGCCGTATGTCGGCTGAATTTTTGGCACGCCCTGCATCTTTTGACATACTGAGCCGCGTCCTGGATCATTGTCGGCCAATAATACCCCTGGCACATTATCTTGTGGGCGATGGTGCGACAGCCGTGGTGGTTCCCGCAGAAGCCTTTGTGCACTACGAGGATGACTTGCTCAGCCTGCTCTGGCCCCAGGCACTTCAGGTACGGTAGGACGTCGAAGTTGGCGCGGCACCGACGGTATAATACTCCGTCGAGGAGCACGAATGATAGGGCCCGTCTCTCCACATTCTTAGCCAGCATCCGCTCCTTGAGTAGGGCCCCTGTCTGCAGATATTTCACAATGGGGGTCATCCATGTCGTCACCGAGCCGACACACATGTAGTCACTTCTTCGTCAATAGTGGGTGTTAGCAGGCTCTCGATGTAGATGGCCTTCCCGATTTCGGTCACGGAGGAAGATGCCAGCTTGGATAGGGTGTCCGCCCGGAGGTTGTTGGAACAGGGCAGGTGCCGGACCTCCGCTCTCTTGAACTTCCGGAGCTCGGCTTGGATGCGCTTAAGGTAGCGCTTCATCGTTTCTTCTCGGTCCTCGAAGCTCCCTTGGACCTGTTGGATGACGAGCCGTGAGTCGCTGAGGAGCAACACATTCGCTGCCCCCACCGCCATGCTGAGCTTCAGCCCGTTGACCGCGGCCTCGTACTTCGCGACATTATTGGTTGCCGGGAAGTTGAAGCGCAAAGCGTATTCCAACGAGCATCCGTCTGGGATTTGACTGACGATCCATGCCCCCGTCCCGGATCCCGTCGCTGAGCCATCGATGTGGATGGTCCATAATTCATCCATGTCTTCCTGGGGGCTCCGAAGCTTCCGCCATCCCTGCCACTAGCGGGGGTATGGTCGCCGATGGTGTGCCCTCCGGGGCGTCCTCAGTGGTACATTCTACCATGAAGTCCACCAATGCCTGGCCCTTGATCGCCGTCCGGGCCTTGTATGTTATGTCGAACTCGCTGAGCTCGACGCTCCAATTGAGCATCCTTCCCGACCGCTCCAACCTCTTCAGGTTCTTCTCGAGGGGCAGGTCGGTGTGGACGGCGATGGGATGGGCCTAGAAGTATGGTCAGAGCTTCCTTGCCGTTGTGACCAGGCAGTAGGCGGCCCTCTCGATGGGACTGTAACGAGTCTCTGTCTCCCAGAGAATCTGACTGGCGTAATATACAGGGCGCTGCACGCCCCCTTCATCTTTGATTAGGACGGAGCTGACAGCCTCTTCATTTGTCGCCAAGTACAACCCTAGCAGTTCTCCTTCTTCCGGCCTGGCAAGGAGTGGCGGGCTCTGCAGGTAGGCCCTCACCTCCACGAATGCTCGAACACAGTCGTCGTCCCATGGGATCACCCTCATTTTGTCCTTTGCTTCGCCGAAGGCAATGCACAAGACCTTGAAGAAGGGGAGCGATCTCTCCGCGGATTTTGACAGGAACCGCCCCAGAGCGACGATTCGGCCATTCAGGCATTGCAAATCCAGGATCGTCCGTGGTTCCGCTATATTAACGAGGGCCGTCACATTGTCGGGGTTCGCCTCAATCCCTCGATTCGTTATCATGAAGCCTAGGAATTTCCCTGACTGCACGCCGAAGACGCACTTCGCCGGGTTCAGCCTTAAGCCGTATTGACGAACCCTTCGGAACGTTTCCTGTAAGTTGGCAAGGTGGTCTGGGGCTCTCCTACTCTTTACCAGCATGTCGTTGATGTAGAACTCCAAGTTTTGCCCGACCTGCGGGCTGAATATCCGGTCCACCATCCGCTGATAGGTCGCCCGGCGTTCTTCAATCCGAAGGGCATATTTGTGTAACAGAATGTGCCTCTATCGGTGACAAAGGACATTTTCTCTTCGTCCTCCTCCGCCATTGGGATCTAGTTGTAGCCTGAGAAGGCATCCATAAAGCTCAACAACTTGTAGCCAGACGCCTGGTTTACCAAGTGGTCGATCCGCAGGAGGGGGAAGCTATCATTCGGACACACCTTGTTAAGGTCGGTGAATTCGACGCACATGCGCCACTTCCTCCTGGCCTTCTTCACCAAGACGACATTGGCGAGCCAGACCGGGTAGTCCACCTCCTCTTCTGCTGCCCTCTTCTTTTCGCCCCCGGTGCTCCTCTTCTTCTGCTGGACCGGTCGAGCTCCTGGGTCCGCATTCAACCTGTGGGAGATCACCATCGGGTCGACCCCTGGATTGTCCACGGGCGACCAGGCGAAGATGTCCACGTTTTTTCGAAGCAAGATGACGAGCGCCGCCCTTAGAGTGGCCAGGAGATTTGTCCCGATGGATACAGTTCTACCCTCCTCCGTGGCCACGGGCACCTCTTCGACCTCCTCGGCCGAGGTCGTCTGTTGGTCGCAGAAGTCCTCCCTCTCGTCGGGAATGTGGAATGATAGGGCCTGCTTCGGGCTCTAGTGCCTGGTCGACCCTTCGTTGCAGCTTCTGGATAGCACCTGGTTTCCCCGCACTAGCCCCACCCCTCGCAGAGTCCGGAATTTCACCATCTGGTGTAGCAGGCTGGGGAGCGCTTCTATAGCCGTCATGTATGGGTGCCCAAATGATCCCGGTGTACGCCGACGCGATGTCGACAACGACGAATTGTGTCCCTCGGGTGATGGCCCTCGGCCCCTCCCCCAGAGATACCGGCAAGGTGATCACCCCTACAACGGGGATCGCATGGTCGGTGAAGCCGACGATGGGCCCCGTGCAAGGCCTTAGGTCTGCCCGCTTCCACCCCATCTTCTCGACTGTTGACAAAAAAGGATGTCGCAGGAGCTTTCGGTGTGGATTAGGAGCCAGCTGATGATGACCGTTCCGACCTGGGCCTTGATGACAATGGCGTCATCATGTGGACACTCGACCCCCCCAGATCTTCATCAGTGAATGTGATGGGGGGTCGACTTACCCTTCTCCGCTTCGAGGGTTGGCCCATCCCCCTGTAGTCTGGGGACTTCGAGCCGGCTCGAGTCTGCTGGCGCCCTACAGGCCCCTAAAGCTCGGGTGAGGGTCGCCCCGTCATTGGGTTGGTCATCCGTACGAGAAGGGCGTGCCTACGGGGCATTTCGGTGGTTTGTAGCGGAAGATCGGATTATCACGATCTTCAGGTCATAACACGTACCTTGGCCTTCTTATCTGTACCACCAAATGGAAAATAGTCTACCACTAAATTGATAATTGGACAAAGACTATATATCAACGGAGTAACCTTGTACCTGTTGATTACTTCCTAGTCATCTTCAAAGTTATACATCGTCGGCAAGAACTTCTGTACACACGGACCTATTTAATTTATACATAGGTCATTTTAAACACGCCCACTATTGATTTAATATTCAAATTTTTTTTCCCTTTACACACGTACAACCATATCAAGCTCATCTTCTTCTTTCTACCCAAACCATATGCAGGTCTACTTCATCGCCATCCAGCCTATCTCTGTCACCAGCCACTACCGTCGTCTCCCCTCAGTCCCCGTAGCCACCGCATCCGCCCACCTTTTCCTCTTCCTCCTCCAACACCAGCTCCCTCATCTTGCTCCCTATCTCTTCTTCCTTCCTTCTCCCCTTTCCTCTTCAGCATTTACCGATGCCGCTGATGTCACATGAACCGAAGTTGTCGCCTCGGTAGGTGACAGCAACAACATCCGTAAATGCGGAAGATGGATGAAGATGAGAAGGGACGAGGAATACAAGAGATTGATGGATGAAGCGGCCGCATGGTTGAAAGGGAGACTATGATAGCATCGGTGGCAGAGCAGAAGAGAGAGATGATATGCATGGAGGAGGAAGGAAGAGGTTAGGGGTGTAAAAGGGAAATTTGAATGGCAAACTTGTAAATAAATTTTTCCCGCAGGCATGGTGCATTCAAAAATTTTTCTCGCAAAATCTTTGTCCCAAAAAATATATTTCTACAGCCAAAATTTAAAAGAACAACAAATTAGCGTAAAAACATTTAGAGGCACGGTCGCCTTCGACGAGAAACAATAAATTCGGCACGGGCGTCTTCGGCGCTGGCGCCTTCGGCATGGGTGCCTTCGGATCTGTGCTTAAGGGGTTAATTGACACGGACGCCCAAAAAGCTCAGCCCGCCTCTTTGATTGCACATTCCCTGTGTTTTTTTTGTTTCAATATTTTTAGACTGGGTGTTTCGATTAGTGCAAAAACAGGTGAAAATGAGAATGGTGGGTTTGAGTGTGTGTATTGTCTTGTGGTTTTTGGTTTTTTTGCTTGGGGGTGTGATTTTGGGTGTTTGATTTTGGGTGTGTTTTGGGGATTGGGTGGAGTTTTGTGTTTTTTAGGTTTTGGTTTTAAGAATGTTGTCCCACGAGGCGATGTGACATTGCCACCTGGGACAAAGATTCAAAAACCTCCCTCAATTATAATATAGACTAGTCATAGCCCGTGCCTGCGGGCACAGGGCATTCAAGATTTTTTCCCGCAAAATCTTTGTTCCAAAAAAAATATTTCTACAGCCAAAATTTAAAAGAACAACAAATTAGCGTAAAAAAATTTAGAGGCACGCCGCCTTCGGCGAGGAAGAATAAATTCGTGCGGGTGCCTTCGGCGCAGAACAACGAATTAGCGTATAAGATTTTTCCCCACAAAATCTTTGTTCCAAAAAAAATATTTCTACAGCCAAAATTTAAAAGAAGAACAAATTAGCGTAAAAAATTAGAGGCACGCCGCCTTCGGCGAGGAACAATAAATTCGTGTGGGTGCCTTCGGCGCAGAACAACGAATTAGCGTATAAACATTTAGCGGGCGCCTTCGGCGCGGGCGCCTTCGGCTCTCTGCTTGAGGGGTTAATTGAAACGGATGCCCAAAAAGTTCAGCCCGCTTCTTTGAATGCACATTCCCTTTGTTTTTTTTTTTGGGTTTCAATTTTTTTGGGCAGGTGTTTCGATGAGTGCAAAAACGGGTGAAAATGAGAATGATGGGTTTGAGTGTGTGTAGTATCTTGTGGTTTTTGGGTTTTTTGCTTGGAGGTGTGATTTTGGTTGTTTGGGTTTGGGTGTGATTTTGGGTGTTTGGGTTTGGGTTTGTTTTTGGGGGGTTAGGTGGAGTTTTGTGTTTTTTGGGTTTTGGGTTTAAGAAGGTTGTCCCCATGTGGCGATGTGACATTGCCACATGGGACAAAGATTCAAAAACATCCCTATTTTGTAATATAGATGGTCAGTGTGCACGAAAAAATTAGGTTTGTGTGTATGGCAACTCCCTTAACAAGCCGATACAAATTAATTTCCTTAGTCCTTATCATGTTACATTCTCACCTGATGCGTTGCGTTCAATTACCCTTCCGAAAATAACCATTCACACTTAGATGGATCTTCTGTAGTTTCCTATGGAGCATCACAAATAGCCAATGTCATTACCACTTACATCATCATCAGCTATCTCTTAAGATTGGGACTATGGTGGTCTTTGTCTCAGACGAACTCATGAAATACTCTCAAGTCTTGCTTGGAAAAACAAGTCGACAAATTTTTTTGAGCCACAGTTGTATCTAAATTCGCCCTCATTCGTGGACATTGTAAGTGGTTTTCATCTTCTTGTTTTTTTTACCAAAAGGTGGCTAGTAGTCTTGATACTACTATTTTAGAGAAGCTCAAGAGCAAGAGGCCCGAGCCCAAACCAAGGACGGGAGGCCCACGAATGGGATTAGGCCCAACCGACGAGGCCCACGAAAGGACTCGGAGTTGGACCAACCACGACCTGACATATGCACGATTAGCCCATGCCCACCGAAGATAACTGTTCCCCTAAAAGCGTGGCACCTTAATAACCATTAAGGAGCCCATTAATCGGCTCCCCCACGGCGCACGCAGGCGCCCCCATGAAGGCGGATCGCGATCGTGAGTGGGGAGCGGTCGGGGGACGTGGATTGGTGGCAATCGTGAGCCAAACCCCATAAAGGGACTATAGAGGCAACCGAGAAGAGGAACGAATCCCCGAGATCAATAACGGAGGTATTCCATTAACAGACCTTGCTTTCCGCCATTATATTCCCTCCCATATCTCAGTCCAAGGATACGTGTGCATGTCTACTTTCGAGCCGAACCGATACCGTCGAGCATCGCTCAGATCCATTCTGACTTAGTCATCGGAGGGGACTTGGCCGGAACGAAGGTCCGCCCCCCTGACGAGTTTCTTCGGCTGTCCAGGAAGAAGCGGAACCGAGGGCAGAGGCTACCTCTCAGCGCAAAACGAGCCCGCTCGCCACTAGCGAGCGCTGATTGAGGCCAAGCGAAGATCAGGGCGCCGAGGCTACCCCTCGGCACTTGATTGACCGAGGCCGAGCATTCACCTAGGTGCCGAGGCTACCCCTCCGCACCCCGCTGACCGAGGCCCTCAGCCCTCCAAGCAACCCGCTTCCCGAGTCGAAGAGGGGCTCTATGCAACCGCCATCAAAGACAAGCACGCTCGGAAGAACCAAGAGCTCCCAACCGATCCATTGACCACGTTGACCGTCGAGTCGTCGATCAACGATTCTGTGGTGAGAAAACACCCGTAAACATCTGGCGCCGTCTGTGGGAACCGAACCAACACACACGTAAAACAACCACACTAGCAATGACGCGGCCTTGCCCGTCGCGGCAAAAGAGGGCCGCAGCCTCGATGTCGGCACCAGGGCCGTACCATGATCGGCAGGGGAGAAACATGACTGCTCGGCGCATGTCTCAAACCGGTGGTTCGGGCGAACCCCGGGCTGGCCGCACTGGGGACTACGACGTGGAGGCCGGAAACCCTTCCTCACCCCTCTCAGTTGGCAGGGGGGCAGGGGGCACCGCGAGGGAGAAACCGCGGCCCGACGAAGCACTCGTAGTCTCCGCTGTCATCGACGCTGCTGTAATGAGGCGATTGCTTGTTGATACCGGTAGCTCGTGCAACATCCTCTTCATGTAGACCCTTGAGAGGATGGGGCTATGAGACGAAGACCTGGAGCCGTGCTCGGCGCCCGTGATAGGCTTCACGGGTCACTCCACGCCCATCATCGGGGTGATTCGCCTCCCTATCACGCTCGGGGAGCTGCCCGACTCGGTGACCCTGACGATGGAGTTCGTGGCGCTGAGGATCGGATCATCATACAATGGGATCATCGGTCGCCTGCTCCTCAACGCTGTCGGCGCGGTGGTCTCAACTCTCCATCAGACGGTCAGGTTCCAGACACCGAGGGGGATCGGGCAGGTTGAGGGCGACCCAGGAAATCCGAAAATCTGCTACCAGCTGACTAACGGGGAACACGCGGAGCGATATGACGATCCGATGGCCTCACTTCACTTGAGGTACCGATCGAGGCCCACTCCTGGGGAGGAGCGGGAGCTAATCCCTGTCAAGGATGTTGAAGGAAGATTCGTCTCCATCGGGTCCGGACTGAACCCTGGCTTGAGAGGAGAGCTGATCGAGTGCTTGGAGGCCAATCCAGACGTCTTCGCATGGTCGCCCGATGACATGCCCGACGTAGATCCCCGAGTGGTTATGCACCAGCTGAACGTCGATCCCAATTTCAAACCAGTCAGGCAGATGAAGCAGAACCTGGGTGGCGAGAAGAGGAGAGCAGCCTTCGAGGAAGTGGAACGCCTTCTTGACGCCGGCTTCATCCAGGAAGTCTGATACCCGAAGTGGCTGTCCAACGTCGTGATGGTCAAAAAGTCCAGCGGGAAGTGGCGAATGTGCTTGGATTTCAGCGACCTCAACAAGGCTTGCCCCAAGGACAGCTACCCACTATCCCGTATCGATCACCTCGTGGACAGTGCATCTGGCTACGAGGTGCTCAGCTTCATAGATGCCTACTCCGGGTACAACCAGGTCCAGATAGACCCTCATGACGAAGAGAAGACGTCCCTCACCACGGATCGAGGGACTTTCTGCTACAAGAAAATGCCCTTCGGCCTGAAGAACGCGGGGGCGACATACCAGAGAATGGTCAACAAGGTGTTCGATTCTCAGATAGGGAGGAACTTGGAGGTCTACGTAGATGACATGTTGGTCAAATCGAGAGGGACAACTGATCACATCGCCGACCTCAGGAAAACCTTCGAGCGGCTGCGGAAACACAACATCCGGCTTAATCCCATGAAATGCACATTAGGGGTGAAATCCGACAAGTTCCTAGGGTTCATGATCACTAATCGCAGCATTGAGGCTAACCCCGACAAGATCGAGGCGTTGATCAACATGCGGAAGCCGACGACAATCAAAGAGCTGCAGAGACTGAATGGACGCATCGCTGCTCTGGAGAGTTTTCTTTCCAAATCGGCAGACAGGTCCCTTTCTTTCTTCAAGACCCTGAGGAAAGCAATCGCTGAGCCCGCCGACAAAAGGAAGACTGTGCCATGGGATGAGGACTGCGCCCGAGCATTCGCCAAACTCAAGGAGTACCTCCGCAGTCCGCCGCTCCTATCAAACCATGAGAGGGGGAGTTGTTGAGCCTCTACCTGGCCCGTACGGGTGAGGCGGTGAGCTCGGTGCTGATCAGGGAGGACAATAGAGTTCAGAGACCGATGTATTATACCAACCGAGTTTTGAAGGACGTGGAGGGATGGTATACGCCCATGGAGAAGCTCGCGTACGTCTTCGTGCTCTCAGCTCGAAGACTTCGACCATATTCCAGGCTCACATGATACTAGTCCTCACCGACTCCCAACTCGAATAGAACCTCAAGAGGTTCGACCGGATGGGGAGGATGCTGAATTGGGGAGTGGAGCTGAGCAAGTTTGACCTTCGATTTAAGCCGCGGATGGCCATAAAAGGGCAGGCCCTGGCAGACTTCATCGCCGATACGTGTGTAGTCCATGTAGACGGATCAGCTACCCGGGCAGGAAATGGAGCCGGTAAAGTAATTCGATCCCCTGAGGGAAGCGTCGTCGAGTACGCGCTTCGGTTCGAGTTTCTGGCCACCAACAACGTGGTCGAGTATGAAGCCGTCATAAACGGTTTGAGGCTGGCCAGAGAACTCGGAGCCAAATCCGTATGCCTCCTCAATAATTCGAAGCTCTTCATCAACCAGTTGCAGGGGGATTATGAGGCACACAAAGAGGCGATGCAGAACTACCTCACCACGGCCAAAACTGAGCTGTCCAAATTCAAGTGAGCCGAGGCCCACCATCTCCCACGGTCAGCGAACGCCCGGGCAGACGCCCTGTCCAAGCTAGCCTCCTCCTCTCCAAAGGAATTAGGTCACTCCATCTACGTGGAGAGCCTCCAGTTTCCCAGTACGGAGGAGAAGGAAGTCATGGCAATCGACAAGGACCCCACTTGGATGGATCCGATCGTCTGATATCTCTCCAGTGGGGAAGTACCGACGGACCTGGATGAGCACAGGTCCCTGGAACGAAAGGTACTATGGTATGTAATCCACGAAGAGGCGCTGTATAAGAGACACTGGACGAAGACGGACATCCTTCCCTACCTCAAGTGCCTCGGACCTCGGGAGGCCGACTATGTCCTCCGGGAGGTGCACGAAGGGGATCTGCGGGACTCACCACTGGGGCATGACGATCGCCCAGAAAATCTTGAGGCAAGGATATTACTGGCCCACCTTGGTCAACGACGCTACTGAATACGTCCAAAGGTGCCAGGGTCCCAGAGGTTAGCCAAACTCGGCTCATTCCCTCCGTCAGAGCTCGTTTTGATAGTCAGCCCCGTACCTTTTATGAAATGGGGACTCAACATACTCAGGCCTTTCACTTCTGGTCGGGGGCACAGGAAGTACTTGATCGTGGCGGTGGACTACTTCACCAAGTGGATTGAGGCGGACCCCTTGCTTCCATCACTTGGAAGAAGACGAAGAGCTTCGTGTGGAACTTCATCATCTCCAGGTTTGGGATTCCCCGAACCATCATCACAGACAATGGGAAGCAATTCGACTCCGCTGGGTTCAAAGAATTCTGCGCAGAGTGGAAAATCAAACTCCTTTTCGCTTCGGTGGCACACCCTCTGTAATGACCCTAGTGCCTATACACATAGGGTATGCCTATTGATGTATGTGTGCATAGTAGTAGTACTCGTATACTGGTATATATTGAGATGTGTATATAGTAATTACCGTAGTGAATGAAGTATGATAGTGATGGATGCTTATTTGATTGGCCATGGTTGATTTATGAGTGATGATATGTTTATATGAATGCTTATTGCATGTGTATATGAGGTGTATGTACATGGTTGAAGTTAGTGTGTGCATATGGTAATCTGTTGTGTGCATAGTAATTTCCTATGTGAATGGCTACAAGGCTAAATATGATGTGATTTGGGTATTATTAATAAATGGCGGTGTAATAATAAGATAAATATTAATGAATGGTATTGGTATTATTATTGTTTGGGCCCTAAGTTAATTTTAGTGGCTAGAGTTGGTTGGGCTTACCTTTTATTTGTGTTGGGCTTGCTAATTGGGCTTGGATTAATAGAGATGAGAAGAGAGATATTTTAGAGGGATGGCAAACTTGTAAATAAGGGTTCTATGGCATAGGTTGTAAATAATTCGAAGTTGAAGGGTAGATGAGTGAGGGTATTTGAATACTTTTATTTTATGCATGGTTATCCTTAGAACATTCTAGAGAATTAGAGAATTCTCTCTCATTTATTTCCCTTAGCTTTCTTTTTTTTCTCTCTCTCTCTTTCTTTGTTCTTGCCGAAGCCACACTTCTCCCCATTGCCGTGAGCACCCATTCCCACCTCATATTTCCTCTTAATTTCTTTCCAAGTTTGCATGCTAACTAAGAGAGGATGAATGACCAAGTTTGCATGGTAATTAAGGGAGGATGAAGAGAAGGAAAGAAGGATTTAATGGGAGGATTTAAAGACAATGAAGGTTGCCTTTTTATTTGGTAGGAATCCCTCTCTATTTAGTTTATTATTCAATTTCATTTAAGCATGCTAAAAAAAGACTATCCTTGATTTGGAACATGCATTTCTTTTTAATTGAATTATGAAGGCATGATATGAAAATTAATTATGAACAAGCAATTCTTTTCATGCCATGAAATTAATCATCCCACTAAAAGATGTCATCTTGCTACTAGTCTCATGTTGTTCTCATGTTGGTTTCAATTGCTAAAGAGATTAACTTTAATGATGATTATGCATTCCTCTTCATGTTATGAAATTATTCAACGACTTATCATTTTACCTTGGTTGGAAAATATTATGTGTTGAAATGAGAACTATGGGAGTAATGTTGTGGTTGTAAAGTTTTAAGTGTAGGAATGAGAAAAGGAGAAAATGGCAAATGTTATAAAGATGTCAAATGGTGGACATTGGCTTTGAATTATGTAACATGGAAGGGGGATTCTATTTCCATGCATACTTGGAGGGTGATGGCACCTATGGCATGGATTTATGGGGAGGTGTTGTTATGTAGGTATGTTGCGGTTATGGTGATGGGCATGGCACAAGGTGCATGACCCTTGTTTGAGAATTATGTTATGAAAGGAAGACCCAAAACGAAGCCATCCCCTACCCATGCCTCGATGTTGGTTGTAATCATCTAAAGCAATGCATGAAATGTTGATTGGTTGTAGTTCCTTCCATTTTGATAACTTGTATGTCCTTATGTGTTAATGCAATATGCCATGCCATGCCTTATGTTTAAAGCAAAATGCCATTTTTGTAGTTGCTATTACATTTTGTTTATGGCTACCTTTATGTCACTTTGTAGAATGCCATGCCATGCTACCCATGGAAGCTTTATGTTCACTTTTATGTTTCATTTTACGATATCATGACATACCACTTGTTTTTTTTGCTTGCATCACATTATTGAACAATATGACCTATGGTGGTTGCATTCATGCATTGGATAATCTGTTATATGGAGATGGGATATTCCTACTGGGTCGTGCATTGACGTGTCCTCGTTGACTTTTCAGGTTGATTCTTGGAGTTGGAGGCCCATTGGTTTAGTTGGTTGGAGTTGCGGATTTTGTGAGAGTGTGTGAGTGACTTGGGTGAGATGTGTGTCATTGTACATTTGTGAGATGTGGGTTTATGTTGTATCTGAGACATTTGTATAAGATTGTTGTTTGTGAACAGTTGTATGTATATATATTAGTGTTTGGATTTGTTGGTTCTTTTTATATTTCTGTGTTGTCTGGAATGCTACAGGTACTATCCCAGCAGTGCGCAGTGGACCTGCTTGTGTTCGTATTTTGTGTTTCTTCTTTCCTCTTTCGTAACACTCGCTCTTCGGGTATCCCGGGGAGCGGGGCGTTACACCCTCAGACCAATGGGATGGCGGAGGCCGCTAAAAAACACGTCATTGAGCCGCTCCGCAAGAAGGTGGCAGCCACCGAAGGGAGCTGGCTGGAGGAACTCCCAGGGATAATCTGGTCGTACAGGACGACTCACAAACAAGCCACGGGCGAAACCCTTTTCATGCTCTCATATGGCACCGAGGTGGTGGTGCCTTTCGAGGTGGGTGAGGTGTCCCTCCGTATAAAGCATTTCGATGAGGAGAGGAACGTGGATGGTTTGGAGCTCGGTCTAGAGCTCCTGGACGAGCGACGGGAGCAGGCCTTGGGCACTATCATTCGGCAAGCAGAAGGTAGCCCACTACTACAACTCCCAGGTTAGGGGGAGGAACTTCCGCCAAGGGGATCTGGTCCTCAGAAAGGCGGCCTTCAGCTCGGAGATCACCCGTAAAGGGAAGCTATCGGCTAAGTGGGAAGGCCCTTACAAGGTCACCGAGGTCCTCGGACCCGTAACCTATCATCTAGATAATTTGGAAGGGAAGGCCCTGACTCACACCTGGAACGCCGAGCACTTATGCAAGTACTATCAGTGAGATCATCCGCAAATGTATCTCCTTCCCTCTATCCGAATGAATGCATTGAAAATGAAGGAACAAATCATTCTCATCTTTATTCCCATGATAGACTCACTCAGGTGAGGGAAACCTCATTAGCTTAACGTCTCGACGGTAGACTGCAAGGCTAGGGAGCAAACCCCCAAGCGGGTTGTCCGTGACTGACTGGCTGGTAGGTTGGGGGTAACCCCCCCGGCCAGCCAGTTAAGAGGATTGATCGTAAGGCTGGGGGCAACTCCCCTAGTAGGTCGGTCCGTCGTCCCATCGTGAGACTAGGAGTAGCTCTCCCAGCAGGCTGGACGACACCAACCGACTGTAAGGCTGGAGGCAACTCCCCCAGCGGGTTGGTTAACTGGCCGACCGTAAGGCTGGGGGTAAATCCCCCAGCGGGTCGGACATAGGGTCGACTGTAAGGCTGGGGGAAACTCCCCCAGCGGGTCGGACATAGGGCCGACCGTAAGGCTGGGGGAAACTCCCCCAGCAGGTCGGTCATAGGGCAGACCGTGAGGCTGGGGGAAACTCCCCCAGCGGGTGATCCCGACGATCAGTTATAAGACCAGGGGTCAGACGTGCGGTTATATTTTATATATTCACGCACATTTTCTTTGTGTTTTTCCGTTGTTTTCCGTCATCCCATACCCATTTTCTCGTGATTTCTAGTTTTCTTTCACTCTTTTGTGATTTTTTGTATTTGCAGGAGATTGCCAGTGTTAGGGACATATAATGAAGATATCATGAGCCCCAGAGCAATGGGAGGAGTCGTGCGTGATCGAGAGGGTCAAACGATGAAGATTGCCATTTCTCAGCCCTCAACCGATCGGGTGAACACAACCACACGATCGATTGATGAACGCGTATCCGACCCGGACGAAGACTGAAGTGAAGAGCAGCACAACCGACCGGTTCATCGATCGGTTGAACCCAGCAGAGCTCTAGGCTATTTGAAGATGAATTCCAACCGATCGGGTGACATCTCACCTGATCGGTTCATCTGTAGCCGATATTTTCCAACGACGAACAGAAGAGATCTCCCGATCGGTTCAGTGATCGGGTGAGATCGACAGGGCTCTAAGACATTTTGGACTTAATTCCAACCGATCGGGTGATTTATCACCCGATCGGTTCATCTGTAGCCGTAATATCCAAACGACGACCCGGAGATGCCAACCGGTCGGACCAAGTGAGCGGTTGAAGTTCTGAACATCGATGCTAAAGCACCAAGTAGCTCACCCGATCGGTTGATGCTTTAACCGATCGGGTGGCTATGATTTGTATAAATAGTCGACCTTGGTTTCTGAAAACGGAGTTGTTGTTTTTTCTGTCTTTTCCTTGTACGGTGACGGATGGAATTTTATTGCATTTTGTAAGTCTTTTGATTGCTTTCAAACTTTAATACTATCTTTATATCATTGCTACTATCTCATTTCAATCGCTTGATCATGATTTCTACGTTTGATTTTCATTTAGATTGCTTTTTAGCTATGATTTGTGAGTAGTTCCCAAATCTGGGATTTTGGTGGAAACCCCTTCGTGGGTTCTCCCTAATGCGTCCATAGGACTAGGATTTCGATAGGGATTAGAAATTTAGATGGTTACACGGGGTGTTTCATTGTCATTGGTGGGAAAAATACCGCCTTTAACCGTCAGGCCACGGGGAAATAAACTTGGCGGTTGACTCCCTAGCCACAGCTCACACCCTTAGCATAAACATTGAATCCTAGCACGTGGGAACGACAGGATGAGATGTTAGGAGTAATTGTTGCGAGCTTAGTGCTCTCGGAGTCGGTCGGTGTTAATGGACATGGGAATGCCCACCGACCGAACCTGGGTAGTCCGACGTATCATCCTAGGCATCGACTGGAATATCGGGCCCATGGTACGCTGTTATCACTCTTAGAGGCAATGTCTCATTACTAAACCCTAAATCCAATCGTATTCCTATCCGTAGGTCGTAATAGCGAGAACACATGATAGGGTGGAAACCAAAGTCCTATGTTTCCTTTTATATCGTTTATCCTCCGTATTTACATTCTGTGACAAACCATCGATCGTACGAGCTAGCTCACCCATAGGGTGAACCGGTTCCTCTTTGACACAAGCACAACCATGCCTCCCTTTGTTCGACCCCCAAGCCACACTACAACACCGTTCGCTTGCGGTATAAATATTTAAATCTGGTATCTCCAAACCTATTGCACTTGTATGCCTAAAACTAGGGGACATCAGGGTCGCACCCTTAGCAGACTGACCGACCCAACCGACTGTAAGGCTGGGGGCAACTCCCCCAGCATGTCGGCGTATCGATCGGCCGTAAGCCTGAGGGATAGCTCCACCCAGCTGGCCGACCGACCCAACCCACCGTAAGGTTGGGGGCAACTCCCCCAGCAGGCTGGACATCCAATCGCCAATAGGACCCAAAACGGGACACTCCCCAAGGAGGAGGATGAGTAATCACACGCAAGAAATGGAACTTCATTTACAAACAACAAGGGGGGACGTGTTACATAAAAGACCGAGCGCGGAGTCACAGGAAATGACAAGGCTAAAAGACTAAGACCATGCTCCCTCGCCTGCGCCCAGAGTCCCTTCGGGGGTGTCGGATGACTGCTCAAGGGGACCGTCCCGCACCTCTTCCTCGTCTTCAGAATCCAGTCGAAGCTCCCCAAAATTGATCCTCGAGAGCGGGAATTTTTGCTGGATCTCGGACTGGCAGTAGGAAAATCCCCTTTCGAATGCTTTGAACATCGCCTTGGCCACGAAAGACATGTCATACTCATCCATAGCGTCCCGGGCTATCCGATCGGGATCATCACTCCTAGCTCCGGAATCCGACCCTCGAGGATGGCGACCTGGCGCTGATGCTCCGCCCGCTCCTTATCGGCCTCCCTGGATCTGTATTGAGCTTGGCCAGTAGAGTTATCTCTCTCCTCTGTCGATTCCAGGAGGCTCGTGAGCTCCGTGGCATTGGCTGCAACAGGACTGACATCCACGCCTGCTCAGCAATCTGATCCCTGGCATTCACCTTCTCGACTAAGGCCAGGGCCTTCTCCATCTCTGACTTCTCCAAGGTGGCAGAGAGCTCGGCTACCTGAGTCTCCAGGTACTTAATGCGTGTCTCAGCCAATTGGCTCGCCTCTCCTCCCCCCCCCTCGGCCTCGGGTTTTCGCGTCGAGTAGGCCTTGGCCTGCGAGAGAGCCGTATTGGCGCCTTATCGAAAGCCCGACTTAGGATAACTGCATCAAGAGATGGAATGAGAAGAAGTCTACTACTAGCAACAAAGTGTGCAAAATTCCTCACCTGCTGACCAGCCTGAACCACGAAGGCAGCCAGGCGATCTCTTTTTACCCCGTCCAGTATGGATTGGTCCGAAAAGAGGCTGCAGTTCTCAGCCAACCGAGCAGCCACCCCGCAATCGGAGAAAACCGACTCCTTCAACCCCATGGGGAAGCAGGGGGCACAGTAAACCCTTGCCAGACTGAGGAAGATTGGCCTAAACTAAGAAGAACACATCCAGGGATCGCTCGAAAGCCTCGGGGAGTGAACCCGACGGCGGAGCCGAGGGCCCGGCTCATGGCCAAGAGAGCTTAGTTGAGGAGGGCTGGGCCCGACACTCAGGCGGAGAAACGCCGACCCCCGTCGCTTGGACGCAGGCCTTTTTTGGAGTGTCCACAAATAGTGAGGGCGGAGCTTATCCCCTCGCTCTCTTGGAACCAATACCGTAGGGCCCGGCCCGCTGTTTCTTCCGGACCTCCAATACATGATCGCTTCGCCGAGGGTTGGGACCCGGGACCGTGGCCGGGAGAGAGGCTAGAGAAGAACCTTGAATGAACCCACCTGCACAAGAAGGTAGAAGGAGATATCGAAACCGACCGGATGGGCCTCGGACATCAACTCCCTAGTTTCAGACTTCAGCAAAACTCACCGATGGGCCATACGGTCTTCCACAGATTAAGGTTGGAGGAAGAGGACGTCGATCCGCTGATCCTTGACAGGGACCACCAGCAGGGTGTCGATCGCCTCGAGCTCGGTGTCGGTCGAATTCCCTAGCTCGAGAACCAGCGTGCTTGCGGCCCCCAAGCGGGCCATGAAATCCACCTTCGAGGGGAAACCGAAGAAGACGTATTCCCCCTTCCAATGTTTCAGAGAGCTCGATAGCCCCAGCACCAGGCTCTTCTTTGGCTGAGCACTGATGTAGAGCCAGGCCCCCGACTGGTGGTGACTTAGACTGTAGAATTGGGTGAAGATTCGAAGAGACGGCTCGATCCCATTCAGCACACAGAGAACGACAAACCCAATAATGCATCCAATGGCGTTGGGGCAGAATTGGCGTAAGGCCACCCTGTAAGCTCGCAGAAACTCGGCGATAAAGGGGTGGAAAGGGAACCGAAGCCCAAATCGAAAAACCTGTTCGTACACCCTGATTTCCCGGGGACCAGGGAAGCAGATCTGCTCGTCCATCTCAGGAGCCCAGGCGAAACATGGGGGAAGAAGATAGCTGGTGCGCAGATCCCCAATTGAGGTGGCGCAGACAGATGATGGCCATCCCAGCACCTTGGGAGGTACCCCTGAGAGCACTCCCCCATGACGGCGTACCTCTGTAACGGATCCGTGAGTCAGGTCGGGGTCGGTAACAGCCTCCGGGTGCCCCGTACCAGCAACAGAAGAGGACGACATGAGGAAGAACTTGAGCAAGACCCGGTTTGGCAGAGAGGGAAAGGAAGAGGAGGATACCGATTGGAAAAGCAAAACCCTCGTCCGATAGACAATGGCCTGCTTTTATATCGTCCCCTCGAGACCTTCCCTCGCGTTGCGAAGACGGTTGCATGGGGGCACGGGGAAGCATCTGGAGGCCAACGGCGCTCCGAATTCCATGCCAAGAGAAGTTCAAACGGGCCGCGTCATGATGGCCTCCATTTAATGGATTGGCCTCGACTGATGCGCCTATTAAAATCCACAAGAGTCACATCGCCCAAACCGACTGGCAGAATCCGAACGGCTCGGATGATGGGGGTAATTGATACTACTGTTTTGGAGAAGCCTAAGAGTAAGAGGCCCAGCCCAAACCAAGGGCGGGAGGCCCAACCGACGAGGCCCATGAAAGGACTCGGAGTTGGACCAACCGCAACCTGGCATATGCACGATTAGCCCATACCCACCGGAGATAACCGTTCCCCTAAAAGCGTTGCACCTTAATAACCATTAAGGAGCCTATTAATCAGCTCCCACATGACGCAAGCAGGTGCCCCTATGAAGGCGGATCGTGGGGCGTGAGTGGGGAGTGGTCGGGGGACGTGGATTGGGGGGCAATCATGGGCCAAACCCCATAAAGGGACTGCAGAGGTAACCGAGAAGAGGATCGAATCCCCAAGATCGACAACGGAGGTATTCCATTAACAGACCTTGCTTTTCACCATTATATTCCATCCCATAGCTCGGTCCGAGGATACGTGTGTCGGTCTCCTTTCGAGCCGAACCGATCCCGCCGAGCATCGCTCAGATCCGTTCTGACTTAGGCATCGGAGGGTACTTGGCCAGAACCAAGGTCCGGCCCCCTGATGAGTTTCTTCGTCTGTCCAGGAAGAAGCGGAACAGAGGCGCAGAGGCTACCCCTCAGCACAGAACGAGCCCGCTCACCACTAGCGAGCGCCGACTGAGGCCGAGTGAAGATCAGGGCGCCGAGGCTACCCCTCGGTACTTGATTGACCGAGGCTGAGCGTTCACCTAGGTGCTGAGGCAACCCCTCTGCACCCTACTGACCGAGGCCCTCAGCCCTCCAAGCAACCCACTTCCCGAGTCGAAGAGGGGCTCCATGCAACCGTCATCAAAGACAAGCACGCTCGGAAGAACCAAGGGCTCCAAACCGACCCCTTGACCACGTTTTCTTTTCGAATCGTCGGTCAACGATTCTATGGTGAGAAAACACCTGTAAACAAGTCTTGATCTAAAGTTTTTGTTGCTATTACAGGAAGAAATTATTCATCTTCACAAATATCTTCTGATGGAGATCTAATTCCACTTGGTGTCTATTATTTGTCATGGAGAAATAGTTTGAGTCTTTGGAGACTTATAGTTAGTTTGAGTATTTGATATTTTGATAGTTTTAGTTATTTGATTCTTTTTGTTATTTGAGTGTTTTAGGTTTTTAAACGTTCTAATCCTATTAGGTTTTGGAAGCCAAATTGTAAGCTTGTCTAATGGCCACAAATTAACTTGTTTTTGTAGAAATCAATGAAGAATAGTTCTGGGGTAAACTTTTGGGTTCTCTACAAATTTAAATCTTTTGCATTAGTGTGTGGAGTTTGCTTGATTGCCTAGTCATGAGGTCCAATGAATGTCCACATGTGATGCGTGTGAGTCAGATATCGTAAGATTTCTGGAGTATGAGATCCAAAAATTAACAACGTCCACATTTTCTTCCTTTTCGAATTCCCACCACCTCCCTTCCCGCTTCTGTTCAATATCAAATTGGTATCCTCGCTAAATCTAGTTAGTCTTTTTCTTCTTCATCCATCAAAAAATCAAAATATAAAAAAGAAGCAAATATTTTAAAAGAAAAACAGAGAAAAAACAGAAGAACAAAGTTTTTTTTACAGGAAATAAGATAGAAAATAAAATAGCAAAAACCCAAAAAAAATTCATCAAAATCCTAACCCAAGCACACCACCATCGTACGCCACTGTCATCGCCACCAAAACATCTTCCTTTATCACCGATTCATGTGACCTCCAGAATACATGCCCTTGTCTATGCTTTCCGCAACCGAAGGCCCCATCACCTTCGAATAAACAACAATTCTTTGTCACCACATCCAATACATGCCCCCGCATGATGTACCAAAACCTTTGCCCCCCGCATGATGTACCAAAACCTTTGCCGACCTTGCCTCTATCCAATAGTAGCTCAACGTCGTCTAGAGATCACTGTTCCACCACCATCAATTGCATCGAGGTTCACCAACACCACTATCTGCATCTATTGGGAGCACTGACTGCCCCAATCTCCCCCAAGTCAACAAGACATCCCCACAATAAGGAGGAAGATGTGAGGGATGTGTGCCCTCAGTTCATTTGTATTTGATACAAGTGGATTTTAATATTAAATAGAAAATAAAATATATATGGTAAAATATTCACAAATATATTTTATAAAGACATAGAAACGAAGATGATTTTCCTGTGAAGTCACGGAAAAAAACCGCGCTCAAATCGGAGTTCAAAAGAGCCCAGAAAGTCTATTTAAAAGAGTTTTAAATAGAACTCAGAAAAGGCCCTAAAGAATTTTTTGTGAAAAATTTTAAAAAATGGAGCATGTCTTTTTTAGGCCCGGCCCTTTGGTCCGGGCAAAAAGCAATCAGGCACCCATTTGATGGGCACCTGATGCGCCCAAAGGAGGGCTGCATGCAAAGCACACGCCCCCTCGGGGCACGTGCCAGGCACGCGTCCCTCTGGGGAGCATGCCAGGCATGCGCCCCTTGGAGAGCGTGCGTTGCATGCATTTTGGGCGCAGGGCATTGTGGGTTCCCATGTGGGCCCCACAAAGAGGGTTTTTTGAACCAGGCTGTTTTTTGGGCGGCTATTGTATTTGCGAAATACAAGTGTTTGGGCTAACTTTGAACTATCGTTTGAGGGGTCAAACGAAGTCAGATTGGCACGCCGTTTATTTCTATGCATTCACCATTCAGTGCCCTTCGATTTGATAGGTAGTATCACTTACGAAGCTCAACGGCGAGGGAGGAACAATTCGCTAAAGTTTGGCCTCCGTAGAAGGCAAACTTGAAGTTTCTCCTTCCTCCATTAGTATTAGTCCCACATCGGGTATAATGAGAAGAGGAGTGGTCAGCCTTATATAAATAGGGGCCAACCCTCCTCCTTAAAAACGTGCACCAAGTCTTAAAATCCGAGAAGCTACCAAAAGTTTGGAGCACGCTCGGATTAAGTCTTAAATTAATTATTCACTCTCTCCCAAAAATTCTTCCGTACTCCTGATCGGGCTCTAGCAAAGCTACGAAGGAGTTTGGATCGGATCCGAAGTCTTGACGGACGATCCACTCAAGGTGAAAATCTTCTTTGGCGCATGGTTGGCTCGGTGACAAGGGTGTTGCTCTCCTTGGGACGTGATGCGATTCGGGATGCGGTGCAGATTGGGAGAAGCGGCGTGGGGCCAAAGAAATGTTGCTGAAAACAATGCGCCATTTTCTACGGATACGAAGTGAAAGGTATGTAGTTTAAATTATTAGTATGCATTTATAATTGCAAATAGGTTGATAGGTCTATCCTTTGGGGTTGGTCGGACCCAACCCCAGGATAGTAGAGATCTTGGATAGGGTTGTTCCTTTATTGCTAGATTTAAAATAGTTTTAAATTTGTTTTTCCGCTGCAAATTTTGTTTCGTCATCCGACCGACTTGGGTCGGACATCGATTTTGTTGCCATAAGGACCCAGAAAACCCAACATTGGTAACCGAGTCTACATGATCTATATTTTACTGTAATGAAATGTATATGATGCAGCATGCTTCTCCATGAGATGGAGGTTTTATTTAAACTTTAAAAATGTCGTTTTAAAGCAATGTTTTTATTTTCGAATTTTTTTTTGAAAATTAGATTTAATTTTTAAATCATGTGATAATTTTAAAAATTAGATCTTTATAATTATTTGATAATTATTGATGTAACTTAGATTTATGTGATAATTTTAAGTTGCATACTTAGCTAAATTGTTATTTTGATTATGTGATGATTCTAGAAAGACTTTTAGGATAGCCATTAAAAGCCTTAAGAAAATCATGTGATAATTTTGAAGGACATGCTATGATTTAAAAATTGTTGCAACATATTAAATTCATGGTTAGGGTAGCCCCTTCAAATTATTATTTTAATTGTTCTAATAATAATTTTGAACAAAATGCTATGATTTAAATTGGTGCAACTTGAACTTTAAATGCCTAATACATGATTAAGATAGCACCTTTAAAATCCTTATAGTTGATAAGGACATTAATAAAAGTTATTAACCAATCCTAGTAATTTCGAATTTTAGGATTCAACTAGTTGATAGGATTAACTAGTTTTAACGAAGCCACTTCTAATCGAACGCGAGACATATGAATAATAAGTTTCCTTCAATGGACCATGATCCGGTCTAATGTTTTTTGACTAGTGTTGTGGATCAGCCTAGCCAAATCCCTAGCCGTGTTTTGCTGGACCGCAAGGATGCAAATTATGATTATGTGACATCGTCGATTATATCTAGTCAATTACGTTAATAATCTTCTTCAAGGTTAGTTGTAGCCCTCCTTACTTTTGGACTTTGGGAACCCGAATTTCACGTTATAGTTGTTAAGTCAACTCAAGCTGTAACATGACTATCTTTTAGGAACAGAATCCATTAAACATGTGATGTAGTTCGATTTAACCCAAACTATCGCGTCGTAACAAATCGAGTGCCGGTGTAAGTTAGGATTGGACAAGAAAGTAAGGGTCTGACTAGACTAGTCTTTATGGTTTGTTGAGCCAACTCAAGGTCATAAGTGACTAGGGGTAAAAAACTATAAGGGAATCACATTTGTGTGATTGATGAAGAGTCGTCTATCGATCGCAGAGTTAAACAACTTGTTGAGCCAACTCAAGGTTGTGAGACTCAAGGTGGTCGGATCCCTTTCCCACTAAATATTAATATTCGTTGTCTTTATGGCTTAAGATGATCGCAAAATAGTGGGAGGATATAGTTGAATAAAAATATATTTTAACTATATTTAAAAAATTATTGAACATATACCAAACTAGGAAAATTCTATGTTATACATGATGGAATCCAAATATAATATCCTAACGGAAAATGTAAACTGATCAAGATGATTGTTTATGGAATATCAAATCAAATCAAATTTGATAGTCTAAACCAGGTTCTCACTGACCTTAAAATCTCCTTACTTGCACATGCTTATGGAAAATGATTTCCTTGAGCTTTGTTTCCAATAAAATAAAAGCACTCTACCTGTCACTCGCCTCTAGGAGGGGCAGCTTGAACATATTGATGTCCAAAGCAAGTATCTTCATACAATTTGTATAGTCAACTCAAGGTTTTACGGAAAACGATTTCGATCCTCAAGATTCAAAACTTCGATCAAACTGTTTAACTCGAAGATGAGTGCACGAGCGGTGCCAGACCATGTATCTAAATCTGAACTTGAGTCAAGCAACTTGTTGAGTCAACTCCTGGTTGTGAAGCTCAAGTGTTTGGATACGTGAGGTGCTTGCACAGCTAATAATTTTTGTTGGGAAAGTATTGTCTAAATGTGATTTAGAACGGAGAAGGCATTGAGGAAAGTCGGTTAAGAAAGAAAGTTTGACTATGATAAGAAAAGGCAAAAGTAGGAGGAACTAAAAATGTGAAATATTTTATGTCACGGTTTCAGGATAATCGTTATACAAAAGGAATAGATTGTCTACGTGTTGAAAAAAGAAGTAATTGTTGTTTCTTGGACCGTATAGGATGTCTAACACATTTGGGCGAATGTCGTCTCTTTGCTTTTAAAGCAATGTTTCGGTATGAATGTTTTGTATAACAATATTGTATTAAATGTTAATACACAAATGCGCAAGTTATAGAAACTTTATCTATTACAAAATAGACTAGGCCGTACCGTTGAGAATAGACTTGACAAGTCACATAAAGAGAGTTTTGATCTCTCGTATTATGAGTCAAAAGACACTTGTAAGTCTTGTCTCAAAGGTAAGATGACCAACCACATTCTATAAGATAGTGTGAGAATGAGTTGGAGAACTCACGGTCTTGAACATACAGATGTATCCAGACCCAATTCTAAATTAGCCTAAATATGTTGTACTTATTTAATTACGACACGTGTTCTTGATGAAACACAAGTCTGATAAAATAGAGTACACAGTAACAGAAGTATTTGAACTGCTTCGATAAGATCGAAGAGTCGAATACTTAGCTATATAATTCTTGCGAAATTAAAAGAAAATGTGTTTTTCTCTCAGGTAAAGTCTATTAACACATTGGTGTGTTGGAGGGCATGAATCGTATTCTGTTAGACATGATGTGATACATGGCAAGTGTCTTTAAGTTACAATCCTCCTTCTGGGTTAATCCACAAATAATAGTGCCTAGGTTCTTAATAAGGTTCTGTGAGGACCTTATCAATATGATATTCCTTAAATTAAATCGTTAGGAAGTCAAAGTTTACTCGAGTCTCGTGAGATGAAAAGTCGAGTAAGACATCATAGTTAATGATGGCCGAGAAAACTTCCAAGATGCCATTCCAAGTAGTGACTCTAAGAAATGGCTTGATGCAATACTAAAAGGTCCGTGCACATAAATAAAGTATATACTTTAGTTTACGTGCCCAAAGAAAGTGTTCTTTTGGCTGCAAGTGAATCTTCAAGATAAAAGAATGGTGCGGATGGAAAAGAGTGAAGTACTAGTTATGTTGGTTAAGAATAGTTATCATCAGAACTCCTATAAACGGATTGTGATGAAAATTTCTTGCCAATAGATGTGTACATATCTGTTCGGATTAGACTCGATGTAAATGCTCATGATGACCATGAGAACTGGCGTATTCATGTATAGTCTATTTTCTAAATACGATTTAGAAGAATAAACTTATATGAATCAACCAAAGAGTTTTCAAGGTCAGTAGGAGCGAATTAAAAACATGCGAGGCATCAATGAGCTGGAACATATATTTTGACAAAGTGGTCAAAGAGTTTTATTCTTTATCAGAAATTATTATGAACCGTGCAGTTGACCGATAACCATGTAGGTTTATTCTCGTAAGGTACAATGAGCTGGATGAGATCCAGGCAAGTCAAATATTAAGGATTACAAGAGACCAAGGAAATTATTTCGATGAGATTCAAATGTGTGGTCTAACTTGAACATAGAAACTCCTTAAGTCTATAACTAAAGACGGTTTAGCAGATTCACTCACGAAGGCTCTGCCACATAAAGCTAGACAGACTTATGTGTAAATGCGGTATGAGATATCTGGATAAATGGGTATGAGTGCAAGTGAAAGATGTTAGGAGATAGATATACCCTTGAACTTGAGACAATTTATCTCTATGTAAGTGTACAAACATCTAGTTCAAAATTACAGTAAGCTGTATGGTAAGAATTTATCTAAGTTAATAATAATGTAGTCGACATTAGAACTTAGGTAAAGTCTAAGACTTAATTCGAGGTTACACCAGTATTAAAAAGAGGATCTCGATCATAGAGAATTGTTTGACCGTTAGTAGTATAAGTTTAAAACAGTTCGTGATAATAGATGTTTCGAGAAAAGGATATCGAAACATCGGATAGACCATTGTGGTGACGATGATCTCATGGCCGTTCGACTTGACGAAGTCGGAGACGAGACATAGGAGCTCATTAGAGAATGAGTTCACTAAACGACCCAACGAGAGTTATCACATGGTTAACATAACATATTAGTCAATGATAACTCTCTGTGATGATAGACAAGTTGGTTCTTAGACTTGAGGTTATTGTACGAACCTGTTCGTGAACGGTATCACTTAGATTTCTTTCCTAGCTTCGAGGCAAGACCTGTCGAAAGGTCTTTGGTTGGGTGACACTTGAAGCATGCGAGGAGAGTACTGACCAAGAGAGAATTCGTCTCTCATGTTATGGGAGTTAGTGTAGCATGTGTTGGTTCAGTCTTTAGTGAAAAACTTTGGCCAAAGTATGTTGGAAGAAGTCCAACATTATTTGACTAAGGACCGATGGAAACTAACCAGGTTCAAACTATCGGGGTTGACAGTTTGACCATACACTAGGCTTAACTAGGCGGCATAGTTTTGACAAGTGGACTAGAACTACGATGTTCATCACGGACATAGTCAGTGTGGTCCCGACAATACTCATGTCAATGAATTAATCACATAATTACCGAAACAGGAACGACACATGCTGCTCATGGTCTCTGCAGTGTGGGTTTCGAGCCCCACCTGTAGTAGGATCAGGCTGTATGGTTTCACACAGAGTGAGACCTTCGTCAAATAATAGGTAGAATTAAGGGAGATTATACATTGTATGTATGGGAATTAATTAAATCGTTAAGAGTTTGCGATATAAGTCTAAAATATTTAAGATGTGGGTTTAATGCATTTGATGCAAGAGACATAAGACTGCAAAGAGTTTGTAGTTAGCTTCTGCATTCGGATTAAATGATTCTGAGTGCAAGTGGGGGATGTTGAGGGTGTGCCCTCAGTTCATTTGTATTTGTACAAGTGGATTTTAATATTAAATATAAAATAAAATATATACTATAAAATATTTACAAATATATTTTATAAAGGCATAGAACGAAGAGGATTTTCCTGTAAAAGTCACAGAGAAAACCGTGCTCAAATCGGAGTTCAAAAGAGCACAAAAAGTCTATTTAAAAGAGTTTTAAATAGAACTCAGAAAAGGCCCTTCAGAATTTTTTGTGAAAAAAAAATTAAAAAAGGAGCATGTCTTTTTTGGCCCGGCCAAAAGCAATCAGGCACCCATTTGATGGGCACATGAAGCGCCCAAAGAAGGCCCGTGTGCAAAGTACGCATCCCTCTAGGGAGCATGCCTGGCACGTGCTCCTCGGGGTGCATGCTTTGCATGCATTTTGGGCACTGGGCATTGTGGGGTCCCACGTGGGCCCTACAACTAGGGTTTTTTTTGAACCCTGCTATTTTTTTGGGCGGCTGATGTATTTGCGAAATACAAGTGTTTGGGCTAACTTTGGACTATTGTTTGATGGGTCAAACGAAGTCAGATTGGCATGCTGTTTGTTTCTATGCGTTCACCGTCTAGTGCCCTTCGATTTGATAGGCAGTATCACTTGCGAAGCTCAACGGTGAGGGACGAACAATTCTCTAAATTTTGGCCTCCGTAGAATGCAAACTTGAATTTCCTTTTTCCTCCATTAATATTAGTCACACATCGGATATAATGAGAAGTGGAGGGGTTAGCCGCCTATAAAAATAGGGGCCAACCCTCCTTAAAAACTCGCACCAAGCCTCAAAATCCAAGAAGCTCCCAAAATTTTGGAGCACGCTCAGATTAAGACTTGAATTAATTATTCCCTCTCTCCCTAAAATTCTTCCTTACTCCTGATCGGGCTATAGCAAAGCTACAAAGGAGTTTGGATCGAATCTGAAGTCTTGATGGAGGATCCACTCAAGGTGAAATCTTCTTTGGCACGTGGTTGGCTCGATGAAAAGGGTGTTGCTCGTCTCGGGACGCGGTGCGGTTCAGGATCGGGAGAAACGGCGCGGGGCCAAAGAAATGTTCCTGAAAACGACGCTTCGTTTTCTACGGAAACGAAGTGAAAGGTATGTAGTTTAAATTATTAGCATGCGTTTGTAATTGCAAATAAGTTGATAGGTCTATCCTTAGGGGTTGGTCGAACCCAACCCTGGGATAGTAGAGATCTTGGCTAGGGTTGTTCCTTTAGAGCTATATTTGAAATAGTTTTAAATCTAGTTTTCTGCTGCAAATTTAGTTTTCGTCGTCCTACCGACTTGGGAGGTCGATTTTGTTGCCCTAAGGACCTAAAAAACCCAACAGTTTCATCATGAAAATCACCATCAACATTGACTAAGTCGCCGTGATATAGTGTCAGCTCGGTTGAGCTAACCCGACGATAAGCAGAGCCGACCGAAGCTGGCTTAGCCGATCCGCACACACAAGGCAGCTAACCTAAGCTGTTGACCGACACTGACCAAGGCACAGATGCACAATGAGGCTTTGCAATTTTTGGGGATCTTTAAGCCATATTTCAGCAGTATTTCAGCAGCTGTATTTTATTATTTATCGAGCTTTTCGTACGAAATTTTCGACCCTGATTATATAGATTAATGCTCTAGAAGTTCTAGAGGCCTTGCACTATACTACAAAGTAGATTTGCACTCTAGATAATGCCTATCATTATCAATCCTCAATTGCTAAATTCCAATAAAATTTCTTTATTTGATTTTATCAGATTGGTCGATATCATTGGTATTGCATATTTATCGGGTCTCAATCTACTTGTCACATTAGCATATTTAGGATTGCATTCGGACATATATATTTGGACCTTAAGGATTTTATATTATTTATCTAATTAGTGCACATATTTAGTTGGTGTTTATGGTCTTACATCTACAATTGTGTAATTGGTTGGCATTGCATATTATTACTTAGTGGCAAATCACTATGATCAGACATGAATCATAATTCAATTCAAAAACTAGAAAATCAACTTCAAAAGATATAGCTAGAAGTAAAAACTAACATAAATCGAGAAAATCACTTTTGATGAGGAACCTTAGATGATCATAATTGGGAATAATCGAAATAATAGGGGACAAGATGAGAATTTTGAGGATAACTTTCGACGAGATAATATTGCATGATGGATAGAAGTAGATGCATCAAATTTTTGAAGAAACTTATAATCCTCAGAACTTCTCAAACTAGTTAGCAGAGATGGAGCATTTTTTTGAGTGGTATCAGTTATCATACCAGTGAAAGGTCCAATTTGTTAAGATCAAACTGGTAGCATCTGCTAAATTTTTTTGGACATCCATAAAGAGAGAGAGCACGCGCGCGCGTGCATCTAAGGCCTATATAGAATTGGAATGAGATGAAGATCAAGCTCAAAGAAAAACATTTCAATCATACCTATAGAGATCACATATTGGAAAACTGAATGACTTACGTCAAGAGAGAATGACTGTATGGAAATACATGACTAAGTTCAATGACCTATTTGTTAGGAGTGAGCTACAAGAAGAACCCAATATACCATTGCTAAGTTTCATTCTGGATTGAGAACATATATTAGGCATGCGATGCTTCCCTACAATGTAGCAAATTTACGACAAGAATTTAATCAAGCCTTAAATTTGAAATCTATGAGAGCCTATATAGAAAAAAAAACCTACTTTTAAAGTCAGTGTGCAATTAAGTGACCAAGTGACAATAAGACTAAGTCAAAAACAAATGCTGCTAAAGAATTAAATGGAAAGGGTAAGCTTGAAGAACCATCTCAACAAAAACCTAAAGCGATACAATGTTTGAAATGTCATTGATTTGGGCATTTTGCTAGTCAATGCCCTAAGAAAAATTTACTTGTGTGTGAGATCAATCATGATGATTAAATTGAAGAGGAATATACTCTTGACGTTACTGATATTACAGATAATCAAACAGATGATTCTAGTGCATGAATACAAGTCATTATGTGTTTAGTTACTACACCTTAGCGATAAAGTTTTGATGAAGGGACCATAATGTATCATAGCTATCACTTACAGGCTTAGATTTGGTCAGAAGAGATTCCATTCTCACCCAACCAGATAGTGATTATTGTAAAATGGGTGATCTTCATGCATAGCTAGTGTCGTTGTCATATCTATGAAACGATACGATCAAGTCACTATCAGAGTAGGAATTAGGCATTTAGAGTCTCAGATTGAAGATGGATCATCACAAAAAGGGAATGAAGAATCTTTATGTATATATGATATATGGGACCGATCATAAAGAGTTATAATCAATTTATCCGAGAGGGAGTACACATGTCATTAAAAGTTGCAACTACATGTAATAAATGATCGCAAAGAGTTACAAACAATTTAAATAAAGTAGATAGGAAGTAAATCATAAAATGAACTTTTGCATCAAATTAGTAGACTAAAGAATGGTCATTAGTGGACTAGTGTAGATTAGTCAACTAAATATTGTTCATTGGTCAACTAACCTGACATATGGTGCACGAGTTGCTTCTGTTTTGATCATTAGTCGACCAACATAGTTTTTATTAGTCAACTGACTAACAGCCGACAATACAGATTAGGGTTTGCATTTATGGTACAGATTTGATCCAAAATTAAGTTGGATAAGAAACCATACCAAATTTGTAGAGTTTGGCTCTAACAAACATACATTGCTTTAGGATAAGATTTGAACTCAAATTTAGAATTCTTGTAGGATTGTAATACTTATTGAACACACCTTTTTCTAATTTCGTGTTTAGAGATTGTTAAGGTCAAAATTGACCGAGACAGTTGTCAAGCTGACGTAGACTCAAAGCGCTGAGTTGGAGCCTCCTCAGCAACTGGAGTGGGACCATCGGATGATGGTATTTGGAGGTGATACGACCTTTGATCGACCTACGAGCGACCGTTGCGTCGATCATTCGAGGTTGAAGGGCCAAACGTCGACATTTGGTATTGGATAATGATCGTCGATCTGCACCACATGGAGTCGTTAGGGGGGTCAGATCTAGGTTCCGATCCAAATTCCCTCCGATGCTTAAGTTACTAGGGAACTTAAGGAAGAGATAGAGCTTGGTGTAGCTAAGATTGACCTACAGAGGCTTGTCTTTAGACTAACGATGCAAGCTCGAATGTAAGAATGGCAAGAGTGAGAAGATAGAGTTCCATGTACTAGATCTCGTACCTTGAAGATGGGACCCTTTCCACTATTTATAAAGGTTCAGGGTCCCTTTAGAGATGTTGGGGAGATAACGGCCACCCATAATGGGGCCACGATCTTCTGCCATGAATGGGAGTAAACGTTACCCACGTCCCCAAGATTTCCGAACATGCCTTTAATCCCACATTCGTGTGAAGCAAACCCAACGGTCGACTGGCCACTCGGGCATTGACTGAGTCGACATCGGGTTTCTTTGGTGGGCCTGGTGGGCCTTAGTCATCGTTCTACTGAGCTGTCTCGAATGTCGGCCCAATGGCTCAATAATGGCCCCGTCGCACGACCTTGAAGGATCCATCCTTTGAGGTCAAGTGACGTTACATCGCATTTAATGGGGTGCGATAGTCGAGAAAATAGCACTCGAGTTCTAGGCACCAAAACACCCGCTACGTCGATTCAGATGATTTGCCGGTTCGAAATCCAAGACATTCTGGGTCCCTGGATCTTAACACGTGTTCCATCTTGTGGTTGTTGCCTGGCCCATATATGACGGTTCCAGTGGCAGAGTGCAGGTATACCTTCTCCATTCTCTTGATTTGGACTCTCCTTCTCTTGGAAGTAATGGCTTCATCCTCTGTCTTCGGAAAGAATGTGGTCACCGCCATCCAGAAGAATCAGGAAGGGGACATGGAGCCAGGCTTGTTGGTGAATTTGAGGACTAAAGTTAAGGCTGGCCAAATCGATGTGCTTCAGAGGAAGTATGTTCGTCTCGATTATCGGATCAGACTGTCTAGGAGGGACGAAAGGGCTCATCCTCCCGGAAATCGGGAAGTGGGGGTCTATGTCAAAACATTCGAACGGGGCCTTCGATTTCACATGCATCCTTTCATGTGGTACTTCATGTGTACCCTGAACCTTTCCCTCTGCTAGCTGATGCTGAATGGTGTTGGCATGTTGATGGGTTTCATAGTTCTGTGCATGACGAAGGGAATCAAGCCATCCCTGCATATGTTCAACCACTTCTTCTGGATCCCTCCCCTTAAGACCCCAGGATGGTATACGATGATGGACCGTCGGGGGAGGAAGCTATTGGAAGATCTCCCCACCTCTAACCCCAAGTGGAAGGACGAGTTTGTGTTTGTGGTCTTCCAGGGGGAGTCAAGCTTCTGCAGCGGTTGGGGCGCCCCCGATTTGGGGCTTACCGAGGATAAGCCACTGACCGTTGGGAGAAGAAAGCCATCGACACTCTGAAGAGTCTGCCAGAGGGCATAAGGTCAGTCGAGTGGCTATGGTCGGACGAAGTGTTGCATCAGACTGTGTGGACGAAAGGTTGGTTCGACTGTGCTTGCCAACTGTTCGACCTTCGTTACTCGGACTAACTTGTTTGTTGCTCTAGCAGGGATGACTGGTGTGGATTACCAGGTAGATCCAGCACTAAAGGATGCGATCGAGGCTTCTATCAGAGAGACTGAGGTGAGAATGTTGTCACCCTGGGCATCGACCGTATCAAGATCGATATCTAGTCATCCGGAGATCGGCCCATAATCATTGAGGGGACTACCCAGGTGGCTCGCCCTCAGCAGAAGAAGAAAGGGCACCCCTCTAAGTTTGAGGTGGTTGCACTGGACGGGGCCAAGAAAAGGCAGAGGGTAGTTCTGAGCGATTTGGAGCAGTCTGGGTCGAACGCAACCGCGGAGCAGGCCTCCCAGCCAGGGAGTGACGCGCTTCATGTAGAAGATTCGAGGGAGACGCAGGCTCTGCTGGATCTTTGCGGGCAACAGGACACTCGGCCCTGGGGGTCTGTCTCCCTCCGTAGGGTTGCCTAACGACCTCCCCAAGGAGTATAGATCGATGTTGCTAGAAGGCCGATCTCCTTAGGCTCCCCTCGACTGTTCTGAGGAGGAGCATGTCAAGGCGAGATTTCCATTATGGCATGGGGACTCTGCTATGCTCGACTATAAGGCCACCTCCTGCATCGCTGAGAATGCGACCATTCCATGGGACAGAGCTGTCGTGGAAAGGGTCGATTATGAGCGGCTTGCGTCAATAGTCGTACATGCTAGCGTCCAGGTAATTATCTTTTGGGCCTCTACCGATGTGGATATCAGCGCACAAACTGACCATCAAATGTTGTATGTAGGCTCTTGTGACGACTACAGCATTGTGTCGCCGAGCTTCGATGGTGGTTGATCATGGTGTCACCCTGAAGGCTGTCAGGTCGAGGGTGGAGAAGTCCCATGCTGAGTTGGAAAGGATCAGCCAACTCTTCGCGACGAGATTGTTATTCGTTCAGAAACTTGAGCACGAGCTAAACGAGTCTCGTAGGAGGGAGGCTGAGCAAATTGCCTTGAGAGAGCGAGCAGAAAGTGCTCTGTTGGAGGAGAGAGTTGAAGCCAACGTCATTACGGAGAAGGTGATCTGGGATTTCACAGATATGTTTCCTGAATTTGACGAGCTATATAAGCAGTGCTACGAGCGATGCCCGTTGGAGATGAAGAACCGATTCCCTGACCTCTCTACGGAGATCGATGAGATCATGGTGATTGTTGCAGACCTTGGTGAGGATGAGTCGAGCCAACATGATGATGAGTCATGCCGAGGCATAAAGGAGGTAGCTCCCGTAGACGAGGCTACTACCACGACCGGCGACGAAGCAGGAGCGATTGCTACGGGGGAGCCAGAGCCCACGGCTGTGTGACGCACTCGGAACCTACACCTAAATTCCACCTGACGGTGTCACACTCGCCAGGCGTAGTATGGCTTCTATGTGTCTATCCCGGGCTCTATCCGCAAGCGGACGGTGTCAAATTATAGTATAAAGGATGTCGGATCCCACAGGGACGGTGACAGTGTATTTGGGTTCTCAGATTATTACTATATCTCGAAGTGAGATAGCTATCGGTTTGAGAGAATTGGTTGTGGTATTGTTGTTGAATCAATAATAAAGGGAACTAGAGTATTAGGCATCACCGCTAGGACCGTCGGGGATCGATGTTGGAATAGGATCCTTACGTTGTATTGGGGTTAGGAGATTAATCTCTCAATTTGTACCACTCTCGTGGATTAGAATTTAGAGGTATTTCGATGGCTCTCGTTGACGCAATGG
The DNA here is from genome assembly GCA_030789695.1 of Scilla litardierei. Lineage (NCBI taxonomy): Eukaryota > Viridiplantae > Streptophyta > Magnoliopsida > Asparagales > Asparagaceae > Scilla > Scilla litardierei. The sequence goes on from CM061134.1 coordinate 111,515,177, forward strand.
TGGTAGCCGTCAACGTAGCGATATAGTCTCATCGATGAATCCCCGCAAGGCATAAGCTGGGCATGGTCACAAGCCTTGGTTGGATACACCGATTTTCCTATTCGAATCCTAAGGATACCTCTTAAGCACATCAATTCCACAGACCGTGGGCATGATCTCAGTACGGGTCCTAGGGATTCGGTAGGATCAACTGAAATACTCCCATTTTATTCCCAATTCAACCTAGAGATCCAAATCTACATCTCCCCCTACTGTCTTAGGGCTAACCCATCAACCCTAGAAGAGACTACTCACTCATGGCGATATTGACGAATAAAAATATGATTTTTAGGGGAGATAACATCATAGCAAATTGATAGAATGAAGATTGAGAAACTTACAACGAGCAATAGATCTAAAGAAAAACCAAGATTCCAAAATGCAATAGTATCAATAGTACTCCCTAAAAATTATCCAATAATCTTCAAGAATTTAATCTAGATCTAACAAGTATTTCTCTCTCTAATCTCCTCCCCCAAACTAATTCAAAAAACTAACAAAAAGTATTCGGCTTTTTCGAAACACTGTCGTCGATCCACACTTCACTCCCCCAGCACACAACAGAGGGCCCGAAAATATTTCCAAAAAATGGCCTTCAGCATCATCGACCGAGTCAGTGACTCGGTCGAGCAGGCTGTTGTATGGTCAGTTGCTCGGGCTGAGCAGCTGTACTTCTCGACCGAGCACGACAGTAAATCGCGCTCCTCCAAAAACATCACTCTGTCTGCTCGGCCGGAGTCAGCTCTGCTCGGTCGAGCGGATAGCTGACTCGGTCGCCATAGGAGCTACTCGAGCCGTGCAAGGGATTAATCGAGCCTTGGAATTAAGGGCTGCTTGACTGAGCACCATGAGTGCTCGGTCCGAGCAGGCTGCGTATTTGCACTTTTCTTCATTTTGCATTTGCTCGACCGAGCAGCTGCTCTCCTCGGTCGAGTCTCCTGGGAAACTCTTTGCTGAAGCTTCTGAAGCTTCTTCTCTCCTCTTGCTCTCTCCTCCACTCCTCACATGGCTCCCAAAACTCGGCGAACTCCTGTAGAGCTTTGCCAACTACCTCACAGGCGCGTCAGATGTGTCCATACCCAGATCGGGTCCCAAATCGCTCCAAAATCCCTGAAAATCCATAGAACACTACGAAACTCAAATATAACGTTAGAATTGCAATATCGTAGGAAAATACAGGATTTTGGTGCGAAAATGATGTGAAATATGGACACATCAAAATCCCCCAAGCTTACCTCTTACTCGTCCTCGAAGAAGACGAATACTAGGTACGTCGGGAGAAAAACAAAAAGAAATGAAAATAAGAACAAAAGAGAATGAAAATGGGTGGAGGGTGCTAAGGTTGTTCAATTAGATCTTGAGCCCGAGCAGTAAATCACGATGCTCTGAATAGTAAAAATAAATGCTAATGGTACTTTCAAGTTTTGCAGATCATATGTCCAGCATGCAATATAGACAAAAGATATGGATCTACTAAAATAATGCCATTAACTCATATCAATCTCATGCAGTCTATAGAGTCTAGTTTAAAAGGAGTTAGCAATGCACTTTTCAATCATAGATACACATGGAGCATATAGAAATCGCGCAGCATGCAGTAGAGAATGGAAAGAATCATGCTATTCAATTATTCATTTCGAGTTACGAAAAATCTCCAAAAAATAAAGTGTTTCGTAAAGTTTAAGTATTATCAAATCTCTCTGTTATGCACCGTCTCCACTCTAATGTCATACTCACTCAAATGATCAGTTGGTTCACCCCCCAAGCTTAGCTTAAGGCATCGCATCTAAGAATAGGATATGGAATTTTTTGTCTTTTTCCCAGTGTATGTGATAGCTTCTAATAAAAGGATACGAAATGATTTTATTTCTTTCTTTTCTTTCTTTTTCTTTTCTTTTTCACTTTTTTACATTTTTTTTACATTTTTTCTTTTTTTTCATTTCGTTTTATTTAGAAGCTATATATTTCTTTTTGGGTTTGGAAAGTGAGATGCGGTAAGGATAGATGTAGGGGTGAAACCAACTGATATGTAGAGAATTATAAAGATATGTGGAGAAGGAAAATAATGAATCTCTCGGTTCACTCGTAAGAGGTGCACAACGGTTTAATAAGATAATATTCTAACTAAACTCATAACTAGCATGGATATTTTCATTCATCTAGATGAACACTGAAAAAGCATGTAGTAATAAGCACAATGACATCAAGCATGCAAACAGAAGTAAATAAGATATAAAGCAGATGCTCCAAGTGTTCTAGTGATGCGTGAACCTAGGTGCATTACCCAACATAGCGCATACTTGATACTATTTCGTGCATTTGAGTTTCAATTCATTTCAGGTATTAAATCAGCCAGATCGGCAGAAGAATATGCACATATATAGAAAGTAAAACTGAAACTATCCTAATAGCATGTCATCAGATAGTAAGCATCACGAGTAACTATTAAGGGCTACGAGAAGAATCATCATACATAACATCCTTAGCATAAAAAGAAAGAGGGCGGAGAAAATAGCAAAATGAAAAGAGGGATGCATGCATGTCAAAAAGCAGAAAACATGATGCAGAAGAGAAAAAGGATAAAGAAGTGAAAAAGGGGTGGAAAATTAAACTAAAAGGCTGAAAAAGGCTGAAAAAGGGAGAAGAATATAAAAGAAAAATGGAAAATAAAGCGGTAGCGCTCATCCCCCAAGCTAAACCCAGCAGTGTCCTCACTGCTAAGAAAACGATGGTAGGCGGGAGATGATGCTAAATAGGGTGGGTAGGTGGGTGGATATAAAATAAAAACTATGCAAAAAGAAGTAAAAACATGACATGATGCAATGATGAAGAAAAATGATGCATGTGTGGGTCTCCCCAAAGCTATCTATGATCAGGGCCCCAAACAGACAGATGGGCACAATAAAATATGAGGGAGGCAAAGATGGGTAGAGACAACATCAAGGAGAGGCACCACCCTCTGGGGGTGGTCCCTCTATTATGGACCTGGTAATGTGGGAGGATCTGGCTGGGGCTCAACAGGTGGGTCAGTGGGGAGATCAGTGGTGGTGGTGTAAGGCGCAGTTGAAAATAGCACTATGGCAGAAGTAGGATCTACTGTGGCGACCTTCTCAGATGTGGAAGAAGTAGGCTCTGCAGAAGACTGGGAATGTGGAGCACTGAGTGGTGCGAGGGTAGTCACAGTGGCTGGACGGGGTGGTGGGGCATGTGCTAGGATCACGTGTGGTGGGCCACGTGTTCGAAGTAAGTCAATAATGGAGGACAGGTCTGCCTCGACTCTCTCGTGATGTATCATCGTCGAGCGTACGAAGACGTCAAAATCCCGCCAGAGGCGAGAAGTCGACTCCTCCAACACTGTCAGACGACCGTCTGTGGTACTGGAGTCGAGGGGAGGGCGAGATATATGGCCGGGAGACACGACTCTCGTAAAGCGGTCCCGTGCAGAGGATACACGGTGCCTCGGGTGAAAAGTGGGAGAGGGTGAGCGCGACGGGATCTCAGTGAAGGAGGTGTATGTGGTGGTGTGGCTGAGATCAGGAGAAATGGTGGTGGAGGTAGAGGCAACAGAGGACAGAGCAGTCGTCGACACAATAGTGTGGACAGACGTCGAGATGCTCTTGGTAAGGATAGCAGATACAGGCGATGAAGATATGCAGGTGAGTGGAATGTGGGATCCTAAAGACATAGGCAGTGAAGCTATCATGTCCCTAAGAGGTGGAAGAGTGGGGGCTGGGTCGTGCTCAGGAAAGTCAAGATCTGAAAGATCTGGAGCAGACTAAATATCGGTGCCCTCCGGCACGGGTACGGTGGGGACAGAGGAAGGGGCAATGGTGCAGGAGGTGGTGACAGTCCCTAATGGCCCGACAGAGGTGTAGGTGGAAGAGGCAGATGTAGAAGAAGTAGTGCCTCCTGAGCGAGGTGGATATAAAGGTAGAGCAGGAAGGTCTGCAACAAGGGCTGCTATGTCGTGCTCTTCATACTCAGGGGAACGGGGCACCCGGTCATCGGCATCGGCCTCGACGGGAGCTCCTGGTGGCTCGAGTACGTGGAGCGTAGGAAGAGGATGTACCCTGTCAATCATCCAGCTCAGCTAGACTGGTGCTATGTAGGTAAGGTGAGGGGCAGGAAGTACCATGTGAGGTGTGTGGTAGGTGCCGACAAGATATGTCTGATTGCTCCTTATTTTACACCTTTTTTCTTCATGTTTTCATGTCATTTTGATCACCCATATTGCATTTTTCACGATTATTCAACGATATCTCGTTGCTTTTCACTATTTCTTGTTTTTGTCGTATTTCAGGAAATATGGAGCGATCTGAAGCAAAAATGAGATCAAGGGACTTTCACGCGCACCGAAGTGTCGTTCATGGCCTTATTGGGGAGCTAGCAATGCTAGATAAGGGGCGGAAGAGGAAGAAGTTCGAAAGAATCGACGAGAAGGCGAAGAGGAGAACAAAAGAGCCCAGAAACAGCTCTCTTGGCCGACCAAAGCGTTCATTCGGCTGAGTGAATGAGAGCATTCGGTCGAGTGAAATGGATACATGATTGCCTAAAATCATAGTTCACTCGGCCGACCGAGAAAACCCACGCGGCCAAATGGAGAAGCCCACTTGCCCTAGTCTGATAGGGATTTTCTCCCAAAAATCATCCGACTTACTGAAATTTGGAGAAGACCCTCTCGGCCGAGCAAGAAAGCTCACTCGGCCGAATGAAGAAGTCCACTCGCCCGAGTGTGACAGGGTGACAGACCCCCAATTTTCCCAGTTTCTCTGTTATTCTTTGGGTTTGTCACTCGGCCGAGTGACATGTTCCACTTGGTCGAGTAGCGCAGTCCGACTGTGTCACGAATTAGGGTTTTTGGCTGCGCCAGGGGCAAATCTGTCAGAAATTTCTGGACGATTTTGATGTATATTTAAAGCTATTTTTATTCCTAGTTTTAGGAGAGACTTGAAGTTAATTTTGACGGCTATTCTTATTGTAATTATCAGCTGGAGATCAAAGACGCCAAATTTGGTTTGTTCTTCTTGTCAAAATTTCTAGTTTTATGAATTGTTTTCTCTCTACAATGAATTGTGCTATGATCATATTTGTTAATTCTGAGATTACTATGATGAATTGTGATTAGCTTCGTTGTTCTAGGGCATGGGGATGAACCCTATGGACCCGACCTTAGAATTGTGATGAATGAATTGAATTTTTGCTAGGATTGATGTACGATTAAGTTGTGATTGATTTATTACAAATAGCTAGAAATTTTCATTGATTGGAGTTTGCAAGAGATTGGATTTCAATTGATGGGAATGCCTAGATATTCAATTTACGTTTAAAATCGAGATTCTCTAGACTTGGTTTGCAAGAGATTGGACCAAAGCTAGGATTTTTATTATAAATCTATATCCATATTCTTTTGTAAGAGATTGGACGAATACGAACTATCATAACCTAGATCGTAGCTCGAGTTTGCACGAGAGTGGGCTCGAGGTGCGATTGGACGATGATGTCGATCTTCATGCTAGTTGCTTAGGTTAGGGTTTGCACGAGAGTGGGCCCTAATCTAGGTTGCTATAGACCGGCAATAGCGCGAGAGCGTGAGCTTGGTTCTATATTCAGTTACAACTAGTTCACATTAATTCAAGCCTTGCAACATTGAGATTTATGATCCACAAGGATAAGTGACGATTCGTAGTGGTGATTTCCTAGCCCTAGACGCTTTTATTATATAAAATTCTATTTGTTATTTGAACGACAGTGACATTATTATCCAAACCATTCCATTCTACCATCGATAGCTAAGTGATCAAGATAGAGTACTGTCATCTGTCCTCCCTATGTTCGATACCCGCTCGCCACTTCACCATGCGCTTGCTGTAAGACTATAGTCATTTTCCAGGTGTATATCCGTGCGTGATCAAGTTTTTGGCGTTGTTGCCGGGGACGTGACAGTATTTTATTTTCTTTACTTAAGCTATTTCTTTTTTATTTTTATTTTCACTCTTTTATTCCTCTATCGTGCTAACAATTCTATCTAGTCTCTCTTTTTCTGTGCATGTACACGAGATCGAAGGCGTCACAAGAAGATATATTATTTGATCCTAATATCGAGCGTACGACTAGGAGGCTTAGAGCTGAGAGGAGATTTTCTATAATGGAAATCATATGGCCGGGCCAGAAACACCAGAGGAGCTAGCAATGCTTATGGCTAGGCTTGTCTCCATCCGAGTAGGCTACGGCCAAAGACCACTTCTACCACCTATTCTATTGTCATGCCAGAGTTGGCGGCCGACAAGAACTTCGAGCTTAAAACCAGACTTGTAGTGTTGATGCAACAAGACACATTTCATGGAAACTCACAAGAAAACCCGCACTACCATCTTCAATTGTTCATGTCTAAGTGCACCATCTTCCAGATGCCTGGCGTGCCGAATGACGCTATTCGACTGCGCCTCTTCCCGTTTACTCTTAGAGACGAGGCATTGTATTGGTTGAGGACGCAAGCCGAGGGGATCTTTACCACTTGGGATAAGCTGGCAAGCGCATTTGTCAACAAGTTTTAACCGCCATCCAAGACTATCAAGATACGAAGCGCACTTATGTCCTTCAAGCAAGGACATTAAGAAACTCTATATGAGGCATGAGAGCGTTTCAAGGATCTCCAACACCAATGCCCCCATCATAGCATTGAGCCATGGGATCTTGTGCATATCTTTTATAACGGATTGCAACCGAGCACAAAGCAAATAATAGATGCAATCGCCAATGGAGCTATTTTTTCAAAGACACCGGACGACGCTACGGCTCTACTTGAGGAGATGGCCTCGAATAATCAACAGTGGGCCGACGAAAGGAGACATTCTTCATCATCCTTGAAGCCGGAGAGTATTTATGAAGCAAAGGGCGTGGCGGAACTCTCTGCAAAGTTTGACTCTCTTCACAAGGTCGTGGAGAGACTAGAAAAGTTGGTTGGTGAACCGCATGGAGCCCCCACCGTTTCTACACCGAGGGGAAGCATGAGCGACTGGAAAGATCATGTCCATGTTATGTTTGTTGGAGGGGAGCAAGGAGACGGAGCCATAGAGCAAGCTCAATATGTTGCGGGAAGTACCGGTTATTGGGTGAACCCGGCTACAAGGGGTCACCCCGGATTTTCATACGCTAACAATGATGGAGCCTTGAATCCACCACCGCAACAATTACAAGCCCAGCCTCCACAACATCCGCAATATCAACAAAGAGCACCCCAACAACAAAACATCCCACCAAGGCAACAAGCGGGACCCTATAGACCCCCGGCGTACAATCAAGGATGGATGGCACCCAATCCACCGCAAGCACTGTCAAGGTCGGAACATGAAGCAAGGGTTGAAGAGTTCATGGACGAACAAAAGATGATCATTGCAAGATTAATGGCTCAACAAGACTCCCTCAACACCTTCATGACACAATTATTGGAGCAACTAGCATTGCTTAACAAGAACAATCAACAATTACCGGCTAAACCAGAACAAAACCCACGGAGCAATACCAGTCACATCAATGCGGTTGTGGCTGGAACTACTAGAGGTGGAAAAGACACTACCCCTGCCATGATTCAAACCAAGGAGCCAAGGAAAGAAATTTCGGATGATAAAGAACCGATCAATGAAGAGGAGGGCCCAAAGGTGCCAAATGACGGTGAAAAATCTGAAATTGATAAGCCACAAGATGTGCGCACTTATATGCCACCGGTACCATTCCCATAACGGTGGGCAAAGGCAAGGATTGAGAAAAGGATCGTCAAATTTCTGGAGTATTTTTGAGGTGTAAGCTTGAATATTTCATTCTGGGATGCAATTACCGAAATCCCGTCATATGCGAAGTTTCTAAAGGATTTGATCGTGGGAAAGAAGCGAAAAGAAAGGATCATGCTCGCCAAGCAAAGTACATGGTTTACTACGAAGGAGAAAGATCCGACCAAGTTCAAAGATCCCGGTAGTTTCCGAATTCCTTGCACGCTTGGAGGAGTCCCACTTCAGAAAGCTTTGGTAGATTTGGGAGCAAGCGTGAGCCTCATGCCCCTCACGATGTTTAAGAAATTGAATAGGGGGACCGACCTAAAGGCGACAGGCATGAAGATACAACTCGCCGATGGGCGAATCACTAGGCCGGTGGGGATTGCAGAAAATATACCACTACAAGTACCGGACAGAATTTGCTTGCCATTCGAATTCGTAGTGATGGATATTAAGGAGCAAGGTGATACGTCGCTGATTCTTGGATGCCCTTTCTTAGCCACCGCCGGAGTGATTGTAGATGTGAGGGAAGGAACCTTGTCCTTGAACGTCGGTAATATTGAAGTTGAGCTCCATATTCCGAAGGTGATGAAGCACATGCCTTGGCCAGAGGACGTGGACTATGTGGACCTCCTCGACGAGGTGATTGACGACGCCATGCCATTTGCCATCGGGGCTAAGCACGATGACGGCATCGAAGAGGGCCAACTCACCAAAGATGGCGAGATGATGAGAGACCCACCGGACCCTATTACAGACGAGGAGAAGGACGACACTGATGTCGTCAAGATTAGAGAGCTATGCAAGCTATCTACGACGAAGCATTTGAAAAAGGCTCCACCGGACAACAAATCTTTGCCGCTGGCCAAGATAAAGGATGTTAAAATATCAAGCTTAGGGGACTCATCCTATGTTACTACCCATGATGAAGGGGAGCTGAGGAACGCCAATGAACATCAACAACTAAATGCAAGAGGCCTTCCTGGCTTGTTTGACACGTGCATCTTGAAGGATCCTGTCCAAAACAAAGTTAGGATCGATAATTAAAGTGGAGACTTACGCTTGCGTATGCGGAACGATAGTCTCGGAACTTTGCCTTCGGATTCGCCACGATGGATCGAGTCTTCTCACGAACGGAGTAAGGCTACTAATCCACAATCTAAATCTCTATTTTAGATTAAGAACTTGGAAGGAGGGAGAGGAAATATTTCTGCAGAGCTTCGCTATGAAGAAGATGCATGCATGAATTTCATGCAAAATGTGTAAGGAAAATGGCTACCCTTGGGTCTTATTTATAGCCCCCAAGGTAGTTATTTTAGGGTAAGTTGTTCCTTTGGAACAACTTAATTAAGGTGTACCATGATACATGGCACATTATAAGCTTAAGTTGTACCATATGCATGGTACAACATAAGCTTAAGATATTCCCCCTTTATTAGCCATATGTCGCATGCACTTATGCATATATAATGCGACTTTCCCGCTCATCCAGAGATCCTCTCCGCAAGGGAACAGATTCCCTTTGCACACGACTTCGTGTACGCGACGTTCGAGGTCCGTAATCCCTCGTACATCCCCCACAAGGGTGTACAAACGTCTTCCATATCCAACATCTCCCACTCACACTTGAGGGGATTGTAAGAGAACGTCTTTCCCTTAGTTCTTTCATCTATCATACCGAGAAATAGACCGTGCGACCGTCATGCGCGTAGAGTCTGTTGTTGTGCACTTGTTAGAGATACACAACGACCTCGAAGGTGCAAAGTTGAGTAGTTCAACGCATGCTTTACCCTAGATTATTTCTTCACATTTCTTATACTTTATATTCAACAATTGAATCCCATCTGGATTACAATTGGCTGGCCAGCTTTGAATCATTAAAGTCCAAATGCGAATATGAAATCAATCTTCCTCTTCTTGCGAACCTTCTGATCTTGACTTGATTCGCTTTTTCTAACGTGCCCCGCCGAGCCGAATTACCATAGCCCATTAGCAACACGCTAAGATAGCGATCATCTCGTCAAATCTAAAGGAACCAATTGGAGTCCTTGAGGGTAAGAGTTAAGACCCGTATGGCCTTTGAGTCTCACATAATAGCAAACGCTATTGCTACTAACTCAGTGGTCGAAATGCATACGTGGTATGAACACGTATTACAACATCACTCCTTTCCCAGGGAGAGTATGTCTTAATGATGTTGTACGGATGAAAGATCAGACACCACAGTGCCTATCTTTTGAGTCCCCTTACTACTCAGGAAATATTCCCGGACTCTCATCCTGCATAAGACAGATAGGATTAAAAAATCCAATGAGATCTTTATATCCTTGTGATACAGATCTCAGATCTTTTGTAAGCATCTGTATGATGCAGATCTTTTATTCGACTATCTTGTTTAAGTCATGACTCTAAATCATTTGTCTAATGATTTTGACTTTAAACTAGTCTCATCTCTATCTTATCCATCTGATAAGATAAGGCGGTTGCTCATGTGAGAGAGCCAACCTTAATCTGTCCGACATACACACAATAAAATAGCTGAGACTCAAACACAAATGTACATAAAATCATTTGTAAGAAACTTGTATGCAAATTAAATTTTGATCTTCTATAGACATGGGAAATATTACATGATACAGCTCAGCTCCTACGCATTCCCATAGATGATAAGTGTTTGAAAAACACATCTCTGGGGATCGCCTTAGTAAGGGGATCCGCTATCATCTCATGCGTGGATATGTATCCTATGTCTACTTCCTTCCGTTTGTCATAATCCTTTGCAAACTTGAATCGAATGTCAATGTGTTTGGTCTTACAATGAAATTTAGGATCTTTGACATAGGCAATCGAAGCTTGACTATCACTGTATATAGGAACAGTGCTCGAGTCAGAGGCATTCGTCAGCTTGTCTAAGAATTTCCTAAGCCAAACAGCTTCTTGGACCGCCATGCTGAATGCTACGAACTCGGCTTCCATGGTTGATAGAGCGATGCAGGTTTGTTTCTTGCTGCTCCAGGATATTGCACCATTCCCGAGTAAGAAAACAAAGCCTGAGGTAGATCTTCGCTCGTCGAGATCACCCGCCCAATCAGCATCGGTATAGCCTTCGAGTCTCAAGGTATTGCCTTGATAGCATAACGCATAGTCCGCAGTCCCTTTGAGGTATCTTAATATCCTCTTCACCGCTTTCCAGTGTGCCTGCCCTGGGTTGGATTGGTAACGGCTTACCATACCAACAGCATAGCAAATATCGGGTCTGGTACACATCATGGCGTACAGCAGACTCCCGACAGCACTGGAGTATGGAACTTTTTCCATAGCTTTCTTTTCTTTTGGATCTTTGGGACACATCTCCAAACATAGACCCTCGCCTTTGCTTATTGGAGTATCAATTGGCTTGCAGTCCTGCATATTAAACCGTTCTAAAACTTTCTTTATATATGTCTCTTGAGAGAGAGAAAGAAGTTTCTTGGAACGATTCCTTGAGATCTTAACCCCAAGGATATATGCAGCTTCACCCATGTCTTTCATCTCAAAGACGGATGAAAGCCAAGCTTTGATATCCAATATAAGACGCTTATCATTTCCGGCTATAAGTATGTCATCTACATAAAGAGACATAATTACATACTTGTTTTTAATCCTCTTAATATATACGCAGTTGTCTTCGTCGAGCATGGAGAAACCATACGACAAAACGACTTCTTGAAAGCGCATATACCACTGCCTTGAGGATTGTTTAAGACCATATATGGATTTACGAAGTTTACAAACCTTATGTTTGTTTTCTTCTTGTACGAACCCGTTTGGTTGTTCCATGTAGATCTCCTCATCTAGTTCTCCGTTAAGAAAAGCAGTCTTTACATCCATCTGATGTAACTCGAGGTCCAAACAAGCCACCATTGCCAGAATTAAGCGAATGGAGGTAAAACGCACGACAGGAGAGAAAGTCTCTTCGTAGTCTATTCCTTCCTGTTGCGTGAAACCTTTCGCAACAAGGCGAGCTTTATATTTCTCGATGGAGCCATCAGCCTTATGCTTGATTTTGAGAACCCACTTGTTCCCAATGGCTCTACGTCCCTTAGGTAAATTAACCAAGTCCCAGACTTGGTTTGTTTTCATGGATTGAAGTTCTTCTTCCATTGCCGCTATCCATTTATCTTTAGCAGGGCATGTGACGGCCTGTTTGAAATTTGCAGGTTCGTCATCATCTTGTAGTAATGTCATGAATGTTTGAGGAAATTCATCCTCAAATCTCAGAGGTGTTAGCCTCGTTCGATTACTACGTCTTGTTTGAGTTTGATCACTCCCACTTGGAATGACATCACTCCCACTTGGAATAACATCACTCCCACTCGGAATAGGATTGGTATCGTTCGTATCATCCATTGGTGAAGTTTGAAACGTATTTTCTTCTTCACCAAGAATTCTCCCACTCGAACGTTCCGATCCTTCTTGATCCCAAGTCTCAAACAAGGATAAGTCTTGACTTATCTCACCCTGTCTTGGAAACTCTTTTTCCAAGAAGACAACATCCCTCGATTCGAATTCTATTAGACCCCCATTGTCCTCTTGACCGACGAAAACATATCCTTTGGAGTTTTCAGCGTATCGGATGAAGATACACTTCCTCCCACGTGGCCCAAGTTTGCCATGTTTGTGAGAGGATAAATGTGCGTAAGAGGCACAACCCCAAGGTTTTAGAATGTTTAAGTCTGGAGTTCTATTGTTCCACAACTCATAAGGAGTAGAACTTACCGACTTCGAGGGTACACGGTTTAAGATGAAAGTTGCCGTCAATAATGCGTCACCCCAAAAGGTGATAGGCAAATTTGCCTGAGACATCATTGATCGGACCATTTCCATCAATGTCCTATTCCTTCTTTCCGCAACACCGTTTTGTTGCGGAGTGTAAGGCATAGTTACCTGATGTACTATGCCTTTTTCATCACAAAGTTCCTTAAAACTTATTGATTGATATTCACCGCCCCTATCGGTTCGCAAAACCTTAATCTTGCGATCTAATTGATTCTCCACCAAACTCATTTAGTTTTTAAAGCAAGCCAAAGCTTCACTTTTGTGGGATATCAAATAGATATGTCCGAAACGGGTGAAGTCATCAATGAATGTGATGAAATAGGACTTCCCGTGTCTTGTCTTAACATTCATTGGACCGCAAATGTCCGAATGGATAAGCTGTAATGGAACTTCGGCCCTTGTGCCAGTTCCAAACGGCTTGCGACAAGTTTTCCCTACAAGACAATGTTCGCAAGTTGACATTTCAACTTTTGAAACATTAGATAGCAAGCCACTTTTGGCAAGTCTATCCATTCTAGTTGGTCCAATATGACCAAGTCTTGCATGCCAACAAATGATTTCAGACTCAGAGTTAGAAGCATTTGTCAAATGAAAACTTTCATTAATGGAAGAAGCATCATCATACATTGTATTTAAAACAATTAATCCATTACAAACATTACCAGAACCAATCAAAGAATTATTACAAACAAGGTCAACATATTGTTTATAGAACCTCCACTCATAATCTAAAGACATTAACATGACCACGGAAACGATATTCCTTCTAATATCTGGATCAAAGAGGACGTCGTGCAATAATAAAGTCCGGCCGTTGTCGAGAACTAGTTTGCATGTTCCGACGCCTTTGACTTCAACACGAGTGTTGTTGCCGACGTATATCCACTTTGTTCCTTGAGTTATCCTTCGATACTCTACGAAGAACCTTCTGTCCTTCGCAACGTGGTCTGTGGCCCCTGAATCAATCAACCAAAAATAGTTAGATTCAGCAAGAAACATGGAACTAGAAACACATATGTAACTAGCCCTACAAGTTACCTTGTCACTTCCATCCGTACACTTACGGGCGAAGTGACCGTACTTGTTGCACTTAAAGCACTTGATCTTCTTTAAGTTTTTCTTCTTTGAGTGCACATTCTTTTGCCACTTTTTGTTCTTAGTCTTCTTTGAGGTTTCCGGTTCTTGCTTTCGTTCGTTCACAAACCTTAAGCGTTTCCGCTTATTTCCTCCATGTGAGGAACTAGCGGCCACGTGCACTTCTGCACTTGGTTTTGCGGCTTGAATCCGCTCTTCCTCGAGTTCGAGGTGTTTCGAAACATCGTTTAAAGTTTTAATGCACTCATTATGAGTGAGGTGCATTTTCATGTTATCTCAGCTATCTGGGAGTGAACGAATGACTGCTTGGATCTGCTGTTCGTCAGACAGCGTAACACCCGCATCCTTTAATTCAGATATAAGATTCGCCATGTGGCGGAGATGCTTTTTCATAGAATGATCTCGCCGCATCTTGTACGAATCAAATTTAATGTTTAAGGAGCGGAGTTTGGTAACCGAAGTTCCACCAAACTTTACTTCTAGCTCAGACCATATGTCTTTGGCTAGATCGAATTCCCGAAATAGACGCATTATGTCATTGTCCATCGCGGACAGTAACGTAATACGTGCTATTTTGTTCTTTCGAGTCCAAGTGTCATAAGCTTCCCGGTCCCTCTTGTGTTGGGCCGTATTACCCAACTCAGGTTCTACCATTATGTTTTGGAGTGTTTCGAGCACATCTTGCTCCTCCAAAACATATTGGATCTTTATTGACCAAAGTTTATAATTGTCGCCGTTGAGCTTTTCACCTTTGTTAAGCTCTGCGACAATATTCTTAGAAGCGGTAGACATTTTCGATTCAAAAAACTGCAAAGAGAATGAAAAACACGATCAAAATTCTATGCATAAAGTTTCGATTCTTTAAACACTTGATAAGTTCCTTGGATGCGTTGAAATGTTACTCTAGAATCGAGAAGTTCACTACGTTCCCAACTACCATCTAGAAGTAACTTTCAAAGTATCCCTCTTACTTATCTCAAGTAAAAAGAAATCAGAAATAATACCCGTATGGTATTAGCAGCGGAAAATCACTTTGAAAAACTTATCTTTCAAAATAGAATAGGTGAGAATTAGCGCAAAGAATTTTTTAACGCAACAATTGCCAAGCCACGAGACATGGGTTAGATAACCATGGCTGGATCGTGGTAGAACTTGGAATTCTAAATTGCGCTATCCCGATTTAAGGACGGGACATAACCTATTTGAAAAACATCTTTTTCCAAAAATTTTGAAAGCACGTTGGCTTATCTCCGTACAGTAGAGCACAACGTCACAAGTACATTGGCTAATCTCCGTAGAGTAGAGCACAATGACATGGCTAATCTCGCATGAAGTAGAGCACTATGGCTAATCTTCAAGGAGTAGAGCCCAATGAAAAACTTCATTAAAACGTTAGTTCCGTATGAACTAGTCGGCACTGTGGTTAGCCCCGTATGGACTAATCGACACATTCGAGTTTGACCAAGGCCATTTGTTACCCCGTATGGGTCATTTGGCAAGTTTGCAATCGACCCAGACCATCTGTCGGATTGGTCGACCAAAAACACAAAATTGGTCGACCAATTTTCGAAATCAACTTCTTCCCGGTCAGGGCCTCTGCCCTGACCGGGGCTTGGCCAAAGGCCGGCCAGGGCCTCTGCCCTGGCCGGCCAGGGGGCCTGCCTCCCTCGGCCAGGGCCGGCCAGGCCCTGGCCTCTGCCAGGGCCGGCCAGGCCCTGGCCTCTGCCAGGGCCGGCCGGCCAGGCCCTGGCCTGAGGCCAGGGTGCTGCCCTGGCCTCTTGCCAAGGCGGCCTGGCCGCTGGCCGGGGCCAGGGCTCCTGCCCTGGCCTCGGCCAGGCCCTGGCCTGAGGCCAGGGCGCCGGCCCTGGCCACTGCCAGGGCCGGCCTGGCCCTGGCAGTGGTCAGGGCTCCGGCCCTGGCCTCTGCCAGGGCCGGCCTGGCCCTGGCAGTGGCCAGGGCGCCGGCCCTGGCCTCTGCCAGGGCCGGCAGGCCGGCCTGGCTGGCAGGCCCTTGGCCAAGGCCGGCCACTGCCGGCCTGGCCTTGGCCAGCCACTGCCGGCCTGGCCATTCGGCGTTGGCCGGCCATGGCCCCTTTGGCCATGGCCGGCCACCCCTTTTGAATGGGGTTGCCGCACTTTCTCCTCCCCCTTGATGGGGTGGTCGCCGATGGTTATTGGCCGTAGCCAACCCCCTCCGCATGGGGAGAGGGGGTGCATGGCCTTCATAGCCCATTTGGCCATGGTGCACATGCACCAAATTTTCCTCTTACCCGATGGAAATAGCTTCCATCATCTTCCTCGATGAAGCACCCGTTCGTCGAAGAAATTAGTTATTTCTTAATGGCCGTGTGCCAAAAATGAATAACGTACTACGTGAACGGTCGGTTCTTCCCGTCACGGAGAGTTCCTACCATATCCGTAATGATAAGAGACCCTAACGTGAAAAGAACAACCGCTGCGTTCTCTCCGTCACGAAGCGTTCCTACTATATCCGTAATAGTAGGAGACCCATTCGTGAAAAAGACAACGACTCGTTCGTAGTTTCGACGGGGCGGTGGATTGACCGGGGCGAACCCATATGGCTCCGATACCAATGAAGGATCCTGTCGAAAACAAAGTTAGGATCGATAATTAAAGTGGAGACTTACGCTTGCGTATGCGGAACGATAGTCTCGGAACTTTGCCTTCGGATTCGCCACGACGGATCGAGTCTTCTCACGAACGGAGTAAGGCTACTAATCCACAATCTAAATCTCTATTTTAGATTAAGAACTTGGAAGGAGGGAGAGGAAATATTTCTGCAGAGCTTCGCTATGAAGAAGATGCATGCATGAATTTCATGCAAAATGTGTAAGGAAAATGGCTACCCTTGGGTCTTATTTATAGCCCCCAAGGTAGTTATTTTAGGGTAAGTTGTTCCTTTGGAACAACTTAATTAAGGTGTACCATGATACATGGCACATTATAAGCTTAAGTTGTACCATATGCATGGTACAACATAAGCTTAAGATATTCCCCCTTTATTAGCCATATGTCGCATGCACTTATGCATATATAATGCGACTTTCCCGCTCATCCAGAGATCCTCTCCGCAAGGGAACAGATTCCCTTTGCACACGACTTCGTGTACGCGACGTTCGAGGTCCGTAATCCCTCGTACATCCCCCACAAGGGTGTACAAACGTCTTCCATATCCAACACATCTCACATGCGCCGAACATCGAGCTTTAAATGCGTATCTTAAGGGGTCGAGCTCAAGACCTTAACCGAGCGCTTGTCGGGAGGCAACTCGACGGTTCTATCTTATTTTTAGTTGAATTTTTCGTTTTATCTTTGTTTTAGATCTTTATTAGTGTTTAGAGTCAAGTGTCAAAGAAAAACCTGATAACGAGCAATATTTTTCATTACAGGAGATGGAGAATAGGTAATCATATGAATGGAGGACAACCATGGCAAAGGAGAGCACTCCAGGGATGCGCTCAAGCTTCAGGAGAAGGAAAAAACTGTCGGGGAGAAGAAAATCCGAAAGTGGATCGAAAACAGAGAGTTAGAGCTGAAAATAGCAGCCCACTCGACCGAGTGAAATTTTCATTCGGTCGAGTGAAGACCCTACTCGGTCGAGCAGGGTACTGATCAGGGAAGATTCTAAAAACCCCTCTCTGTCATTTATATGCTACTCGGCCGAGTGACTTTGTCACTCGTCCGAGTGAATCAGCACTTTCAGCACTTGAAAAGCTCTAAGTGGCCATGTCACTCTGGCGAGTGACTTTGTTCTACTCGCCCGAGTGGGACTTTATCCTCGCATGAGTCGGTACTTTTATGAAATTTTTGAAAATTTAATAAACATGCCACTCGGCCGAGTGACTTATCCTATAAATTCGAAAACTCGCGGCACAAATTCCCAAAATCCCAAAATCTCCCAAATTCATCCCGAGATTTCCCCCATTCGCCCGAACCACCCTTCCGTTCGCCTGAGCCGCACCGACACTCCGCCCGAGTTGGCGACCCTGTGTCGGCCTCCACGTCGATCCCACACTGCCGGCGCTGCTCCCCCATCGCCGATCGTCTGCCATTTAGCCCTATTTCTCCCCTTTTCTCCATTTCTCCATTTCGTAAACCCAATTCCGCCCCGAATCAAAATCAAACTCTATACATATCTATTACTCTTGATTTTACCCCAGATTTATTGATATTCATTGCTAATTTGTCAATTTGTGTTTCAGGATAGCTTGGGGGAGAATCAGGGGCAGATTCAGAGCTTCACGGAGGAGGCGTTTCTCCGCACACATCCACTACTCGCATTCGCGTCGTGCTCAGGTATACTCATTCCTTTTATATTGCACTTCTCATTGTTAGGCATGTCTCACGGCACACATTCCTCCACAGACTAGATCACGTTCACGGGCACCTGCCTCGAAGCAGAAGAGGACCTGCGAGCCTGGCTCTTCCTCCGCTAGAGCGGACTCCCCCGCCACCTAGCCCACCACCACCCACACTTTCGCCTCCTACCGCACCCATTTCACCCCACCAGCACAGGCCGTCCCTACTTTCGACATGATCGGGATCACTTTCAGAGATGATGCACACCTCGTCAGATTTGAACGAATCTCCCATCATTCGATTGTCCCCTCTGGGTTTATGCACATTGCAGATTTTGAGCGCCTAGGGGTGTTTGAAGGCCTGCTCCAGTTGTATGACAATGTGGGGTGGCATGATTTTTTTCGGTGTCAGCGGACACATACGTCCGGCCTACACTTGAGGTCCTTAATTCCATTTGTAGGACACCTGGGGGTTGCTCATTTAGATTGATGGATCGTGAGTGCGAGGTCACCCTTGACATGCTCTGAGCCTATTTTCAGTGGCCCCCCATCTCGAGCCCCGACCGAGCCTATAGTCCCACGCACATCCCCATACCATCATTCGACACTCACGCCTTCTGGACACTTATCACGGGATCACCTCTAGACTTTGACCCTAGCCGGGCCAAGACCTCCGCTATCCTCCACCCATGCCTTCGCATTGCTCAGCGCTTTATGGCGACCACTTTTCTAGCGAGGTATGAGCCCAGGATGATGTTGACGCCTGAGCTTTACATGCTCTATGCGATGACCAGAGCGAGAGCCTTTGAGGTAGCTAGAGACGCCTTACTCCCTACCGTTCAGATTGACATAGCTAGTTGGTACGTAGACCGCATTATTATCTCTGTCGGCGCTAGGACGCCTATCTGTTGCGGCGGTCTGATTACCCTTCTGGCTCCCATGTATGGGGTTGACCTCCCAGCCAGTTTGCTACGACCCCCGGGCCACACTTCACTTTCAGTTGATGTTATGGTCCGCATGAGGATGTTGCGTCCTCATGGTCAGCACCACTGGGTCTGTCTGCACGATCCGTTTGGTGCAGATTACATGGTGCTTCCGAGCCCTGCTCGGACCCACATTGGACCTGCATGAGGGGTGCGGATTCCAGCAATGGACCTCCTCATCCCAGCTGCGTACGTGCTAGAGCCTGAGGGCGCTCAGTAGGAGCCCCTTCTTCCACCTCTAGACCCCGAGATCCCGATCCCTCAGCCTGCACCTGATTTGACCGCTCCTCCCGACACTTCTGTCCACACTTCTGTCAGTGTTGGGAGCACACTTGTTGAGTCCACCACCGTCACCACCACCTTTGTGTCGCTGGCCATTGATCCCATTTCATATGTGAGTTTTGAAAGCGCCCCACCACTATTCTTGAGCGAGGTGAGCCTTCCTTTGTTTCAGCAGCTGAGACCCTGTCCTCACCTGATTTTTCGACCGCTGGGAGTCCTTTTCTGTAGATCTCATGACCTCCCCAGTCGTCGACACTTCCGTCCCAACTGCCGATGTCTTCACCAAGAGTGTCGTGATGTCTGGCCCTATTTCTATGTCAGCGACCTCTTTGCCCTTCTTGCCCTCTGTCACCGCTTCTGATTCTACTGCTGCTCACACTTTTCAGAGCATTCCTGCATCTCAGCCTTCCACTGAGGCTGAGCGTCTTTTAGTGAGCACAGCCCCACAGCCCCACCACGTAGTGGCACAACTAGTCTACGGTAGCCGTGCTAGGTAGCCCTGATCCCTGCTTGTTTGACCCTCTGCCCCACCTCCCCCCAACACCCTAGTTCAGCACCTGTGTGCTCTATAAGGGTCTGTCAGTGGGCTCAGAGGAGATTTTCGGGCCCTCTTCGCTACCATTGGCATTGTGCAGTCTCGCGTCGCTCTACTCCCTGGTATTAAGGCTAGCCTGAACCAGATTCTTGCGCGACTGTCACAGCTCCCACCTGTCGCTGCCTGTCCCATTTCATAGCAGCTTCCACCACCACCGCCCCCACCATAGGACGATGCTGGTGCTCCACCACCTGCTTAGGCACACACTAGATGCCTTCCATTTTTTTCCGCTGCTGTGATTGTTATTATCATTTTTTACCGATTTTACGCACCTCCTCCCACACACATCTTGGCCACTTTTTGCTCATATTTGTCTATATCATCTGGGAGAGAGGAGGTATTTTTGGGACAGTTATATTGCACCATCTTGATCTCTGCATACGTCACTTGCATATCCATCTCATTTTTCTTTCATTTTCATCATTTATCATGCATGCATCCTCACCCACTCCACCCATATCTTATCTCTCCTTGTGCCACCCTTAGCACATTGAGGACACTGTGCAGTTTAGCTTGGGGGAGTGAGTGTCTCATGCACTTTTCATTTTCTTCATTTTTACTTTCTTTTTCCACCTTTCTTTATTTTACACTTATTATCACCCTCTTTTTCATGTTTTTTCTCATGCATCACGTTTTCTTATTTTTGTGTGTGCTACATATGTATAGTAGTTCTTATTTTCCTTTATCTTTATTTCTTTTATCCTTTTGACTAGAGATGAATTTTCCGTGATGACGATGACCTGGAGCTAATTTACTTTTATATGCATATTCTCTTGTCATGCCATCATTTTTATTTCAGATATCATATGATGTACTTTGCTATGCATTCGAAATAGTAACCTGCACCTTCATTATATGAGTGTGAATGAAATTCCACCATTAGTTGAGTCCGATGATTTATATAGTATGTTTTTCATGGAAACCACACCAAGCTTCACGCATTGATTGCCTATATTTGGAGTACTGCTTTGTTGTCTGCTATCACTTCTTTATGCATGAAAATTGTACGCTTGACTTTAAGGTTAATTGAATGTATGCCATTTTGATACGAATGGATTAGTTTACTTTCTGAAATCAAACTGAGTAAATTATATTACTCTGCTGAAAGTTGTCGTGCACATTCTAAAGAGTGAACTGAGCGTTGCATATTTTTCTTTCTCCACATATCTTGAACATCATTTCTATACTTAAAATCATTGGTGAATCTCCCTTTAGCAATTCTTATATTGGCATCTTCCCCCTGCTATATATTCCAAGCTCCAACACCCCAAAATCAAAAAGGACAAAATACATGTATATCTCTCTATCTTTTGATTTGGGATTGTTATTGTGTATATGAGTTTCAAAACAAGAAAAGAAAGAAAGAAAAAGAAAAAAAGAGAAAAAGAAAAAGAAATACGAAAAAGAAGTTCTTACATGATCCCATTTCTTTCCTTCTTTCTTCCCTCTTTTATTTTTATTTTTCTTGGAGCTACAAAAATGGGGAAAAGTTGTATTGTTCCATTTGATGCCACCACGTTTATAGATAAGCTTGGGGGAGAGGATCCAATGATGTGTAAGAGAGTGACTACTTGTCTGTGCATGACAACCTAAGCTTGGTAATTTTCTATACTCAGGGAGATTACTAGAAGTATTACGAAGTCCACGATTTGAAATTTGGTATGCATTTCATGAAAACCACTTCTTTCTATTATTATTGCTCCATATTGTGTGATACTTCTTATACTCAAAATAGAAAGCGATCAATTGAAAAGTGTGCAATCTATGATTATGTATATTACTTTGAATGCCTCAGACGATGCTAATTCTAGAATGACTTCATATTTTATACCGTTTTGATATTCTTGAGTTTCTATATCGAATGCACATTCATATATGATCATGATATCGAGATAAAAACCTTTGGCATGTTATTATTCATTGTATGCTATTTGAGTATGCAGCTCCATGTCCTGAGAAAATGATCTAGCACCTCCCTCTTCGTTTTATTTTCTATCTACTTTTTTCCTTTTTCCTTATTTTTATCCGCCGGGTTCGCCTTTTTACTCGTCTTCCTCGAGGATGAGTAAAGGTAAGGTTGGGGGATTTTGATCTCTCCTTATTTTACATCTTTTTTCTGCATGTTTTCATGTCATTTCGATCGTCCATAATGTATTTTTCACGATTATTCGACGATATCACGTTGCTTTTCACTATTTCTTGTTTTTGTCGTATTTCAGGAAATATGGAGCGATCTGGAGCAAAAATGAGATCAAGGGACTTTCACGCACACCGGAGCGTTGCCCACGGCCTTATTGGGGAGCTAGCAGTGCTAGATAAGGTGCGGAAGAAGAAGAAGTTCGAAAGAATCGACAAGGAGGCGAAGAGGAGAAGAAAAGAGCCCAGAAACAGCTCACTCGGCCGACCAGTGCATTCATTTGGCCGAGTGAAGGAGAGCGTTCGGCCGAGTGAAACGGATACATGATCGCCTAAAATCAAAGTTCACTCAACCGATCAAGAAAACCCACTCGGCCGAATGGATAAGCCCACTTGCCGAGTCTGACAGGGATTTTCGCCCAAAAATCATTTGACTTAATGAAATTTGGAGAAGACCCACTCGGTCGAGCAAGAAAGCTCACTCGACCGAATGAAGAAGTCCCCCACTCGGTCGAGCAAGAAAGGTCACTCGGTCGAATGAAGAAGTCCACTCGCCCGAGTGTGACAGGTTGACAGACCCCCAATTTTCCCAGTTTCTCTGTTTTTCTTTAGGTTTGTCACTCGGCCGAGTGGCATGTTCCACTCGACCGAGTAGCGCAGTCCAACTGTGTCGCGAATTAGGGTTTTTGGCTAGCCAGGTGCAAATCTGTCAGGAATTTATGGACGATTTTGACTTGTATTTAAGGCTAGTTTTAGGAGAGACTTGAAGTTAATTTTGACAGCTATTCTTAATGTAATTCTCAGCTAGAGATCAAAGACACTCAATTTGGTTTGTTTTTCTTGTCAAAATTTCTAGTTTTATGAATTGTTTTCTCTCTACAATGAATTGTGCTATGATATTATTTGTTAATTCTGAGATTACTATGATGAATTGTGAGTAGCTTCGTTATTCTAGGGCATGGGGATGAACCCTATGGACCCGTTCCTAGAATTATGATGAATGAATTGAATTGTTGCTAGGATTGACGTAAGGTTAGGTTGTGATTGATTTACTACGAATAGCAAGAAATTTCCATTGAATGGGGTTTGCAAGAGATTGGATTTCAATCGATGGGAAGGCCTAGATATTCGATTAAGGTTTATAATCGAGATTCTCTAGACTTGGTTTGCAAGAGATTGGACCAAAGCTAGGATTTTTATTATAAATCTATATCTATATTCGTTTGCAAGAGATTAGACGAATACGAACTATCATAACCTAGATCGTAGCTCGAGTTTGCACGAGAGTGGGCTCGAGGTGCAATTGGACGATGATGTCGATCTTCATGCTAGTTTCTTAGGTTAGGGTTTGCACGAGAGTGGGCCCTAATCTAGGTTGCTATAAACCGGCAATAGCGCGAGAGCATGAGCTTGGTTCTCTATTCAGTTACAACTAGTTCACCTTAATTCAAGCCTTGCAACATTGAGATTTATGATCCACAAGGATAAGTGACGATCCGTAGTGGGGATTTCCTAGCCCTAGACGCTGTTATTATATAGAATTCTATTTTTAATTTGAAAGACAGTGACATTATTATCCAAACCATTCCATTCTACCATCGATAGCTAGGTGATAAAGATAGAGTACTGTCATTTGTCCTCACTATGTTCGATACCGGCTTGCTACTTCTCCGTGCGCTTGCGGTAAGACTACAGTCGTTTTCCGGGTGTATATCCGGACGCAATCAATGTCCAGTGACGGTCTCTATAGGGCCTGATGATATGCATGTGGTCAACCACACCAAGAGTCAAGCGTGTGGGACTTGGAGGGGTCACTAGATCATCGCGAAGATCAATACCAAGCATGCATGCAAAAATCGTGAAAAATCTGCCATAGCAGATATCGGTCGCGTGGTATACGTAGTCGGTCTGAATCAGGCGATGACACAGCCAGTGGGCTACGTCAGAAAGTACAAAGGGGGTGGCGGGAGCCGTCTGGGTGGAAGCGCATCGGTCGGGTCATTCCCATCAGATGGGAAAGCTTGGGTAGGAACATGGTCCCGACCTCTGGCCTTCAAAAGATGGTCATGATGAGGTGACGCTTGCGTAACGAAGGCAGGGATGCACGATGCATGATGCCTTCGCCCGGCTCGGTCGGTAGTGGTCCAAACCGAAAATATGATGCCAGAAAGCTGGAGCATCGAAAGGGCCAAAGTCGTAGTCTGGGGAGAAGGCGGCTCGGGGGTCAGGAATGGTAGGGAAATGAAAGTGTGCATGGATCATCTCGTATGTGATCGTGAAATCATGATCCATAAGACGGAAAGTGATGCCATCGCCCGCAGGGGTGCATGCGATGGAGCTCAAGGCCTCTAAGGTGAGGTGTATGTATGTGGGGGCGTGGACACCTAGGAGACGATCGAAGCCGATCGAGCGGTACAACTAATGGACTCCTTGCAGGAGTCCAAGGGAGCAGAGGGTAGGGACGTCTATGAAAAGAGTAGGGACGAGACAACGCTGCGAGATCCTAACGAAGCGCTCGCGGTGCACGTCATCATGAAAAGTGATCCCGTAAGTCTGTACACGTGGCAGTAAAGTCTCGATGGTGGTGGCAGGGTGGGACGAGACAGTGGGTGCAGTGGTAGGGATAGGTGCAGAGGTGTCACGCCCCGCTTCCCAAAAACATGGAGGCGAAGCGTGAGAAGGTCCGCACGGACTTGAAGCTGCAAAGCCGCAAGTCCGTTAAGCGTCAAATAAAACGAAGTAGCAGGTCCCTGTAATGTGACTCAGAACAACAATAATAATAATAGCAAAAGAGGCGAATAATAAAGCATTCATCCAACTCATAGTCCAACAAAAGTCCACAACCAGAAATGCCACCGGCAACAAAAGAGTCAAAAGTACAAGGCCCAGCATGGCCAAAGGAAACTAACAAAACGGTGCTACTCACCGACAACCACAGCTAACAAAAAAGTACGGATGATCTCTAAGATTGATCACCTGTATCTTCGTACTCTACGTCACCAACGGGCTCAGGCACGAACTCCACGAACTCGTCACCCTCCGCAACTATCTCTGGCTCAGCAACTAACATGCGTCACCCAAAGAGAAGGGGCACATGTCAGCAAATCTAAAAAGACTTGTGCAAGGAACTATGAAAGAAAGGTAAAACAACCTAACAGTTCTAAAGTAAAGTATGACATGGATATAAAGTGACAAATGACATGGCATGGCAATTATACAAGTAAAAGACAAGTACTGGAATTGTAATCACGTCGTGCACAGAGATTCCGTCCTTTGGCTAGAGTGGCTGTACGGGCCAACTCTTACACTCAAGTGACCGTTTATCCCTACCCCTCCACGTGTGTCGAGCCAGGGCATTACCCCCGAACACGGAATGCTCGCTTCTGGATCACGAGCCAGGAAGTGTTTTTAACACGGATGGCGTAGGGTTATGCCCGCATAACGGGTGCCTAGCCGGTAACATGGAAACATGGATTTTATAAGTAGTGTAGCGTGTGCTACGATGCAAGTTTAACTAGGATGACATGTACGATGCAATGCATGGCAGTTAACAAATCAAATGCGTACAGTTAAGAAATTTAAACATGACAGATATCATTACATAACTGATATGGCAAGGTGTCGGATCTAGCTTCGTTGTCAAGCTAGATCACAAGGTTGCGCCTGGATCGCTATCATTTCACGATCTAGTCTCTTTCACGCTAGTACGGAAAATTGGCCTAAAGACATGGCCTAAAGAAAAGTTGGCAAGTTTCACTTGCCTGATCCTGAAGTTCTTGGTGTCGACGAGTCCCTACAGAAAGCGCATACGTTTTCTGCGTTATCGGATTACGATATCAGTTAAGTGGAAAAAATAACTTGTTTTAGTAACTAGCATCTTATCCCAATAATTAATAAAAGTTTACTTCCAGTGTGAGTTACTGTTCATACTAACACTACATGTTGTTACTAATTCACTAACTTTACCACTTCATTAACACGTTATTTAAAAGTAACACTGTCTTCAAAAGAACAATTCTAACTAACTAACATCCATTTGCATTTCATATAACCAACTAACAACTAACACCCCTAACCCTAACTAGCATGACATTAACATCAACTAAAACTAATGGGCATGAAGAACATAACACAGTTTATATTACAAACTCTTATATTAATCTAAAAATCTCAACTAACTAAAATTATTGCAAGCTTATACAATTTTTGAAGCACAATCTACGTTTTATTTTATTTTTGAAACCATTGCACCAACATGGTTTTCAACAGGATGTTTAAAAGAGGCTGTGAGAAATAGGACTTAGGCTAAAAAAACACATAGATCTGTGCATGCCCAAACATACAGCAACCAACAAGAAATGACATCCCAACATCAAAACGTGCTGTAGATAAAACTAACATATAGTCCTAAAATATATATCAACAATCCTTAATAATTGATCTAACAAACAACAACATCACTCCTTTCATTAAAAACCAATCCGTATATTGAACCCTAACAGGATTAAACCACATGCTAACCTCTAGCTTCGATAGTAAAACATGCAGTATGTCTATCCTAACATCCCACCTAAATATCAATCATAACATGTAGTGATAAAAACCAATTGTAACTAACCCTATCAGTTCATTAAAACAACCACTGTTAACAGTTTAAAAAGCTAAGCTAACCTCATGTAGCTTTGTTCTCTGTCGTTATATGCAGGTGGAGGAGCGAGGAGAGCGCCGGCGGGGTGATCCGAGATCGCGGGTGGCGGCTGCGGGCAGCTGCAGCAGCTGCTGCTGCTGCGGGTCGCAGCGGGGAAGAACAGCGCTGCGACGTTGGCGGAGGGGATGGCAGCGCCGCGGCAGCGGGCTGGGACACGGCGGAGATGGGTCGGAGAGCGCTACGCGAGGGTGAGCTGCGTTGCGAAATAAAATAAGGCGGCGCTCGCGTTTGTGTTTGCTGCAAAAAAACAAACCTAGGTTTCCTATTAATATAGGTGGGACTGGCATCACGTGGGAGAGGTGGTCAAGGGTTTTAGGTTAGTGTTTTCTTTTTTTTAATAAACAAGACTTAAAAGCCCAATGAAAAGCTTTGTTGGGGTTTTAAATAGAACCACACGTGAGTTGTTAGGATATAAGTGGAGAAAACAAATAGGTTAGTATTAAAAAAAAATCTTGGCTTCATGTGATTCTTTTCAAAACGTTTGGAAAACATTGTTTTTTTTTTATTTATTAGGCATTGATTTCATAAGACCCCATTGCCTACAACCAACCGTAGGGATATTCTAATGATTAGAGTTTTTTAAAAATTTTAGTTAAGAAATGATAAAATTATAATTAATAAGATTATTACAAGCTTACCCCCGGCGTCCAAAAATTATAAACAAGATACCGGAACGATCGCGTCTCCGAGAGGGTCATGAATACGGGGTTCGGTCATGCGTCGGAACTACGGAATTACAATAATAAAACCAAATACGGAAATACGCACACAAATCAACATACGCACAAGAAAACGTACGACCAGAAGTGGCCGTTACAAGAGGTGATGGGTGTAGTAGTGGTGGGGATTGGTGCAGTAGTGTTGAGGATGGTGGTGGTGGTGATAGGTGCGGTAGTGGTGGGGATAGGCGTGATAGTGGGGAGGCAAGGGCGACGTGTGGGTCGGGAAGAGGAGGCGCCAGGAGTCGGCCTCTTCCCACGAATGGGAGGGGTAGCGGCTCCTCTAGTGCGGACCATCGTGAAGATGGCAATATGATGCGTCGGTATAAAATAAATAAATAGAGAAAAGAGTGTATCGACTGAGCGAGCACGACAAAAATCTCCCCAAGCTAATCCCGGTAGTGGCCCCTGATGTAGGCATGTAACGCCCCGCTTCCCAAAAGACGCTGGAAGCGAGAACGTTACACGGCCCGCTTGAACTGGAGCGGTGAAGCTCAAGTCCAATAAGCGTCTGTGATAAAAACACAGAAGAGGTCCTTGCATTTGCGTATCAGAACAATCAGAACATTCAAAGGTAAATGCCACATCCAGATATATAATGCGTACACGAAATTACAAGACAAGCCACAGCAGGGCCAAAAAGAACTACAACAACACACTAATCCTACTACAAGGAACTAAACTAAAACTCAAAGCAGTGACGAAGGCCCTAGTCTTCCGCAGAAAGCGGCTCAGCATCTACGACCAACTCTGGCTCTCCGAGCCAGGCGTCACGTACGAATCCTCCGGGTACTCAAGCGTTGAATCTGACATACATCCACAAACAATGAATGTATGTCAGCAAGGTCTGCAAGGAAAGATTAGCATCCCAAGGCAAGATGTACAAATAATATGAATTTAAGAAGAATTTAATAGTTAAAAGAAATGACTGCAGCAATTTAATATTGGCAAATATATTGAAACGGAAACAACATCCCTGACATGCAGTTCTAAACAGTTGCAAGAATAAATTTAAGATTTCCTCCGAGTCCATTAGCATTTCAATCATCAGGATGACCAAGTTAGCGTTGCAAGTTTTCATGTCAAGAGTTAGCATTCTAATCTAGGGTTCTCACCTTTAGGTCGTGATGAGAAGGTCGTTCCTCTCACGGGGGCTTACCGTGATTGACACTAACCCACCGCGTCGGGTGGTGCTTTTGAGGAGAGTACCTTTCATACGCCCAGTGGCCGCTCAACCCTAACCCCACCCAAAAGTTTTGCCGGAACACGAGCCGGCCTAGTCGACTCACACGACATCACGATATCACGATACTGCCTTCGAGGCGCACGATTTCACGATGTCATAATTGTTAAACATTCAAAAATGTCCAGAAAAGTTATGTACCAATTTAACAATGTCATCTTTCCATTTGTACAACATCTTCAAACATTAAGAGGGGGTTGCCCGACATTTACAATAATTTAACGAGAGTGTTGAACATGTGGGTTGAACGAACAGGTTGCGAAAACTAGTTTTCTTTGCCAATGTTTAAGGTTGAACAATATCAGGTTATATGTCCAACAGCCACATTTTAGTCTAGAACATTATGGAGATAATTCCAAGTGTCATTTTACGTGCAGTTTTCAAGATATGCAGATTTAATTAAAAAAAATGACGCAAATAATCATTAAACTTCACAAATTCATATTAATTGCACACTTGCTTGTTTCCGGTGTTTTTGGGTGTCCACGGGTCCGTACGGAAGGCGCGGACGTTTTCTGCGTTACGGATTTCAATATCAGATTAAAAGAAAAATAACTGTTAACCAACTAACTTATCTCATCCAATTACTATATATACACTAATAACTAAAAATATTGTTTCTATCGCTAATGCTTCCAATTTCTTATAGGAATTATTAGAACCCCATCTCATTAGTTATGCTCCAGTATCTTTATAGACATTAATGGTTCTGAAAAAAAACTGTGATATTTGATATCATCACTGTCATTACCTACATGAAGGGGGGTTCCAAAGACAATGTTTTACATGTAACTTCATATTTGCACTAACCTATACTTAGTTATAAGTGAAATAATCAACCTGCTTCTGAAGCCCACATCATGAATTCACCACTTAAAAACATGCAGCTCTTTTAAAAATAAGGGGCACTGTTTTCTTTATATTAAGAAAAATCTCCAACTATTAACATACCAACCCTAACTAAATATATTAGTAACAATATTACCAACTAACATCTAACCTTAGCAAAAAAACATGCTGTGGAGTTAATACTCATATTTAACCAAAGAAATGATCATCACATGTAACAAAATATCAGTTATGAAATTAACCCTGTTTCAAATAACTAACCAACCCAAGTGATGCACAGATCATTTTATAAAACTAATAAATATTAAGCTAACTTATTATATAACTAACAGGGTATGAATTTATATAAAAAGAAAACAGTTTTATAACAACAAACAACTAATAACCCATAACAAATGGCATAACCCAAACCTTGACTAATATGATAATCACAACAATCAACCCTAACTGAAATACTTATCCTAATAATTAAAACAAGGCTAACCTCTACTGTAACCTCTGCCTTAGGTGCAGGTGGGGAGGAGAGAAGCTGACGGAGACGTGGGTGGCAGAGGAGATCGCGGGGATACGCTGGGTGTCAACGAGCGTGATGGCGCCGCCGTGGGAGGCTGCTGCGAAGAGTAGCAGCTGCTGCCGCTGGGCGCTGCACAGTCGCTGCTGCACCTGGAGGATGCCGGCGAAGGATCCGATGGACTGGAGGCGCATCACGGCGGGGACGCCGGCGTGGGAGGCCGGAGTAAGGGTCGGGCGGTGATGATCGGTCGCCGTGCGAGGGTTAGGGTCGGAGGAGAAAGGTGATAGCGGCGCTGGGAAATTCTTTCCCATGGGTGCGAAAGTTGCAGCGATGGGAAATCTATGTGCGTGAATGAAAGGAGTAGGGCGGCGCTACGATGTTTGCTGGAGGAATAAAGCCCTAGGTCAACAAATAAATAGAGGTGAGGAGCTGGTCACGTGGGAAAAAGGGTCCTAGGTTTAAGATTTGTTAATAATAGTTGTTTCCTTTTTCCTTTTTTTTAATTAATCTGTTTTTTTAAAGCCCAACAAACAGGCTGTGTTTGTGTGGATACGTGGTTCGGCCATGTATCAAATTAGTGGGCTAGGTCAAGGTTTTCAAAGAGGAAAGATTATTAAAGTTTTGTTAACAAATCCTATATGAAAGATTCCCTTTCATTTTGTTTTTTTTTTGTTTTATAAAAAACGTAGTTGTGGAAACCGGTTGGAAAATCTAAGGGTATTAGTCTAACAGGGACTTAATCATAAGGGTTTATAAGAAAACTTTAATTCTCAAAGAGTACTCCTGTAACATAACTTTGAAAGGAAAGTTAAAACATTAATAAATCTTAATAATCCGATTTTTATAGTTTCGCCCTTAGGCATCCAAAAATTAAAAGGAAAATACCGGGGTGTTCGCGCCTTCGAGACGATCGTGAATATGGGGTATGGTCGTGCGTCAGAACTACGGAATTACAACAATAAAATCAAATACGAAAATACGCACACAAATAAACATACGCACAAAATACGTTCGACCAGAAGTGGCCGTTACATCCTACCCACCTTAAAAATGATTCCGCCCTCGGAATCTTATCGGCTAAGACACCGGGAAACGTAAGGGCAACGCTCGTACCTCCTTGTTTAACGCATACACCATATCAATTAGCCTGCCATAACCAATTAGTAATACTAATATCAACACCACTAGTATTACTATTGATAATACCAATCAACTTCTATGCTAATAGCAGTAACAACACACGTACATACATTACTAGTTACATATTAACATAACACGCTTAATATAATATCATCCTACAAATACAATCCAACCAAAACTATACTTCGGTGAATAGTAACACTTTACTACACCACTACATCAATTTACACACTCACATTATTACCAACACACAATACGTTATCATATATCCTATACACTCACTATCTATAATGATATAGTACCATATGTCACTTACACATACCACTAACACATAAACACAATTATTCTTGGTCTATTAATACTTCAATCGTACAATCAATTTTACATATCGCATATTACCATATACACATTATAATATAAATCATTACATGTATATACATGCACGTAATACTTACACCATACACAGCCTTACTCATATCACTAGGGTCATAGTAATCTACCCATCTTAGGATCAAGTCCGTCCTCAGACTTCCTCAAAATATGAGTGAGCGGACTTAGACGCTAAGGTCATTCTATCCCAGTCATACATACATTATAATCCAGCAATACACATCCATATGCATATACTTACTCATATATCACACATTTTCAAGTACTTTATACATGCATTCATTTCGCATACAGATACCTACTTACTCTACTACACGCCTATCTTGTATCTATGTAGGACAAATATACACACACCTGTATATACAACCATGGTAGTTTACATAGGGCTAGAATACTATTACATACATCTATATACGTAGTCACAAACATACGACTATACATACTTCCTGGTATACACATGCTCACACATCTCCCCGTAGGGGTAATACGATATAACAATCTTACTATACATCAAAACACACTTATTCATACAATATATATACACACACACCTATGACTAACCACATACATATATACGTACGAGCACACGCCAGACATACCAATATATAAATCACACAATAAATCTGCACACACAACTATACGTACACCTATTATCATTACATCTAACATGCACATCACGGTATTAATATATAATTACAACCATTAACAAGTACGACTAAGGTATATATACTCCTTGTAACTAGCCAAAACCAAATCAATCACGCTCAGGTATTCCTATAGTGATATAGCTAATCGCTTGCCTAAGTGTAAATACGCTTACTAATCTATACTCGACTATATACATATACATCACAAAGTACTATACATGCACATATGACACAATAGACAATCACACCATACTAGCATATTAAGGCAACACACTTATACATAACGGATACGTAGAGATTCACACACATAGGTCCACACCCACTATCTATATACATATACCACAACCACACTTCAATCCATGCTAACGGTCTCACTAAGCAATGATAAGCACTAATGTGGTAACTAAGGAATATGGTAGGATTCGGAGTTGAATAAGGCAAGAGTTAATGTTGTGATGGACGGTTCCGAATATGGGATGGATTAGAGCGTAGTTTGGTTGGGTGACATAAAATATTTATGAACCAAGGTAAGAAGATAAGGATGATGTGTGTGAAAATAATAACATCGTAAGATAGCGAACATATGGTATAAGTTAAAATATAAAATGTGATTAGTCCAATAATAGGTGAAGAGTAATATGGGCATAGTGATGTAGTGCTTATTTTGTAAATGGAAATAGGTTTGTAAAAGAGAATTTCTTTTTTTTTTTCTTTTTTTCCTTTTTTAAAAAAATATTTGAAGACAGTGACTATAAAACTGACACACAGGATTTTGAAGTTCTATTTAACTTAGTAAGGTATTTTTTAAATAAAAAATGTATAGGAATGACTGTTTTTGAAATATATTGGCAAGAAAAGATGATATTTTGAACTAGCAAAATAGAAATAAAGGTCCTTTTTTTTCTTAAAGGAATTTCATTACATGAGGAAAATCGAGTGGCTATTTATGCAAAATAGAAGTGCGGATGATGTATGTTGGAAAATAGCTATAAGATGGTAACTAAAGATCGTGTCAGAAAAGTTTCATAATCATGGTTGGGCTTAAGTCGACCGAAGTGTAGAAGATATAAGTAAAAGTTTTCGAAAGAATTTTAAACTTAGCGAAGAATTCAAATAATGAAATATCGAAACACTTTTTAGAAGGAGAGGTTCAAGGTTAAAGATGGCGGATCTGAAGAGTTTATGTGAATCGAAGACAAGAAATATGTTTGACAATTGAAACGTAAGGACGACTAAAAGGTAACTCCGCGAATACGCTACGATGGCTTTCTACGATCAGTAACATGGAAGTGTAATGATTAGAAAAAGATAAAAATCAGGGGAAGAATAATCATTGGGTGACTAAGGTTTAGCACTAAGGTTCTTCAACGAATTAGACTGCGATAGGAAAGCCGAGGCATTGGTTCGCTGAGGATCGAGATCGAGATCATATCTATAGATCTGGAATATTCTACGCTTCGAAGTCCACTTCATTGCAGGCTTCTCCGGTTCGACTTGCACGGATACGACGATCGCTACGTTCGGTTGGGCCCTAAATTCGATAAGTCTAAGCGAACGACTAACGAACTTAAAAGTCTAATAAGGTCCGAGCTGGACGATCAGTCGATGGGGTGACTCTCAAGATGATAATACTAAGTCGTGGCAGGGGTGTCTAACTAATGACCACGAGCATCTAACTAACTCTTCCTATCACCCTGACATTGAGTTCCTATTGTGCTGAGACAAGGCATTCGAGTAATTTTGCGTACGAACTAATTCTGGAAGTTTTGGCTAATGAAAGTGTTCTCATTGTTCTGAATTTCGCAGTTGCAGGACCTGCATGGGCCACCACTAAAACCTGTAACGCCCCGCTTCCCAAAAGACGCTGGAAGCGAGAACGTTACACGGCCCGCTTGAACTGGAGCGGTGAAGCTCAAGTCCAATAAGCGTCTGTGATAAAAACACAGAAGAGGTCCTTGCATTTGCGTATCAGAACAATCAGAACATTCAAAGGTAAATGCCACATCCAGATATATAATGCGTACACGAAATTACAAGACAAGCCACAGCAGGGCCAAAAAGAACTACAACAACACACTAATCCTACTACAAG
This sequence comes from Scilla litardierei, assembly GCA_030789695.1. NCBI lineage: Eukaryota > Viridiplantae > Streptophyta > Magnoliopsida > Asparagales > Asparagaceae > Scilla > Scilla litardierei. The sequence continues at coordinate 111,549,514 of CM061134.1, forward strand.
GAACTAAACTAAAACTCAAAGCAGTGACGAAGGCCCTAGTCTTCCGCAGAAAGCGGCTCAGCATCTACGACCAACTCTGGCTCTCCGAGCCAGGCATCACGTACGAATCCTCCGGGTACTCAAGCGTTGAATCTGACATACATCCACAAACAATGAATGTATGTCAGCAAGGTCTGCAAGGAAAGATTAGCATCCCAAGGCAAGATGTACAAATAATATGAATTTAAGAAGAATTTAATAGTTAAAAGAAATGACTGCAGCAATTTAATATTGGCAAATATATTGAAACGGAAACAACATCCCTGACATGCAGTTCTAAACAGTTGCAAGAATAAAGTTAAGATTTCCTCCGAGTCCATTAGCATTTCAATCATCAGGATGACCAAGTTAGCGTTGCAAGTTTTCATGTCAAGAGTTAGCATTCTAATCTAGGGTTCTCGCCTTTAGGTCGTGATGAGAAGGTCGTTCCTCTCACGGGGGCTTACCGTGATTGACACTAACCCACCGCGTCGGGTGGTGCTCTTGAGGAGAGTACCTTTCATACGCCCAGAGGCCGCTCAACCCTAACCCCACCCAAAAGTTTTGCCGGAACACGAGCCGGCCTAGTCGACTCACACGACATCACGATATCACGATACTGCCTTCGAGGCGCACGATTTCACGATGTCATAATTGTTAAACATTCAAAAATGTCCAGAAAAGTTATGTACCAATTTAACAATGTCATCTTTCCATTTGTACAACATCTTCAAACAGTAAGAGGGGGTTGCCCGACATTTACAATAATTTAACGAGAGTGTTGAACATGTGGGTTGAACGAACAGGTTGCGAAAACTAGTTTTCTTTGCCAATGTTTAAGGTTGAACAATATCAGGTTATATGTCCAACAGCCACATTTTAGTCTAGAACATTATGGAGATAATTCCAAGTGTCATTTTACGTGCAGTTTTCAAGATATGCAGATTTAATTAAAAAAAATGACGCAAATAATCATTAAACTTCACAAATTCATATTAATTGCACACTTGCTTGTTTCCGGTGTTTTTGGGTGTCCACGGGTCCGTACGGAAGGCGCGGACGTTTTCTGCGTTACGGATTTCAATATCAGATTAAAAGAAAAATAACTGTTAACCAACTAACTTATCTCATCCAATTACTATATATACACTAATAACTAAAAATATTGTTTCTATCGCTAATGCTTCCAATTTCTTATAGGAATTATTAGAACCCCATCTCATTAGTTATGCTCCAGTATCTTTATAGACATTAATGGTTCTGAAAAAAAACTGTGATATTTGATATCATCACTGTCATTACCTACATGAAGGGGGGTTCCAAAGACAATGTTTTACATGTAACTTCATATTTGCACTAACCTATACTTAGTTATAAGTGAAATAATCAACCTGCTTCTGAAGCCCACATCATGAATTCACCACTTAAAAACATGCAGCTCTTTTAAAAATAAGGGGCACTGTTTTCTTTATATTAAGAAAAATCTCCAACTATTAACATACCAACCCTAACTAAATATATTAGTAACAATATTACCAACTAACATCTAACCTTAGCAAAAAAACATGCTGTGGAGTTAATACTCATATTTAACCAAAGAAATGATCATCACATGTAACAAAATATCAGTTATGAAATTAACCCTGTTTCAAATAACTAACCAACCCAAGTGATGCACAGATCATTTTATAAAACTAATAAATATTAAGCTAACTTATTATATAACTAACAGGGTATGAATTTATATAAAAAGAAAACAGTTTTATAACAACAAACAACTAATAACCCATAACAAATGGCATAACCCAAACCTTGACTAATATGATAATCACAACAATCAACCCTAACTGAAATACTTATCCTAATAATTAAAACAAGGCTAACCTCTACTGTAACCTCTGCCTTAGGTGCAGGTGGGGAGGAGAGAAGCTGACGGAGACGTGGGTGGCAGAGGAGATCGCGGGGATACGCTGGGTGTCAACGAGCGTGATGGCGCCGCCGTGGGAGGCTGCTGCGAAGAGTAGCAGCTGCTGCCGCTGGGCGCTGCACAGTCGCTGCTGCACCTGGAGGATGCCGGCGAAGGATCCGATGGACTGGAGGCGCATCACGGCGGGGACGCCGGCGTGGGAGGCCGGAGTAAGGGTCGGGCGGTGATGATCGGTCGCCGTGCGAGGGTTAGGGTCGGAGGAGAAAGGTGATAGCGGCGCTGGGAAATTCTTTCCCATGTGTGCGAAAGTTGCAGCGATGGGAAATCTATGTGCGTGAATGAAAGGAGTAGGGCGGCGCTACGATGTTTGCTGGAGGAATAAAGCCCTAGGTCAACAAATAAATAGAGGTGAGGAGCTGGTCACGTGGGAAAAAGGGTCCTAGGTTTAAGATTTGTTAATAATAGTTGTTTCCTTTTTCCTTTTTTTTAATTAATCTGTTTTTTTAAAGCCCAACAAACAGGCTGTGTTTGTGTGGATACGTGGTTCGGCCATGTATCAAATTAGTGGGCTAGGTCAAGGTTTTCAAAGAGGAAAGATTATTAAAGTTTTGTTAACAAATCCTATATGAAAGATTCCCTTTCATTTTGTTTTTTTTTTGTTTTATAAAAAACGTAGTTGTGGAAACCGGTTGGAAAATCTAAGGGTATTAGTCTAACAGGGACTTAATCATAAGGGTTTATAAGAAAACTTTAATTCTCAAAGAGTACTCCTGTAACATAACTTTGAAAGGAAAGTTAAAACATTAATAAATCTTAATAATCCGATTTTTATAGTTTCGCCCTTAGGCATCCAAAAATTAAAAGGAAAATACCGGGGTGTTCGCGCCTTCGAGACGATCGTGAATATGGGGTATGGTCGTGCGTCAGAACTACGGAATTACAACAATAAAATCAAATACGAAAATACGCACACAAATCAACATACGCACAAAATACGTTCGACCAGAAGTGGCCGTTACAAGGCAAGTCGAACCTGGAATAGAAACAATAAAAATGTCAGAATAAGAGATTAAAAATAGTGAAACTGCTGAATTTGGGGTGCTCGACCGAGCAGTTGTACTGTTCGTTCCGAGCTGTGCAGCTCGTTCGGAAAATCTTGAACAAGCACTAGTGTGCTCGGTCAGCATTGTGGAGTACAATTGGCGGCGATCGAGCTGATCGGTCGAGCACTGAGGGTGATCGAGCAGCGTCGAGTGTGCCCTAGGGCAGCGGCGATTGGCGAGAGGTGGGGGGTTTCGTGATGTGAGATGAAAGGGGAAAAGAGGAAGAACCGATCAAATTTTTATGGTTTTTTACTTTTTAAAAGAAATAAACAACGTTTTTGTTTGATTTTCTGAAATAAATAAAGTAGAGATAAGAAATTTAAAAAGAGAATCCATGATCTAAGAGATTGGGTTGCCTCCTAATAAGCGCTCGTTTTGAGTCATGAGCTCGACTCCCTTTGATTCATAATAGTCATTTGGTGCGCGTGGAATTCGTGTGTCGTTCTTGCCAATGGCGCAATCTAGCGGTATTTGGTATCCGTCTACTTCAAGCTTCTCCCTTGCGTAGCCTATGGCCACCGATTCTTCAAAATGCTGAGAATGATTCAAAAGCTCCTCATCCAACACTCGGATATAGGCGGCGACCGCTTTGTGGTAGGTTGGGTCACCGTCATCGTCAACCCATGTTCTTATTGGGTCCTTCATGACCCCCTCAGAAGAAAAATCTCCTACAGCTTCATCTTCCAGGAGCTCTAAGTAGCTAGCTCCTTCTTCACGAGCGTGCTCCCTCATTGGCTTTTGTAGCCTGAATTCAGCTTCGATGTTGCCCATGTTCAATGAGAGAGTCCCTTCTCGGACATCAATCAAGACGCCGGCCGTCGCCATGAAAGGTCGGCCAAGTATAAGCTGGGAGCTCCCTCCCTCGGGCATGTTCATAATGACGAAGTCAACGGGAACACACAACCCAGGGGGTATCTGGAGAATAATATCCCTGGTTATGCCCACCGGGTATGTGATTGAATGGTCCGCAAGCTGTATGGACATATTCATCGGCTCCAATTCACTTTCGGTATGCAATCTCTCAAATATAAAAAGCGGCATCAAAATGATGCTCGCCCCTAGATTGATCAAAGCTCTGTTGATGGGCATTCCTCCGATGGATCATGGAACGGTGAAGCTGCCTGGATCCGGTAGCTTCTAGGGAAGATGATTCTTTATAATGGATGTAGAGTCCTTCATGAGCTTTATCTCTTCGTGCTTCCTCTTCCCCGGGATCAGGTCCTTCAAGAACTTGGCATAGATGGAGATCTCTGTGATAGCATCCATGAATGGAATGTTTAGCTGAATTCCCTTTAGCAACTCCATAAATTTGGAGTATTTCTTCTCCATCTTAGCCAAAGCCACCTCTGTGGGTATGGCGGGGGAGGTCGACTTACTTTGTTCTTTGCTGCATCATCAGGAGACGGCATTGTTGTAGGTATGATGGATGGTGGATCTGCCTTCTCCTCATTCTTTGTATGTTCTTCAGTAGCTTCTTCTTCATCACCGTCACTAACGGCCTCTTCGATAATGACTCTCTCCTTGTTCACAACCGGGACCATAACGGGGTCAGTCTCCCGTCCTCCAACTGTGGTGACAGAAACCACAGCATTCGCTTGGGCCCTTGGATTTGGCTCTGGTTGCGAAGGCAAACTCCCTTGGTTCTTCAGAAGCTGGGACATCTGACCCCTCAGTTCATCTAGCAAAGTATTTATATTCTTGAACTAGGTGGAGGTGTCCTGGTTGAACCGGGCTTGACCACTCATTAAAGTTTCCAATGTGGCCTCCAGATTGGATCGAGGCAGATTTGGTGTGTAGCCCTGCTGAGGTACGCGATTGAACTAATAATCTGGCGGTCGATAAGGCCCAGCTGGCCTGAACCCACTCTGCTGCTGATTCTGTGGCTGCACTTGTTGTTGCTGAGGAGGGGGTGGCGGTCTCTGAAATTGTGGATGTTACAGCCCTCTACTTGGGTTTCCGTAAGAAAACCCCGGATGATTCCTAGCAGCTGGGTGTTGCCATTGATTCTGTCCCTCTCCTTAGACGTACTGCACGAACTCAGATAATTCAGCACCATCATAATGTGCCTCACTAGGAATGTAACGCTGCTCTATATAATCCTCTGCAGGATGATAAGCAGAGGTACTGGTGGTCGCCAGGATGGAGTCCAAGCGCTGTTCAATTCTGGCCACCTGTTTGCAAAAGTTCTCGATATGAGAATCAAGATGGCTGGTAGCTTTGACCTCGGGGGTCCGGGTTACGACGGTCCGTTCTTCACTCCACTGCTGATTATTAGCTGCCATGTGCTCCAGCAGGTCTATGGCTTCTTGGGAAATTTGTCAAGCAAGGCACCTTGTACAGCAACATCAATTATCATTTTGGTGCTGGACTGCAGCCTATTATAAAAACTCTGCACCAAATCCCAAGGTTGGATCCCGTGATGAGGGCATTGATGTTGGAGGTCCTTGAATCTCTCCTAGGCCTCATAAAGGGATTCTTGTGGTAGTTGTTTGAAGTTTGAAATTGCCCCTAAGATCCGCACCGTCTTCGAGGGTGGATAAAACTTATCAACAAAGGCGAGTGCCAGCTTCTCCCATGTGGTAAAATGGTTGGGTGGATGGGCCCGTAGCCAGTACGATGCTTTATCCCTCAGGGTGAATGGGAAAAGCCGCAGCTTGACAACATCATCACTCACATCCTTGGCCTTGAAAGTGTCACACTTTGCCAGGAAGGTATCGATGTGGTGATTGGGGTTCTCGTGAGGATGCCCATGGAAGGGTCCTGCTGCATTAAATTTATGAGCCCGGTCTTCAGCTCGAAGCTCACCATCGCTAGTTGCGGTCTAAGGATAGAAGATTGTTTCCAAATGTAGGCTTCATATGTCCCTGATGGACCCGATGCGAGGAGGAGTAGTAGTATTGTCTGCCATCTAGGCAGAGGGCGATTGATTTTTGCTTGAGGCCCTTAAAGCCCTTGCCCATTTCTCGATCTCGGGGTCGAACAATAATTCTTGATTTAATGCACCGAAGCGAGTGTTCATGCACCAAAACAACTCAGACAAATACCATTAGTAGCACGGTAATAAATAAAAGAATAAAAGGGTGGAATGGTGGCAGATGGAAAGATTTTGCTAGCAAACTTCTCGAAATAAAGATAAACTAAGAAACACTATTGCATTCCCCGGCAACGGTGCCAAAAACTTAACGCACCCGGAACCTACATCTAAATTCCACCTGGCGGTATCACGGTCGCCAGGCATAGTATGGCTTCTAGGTGTCTATCCCGGGCTCTATCCGCAAGCGAACGTTGTCAAATTATAGTATAAAGAATGTCGGATCCCATAGGGACAGTGACAGTGTATTTGGGTTCTCAGATTATTTCTATATCTCGAAGTGAGATAGCTATCGGGTTGAGAGAATTGGTTATGGTATTGTTATTGAATCAATAATAATGGGAACTAGGGTATTAGGGATCACCGCTAGGACCGTCAGGGATCGATGTTGGAATAGGATCATTACGTTTTATTGGGGTTAGGGGATTAATCTCTCAATTCGTACCACTCTCGTGGATTAGAATTTCAAGGTATTTCTGTGGCTCTCGTGACGCAATGGTGGTAGCCGTCAACGTAGCAATATAGTTCGTCAGTGAATCCCCTCAAGGCACAAGCTGGGCATGGCCACGAGCCTTGGTTGGATCCATCGATTTCCCTATTCAAATCCTAAGTATAGCCCTTAAGCTCATCAATTTCACAGACCATGGGCATGATCTCAGTACGGGTTATCCTGGGGATTCGATAGGATCGACCGAAATACTCCCATTTTATTCCAATTCAACTTAGAGATCCAAATCTACATCTCCCCCAGGTTCTTAGGGCTAACCCATCAACCCTAGAAGAGACTACTCACTCATGGAGATATTGACGAATAAAAATACGATTTTTAGGGGAGAAAACATCATAGCAAATTGATGGAATGAAGATTGAGAAACTTACAGCGAGCAATAGATCTAAAGAAAAACCAAGATTCCAAAACGCAATCTTCATTCCAGTAAATTGCGCTCCTCCAAAAATCATCACTTTGTCTACTCGGCCCGAGTCAGCTCTGCTCGGTCGAGTAGACAGCTGACTCGATCGCCAAAGGAGCTGCTCGGGCCATGCAAGGGATTAGTCAAGCATCGAAATTGCTGCTTGATCGAGCACCGTGAGTGCTCGGTCCGAGCAGGCTATGTTCTACTCTTTCTTCATTTTACATCTGCTCGATCGAGCAACTGCTCTGCTCGGTCGAGTCGCCTGGGAAACTCTTTGCTGAAGCTTCTCCTCTCCTCTTGCTCTCTTCTCCACTCCTCCCATGGCTCCCAAAACTCAGCAAACTCCTGTAAAGCTTCGCCAACGAGCTCACGGGTGTGTCAGATGTGTCCATACCCAGATTGGGTCCTAAATCACTCCAGAATCCCTGAAAATCCATAAAACACTATGAAACTCGAATATAACGTTAGAATTACAATATCGTAGGAACATGCGGAATTTGAGTGCGAACATGATGTGAAATGCGATGTCATAATGCTATGAAAAGATGTAAAATATGGACACATCACCGTGTTAGAGGGAGATCAGGGGCCTGAACGGCCGTTGTAAGATCTGGTCTGCCTGACGGAAATTTTTTGAATGTATAGGGGGTAATGTAATAGAGAACAACATTTTGTAATGAAGATTGACAAGAGAATTAGTTTGTGTATTCTCGTATGCCAATGCCTCTACTTGTTTGTTGTCGCTCATGCCCCCTAGTGGTCTTAATGCCTTATGGCCCTTTCGATGGGTTAGGCGCTGCTTCGAGGATAGACCATCGAACCACATTTAGAATTTGACCACCATGTTCCGTGGAGAGGGTGAGATCCGCCTGACTCATGGTCTGACGATATGGGGACTTGGGTCGTTTAGTAGCAAATGGATGGCCCCTTCGACTTACGGCTGAGCGTTCAAGAGTCATTCAGTAGCGAAGGGGTGGCCCATTCGGGGCTGACGCTCGTTCGAGAGAGTCATTTTTGGGATCTAAAATAGGCCTAAGGGGGGTGAATAGGCCAATGACCAATTATCGCTTGATAAAATTTAGTCTAGATAAAACTTAAAAACTTCAGGCAGATAAATGTACAGAAAATAAACAGCAGAAGTAATCACAAAGTACACATAACATTTATCATGGTTCGGTCCCTCCAAGACCTACATCCAGCCTTCAAAGTATCCACTAGATTTATAGTATCCAATAGTACAGACACACAAACTCAGTGCACCGACACTGATTCTCAAGCTTATACACTAGCTCACAAAAGCTCAAATACTACAACACTAGCAATACTTCCCTGTCTAACTTGCCCTTCACAAGTTAAGACTCCAACAAACTCAGAGTAGAAAGAATTACGTTACAAACCGATCAACAATACCGTAAATCACACAATATAAATAAGGAGTAAGATTTTAGAAAGCTCATTTGTGGATTTTGGCTCTATCCCTGTAGATCAGCACTGAAAGAGCTTCGCAACGCTTCTGACGGATCTTCATTTGGACCTCTGTGCTGAAAGATAGCTCTGTCCCTTCACCGGTAGTCGACAGACTCCTCAGTTGACGTGAAGATGGATCTGAAAATTTCTTTTAGAGAAGGATTTTTCTTTGGCTCATGATATAGTGATCATCGATACGAACCCAATGCTGCAAACGGTTCTCAATTTGGATCTCTAGAACTCAACTTATGGATGATTTAATGAAGAGGTATACATGGGTATATATATGGTTAAGAGTTTTCGGGTTTGCACTGTGCGAAGGGATCAGCACGCGTCGACTTCACAGGCCAAAACCCTCTTTAAATGTGGTGGGACTGGCTACTCGTAAATGCGGTCTGTCGGTTGTCGTTCGATCGTGGATGGATGGCCACAATTATGCCACGTAGCCGTTGGGTTTCGATCGTCTGCGCCCGCCAACGAGGAGCCGCCCGGAATATTTGACTTCGAGTCGGCAGCGCTGGAGGCCATTGTATGATGATCCAACGGTCACGATTCGTCCACGTCGGCTACGACTTGGCTTGGATACGACGCCGCTTGCGGAACAGTACCGTATGTGTATTTTTCTGAGTATTTTCACTGTATTCTGGAGTATTTGGCCTCCAAGTAATTCCATAAAATTCTCAAAAAATTCTCAAAAATCCCAGAGCCCCATATTTACATGGTAGAATTGTTCACCTCATTTCACCACTTGTAGAAAAATTTCCTTCTTTGTATACTCACGTTTTCTTCGTATTCTTCTGTATTTTGGCTTCAAATAATTTCCATAATTCCTGAAAAAATTCCCATTATGTTTATAGCCTATGATTTACACTAGGGTAGAGTTTCATAGCTATACTTCACTGTTTGCTCTGCTTTCGTAATTCCAAATGCAATTTCATCGTTGTTGTTTCTGCTATTTTTCGCAGAACACATTAATAGTATGGAAGGTGCGTGGTCAACGCGGTCAAAGAGGGGACGTGCGGGACCCCCGAGTTGTCGTGGCTGTCGCTCGAGACGGAGATGACCGGTGGGGTCGACCGACGGCACGTTCGCTCGAGCGGAAAGGCGCGGCTCCGTTCTTTGGCGGGCCGAGGGGTATCCTCGGCAAGATGATAGCCTCCGGGATCGGTTGAAGGCAGAGTCGCTCGCAGCGGGGCGCGCGGATCCTCGCGTCGGCTCGGCGAGGGGTAGCCTCGGTGGAGCGACGTCCTCGTAATGGAGGAGACGAACGAGGTCGGGGACGAGGGCGCTCGGTTCCGGCTGGAAGGACGCCGAGGGGTAGCCTCGGCGTCGCTGGAACTCCTGGACCTGAATAGACGAGAGAGCTCGTCAGGGGGGGTCGGACCTTGGTTCCGACCGAAGCCCCTCCGATGCCAAAGTCAGATCTGGCCTGATAAGTGCTCGGTGGGATCGAGTATGGCTCGCGGAGAGACCGATACTCGACTCCTCGGGCCGAGCCTTAGAGGAGAAATATTCAAGGTGGAAGAAGGTGGAAGATGGGAGTATGAGGTACCTCTGTTGTATGTGGTGAAGATCCCGCCCCCTCCAAATGACGCCCGTCCCCTCCTTATATAGACGCACCATGCTCATCATGTGCCATGATGTGACATCATGGCCGCCATTCATGGGGTCGTGCAAATGGGGAAGGGTTGACCCCCTCTAATTGCGCCCACTTGATGACGCCATGAAGGTGGAGTCATGGCCATGAGTGATTGCCATAATTGGCGAGGGAATGATGGCCATTAAGCCTGGCCATGAAGTCGGTTTCCATATTTGGCGAGCCATGAAGGTGGCTGCCATAATTGGCGGATCATGATGGCACGGGGCGGCTGCCATAAATGGCGAAGGCTTCCTTGATTTGGGCCCCGATTTCCTCCGCTACAGAAGCGGGCAATCTCTTGGGCCTTCGTCGTGGGTGGAGAAACGCGACCCGCCCGTAAGATCCTTGGGCCGGAGCCCGAGGCCGTAGTTTGGCTGGTTGACTGGTCGTGGTTGACTTGGCTCCTCCGGACCCGGTCAAAATAGTCGTAACAATTGCCCCCATCTTCTGAGCTCTACCATTGTTGAGGTGGAGGTCGGGAGATGTAGTATAATAGGGAAGAAGGTGCTCTTTCTGTAGAATTTGGTCCGTCCTGTGGAGTTGGCTAGTGACGATAGATCGTCGGTCTGAGATTCGTTCGGTTGCGAGGGGAGTTGCCCCTCGGCTCACGGCCGACGAAGGAGATCCGTTCGGTGGCGAGGGGAGTTCCCCCTCGGCTTACGGCCGACGAAGGAGATTCGTTCGGTGGCGAGGGGAGTTGCCCCTCAGCTTACGGCCGATGAAGGAGATCCGTTCGGTGGCGAGGGGAGTTGCCCCTCGGCTTACGTCCGACGAAGGAGTGCTCGGCCTACTGGGGGGGTTGCCCCAGCTCTTTGACCGATCCGTTCGTTCGGCTGCGAGGGGAGTTGCCCCTCGGCTTACGGCCGACGAAGGTGATCCGCTCGGTGGCGAGGGGAGTTGCCCCTCGGCTTACGGCTGATGAAGGAGATCCGATCGGTGGCGAGGGGAGTTGCCCCTCGGCTTACGGCTGACGAAGGAGATCCGCTCGGTGGCGAGGTGAGTTGCCCCTCGGCTTACGACTGGCGAAGGAGATTCGTTCGGTGGCGAGGGGAGTTTCCCCTCGGCTTACGGCCGACGAAGGAGATTCGTTCGGTGGCGAGGGGAGTTGCCCTTCGGCTTACGGCCGACGAAGGAGTGCTCGGCCTACTGGGGGGTTGTCCCTAGCTCTTTGACCGATCCATTCGTTCGGTTGCGAGGGGAGTTGCCCCTCGACTTACGGCCGACGAAGGAGATCCACTCGGTGGCGAGGGGAGTTGCCCCTCGGCTCACGGCCGACGAAGGAAATCCGCTCGGTGGAGAGGTGAGTTGCCCCTCGGTTTACGGCCGGCAAAGGAGATCCGCCCGGTGGCGAGGGGAGTTGCCCCTCGGCTTATGGCCGGCGAAGGAGATCCGCCCGGTGGCGAGGGGAGTTGCCCCTCGGCTTACGGTCGGCGAAAAGGGTGAGGACCTTGTGAAGCCTTTTGAAGATTCCATGGTGGCGCTCTGCCATTGCTTCGTCCAGATCGGTGGATGCAGGAGTTGTTCGGCAAGCAGGGACTCGGTAGCACGGTCGGAGGAGTGGTCTGGACGCTCGAACTCGGACGGTGGTGCTTCGACCAGATCGGCTTGGCCACGGTCGGAGGAGCTGCTTGGTTGCTCGAACTAGGACGGTGGTGCTTCAGCCAGGTCGACTCGGCCACAGTCGGAGGAGCTGCTTGGTATGACGGCAACTCTGTCAAGGTAAGGATGGCTTTGCGTGCTCGACAAGGAAGCTCGGAAGCTCGGTACGGAGGCTCGAAAGCTTGGGAAGGCGGTCGGACTTGTCTAGTCGGACTGGTCGGCCTCCTCTGGGGCCGGCCTCGGCCTCGGCCTGGACTGGTCGGCCTCCTCCGGGGTCGGCCTCTGAGCGTAAAACTTATGCTTGAAGCAATTCGTCCTCCGCAGCTCCTATAATACCTCAAAGAGATGACAGGAGAAGGTCGCCGCTTTTGATCGAGTATCGTTGAAGCCCCGTAGTGAGGCTCAAAGATCGAACTCCTAGGATGAAGGCTCGGGTCGATGCCGGGGAGCTATCTTCGAAATTCAGCGAGCTTTGATGCAGCGGTGTGTCTCGATCTTCGATGGGACAAGCATGGTTAAGGGCGATCGGTCGAGTCTCTATGTCATCGGTGGATCGAAGCTTCAACCGGATCTGGTCTGATGCCTTCTCTGGGTTGAATCATTGAAGTTGGCTCAATGCCAAAGCGGGATCAGACCCCTGAGGTAAGCTCGATGCCGATCGGTCGGAGGAGCAGAGGGGGTAAAGATTTGACCGAGCTCCATAGGGGGACAGACTTTGTCATCACTAATCAGGGCCTCTGAGCCTTGTCGATGCCTAACTCGAGCCCGTCAAAAAGCGTCGATCCAGTTTCCTCATGGTGGCATTCAGTTTTTGCATGTTTGACGAGCTTGATGAAAGAGTGGTAGCTTCTGTCGTCAGAGAGGCAGGGACGACCCGGAGGGCCCGAACTCCATGCAAGATGTCATTGTTTAACATCACCGATCGATCCTCGCCGTTGGCCTCCCATCTGACCAGAATATTTGATATGTTGTAACCTCTAGCATCCAAGTCGACCCGCTCAAATGTTTCGGTCCAGCATATTGGTCGCCAACACCTTGCGTCCAAGGCTTCTTACACTCTTATTTCCAGCACGTTTGGCATGAAAGTCCTATCGAGTTGGAGTCACCAAGGGCGTAATCAAAGAGCATGCGGCTCCCCTCGGTGCTGATCACGGCAGGGCGGATGGAGAGAATGCTGGTGGTTTGTTCCGAGATGCTGCCAGCGTTGCAAGAGAGTGTAACATGTCCTAGCCGAGGAGAGCTTGCAGGGACGCAGATGGTTGACGACAAGACCGACTCGACTCAGTTTGGGATGGGTTGTCAGCAAAATTTGACAGACTCGGAATGTCGGACCGAGCTCGCTGCTAATCGGATGTTTTGGACAACAGATGTTCGGCTAGGATATTGGTGGGGTCGGCCATCAACCGAGCTCAGCGAGTGCAGCTCGGAGAGTCACCGTCATCCCTACGAGCCCGGTCGTGTCGTGGTTGAGCTCGTTCCATGAGAACACACAACCCATGGAATTGCAGTTACTAGGCAGTGGAGAGAAATCAAGGCCATAACATATAAAACACGATGTGAACAATGGAGTTTAGTTGTTACCCTGGTATCAGTAGTTGGTCAGGTCGACGGATCAACTTGCCGATCGGCAGTGAGCAGACCGAGTCCGCAAGCTCTTTTGGATTGGTACACCGATGATTTGATGCCCGTCCAGTGGTTCGGCGTCTCTTGCAATCCGTAGGATGAGGCCAGTGGTTCGACGTCTCTTGCGATCCGCAGGGTACGTCGTTGAGCATGAGCATGTATCTTCTCTTTCAGACCCAGTATGCACGGTACCCACATGTCACGAACCAGCCTCAGGATCAGTTTTGGTGGACAGACTGGCCCTCCGGCGGTGGCGAGGGTGCCACCACCCGGCGCGGCATCGACGGGGCGGACACGAAACTTGCGATTCCAGGGGGGTTTTGCCAGCAAAACCCAGATGCTAGACCTCCGATAGGCGCAGGACCCGGCGAAGTTGAGATCGGCGGCAGGGCTGAGATCCACGACGCTAGTTCGGGAAGAGAGCGCGAACCGGGAGCTCGACGCCTCAGATCTAACGCCGGGTTTCGTTGCCCTGAGGGTTCCTTGTCGTCGTCGTCTTCGTTAGGTCGGGAGAGGATCTTGCGCTCGGAGTGTACGGCAGAAGGGGTCGTCGACATTGCTGATGGGGTTCGAAGACGGGATCTCGATGGGATTTCGATTGGAAGACACGATCATCCTCAATGCTCTGGCAAGGAGTTTTGTCATCTGTATACAGTATATTTTCCCCATCCTCAAAGCGAACATTTCACAAACGGAGGCGAGATGCCACGAGGCCACGCCAGCCCCGACGAGCTCAGACGCCTTCCTGCCACCTCCGCAACCAAAACCTTAGCGGTTCCACCTCGAAGGCGAGGATCCGCCGCTGTCGCAAGGAAGGCCACATCCGATCCTATATCTGCCCCCTCGAAGTGACTCATCAAAGAGAGGAATGCCCCGTCGACAACAAAATTGAGTTGTGCCAATGACGACACCGCCACGAACCACCGATCAAATCACAGCGAACTCCGTCACCAACTCCTTGTACACCGCCGCTATATCCGGCAGGAACCCGTTCATTGGCGACGAGGACGCCGATGTGTCGCTCGATCCGAAGATCTGTTCCCTTATCGCATGGAATGAATGGCCCGGGTCCGGATCCGCGTAGTGGGCCCCGTCCGTGAAGATGACCCACCGGGAACTCTGGATAGATGCAGACACATGATTGGATTTGGATCCGGTGATGCCATCGGTCTCTGGGTTGAGACGCTTCTTCCAGCCCCGCATGTAGTCGAAGGATCGGTTCCCAATGACGAGGACCACCTCTGTCTGGAGCTCTGTGGAGGAGCTAGCGTCCGTGGACGTGCAGGAGCTAGCGTCCGAGAAAGAGAATGCTTGATGTGCAGGAGCTAGCATCCGCGGACGAGGTAACTTAGGACCCGAAGTTTGGTCTGGTTTGATCTGGCCGGAGCGTCGTTTATGTGGTTCTGACTTCCACCGAATGGGGAGGTGGGTGCTCCAGTCCCCCAGCAAGAAGAGCAAGAGGCTCGGGCACTGCCCTCCACGACTGCCTCACCCTTCCTGAGAAGGAGTTGATCGTCGACCAGTTCACCGTCGAGTCGTACCTCGGCCGGCCATGGAGGAAGAAGGAAGAAGGTAACCCCCAGACGCGATACCACGCGGAGTATCACAATGAAGGCCCTGGCGCCGTGACCGACGCAAGGATCTACCGGGCCTAGAAGATGATCTACCGGCAAGATCCACGGATGAGCCATTTTGACCAAATTGAATGGCAATCAAGCCCTCGGACCATCAATTGCCCTCAGACCGTGAATTGAATGTCAATTGAATGACATTTAATTCAATTTACAAAATTGAATGTGAATTGAATGTCTCCGCTGTCAATTGCTGTGTCAATTGCTATGACATTTAATGGTGTGAGGTGAGGCCCATCGGGATGACGCCGCCTTCGATGTCGATTGAACCCTCGCAAAAGCGGTAATTGTCGAGCACAAGAGTCTTTGACCAGACCAACTGTTTCATAGCGATTGCTTGAAATTGTAGACGTCAATGGAAGATACGACTCGCCTCGGAACTGAAGGCGATGACGACGATCCGATTCAGGCAGGAAGCCAGATTCCCGGGGTGTGGGTTGACTTTCACCGCCCGGAGATTGGCTCTTCAAGATTTTAATAAGCGGAACGAGTCAGTGCCAATGCGGTTGATGACATGGATGTTAACTCGTTCCCACAGACGGCGCCAAATGTTTCTGCTATTTTTCGCAGAACACATTAATAGTATGGAAGGTGCGTGGTCACCGCGGTCAAAGAGGGGACGCGCGGGACCCCCGAGTTGTCGTGGCTGTCGCTCGAGACGGAGATGACCGGTGGGGTCGACCGACGGCGCGTTCGCTCGAGCGGAAAGGCGCGGCTCCGTTCTTTGGCAGTCCGATGGGTAGCCTCGGCAAGATGATAGCCTCCGGGATCGGTTGAAGGCAGAGTCGCTCGCAGCGGGGCGCGCGGATCCTCGCATCGGCTCGGCGAGGGGTAGCCTCGGCGGAGCGACGTCCTCATGACGGAGGAGACGAACGAGGTCGGGGACGAGGGCGCTCGGCTCCGGCTGGAAGGACGCCGAGGGGTAGCCTCGGCGTCGCTGGAACTCCTGGACCTGAATAGACGAGAGAGCTCGTCAGGGGGGTCGGACCTTGGTTCCGACCGAAGCCCCTCCGATGCCAAAGTCAGATCTGGCCTGATAAGTGCTCGGTGGGATCGAGTATGGCTCGCGGAGAGACCGATACTCGACTCCTCGGGCCGAGCCTTGGAGGAGAAATATTCAAGGTGGAAGAAGGTGTAAGATGGGAGTATGAGGTACCTCTGTTGTAGGTGGTGAAGATCCCGCCCCCTCCTTATATAGACGAACCATGCTCATCATGTGCCATGATGTGACATCATGGTCGCCATTCATGGGGTCGTGCAAATGGGGAAGGGTTGACCCCCTCTAATTGCGCCCACTTGATGACGCCATGAAGGTGGAGTCATGGCCATGAGTGATTGCCATAATTGGCGGGGGAATGATGGCCATTAAGCCTGGCCATGAAGTCGGTTGCCATATTTGGCGAGCCATGAAGGTGGCTGCCATAATTGGCGGATCATGATGGCACGGGGCGGCTGCCATAAATGGCGAAGGCTTCCTTGATTTGGGCCCCGATTTCCTCCGCTACAGAAGCGGGCAATCTCTTGGGCCTTCGTCGTGGGTGGAGAAACGCGACCCGCCCGTAAGATCCTTGGGCCGGAGCCCGAGGCCGTAGTTTGGCTGGTTGACTGGTCGTGGTTGACTTGGCTCCTCCGGACCCGGTCAAAATAGTCGTAACAGTTGTATTTCAAAGTACTTGAGTACGTACATGCTTATACTGACCAAGCATGACTGTCATACGGCTACGGACCTGGTAGAACCTGATACACACTTAACAAACATATTCGAATAGTTCGGTAGGGTTTGTGAACATCAAACAAGCATGAAGCAGTTGTTTCCAACATTCTCCCCCTTTTGATGAGAATAAACCAAACATTAAGATTACACCAAAAAAATTGTGAAGTGTGTGAAGTGTTAAGCATGAAGTGTGAGCATGAATGACAAAAAGATTAAGTGCAGGCAAGCATGGCAAAGAAAAAATATGCTCCCCCCTATTATCATGCTCCCCATATCTCCGATACTCCCAAACAACATAACATCAAGTTCATCAAGTTCATGTTCACATTCCCAATCTTAATACATTCTCTCCCCCTTTGTTTTCATCAAAAACGCATAAGAGAGTAAATAGCATATGGCTAATGGAAAAGTAAACATTATAACAGAACAAAAAGCAATACATTGATGACCACCACGAACAATTAAGCAATATGCACTAATCTATAACTAGCATAATTCATCTTCGTGCTCAAGTGATGATCAAAATTTAGTACATATGGAGATGTAATAAGGAATACAGACTGTCATATCCAACTTTTCAACCAAATATATGTACTTCAAAGATAGAGTTTCCCCGTCTCATGTAATATGAGTTCAAGGTATCAATTTTAAACATGACCTATAAGGATTTTTAAATGTGGAATGGCAGTGCTTGACGGACTTAACACCAACGCTAAGAAATTGCCTTTTATAGCATAAGTTGGATGTCCGAGGGTAGTATCAAGGACATGGATCGTATCCATTTTTCATACAAAGCTCTATGTATATATAATTTTTTAAGAAACTTGTCTTTGTTATTATTTTTATATACGTATATATACTTTGATGGGAGCTTTTCTTTTTATCCATGCCTTGAAACATCAAATCCCATTAGTTGAACATAATTTATTTCACCAACAACCACTTTTCTTATTCAAGATTACAAAGCCATATCAAAAACATTTTGATCGGTGTAAGTGTGATTTGAAGATGAAAAACTTTAGTTACTCATTAATGAATATGACCTAATTAAGCATGAAGTCTTTGAATGCAAGCATTGTTAAGAATATAATATCTAAAATCCATAAGACATGTTTTGCATCAAAGACATTTCTGATGAAAAGAGCAAAATGAGGAGATAGACATTATATTCCCCCTTTTTTATATTTTCATTTTTCATTTTTTTCATTTTTTTATAGCACACCACAAAAAAATAAAAGCACACCAAAAAAATATTATCACTCTAAATATGATCAATAATGCCCAGTTCTAGACGTAGACGACAAAAGCGATCTTCTGTCAAAGGTTTTGTAAAAATATCTGCCAACTGAGAATCAGTAGAAATATATTCAATGGATACATCCTCTTTTGTCAAATGATCTCTAAGGAAATGATGTCTTACGTCTATGTGTTTTGTTCGAGAGTGATGAACAGGATTGTTAGAAAGATCTATAGCACTCTTACTATCACATCTTAATGGAACTTTTCTAAGATCCAAACCGTAGACAGACAAGGTTTGCATCATCCAAAGTACTGGGGCACAGCAACTGCCAAGTGCAATATACTTAGCTTGAAAGTGGATAAAGCAACACTGTTCTGTTTACGACTAGACCAAGAAACTAATGAATGTCCTAGCATAAAACATGTTCCACTAGTGATGTTTCTTTCAATCATACTACCAGCATAATCAGCGTCAGCAAATCCAATTAAATCAAATAAACCATATGAAGGATACCAAAGCCCTAAAGAAGGTGTGTGAATCAACTACCTAAAGATCCTTTTTATGGCAATTAAGTGTGACTCTTTTGGACAAGCTTGAAAACGTGCACACAAACAAACAACAAACATTATATCGGGCCTAGATACTATTAAATAAAGGAAAGAGCCAATCATACCTCGATAAAGCTTTTGATCCACATCGATTCCTTTTTCATCTTTTTTCAGCTTCGTCGTGGGACTCATGGGAGTTCCAATTCCTTTCGCCTTCTCCATACTAAACTTTTTCAATATCTCTCTGACGTACTTGGTTTGCGATAGGAAGATGCCTTCTTCAGTTTGCTTGACTTGGAATCCCAAAAAGTACTTCAGTTCTCCAACAAGACTCATCTAAAATTGATCATGCATGACCTTCTCAAACTTTTGACATAAAAGATCATCAGTAGCACCATAAATAATATCATCAACATATATTTGTACGATAAATATGATCATGCAAAATAAAAAGTGTGTTGTCTGCACTGCCCTTTTTAAAATCATTTTCCAAAAGATAAGCACTAAGACGATCATACCAAGCTCTAGGAGCTTGCTTAAGACCATATAACGTTTTTTCAAGTTTAAAAACATGTTGTGGAAAATCATGACTTTCAAAACCAGGGGTTGTTCAACAAACACATCTTCTTTCAGGTACCCATTCAAGAATGTACTTTTAACGTCCATCTGTTTAAGCTTGAGTTTCTTATAACTTGCAAAGGCTAATAAAATTCTTATAGCTTCCAATCTAGCAACTGGTGCAAAAGTTTCATCAACATATATGCCTTCAATTTGATTATAACCTTTAGCAACCAATCTTGCCTTATTCCTGATTACTCTTCCAGATTCATCAAGCTTGTTTTTATATATCCATTTGGTACCTACAACAGGATAATCTATGGGTCGTGGCACTAAATTCCAACATTATTTCTATCAAATTCATTCAATTCATCATGCATATCCATTACCCAAATTTCCTCAATCAAAGCAGATTCAATAGTCTTTGGCTCAATTTCGGATATAAAATCCCCATGAATACATAGAGCACAAAGATTACTAAAAGAGGAACGAGTTAGTATACCTGCCGTGGGTGCTCCAATGATTAGTTCTGGTGGATGGTTTGGATTGTATCTTAGCACTCATCTGTTCAGTGGTTCTTCCTCTTGATTCTTTTCTTTTTCAGCAGGTTCTTGTGCTTGACTTGGTTCAGCAATGTCCCTTGAACCGCTATCATTCTCTGCAATTGCATCACCTTAAGTTTCCCTACAATTCAAAGAATTATTCTCAGTTTCTTCAAATTTAACATTAATTGATTCAACAATAGTCAAAGTGTGTCTATTATAAATCATGTAAGCTTTGCTCCTTGACAAATATCCTATAAGCACTCCTTCATCTGATTTGGATTCAAATGTACCAAGTTGATCTCCAGTGTTTAATATGAAACATCTGCATCCAAATACTCTAAAATATGAAATATTATGAGTTTTTCCATGCCAAAGTTCATAAGCAGTTTTCTTTACTATTGATCTTAGCATGACTCTATTACAAACATAACAAGTAGTATTTATTGCCTCGGCCCAAAAAGACAAAGGCAATTCATACTCATTCAGCATACTTCTAGCCATTTCTTTTAAAGTCCTATTCTTTCTTTCAATTACTCCATTTTGTTGCGGTGTTCTAGAAGAAGAAAATTCAAGCAGAATTCCTTTTTCTAAACAAAAGTTTTCAAAGATTGCATTTTCAAATTCTCCTCCATGATCACTTCTAATTTTTACAATTGAAAGATTTTTCTCATTTGAAACTTGATTGCAAAAGTTTTGAAAGTTTTCAAAAGAGTCAGACTTTTTTGCTAAGAAATAAACCTATGTAAATCTTGAAAAATCATCGACCAATACTAAGCAAAACTTCTTTCCATTTAAACTAGCAACATCAGTTGGTCCAAATAAATCCATGTGAATTAATTCTAAGATGTGTGTAGTTGCTATTTCTCTAATTCCAGTAAAGGTAGATCGAGTTTGCTTACCTTTCATGCATGCCACGTACAACCTACTATTCTCGTATTTCTGATGTGGTAGTCCTCTCACTAGATTTCTGTTCTCCTGTTTCTGCAATAGCTTCATTCCTGCATGTGCCAATCTTCTGTGCCATAGTTTTGCCTTGTCTTCCCTGCCAATCAAACATTTAGTTATTGTTAGTTCTTCAATAATAAGTATATAAACATTATTTTTCCTATTAGCCATAATGAAAACATTACCTGTGACAGTATAAATGATTTTACAAAATTTTGTATCAAATACTACGTTCATACCTTTGTCACAGAGCTGGCTAATAGAGATGAGGTTGTGTTTAAGATTTTCAACCCATAGGACATCCTTCAGTTGAAAAGTGTTGTTACCTACAACACTCTTTCCAATTACCTTGCATTTTCCGTTGTCCCCAAGTGTAACACTTCATCCTTCTTGCTTTACAAGGCTAAGGAACTTGTCGTAACTTCATGTCATGTGTCTTGAGCAGCCAGAATCCAAATACCACTCACACTTTTGTTCCTTAGCCAAACTGTGCACCTATACATAAGAAAAACAGGACATGTGTGACCTAGGCAACCAAATAGGTCCACGATGGTTAGTGATAGTACCTTTAGGAACCCATACTTGTTTAAATTTGATTTTCTTGTTTCCATGCAAACAGTTCCTATATGAATGACCGACATAACCACAAGTATAACATTTAGCATGAGCTTGGTTTCTTTTAACAACTCCATTGTGAACAATCTTCTTTTTAGCATATTGATTTCCATATCCAAGACTTTGTCTATTGTTTCCAAGCGATTGATAACCAAGAATGATGTCGAGAGATTTCTTCCCTACACAAACTTTCTTAAAACTCAATTCTAAGTCAGAGATCTTGGATTTTAGGTAGAAGTTTTCATTCACAAGCATTATACTTTTACTTATAAACCCCTTTCTATTTTCATCTTCATTTTTCTTAAGATTTTCAAATTTCTTTTCAAGAATCAAAATCTTTTCTTTAGGCTTGCTATCTTCTAGTTTTAGCATGGCACAAGATTCACATTTAAGAGTTTCATGCAAACTAGTTTTTCCTTTCAGTTTTGAAATTGTAGCTTTAAGATCCTCTATTTCAGATTTCATTTTATCTTCATTTTGTGAAATATGAAAATTATCCTGCTGTAATTCAAAGTTGACTTCTTTTAAAGATTTTACAGAGGATTCTAGATTATTAATTTCTAAGTTCATATTTTCACAAATATTCATAAGTTCTGGTAGAGAGAATTCATGTACCTCTGATTTTGTCGAATCGATGTCTCCAATCAGACATAAGGATGAGTGAGCAACTTCCTCTTCTAGTTCATCCTCGTCATCGTCATCCCATGTCACAGCAAGTGATCTTCCTTTTGATTCTGACGGGGCATCCTTCAAAGTTGGACAACTCTTCATAAAGTGTCCTTGTTTCCTACATTTGAAACACTGCACAGACTTAGTAGTATTATGTTCAGAAGAAAAGTTTGAAGGATTAAACTTATTAAAGTGATTGAACCTTTTTGACATTTCAGACTTTGCGATGTCTTGATGTATCTTCTGAAGCCTCTGACCATCAGGGCTTGCTCATCATCAAGATCGTCGTCCCTTTCTTCAGCTTTTAATGCTATGGACTTAGCAGCTTTGGCCGCTCCCTTTTCCCGTGACTTGATGGTTTTCAGCTCCAGTTCATGGGACATCAGGTTCCCAATCAAATCATCCAGTTCAATTTGGAGAGATCTCGAGCTTCTTGGATTGCAGTAACCTTTTGACGAAAAGTACTTGGCAAGGCTCGAAGGATTTTCCTTACCAGTTCCACGCTTGGGTTTGTCTTTCCAAGTGCCTTTGAGTTATAGACGATGTCTGTAAATCTTGCATACATTTCCTTGATCGTCTCTGCAGGTTTCATGTGGACGCCATCATATTCAGTACTGAGAAGTGCTAGTCTGGATTCCTTGACTTGAGACGTTCCCTCGTGTGTTACTTCCAGAGTTTGCCAAATTTCCTGTGTAGTTAAACAGTGGGAAACACGATTAAATTCAGTCTTATCAAGTGCACAAATTATTGCATTCATTGCTTTTCCATTTAATGAAAACAATTTTTTATCATTGTCATCCCATTTATCCTTAGGTTTTGGGATTTCAATATTCTCAATTGTTAAGACATGTGATGAATATCCATTAGCAACAATTTTCCAGACATCATAATCAGCAGATACTAAATAAATTTTCATTCATGCTTTCCAGTAGGCAAAATCAGTTCCATTGAATTTTGGGGATCTAACAGTGGATTGTCCTTCAGTAAATGATGAATCATAAGCACTCATTGTAAACTAGACTTAAATGGTCAAGCCTGGTGCTCCGATACCAATTGTAGGCTATAAATTAGGCCTAGAGGGGGTGAATAGGCCAATGACCAATTATCGCTTGATAAAATTTAGTCTAGATAAAACTTAAAAACTTCAGACAGATAAATGTGCAGAAAATAAGCAGCATAAGCAATCACAAAGTACACACAACATTTATCCTGGTTCGGTCCCTCCAAGACCTACATCCAGCCTACAAAGTATCCACTAGATTTATAGTATCCAATTGTACAGACACATGAACATAGTGCACCGATACTGATTCTCAAGCCTATACCCTAGCTCACCAAAGATCAAATACTACAACACTAACAGTACTTTCCTGTCTGACTTTCCCTTCACAAGTTAAGACTCCAACAAGCTCAGAGTAGAAAGAATTATGTTACAAACCGATCAACAATACCGCAAATCACACAATATATATAAGGAGTAAGAGTTCAGAAAGCTCATTTGTGGATTTGGCTCTGTCCCCATAGATCAGCACTGAATGAGCTTCGTAACGCTTCTGACGGATCTTTGTTTGGACATCTGTGCTGAAAGATAGCTCTGTCCCTTCACCGGTAGTCAAACAGACTCCTCGGTTGACGTGAAGATGGATCTGAAAATTTCTTTTAGGGAAGGCTTTTTCTTTGGCTCATGATATAGTGCTCGTCGATAAGAACCCAACGCCACAAACGGTTCTTAATTTGGATCTCTAGAACTCAACTTATGGATGATTTAGTGAAAAGGTATACATGGGTATATATAGGGTTAAGAGTTTGCGGTTTTGCACTGTGCGAAGGGATCTGCACGCGTCGGCTTCGCGGGTCAAAACCCGCTTTAAATGCGGCAGGACCCGCTACCTGTAAATGTGACGGGACACGCTACCTATAAATGCAGCCTGTCGGTTGTCGTTCAATCATGGATGGATGGCCACGATTCGGCCACGATTCGGCCGTTGGGTTTCGATCGTCTGCGCCCGCCAACGATGAGCCGCCCGCAATATTTGACTTCGAGTCGGCAGCGCTGGAGGCCATTGGATGATGATCCAACGGTCACGATTCATCCACGTCGGCTGCGACTTGGCTCGGATACGGCGCCGCATGCAGAACAGTACCGTATGTGTATTTTTCTGAGTATTTTCTCTGTATTCTTGAGTATTTGGCCTCCAAATAATTCCATAGATTTCTGAAAAAATTCTTAAAAATCCCAAAGACCTATATTTACATGGTAGAATTGTTTCACCTCATTTCACTACTTATAGAAAAATTTCCTTCTTTGTATACTCATGTTTTCTTCGTATTCTTCTGTATTTTGGCTTCAAATAATTTCCATAATTCCTGAAAAAATTTCCATTATGTTTATAGCCTATGATTTACTCTAGGATAGAGTTTCATAGCTATACTTCGATGTTTGCTCTGCTTTCGTAATTCCAAATGCAGTTTCATCGTTGTATTTCAACGTACTTGAGTACGTACATGCTTATACTGACCAAGCATGACTGTCATACTGCATAGGGACCTGTTAGAACCTGATACATACTTAACAAACATATTAGAATAGTTCAGTAGGGTTTGTGAACATCGAATAAGCATGAAGTAGTTGTTTCCAACATCATTCAGTTGCAAAGGGGTGGCCCCTTCGACTTACGGCTGACGCTTGTTCGAGATTCGTTCAAAAGCAAATGGGTGGCCCCTTCGACTTATGGATGACAATCGTTTAGGAGAGTCATTAAGTAGCGTAGGGGTGGCCCTTTCGACTTACGACTGACGCTCGTTTGAGAGTAGTTCAGTGGCAAAGGGGTGGCCCCTTCGACATCTGGCTGATGCTTGTTTAGAGGAGTCGTTCAGTAGCGAAGGGGTGGCTCCGTCAACTTATGGCTGACGACCGAGAGTCGTTAAATAACGAAGGGGTGGCCCCTTCGACTTATGGCTGACACTGGTTCAGAGGAGTTGTTCAATAGTGAATGGGTGGCCCCTTCGACTTACGGCTGACGACTGTTTAAGAGGAGTCGTTCAGTAGCGAAGGGGTGGCCCCATCGACTTACGTTTGATGATTGTTTAGGAGAGTCGTTCTATAGCGAAGGGGTAGCCTCTCCGACTTACGGCTAATGCTCGTTCGAGAGTCGTTCAGTAGGGAAGGGGTGGCCCCTTCAACTTACGGCTGACGACCGCTCGAGAGTCGTTCAGTAGCAAAGGGATCGCCCCTTCGACTTACAGCTGACGATCATTTAGGAGGAGTCATTCAGTAGCGAAGGGGTGGCTCCTTCGACTTACGACTGATGACTGTTTAGGAGAGGCGTTCAGAAGCGAAGGGTTGGCCGCTTCGACTAACGGCTGACGCTCGTTAAGAGGAGTCATTCATTAGCAAAGGGGTTGCCACTTCGACTTACGGTTGATGATCGTTTATGAGAGTCGTTCAGTAGCGAATGGGTGGCCCCTTCGACTAACGGCTGACGCTCGTTTAGAGGAGTCATTCAGTAGCAAAGGGATGGCCCCTTTGACTTACGGCTGACGATCGTTTAGGAGAGTCGTTTAGTAGCGAATGAGTGGCCCCTTCGACTAACGGATGACGCTCGTTCAGAAGATTCGTTTAGTTGCGAAGGGGTGGCCCCTTCGACTTACACATGACACTCGTTCGAGAATCATGCAGTAGCGAAGGGATGGCCCCTTTGACTTACGGCTAACGCTCGTTCAAATGAGTTTTTCAGTAGCGAAGGGGTGGCCCCTTTGACTTCCGGTTGACGACTATTTAGAAGAGTTGTTCAGTAGCGAATGGGTGGTCCCTTCGACTTACAGCTGACGCTCGTTCAAAGGAGTAGTTCAATAGAGAAGGGGTGGCCCCTTCGACTTATGGCTGATGACCGTTTAGAAGATTTGTTCAGTAGTGAAGTGGTGGCCCCTTCGACTTACGGCTGACGCTCATTCGGGAGAAGTTTAGTAGAGAAGGGGTATCCCCTTCAAATTATGGCTGACGATCGTTTGAGAATCGTTCAGTATCGAAGGGGTGGTCCCTTCGACTTACAGCTGACGACCATTTAGGAGGAGTTGTTCAGTAGCGAAGGGATGGCTCCTTCGACTTATGGCTGACGCTCGTTCAGAGGAGTCATTCAGTAGAGGAGGGGTGGCCCCTGTGACTTACGGGTGACGACCGTTTAGGAGATTCCTTCAGTATCGAAGGGGTGGCCCCTTCGACTTACGTCTAACGCTCGTTCAGATGAGTGGTTTAGTAGCGAAGGGGTGGCCGCTTCGACCTACGGCTGACGTTCGTTCGAGAGTCGTTCAGTACGAAGGGGTGACCCCTTAGACTTACAGATGACGACCGTTCAGAAGAGGCGTTCAGTAGCGAAGGGGTGGCCCCTTCGACTTACGACTGATGCTCGTTCGAGAGTCGTTCAGTAGCGAAGGGGTGACCCCTTCGACTTACGACTGAAGATCGTTTAGGAGGAGTCGTTCAGTAGCAAATTGGTGGCCCCTTCGACTTACGGCTGGTGACCGTTTAGGAGAGTCGTTCAGTAGCAAAGGTGTGGCTCCTTCGACTTACAGTTGACGCTCATTCAGAGGAGTCATTCTGTAGCAAAGGGGTGGCCCCTTCGACTTACGACTGACGACCTTTTAGGCGATTCGTTTAGTAACGAAGGTGTGGTCCCTTTGACTTACGGCTGATACTCGTTCAGAGGCATCGTTCAGTAGCGAAGGGGTGGCCCCTTCGACTTATGGCCGACGACCATTTAGGAGAGTCGTTCAATAGCGAAGGGGTGGCCCTTTCAACTTACGGCTGATGCTTGTTCAATAGTTGTTCAGTAGCAAAGGGGTGGCCCCTTCGAATTACGGCTGACACTCGTTTAGAGGAGTCGTTCAGTAGCGAAGAGGTGGCCCCTTTGACTTACGACCGACGCTTGTTCTAGATTCGTTCAATAGCAAAGAGGTGGCCCATTCAACTTACGACTGATGCTCGTTCAAGGGTCATTGAGTAGCGAATGGGTGGCCCCTTCGAATTACGGCTGATGACTGTTTATTTGTATCAACGTAAGTCAGGTCTTCCCAACACCTCTTGAGGATCGGGTCCTTTTTCGAAGGGAGTTTTGATTGGGTAATCTCTACAAACTTTACGAAAGCTCAAAAAAGCGAAGTTTTGTTCGATAAAGGAAACATGCTTTATTAACAAAAATAAACAACGGAAAAGGCGTACAAGTTTTTTTTGATCGACATCGGAGCTATTGCCGCTCATTTTTATTTGCCAGGGGTTTAGATAGTTTATCAATCGACCACATTGGTGACAGGCGATCTCGTCATCTTATCCTTCTGTTTTGAGGACCCTTCCTTGCTGGGCGGATCAATAACCAGGCCATTGGTGTGTCCCCGTTTGACTAGGGCTTTGATCTCCTTGTTAAGAGTCCAACAGTCATTGGTCTCATGACCATAGTCGTTGTGGTATTTGCAAAATTTGAGGTCGTCCCTCTTTTTGTATTTGCCCTTCTTTGCTGCCTCTTGGACCAGCTCTTCTCGTGGGGCGTAAGCGAGGACCTCCGTCTTTGGGAAGACCGGCCTAGCGTAGGCAGGATGCTCCTTGCTTCGAGGACTGGTCTCCCTAAGCCTCTTGTCTGGGGACTTCTGGCAGGGGTTCCTGAGTTTGGTTTCTCTTGCCTCGTGTCTTTGCGATGGGAGGGAGTGCTGTTCGCATTGGCCCCGGTTGGTTCTTCTGCCTCCTCGGAGGAAGTAAACCGATCTGTTATGTTGAGCATCTCTGTGACGGTATTAGGGTGGAACTGGTGAAGGGCCCTCCTCAAGTGCTTGTTCCGGACCGCCTGGGTGTGCGCTGCTATGATGGTCACGTTCGGTGTTTCTTCTACATCGAGCCTCTCATCGTTGAATCTATGGACGAAGGCTCGAATTGACTCGTTCTTGTTTTGTTTGAGCGTGAAGAGGTGGGACGACCTCTTCTTGGGTCGTCGTTCAGCGGCGAATTACTTGCAGAATTTCTGCCAGCTCGTCGAATGAGCCGATGCAGCAGCGGGGCAGCCCTTCGTACCAGCTTTCTGCCCTCTTGGTCAGGGTGGCATTGAAAGCTCTACAAAGGTATGGCTCGTCGGCTCCGTGGAGTAGCATGACATTCAAATACTTTTGAATGTGGGACCATGAGTCATCTCTACCATCGTAAGCTGGTTGAGCAGGGAGCTTGAATTTGAAAAGAAAAGGAGCAGAGAGGATATTCTCCTTCAGTGGAGTTTTCTGAATAGTGGATTGGACCAGGAAGGATCCTTCCGCTCTGGGTTGCGAGAATTTGGCTCCGGAGGATCGATTCAAGATCTCATCCCTTCTTACGAATCCACCTGCAGGGTTTAGTGAGTTATAACCTGGAGGTTTCCCGTATATTACCTAATCCAGGATGTTGCAGGTCGCCGCCCGATAACCAGAGTAGGTGAGTTCTTGCTAGTGCACGAAAGCTCGATTATCGACCTCGGCTGCGTTGTATTGGTGGGCTGGGGGTCAAACCGTCGAGATTAATCTCTGCCCTGGGATCCCCCAGATCCCGGAGGTATGCTGAGCCTCTCGTTGGCGTCAGGTACAGATTCGGAGGTGGTGGCAGCTTATTTACGAAAGATGGGCTCCCCTTGTTCTGGCATGCTAAAGCCGCCAATGCGCCTAAGCTCCTATCGACCTGCTCGGTGAATTGGTTGAATTCTCTCTGAGTCACTTCAGGCTCCTTTGCTTCCTCCGTCAAAACGTTGTTTGATCTTGGCTTCTCCTTCGAACCTTCGATCGGTCCGGCGTTGCTGGGTCCAGCTTTCATAGATTTTAGATTGCTTTGAGATGTCAAGCTAGTTAACGTATTTCCCAAAGACGACGCCAAACTGTTAAGGCCAAAATTGACCGAGACAGTTGTCAAGTAGACGTAGAATCAAAGCACTGAGTTGGAGCCTCATCAGCAGCTGGAGTGGGACACTTGGTTGGATGAACCAGGGTCGGATGATGGTAGTTGGAGGTGATACGACCTTCGATCGACCCACGAGCGACCGTTGCGTCGATCGTTCGAGGTCGACTGGCAAAACGTCGACCTTCGATGTTGGATAACAATCGTCGATCTGCACCACCGGGAGTCGTTATGGGGGGTCGGATCTAGGTTTCGACCCACATCCCCTCCGATGCTTAAGTTAGTAAGAAACTTAAGGAATAGAGGGAGCTTGGTGTAGCTGAGATCGACCCACGGAGGCTCGTCTCTAGACTAACGATGCAAGCTCGAATGTAAGAATGGCAAGAGTGAGAAGATAGAGTTCTATGTATTAGATCTCGTACCTTGAAGATGGGACCCTTTCCCCTATTTATAGAGGTTCAGGGTTCCTTTAGAGACGTTGGAAAGATAACGGCCACCCCACAATGGGGCCACGATCTTCCGCATGAATGGGAGTAAACGTTTCCCACATCCCCGAGATTTCTGAACATGCCTTTAATCCCACGTTTGTGTGAAGCGAACCCAACGGTTGACTGGCCACTCGGGCTTTGACTGAGTCAGCATCGGGTTTATTTCGTGGGCCTGGTGGGCCTTAGTCATCGTTCGACCGAGCTGTCTCGAATGCCGGTCGAATAGCTCAACAGAGATAGAATTGGAATATAACTTGAATTATGAATGCGTCTTAGATATGAATGACCCCTATCACTGTACAAAGGGTCGTCTCCTCCCCTCTAAATACACTAAAAATCCCAATAAGCGACATCAAAGATCTAGCTTCTAAGATCTCTTACATGGAGAAATTCAAAGCTCTTTGAGGGAGAATCTCTCGCTCTAAAAGAAATGTTTTTCCTTCTCATCACTCTAGCAAAGCTTGTGATCTGGTTCATGTTCTTGGATTGGTCGTGAATCGTGAAGGGTCTTCTTCATCAAGGTGAAACTTCTATCATGCATGGTTGGTGAATGATAGTGGGACTTCACTAAAAGAGTTTTTGGATTTGCGGGTATCACAAAATTATATACATGCTAAGGTGAGTCTTAACTGTTTAGCATGTAATTCCAGTATTCACAGTTTGTTCTTGGGCTTAATTACTAAGATTAAAAAAAATTGATTTTCCAGCCATCCTCTTCCTTTCTGTATTGTTTAGAAACCCTAGCATGTTTCCTTACATAAAGATCTATAGAGATAGAATGAATAGGATGATGTGATTCCCAATCAAGTTACACATAGAAACCATATTAAATAGGTTTAACATGGAAAATTACAAGCGAGGTAATGTACCCACTTGTTATTGAATATTCACTCGAAAGACATGTCTCCCACAATAAAGGAGGAGAATTTTACTTGAGTAAAATTCATTTTGATTCAATTGTAGGATCTATCATGTATTTCACGTTATGTATTGGACCAGATGTCGCATATGAAGTTGGCTTTGTTAGTTGATATCAATCAAATCCGAAAGCGAAGCATTGGATTGCCATAAATGACATAATTAAGTACTTGAAAAGGACTAAAGATATGTTCTTGGTCTACAGTGGGGAGTAGTAACTTTCAGTAGAATGATTTATTGACTCAAGTTTCCAACGTAATATAGATGATAGCAAGTCAGTGTCATTATATGGTTTTGCCTTCAATGAAGGGATAGTGAGTTGGAAGAGTTTCAGACATTGTAGCAGACTCTACGATGAAATCTGAGTACATCGCAGCAAATGATGCAACAAAAGAGGCAGTTTGGATAAAGAAGTTTGTTACTAAACTTGGAGTGGTCCCTTTGGTTGTTAATGGAATACTTTTGTATGTTGACAATAATACGACAGTCATTCTTGTCAAGTAACCAAGATTTCATAATAAATCTAGAAATATCATAAGAAATTTTCATGTGATATGTTAAATCAAAGGACGCCATGCTATTAAACTTCATAGAGTTAGTATAGAAGATAATATAGCAGATCAACTATCGAAGGCCTTTCCATAAAATCGATTCGAATGTTTAGAGGATAAATCAATATGAGATATTATAATAATTGGTAGCAAGTTCAAGCAAGTTCAAGTGGAGATGTTGGGATTTGTTTGCCCTTCAGACAATTATTATAATTGTAAAACGTTTTGTTCAAAATAATAGTATGCTATTTGGTGATTCTTTATCTATGTGACTCTTTAATACAATTGAGTATGTATGTTATATTATGATTGCATGGATAAAGTCATTGGATTTGTGTAAGGACAATGGGCTCATTATGAGATCATGATAATGAGGCCCAATGAATCTACTTACACATAATTCCTAAATTTTTCTGGTCGAAGAAATATCATGACGGAACATTGCAATTCTTGATAGACCAGTATATGTTGATCTCTACCATAGCGATGTTAATATTTTGTCTCACAGACACTCGATGTGTGGGACATCGTGAGACTGTGCATAGTGCTTGTTAGAGAACAAGTTCACAGACCAACTCACCGAAAAGCTTCTATACGGTAAGCATACTCTAATTGTCAATAGTAGCCCTCAGGTGGCAGTTGGTGCAACTTTGTCCCATGAACTAAAATGTGCTAAAAAAACTTTGTGCATGTGAGTACCATGCTTAGGCTTTTAAAGAATAGCAGTAAAAGTGACCATTGCTAGGTACTTACTTGGTATAGTCCAAAATGTGCAATGGGAGGTGATTGGAAGAAGGGATTCGTCTCCATGGTATTGAAGGTTAGTATCACATGGAGTTGACTTGGATCCATAATAAATCTTTAGCCAATGTGGATGGAAACACTTATTAAGAGTAACAAGTTTCTTCCAGACTAGGAGATCACATATATGACTCATGCCTTTAATGTTATTGGGGTTTGACAGTTTCCCGTACCATAGATATGCTAGTGACATAGTTTTAACAAACAAACCAGACTGCACGGTAGTTGTCATTGACATGCCTACATTTGGTCGGAGGAGATTCTAGTTTCATACTAACCAGATAATTGCGAATCCAAAATGGGTGGTCTTCACACATAGCTAGCGTCACAATTAAACCTGTGACACTATTGTAGAGTACAATCGAGTCACTACCAGTGTAAGAATTTGGCTTTTAGAGTCTCACACCGTACATGGATCGTCACGAAAATCTAAAAAAGAAACTTAATGTTAATGAGATATGCAGTACTGATGAAAAATATTGTGATCAAGTTAGTTGAATAGGCAAGTCACGTTGCCAAGAGTTTTGAATGCGAGAGAGAAATGTTTGTAAAGAGTTAACATTTCAGTTAAAGATGAAAGACAAAAACACCAAACCAAACCCTTTACAAATGGTTATTAACTCATTGGTTAACTAATGGCTTTCTGGTAGCCATCAATCAACTAATGAATAAGCATTAGTCAATTAACAAGGGTTGGTAAACTAACAATCATACATTAGTCGACTAACCTGACAATAGGAAATTAGAACAAGTTCTATTCCCCCATTAATCGACTAACTTGGTTTGTTTGTCGGTCAATGGCCGACATATACAGATCTAAGCTAAGGTTTATTGTTTGAGTGTTTAATAATCCAAGAGTTGCACCCAACCCAAATTGAAAGAGTTTGACTTTACCATTAAATCATACGAGTTATGGGATTTTTAGAAATATTTTCATAATAATCCCAACTTGTTTTAGGATAAGAATTGGATTATAACATAGAATCTAATTGAGATTAGAAAAGCCCACATACGTGCCTTCTTCTATATGTGCGTTTAGGGATATAGTTAGGTTCCAACTTGAATTCCAAATGAGACTTGGATTTGGATTATCCCAAGCACTATATAAAGAGATTTCTCCTCTCCTCTCATTGCACCGTTGAATCCCACAAGCAAGAGATTAACGATCTAGCATTTATGATCTCTTAAGAGGAAAAATTCAAAACTTTTTGTAAGTGAATTTTTCGCTCTAAATAAAAGTTTTTCTTTCTCCTACTCCCTTGCACTAGCAACGTGTATGGGGCCGGTTTCAAGTTCCTGGAGTGCTTGAGGATCGTGAAGTGGCTTCATCATCAAGATGAATCATCTTTTGTGTTTTGTTGGTGAAAGAGCTTGTGGTCATCACTGAAATTAAGAATTTAAGATCCATGGGTATTGCTAAAGTATATCTACACAAAGGTATGTCTTATGTTCCCAAGCATTTAAATCTAAGTTTTCTATAGCGGATCTTGGTTTTATAAGGAATATCAAGCAAGTCAACCAAATCTCCACAATATCCGGCGGCCATCATTGTCACGTCCATCAGATAATGACCCTGTGCATTGCACTGAATCTTGCCAAGATCCGCAATCAATGGAATATCAAGCAAATCAAGCAAGTCAACTAAATCTCCACAATATCCGGTGGCCATCATTGTCACGTCCATCAAGTGATCAGGTGCATTACACCGAATCTTGCCAAGATCCGCAATCAATGGAATATCAAGCAAATCAAGCAAGTCAACCAAATCTCCACAATATCCGGCGGCCATCATTGTCACGTCTATCAGATAGTGATCAGGTGCATTGCACCGAATATTGCCAAGATCCGCAATCAATGTTTGTCAATAAATCTAGATTTCTCTCAGTATGTAAATTACTATTATGCCCATGATACTCTGTATATTTAAACACATCATGAGAACTGAAAAGTCAAGTTGGTTTCTCTTCATCTTCTTCTATCATTCGTCAATTTTCCGCTTTTATAATTTCTTCATGGTATCAGAGCTTTTCTGCTTCACAGCATTCTGATCCTTTGTCCTCTTCCTAAAATTCCAACTAGCTTCTCTTATCAAAACATTTATCCTTCTCATATGGAGCCGATCTCTCCCAACCTAAAATTTCTTATTTCAAAATTTCCCACCCTTATCACCACTCACCTCGATTCCACAAATACATTCTATGGCGATCGCAAGTTGTGGGTGTCCTCAATGCTCACGGCTTCCTCGATTACATTGATGGATCGAAGCCTTCTCCCTCTCCCACTATTCCAGATCCTGCCTCCACTGACTCAATCCCTCTTCCTCCAATTCAAAATCATGTGTTCCAACAATGGTTGATCATTGATCAACATTTACTTATTTGCATCCAAGCAACCCTATCCACCTCTGCTCTCAGCGTCATTCTCGGTGTTTCCTCCTCACATCTACTATGGTCAAAATTGGAGACGCGATATGCCTTTCTATCTGAAGGGCACATCGAGTTACTTCAAGAAAAGTTAAATTCTCTCACTATGGAAGACGAATCCATGGCGACCTATCTAGATCGAGCTAAATCGATTTACGATCAACTGCTCACTATGGGGCCCGACACTGTCACATCTCAGCATGTTGTCCGACAAATTCTTCATGGCCTCCCCTTCTCCTACAACTCTTTTCGCATCATGGCCAGAAACCGCAAAAATCATATACTGTTAAAGAACTGTGGAATAGTCTCCTCGCCGAGGAGGCCAACATGCAACTGCAGCGTCAGCCGACCTCTGCTCCTGCCTCAACCAACACCTCTGCCCTTTTCTCCAACCCTGGTCGGTGTGACAATCGAGATCATAGGGGTCGCCCCAGCTCGACGACCCGAGGTGCTTTTCGACCGCCAAATCAATATCCTAGCTCGACACTCGGTCTGACCCGATCTTCTTACTCGGGAGGCATGCCGCACCGACAGTTCAACTCGACAAGCGGACCGAGTCGTTCCCCTCACTCGACAGGCAGGCCGAGCGGGTCATTTCATCGGTCGGATGCATCTAAGCGTCGGGTGCCGAATGGTGCCTCTGGCCACTACATCCCCTATCAAGTGTGCTCCAGCACTACTCATCACACACTTGACTGGTTTTGGCTCGCTGACCACCTCAAAAAGACGGAGCCACATCTTAACAAGTCAGAGGCACATATCACTAACCCGACCACATCTGGAAGTGGTGAATGGTACCTCGACACTAGTGCTACGGATCATGTCACATTCGACTCATCTCAACTGGAAACGGTGACACCGCATGATGGTAACAAACGAATCCTAGTTGGCACTGGCTCCAGTGTAACTATTGCCAACATTCGCACTGCCTCTATTTCTTCTCCTTATTCTTCCATACATCTCAAAGGCATCCTTCATGCTCCTCAATTCTCCAAGAACCTCCTTTCTGTTTATAAATTCACGCGTGATAATAACTGCACGATTCAATTTTCATCTTCTGGATTTATTGTGCAGGATGCCACTACTGGCCGCCAAATCTCAAGGGTCCAAGTAAGAATGGTCTCTACCCGCTCCTCTCAAATCCCGAAGCAC
Organism: Scilla litardierei; assembly: GCA_030789695.1. Lineage (NCBI taxonomy): Eukaryota > Viridiplantae > Streptophyta > Magnoliopsida > Asparagales > Asparagaceae > Scilla > Scilla litardierei. The sequence goes on from CM061134.1 coordinate 111,584,594, forward strand.
TCCACACTTCTTCCTCTTCGGACTCGCTTTGGCACTCCTGCCTTGGTCATCCAGCTCCTCTCATCGTGTCTAAAGTTGCTTCAATGATGTCTCTCAAGCTCTCTCCACAAACACCTTGTTCTCAATGCTCTATGAGCAAAAGCCATAGACTTCCCTTTCCTTTATCTACCTCTACAACTGATTCTCCTCTCTCCTTAGTTCACTCTGATGTATGGGGTCATGCCCCTGTTCTTTCTAATAAAGGATATCACTATTATGTTAGTTTCATTGATGACTACTCTCGTTATATTTGGCTATATCCTTTAATTCACAAATCTGATGTGTTTGATGCCTTTCAACAATTTCAAATTTTGGCTGAACGGCAGTTCAACACAAAAATAAAGATTTTTCGATCTGATGGCGGTGGAGAATATTGCAATAATCAATTTTCTTCCCACTTTCGCCAACTCGAGATTATACATCAGATTTCGGCTCCTTACACACCAGAGCAAAATGGTGTCGCTGAAAGAAAACATAGGCATATCATTGACACAACTATTGCTCTTCTTTTAACAGGATCCATGCCTACCAAGTATTGGCCTGATGCGGCAATGACGGCGGTGTACCTCATCAACCGCCTTCCTTCCATAAATCTCCACAATATGTCTCCGTTTGAGATTCTCCATCACAGGCTTCCCGACTACAACTGGCTACGCACTTTCGGCTGTCTGTGCTATCCTTGCCTTCGCCCGTATGAACCCAACAAGCTTGAATCTCGATCGTGTCCATGTGTCTTTCTCGGATATGCCGAAAATATGAAGGCCTACAAATGCATGGAACTCTCCACTCAAGAGGATTTACAACAGTCGCCATGTAAAGTTCGAAGAGGCAACATTCCCATTCTTCGACCATTCCTCTAATCCACCACCACTGATTCATTGTTGTCCTCCTCCTACCCGTTACCCCCCTCACCCGACCAATAATCCGCCTCCTCCAACTCATATCCACCCACCTCCAAACTACCCTCTCCCTGGGTTACTGCCTACACCAACTCATATTCCTCCGACTCGTCCCCGAGTTATTTGTCCCACCTATCATCCCCTCTTCCGCAAGCAGGCCATCTTCCACGACCTACAGACTCTCCCTCTCGGCCTACGACATATCCCGATCGACAACCAAACTATTCTACTCTGTCTACGACTTCTCCCTCTCAGCTTTTGCCTCTCCCCGCACATCAACCGCCCATTGTTACTGACCCACCGAGCCAAATTCTCCATCCGACTCCCCATCGCTCGGCTATCCACAATCCCATGACTCATCCACACTCTTATCTGCCAGTAAATCCTCCACACGAGCCACCTGTTGGAAGCAACGATCTAGGATCTTGGTTTGATGATGACAAACGTGTCGGTATATCTAATGTGTGTGCTCAGTATGTTTTAGGCTTGGCAAAATGATATACTTTCGATATTTGGCGGAATTGCTATTCGTATAGCACATTGGGAGAGAAGGAGTGTGTGTGTGCTCAAAGAAGTTTGACTTGGTCAAAAGATGATTGGATCTAATCAATTGGTGATTGGTGCAAATCAAATATTGATGTTTGATTTGATTAAGTCAAATGCCATGGAGATCCAATGTAGAATTCGTATTTCATATCTGATTCTAATCCTACTTGATCTCCTATTCAAACGCCTAATCACTTTTCATATCCAATCCGAATTTTTATAATATCTCCATTGCAATTCAAATTCCCAATCAAAATACGAAGTCCCTATCTCTTAGGGATTCTCTTCAAAAACCCTAGGCTATCATATATAAGCAAACACCCTATCAATTGCCTAGGTTGCGGCAATCAAAAGAATTAAGAGCAGGGCAAACAAAAATTCCAACGCAGCCATTATCAAACAAACCCTAGTCTCAAAAAGTTACGGCTGTCACATTATAACCCTCTATTCTTATATTTACCCTACAAGCTACCTAGGGTCTAGAGAGCAGCCATCGAAAAAAAGGGCCATATCTTATATAAAGCAGCAGCCAACTCTAAGAGGAAGAAGGCGACGGCCATACTTATCATCGTCTTCAATCTACCACCCATGCCGTAGCCAAGAGCCGTTGCTGTGTCGCTCGGAGAAGACGTAGAAGCCCACGAAAACAGCCGTCGGTGAAGTCGAAGCCAAGAACCGCTCTCGCCGAAGTCACCACGGAGGAGGAGAACGCCAAGAGCTGATCGTCGAAGCCACCATCTCGAATACGAAGCAGTTGTCTTCGTTCCCTGGAGAAGCAATCATCTCTGTCGAAGAGGTCCGCCGCCGCTGCCACCTTTGAGACGGGGCCCATAGAAGTTCACCGTTCGGAGCAATCGGCACTGCAGTCGGAGGCCACCGAAGAGAATGTCATCGAAAGGAGCTCGCCGTCGTGGGAATCGGAGTCGCCGTTGCACGAAGCAAAGAGAACACTGCCATGCCACCGTCGTTGTGCCTTCAAGCTGTCGCCGCTACTTCCGAGCCATCGACGTCGCGAGAGCTGGAGAACTGCCGAAGTCTGAGCGCCTTGTGTCGGAGCCATCGAGCCACCGTGATCGCCGAGAGCCGTTGAACATCACCGCCGAGAGCTGTTGAACATCTACCACCGTCGAGTCGAAGAAGAAACGCCGGAGTCAGAAAAGCTATCGCGAGCGACCTGCATACCCTAAAGACGAATCGGAGGTGGGCATCGTTTGCATGGGCTGACGCGATCCGCACGATCACGTGAGATACAAAAATCAATGGCAGAGATCGCTTGATACTCCGCAAAACAAAAGAAAAGCGAAAGCGTTTACAGGCTAACGTGGCATTGGTTTTTAAAGGGAATTGCTTTGCGCACAGGCCGCTTAAATATAAGCTTTGAACTAAGTTGCTTTGCACACCGACCACAGATTATTTAAGGGGTTGCTTTCCCCACAGGCCTGGGAATTAAAAGAGTTGAACTGTTCTACTCCACGCACCGACTGCTACTTTTTAAGGAGACTGCTGAGTGCACAGACTGCAATATATTGAGGATTGAACTGAAATTGCTTTGTGAACAGACCAGTGCATATCTTGACATCCAGGAGTCGGATTGAGACACCGTTTGCGTCAGATTGGAGCTGACGACGTGCAGATTGACAGAGACGCCTACACAGACACAAACTGAGAATTTCTAAACTCTAAACTCCTTTATTTGTGTCTTAGTGTAACGTTCTCTGTAGGGGAACTTTTACCATTTTTTGTGGACTATTTTGGGACTTGTCTAGTTGGGACTAGACAAGTGGGACCCAGCTAGTTTGGGACTAGCTGGTAGAAAGCTTTGCTAGGATTGATAGTGAGAGGAAACACTGTGTGTGGGGTACTGAGAGTCCGGCGAGTGTAGAGACGTAGAGGGTGCTCTGAGCGTGCTCTAACTTGTGACTTTGTACCTATTGCACTATTCAATCTAGTATTAGCTTTGGGGGCTGGAGTAGGTCGTTGGGACGACCTAACCAGGGTAAATCTGCTGTGTACTCTGTGTCTGCTTTTCATTACTCTGGTTGTGCTTTTAACTGCGTGTGATTTCTCGTGGGTTGCACGAGAATTTTTTATTAGCCTATTCACCCCCCCCCCCCCCCCTCTAGGCTAGGTTCCAGATCCAACAAGTGGTATCAGAGCAGGTTTTAGGATCTAGCCTAGTTTGACCATGGACCATATTTGTCACGACCCGCTTCCCTAAAATGGAGGCGAGACGTGAAAATGTCCGCACGAGAGTGGAGCTGTGAAGCCCCAAACCCGATAAGCGTCCACAATACATAAACAGGTCCCTGTAACCACAAAAGAATAGCAATAATAACACAAGGAGAGACTGAAATGAAATTCACATCTCACAAATATTGTCCAACATCACAAATATGTTCAACATCCAGAAAAGCCACCAGGCTAAAAGTAAAGAGTCTAAAGGCCCAGAACAAGGCCAACAAAAGCAACAACATAACAAGGTATGGGTGCCACGCACCAATAGCAAACAACTGTCTAACAAAATAATACGCAACGGAGACACTAGGACTGGTCCCCAGTGTCCACGTACTCCCCGTCAAACACGGGCTCGGGCTCGGCGTCAGCAAACACCTCGTCCTCAACGAGGTACTCGGGATCTAACATGTGTCACCCAAAAGAGTAAAGGGGCACATGTCAGCAAGTCTAAAAGACTTGGGCAAGGAAACTGAAAGTGAGGCATCTAGCAACCTAGCAGTTATAGTATTAAGTAATGACATGACAGTTAAGCATGATGCAACAGTTTAAAAAGAGAAGCAAGCATGCACAATGTAGCAAAAGCTACCAAATCACTAATCACTTATCATTTAACACTTATCACTTATCACTTATCACTTATCACTGATCACTTATCACTTATCACTTATCACTTAGTGCATAGAGAGTCCACCTGCTGGCCAGCTCGTGGCTCAGGCCGCTTATCTCTACCACTATAATCACTTGTCACTGGTAAACACTTAGTGCATAGAGAGTCCACCTGCTGGCCAGCTCGTGGCTCAGGCCGCTTATCTCTATCACTATTAATCACTTGTGCACTAGAGAGTCCACCTGCTGGCCGGAGTGGCGGATCAGGCCAACTCGGGGCTCAGGCCGCTTATCTCTTACCCCACCCATATGTGTCGAGCGTTGGGGTTTCCAACTCACTAAGCTCGCTTCTGGAACACGAGCCAGGAATATAATATTGTAGCGTGCGCTACGCAATCACGATGAATAATCACTATGCAAAGACATGAACAGATATTTGCGTACCGTTAATTTAAAGTAAACATGACAGGCAAAATGCAATGACATGAACATATTCGCGTACCGTTAATTTAAAGTAAACATGACATGGTAATTGTGCAACACGCTAAAAGTCGGAATTAGCTTCGTTGTCAAGCTAATTCCCCGATTTGCGCCTAGGCGAGTTTCATCTTCGCCTAGCCTCTTTTACGCCTACAACATGCAAATGGCCTAAAACATGGCCTAAACCCTAAGTGGCAAGTTTCACTTGCCTAGCACCGGGGATGACGATCAACCTCGTCACACGGATGCTATCTACGAGGAAATCGCTGTTTTGGGGGAGACAAACATCAAACACATGAAATTAATTAGGGTTTCACCAAAATTATAAATAAGTTATAAAAACAACGGTAGATCGATTTCTTACCGAGAGGAGACGGGAGGAACACTCCGGGGAACCCTAGGATCAAATCTGGAGAAGATTGGAGAAGATTGGGGAAACTAGGGTTTTGGGGGATTTGGGGATTTGATGGGTTTTGGTGAGATTTTGGGGAAGATGAGAGGTAGATAGGGTAGATGGATGGTTTGGATGATGGATTTAAGGCTTGGAATGAAGAAATGGAGCTTGGAGGAAGGTGGGGCATCAATGGGGGCGATTTTAGGGTTTAGGGTCGAGTTGGAGGGGAAGAAAACGTTTGGGTTGGGTATTTATAGGCTAGGCTGGCGGCTAGGGCAAAACTAGGGTTTACAGCACTAGTTAGTCGGTCAAAGAACAACCACTGACCGACTAGTTTGACAACTAGTCGGTCGGGTCGACCAACGCAGACCGACTAAGTGTAAACAGTAGCTACAGGTGAAATTAGGATTCTAGAGTTAGTCGGTCCATGAACAAGTACTGACCGACTAGTTTGGCAACTAGTCGGTCGATGAACGTTCTTAGACCGACTAAGAGTAAACAGTAACTGATACAAAAATAATTTGATGAGTTAGTCGGTTCAAGAAGCATTACTGACCGACTAGTTTGCAACCTAGTCGGTCAACCAACGTTCTTAGACCGACTAACGATAAACAGTAACTCCTGAGAAATTTAGAAAGCTAACTAGTCGGTCCAAGAAGGATTGCCGACCGACTGGATCGTCATCTAGTCGGTCGGTGGCCCTTCTTACACCGGCTAATGAGCACAGAAAGTACCGATACGGAGCGCGGGGCCCCGGGATCGATTCCTAAGACTCCTAGGCTTGATCTAATAGTTAGATTCGACCGTTATGAAGTCCGTCACGAGCGACACACTTCGAAATCGACAATCCTAAGGAAGAAGCGAGAAAATACGACGAATCGATCGAAAATGAAAACTACGGAGACGAAAACCACACAAGAGGAGAAAATCCACCAAAACATATATTATAACATATAAAATCCAGATACATGAAAAGCAGTCGTTACAATATTGATAGTGCTTTTACTGAGGGTCAGTCTATTTCACGTCCACCTAGATTTAATGGAGGAGATTATGCTTACTGGAAAAATCGTATGAAAATCTACCTTATTTCTATTGATTATAAAGCTTGGCAAATTGTTGAAAAAGGCTATAAATCACCTGTTATTAAAATTGAAAATACTGAGATGCCTAATCCCGATGATAAGTGGGATGATAATGATTGGAAGCTTTATTCTCTAAATGCTAAAGCTATGAATGCTCTTATTTGTGCGTTAGATAAATCTGAATTCAATCGTATCTCACATTGTTTAACTGCGCAGGAAATATGGCATACTTTGGAGGTGACGCACGAGGGAACGTCACAGGTGAAGGAGTCTAGACTTGCACTTCTGAGCACGGAATACGAGGGATTTCGCATGCTACCATCAGAGACCATATCAGAAATGTTTGCGAGGTTCACCAACATTGTCTACAAGTCTAGCTCGCTCGGTAAGCCATATTCTAGCCTTGAGCAGGTGAGGAAGATATTAAGAGCTCTGCCAAGCTCTTTCAGGCCTAAAGTCACTGCCATCCAAGAAGCGAAAGATTTTTCATAGATGAGGGTGGAGGACTTAATAGGTAATTTAATGTCCCACGAGCTTGAATTTTAAAATATTGATGAAAGGGAGAACCCTGAGGAAAAAGAGAAAGCTACCAAGCCACTTGCTCTTAAAGCTGACGAAAGTGAAGATGATGATGATGACATAGCGCTAATGGTCAGAAATTTCAGAAAGTTTGTCCAGACCAAGCAAGGAAGAGCAGAAATGGCACCCAGGTTTAATCGCTCTAACTTTTTTCAGTCTTCTAAGCAAAATTATGATCAGAATACTACTAATAGAATGACTTGTTTTAAATGCAAGAAAAGAGGACATCGAATGAGGGATTGCCCACATGAGACAGCTCAGGTAGCTAAAGAAAAGGAAAAATCCAAGGTGCTTACTTAGGACATAGATAGCGAAGCTGATAGCGAGGAGGAGGAACACGAAGCCCATTCATGCATGGCATTGATGGGAATACACGATGAGGTAATTTCTGGTAGTAAAACTGAACTCCTTACTCTTTGTAAAGAAATGCAAGATAAAATAGTAGAGCTTGAATCCACTATAGATGACTACCAAAATGAAAACTTTGAAATGCAACAATCTGAATATGAAATGTCTAAAGAGATTGAAAAACTCAAAATTGATATTGTTGCTCGTGACTCTACTATTGATACTTTGAAAAAGGAAAAGTCCAGTTTTAATGATGAAGCACCTTGTCTCTCTTGCCCTTCCTTGATGAATAATATTAACATGCTTAAAATTGATTTGATTAAGCTCAAAACTGAAAAAGACTATGTTATTAGAGAGCTTAATGATAAATTCTGCATGTTGGATAATGATTTTAAAAGGAAAATGTTTGAATTTGAAAAGAAGGAAGAGGAAAACAAGAGATCTTTTATAAGTAAATGCACATTGCTTGTGGAAGAAAATAGATTGTTAAAGTCCAAAGTCTCTAATCTTGAATTAGCCATTAAGAAATTCTCTATGGGAAAACAATCGTTGGATATTATTTTAGAGAATCAATTATATGGCAATAATAGAAGAGGACTTGGATTTGGTTCGAAAAACATTGAAAAGTCAAAATTCAAAAAATTCCACAATGCACCATCTATTGCAAAGAACTTATATGCAAAGTGCTTTACTTGTGATAGTGTAGGCCACACTTCATACTATTGTAAATTTAGGAACACAAACATCAAGTTTAAACAAGTGTGGGTTCCTAAAACTATGTTGGCTAACACTAGTGGACCTTGTTGGATTCCAAGGTCACATTTAACACCTTTCATGTAGGTGTGATGGAGTTTTGCGAGGAGCGTTAAATTCAATGTCTCATTCTTTTAGCTCCTTCGTCAAAAAGCGACGAGAAGGTATAATTTTATATCCCTCTTTGCATTTCATTGCATACCTTCATAGATTTTTTTGTGTGCTTGATTTATTTTGGTTTGTGTGCTTGCATGGATGATTTTTAATGTTTTTATTTCTGAAAAAAATTTTGAAAAATCAAAAAAAAAATGTGTGCTTATTGAATCCTCTTTTGAATCTCTTGAGTGATATTGTATGAATGATCAATTCTATCCCTTGTAGAAGTCAATTCATTATTTTTGTCGCTACATGAACATGATGTTATTCTTTTTAGTAGCCATGACATGTCTCATAAGTTTCAAACTTGACTTCTACACCTACATTTGCACTTTCACGATATGTGACTTTTTAGTACTTTTGGAGATTCTTTTGAAGAATAATGGAAAGTGAATGTAGGAATGATTAATTTCTGAAATTTCTAAGGGATATGAAGTGTTTAGCCATGAATTAAAATTGAACAAAAAAAATTGCAAATGAAAAAAAAATGAAAATTGCTCCGTATGAAAAATGGATACACTTCATGGCTAAAACACAACCCACGAGTATCCAACTTGTGCTACATGGGTAATCTTTAGCGTTTGTGTATATAACTCATCAAGCAATGCCATCTAACATTTAAAAGTCCTTTCAGGCCATGTTTTGGGATTCGGTATCTTGAACTCATCTTTGATGAGGTGGGAAAAAACAATCCTAGTGATATTCATGAAAATTGGAAATTGTGGGTTGATTTGGTTGATTTTCTGAAATTGAATCTCCTCTAGTACTTTATTGTCTATATCATTACACTTACACAAAGGTGGAGAATTCTTGGTATGAAATTCTATGAACTTGACTTGTCCATGATTTGGAATACTCATGCAAATTGCACGCTACTTCTAATAATGATTTATTTTTGCATGGGATATTTTTGAACCTTCATTAATCCACTTTTGGTGATTACAAAGGGGGAGAAAGAAAAGAAAGATTTGTCGGTATTATTTGTTGAAGGGGGAGCTTGTGAAAAATACTTGATTTATGGTGAAGGGGGAGCGTGAAAGAAGGGGGAGCATGCTATTGTATCTGTTATTAGTTTGTGCATGCCATGTTGTAGTGCTTGAATATTCATCTCATGATTCATATTGCATTACACCCTTCAACACACCTCACATCATCTCATGATTCATATTGCATTACACCCTTCAACACACCTCACACACTCATTTCTATTGATCAAATCTTTTGTGGGTTTGTCATCACCAAAAGGGGGAGATTGTTGGAAGCAACGATCTAGGATCTTGGTTTGATGATGACAAACGTGTTGGTATATCTAATGTGTGTGCTCAGTATGTTTCAGGCTTGGCAAAATGATATACTTTCGATATTTGGCGGAATTGCTATTCGTATAGCACATTGGGAGAGAAGGAGTGTGTGTGTGCTCAAAGAAGTTTGACTTGGTCAAAAGATGATTGGATCTAATCAATTGGTGATTGGTGCAAATCAAATATTGATGTTTGATTTGATTAAGTCAAATGCCATGGAGATCCAATGTAGAATTCGTATTTCATATCTGATTCTAATCCTACATGATCTCCTATTCAAACGCCTAATCACTTTTCATATCCAATCCGAATTGTTATAATATCTCCATAGCAATTCAAATTCCCAATCAAAATACGAAGTCCCTATCTCTTAGGGATTCTCTTCAAAAACCCTAGGCTATCCTATATAAGCAAACACCCTATCAATTGCCTAGGTTGCGACAATCAAAAGAATTAAGAGCAGGGCAAACAAAAATTCCAACGCAGCCATTATCAAACAAACCCTAGTCTCAAAAAGTTACGGCTGTCACATTATAACCCTCTATTCTTATATTTACCCTACAAGCTACCTAGGGTCTAGAGAGCAGCCATCGAAAAAAAAGGGCCATATCTTATATAAAGCAGCAGCCAACTCTAAGAGGAAGAAGGCGACGGCCGTACTTATCATCGTCTTCAATCTACCACCCATGCTGTAGCCAAGAGCCGTTGCTGTGTCGCTCGGAGAAGACGTAGAAGCCCACGAAAACAGCCGTCGGTGAAGTCGAAGCCAAGAATCGCTCTCGCCGAAGTCACCACGGAGGAGGAGAACGCCAAGAGATGATCGTCGAAGCCACCATCTCGAAGACGAAGCAGTTGTCTTCGTTTCCTGGAGAAGCAATCATCTCTGTCGAAGAGGGCCGCCGCCGCTGCCACCTTTGAGACGGGGCCCATAGAAGTTCACCGTTCGGAGCAATCGGCACTGCAGTCGGAGGCCACCGAAGAGAACGTCATCGAAAGGAGCTCGCCGTCGTGGGAATCGGAGTCGCCGCTGCACGAAGCAAAGAGAACACTGCCACGCCACCGTCGCTGTGCCTTCAAGCTGTCGCCGCTACTTCTGAGCCATCGACGTCGTGAGAGCTGGAGAACTGCCGAAGTCTGAGCGCCTTGTGTCGGAGCCATCGAGCCACCGTGATCGCCGAGAGCCGTTGAACATCACCGCCGAGAGCTGTTGAACATCTACCGTCATCTAGTCGAAGAAGAAACGCCGGAGTCGGAAAAGCTATCGCGAGCGACCTGCATACCCTAAAGACGAATCGGAGGTGGGCATCGTTTACATGGGCTGACGCTATCCGCACGATCACGTGAGATACAAAAATCAATGGCAGAGATCGCTTGATACTCCGCAAAACAAAAGAAAAGCGAAAGCGTTTGCAGGCTGACGTGGCATTGGTTTTTAAAGGGAATTGCTTTGCGCACAGGCCGCTTAAATATAAGCTTTGAACTAAGTTTCTTTGCACACCGACCACAGATTATTTAAGGGGTTGCTTTGGCACAGGCCTGGGAATTAAAAGAGTTGAACTGTTCTACTCCACGCACCGACTGCTACTTTTTAAGGAGACTGCTGAGTGCACAGACTGCAATATATTGAGGATTGAACTGAAATTGCTTTGTGCACAGACCAGTGCATATCTTGACATCCAGGAGTCGGATTGAGACACCGTTTGCGTCAGATTGGAGCTGACGACGTGCAGATTGACAGAGACGCCTACACAGACACAAACTGAGCATTTCTAAACTCTAAACTCCTTTATTTGTGTCTTAGTGTAACGTTCTCTATAGGGGAAACTTTTACCATTTTTTGTGGACTATTTTGGGACTTGTCTAGTTGGGACTAGACAAGTGGGACCCAGCTAGTTTGGGACTAGCTGGTAGAAACTCCCCATCGCTCGGCTATCCACAATCCCATGACTCATCCACACTCTTATCTCCCAGTAAATCCTCCACACAAGCCACCCACCACTATCCGTGTTGAGTCCACTCACCCTATGATCACCCGCTTGAAAGCAGGCATCAGCAAACCTCGCCAACCTCTCAACCTACATACTCAGCTTTCCTCTAAGGAACCACTATCATACAAAGCCACTGCTAAATCACCCGAATGGGTCACAGCTATGCAAAAGGAGTTCACTGCCCTTCGTCAGCAAGACACATGGGAGCTTGTTCTTCGCCTGCCCTCTGCCAACATTATTGGCTGCAAATGGGTATACCGCATCAAGCGCAATGCTGACGGTTCCATTGCTCATTACAAAGCTCGTCTTGTCGCCAAAGGCTTTCACCAGAAAGAAGGAGTTGATTATGCTGAGACATTCAGTCGGTGGCAAAGCATGGCACCATTCGTCTTCTTATGTCACTTGCTGTCCACTTTGGCTGGCCTATCCGACAGCTTGATGTTTCCAATGCCTTCCTCCATGGGATCATAGAGGAAGATCTTTATATGACACAACCACCTGGCTTTGAGGATCACTCTTTTCCTAGCCACGTCTGTAAGCTTCAAAAAGCCTTGTGCGGCCTGAAGCAAGCCCCATGGCAATGGTTCGCTCGCTTCTCTCATTTTCTCCGAGCACAAGGGTTCCTTCCAAGCACTGCCGACTCCTCACTATTCATTCACCATGTCGGTGATCATCGTACAGTCGTCCTTCTTTACGTCGATGATATTCTTATCTCGGGCTCATCTACCGACTTCATTCGTCAATTCATCACCAAATTGGCCGATGAATTTGCTCTGAAGGACCTTGGCGAGCTTTCTTATTTCTTGGGCTTAGAAATACATCGCAACTCGACGGGTTGTTTTGTGCATCAAACCAAGTACACTAAGGAACTCATCCAGAAGGCTGGCCTCTCCGACTGTAAGCCAAGTCGCACTCCTGTCTCATCCAAGCGACCCACCCCTGAGTCAGATCCTCTCCTCTCCGATGGATCCTTCTATCGTAGCATTGTCGGCACCCTCCAATATCTTACTTTAACGCGTCCAGATTTTCGCTTGCCGTCAACCAGGTGTGTCAATTCCTACATGCCCCTCGAGCTTCTCATCATCCTGCTGCAATGCGCATCCTTCGCTACCTTCGGGGCACTTCAACTCATGGCATCCTTCTTCGTCATGGCCCTCTTTCGCTCATCACCTTTTCTGATGCTGACTGGGCAGGTGACATGACAGATCGGCGATCTATCAATGGCTACTGTGTTTTCCTCGGGAAGTGTCCCATTACCTGGAGTGCTAAGAAACAATCATCAGTCGCCCACAGCTCGACAAAATCAGAGTATCGATCTTTGTCTCTCACCGCAAAAGAACTAATATGGCTACAACTCCTCTTCTCCGACCTTTACATCCCTCTTCATGATAAGCCTCTCGTCTGGTGCGACAATAAGTCGGCAATTTCACTCTCTTCCAATCCGATCTTCCATTCTCGGATAAAGCACTTCACCGTTGACTACCATTTCATCAGAGAACAAGTAACTTCGGGCAATCTTCTTGTACAACATATTTCCACTGAAGACAACCCGGCTGACATCTTTACCAAAAGTCTTCCTGCGGATCGTTTCGAGTTTCTTCGTGCCAAACTGTTCGTTATTTCTGCCGATCAGTTTGCGGGGGCGTATAAGGAATATCAAGCAAGTCAACCAAATCTCCACAATATCCGGCAGCCATCATTGTCATGTCCATTAGATAATGACCCGGTGCATTGCACCGAATCTTGCCAAGATCCACAATCAATGGAATATCAAGCAAATCAAGCAAGTCAACCAAATCTCCACAATATCCGGCGGCCATCATTGTCACGTCCATCAGATAGTGACCAGGTGCATTGCACCGAATATTGCCAAGATCCACAATCAATGTTTGTCAATAAATCTAGATTTCTCTCAGCATGTAAATTACTATTATGCATGTGATACTCTGTATATTTAAACACATCATGAGAACTGAAAAGTCAAGTTGGTTTCTCTTCATCTTCTTCTATCATTCGTCTATTTTCCGCTTTTATAATTTCTTCAGGTTGTCTCTGGTAGGTTAGAAATTTTTGATTTTTTAGCATTCTGTATGTTTCTAAACTAATTAGAACTATATCAATATTTCATTAAACATCGTAATGCTTTGTTTTAATTAAATAGGTAGATTCCCTAGTCCATACAAATTGTGAGTCAACAATTTAATGCCTATGGACAAGTCCCACTAGGGAGGGCTATTCAACATATATATGTCCCTTGACGGATATGTGATGAACCAGTCTATCCATGACAGCAGCTCGAGCAGCCCACTGATAGCTGATGGTTTCATGGCTTTAGACCACTTAACCAACCTCCAGAGACGATCCTTTTCCTAAAGTTAGGAATCCATTTGGAGCCAGACAGTTGTTTGTCCATAGGTCGTGGGGTGGAGAGTGATGTTGATAAGGATACATTGCTCAGGCTACATCAATAGCCAGGTAACATAGTGGAAACAAGTCTCAGCAACGATGCCTTGTGGCAGGAGCCCTCAGAAGAAGTGAAAGTTCTAAAAGAAGAGAAAAAGATAAGTGGCAGACCAATGATGGAGATGTCCATGTGACTTGATGAGTTTGAGACCCAGAGGTTTATGGGTGCCGAAAAGTAAGCAACTGAGCAAGTCAATTAGGGTGCTCAACTGAGCAATTATCTTGTATGAAAGGAATTCAAAATTATTTGAAGGTGCCGAAAAGTAAGCAACTGAGCAAGTCAATTAGGGTGTTGAGGAAGGAGCACGATGAGTGAATGTGCAAAGCGATATTGGGGTAAGATTTCTTCATTAATATGGTAGGATGGAAGAAGGCCAGGAATACTTCAACGAATAGTGCGTGTATGCAGGAGCTGACGGTGTCCTTCCGTAACATAGAACTTTCATGCTTCAGCCTCTATGAAGGTGAGTGACCCAGTCGAATGGGGAGGGTGACTAAGGGATGACACGTCTACCTTCGGTGCAATTTTTCTATTCCCAAGTCAATTGGTTTATCTTTGCTAGACTGTGCTTCGAGCACATGGGCAATGATGTATGTGCTACATAACAAAAAGATTTGATGTCGGTACTGGTTGATTATCCTCATCTTAGCTGGTACCCCCTTACACTGAGAAAGGGAAGGAGTTTGTGGAGTTAGCAAGTGTCTGTTCTCTAGAAATTTGCATGGTTTATTGGTTGTCAGTACTGCGTACCTATATATTAAGCTATATGACCACCCCGTTAAGGGGTGGCCGAGTATGCTAACGCAATGTGATTTTTGTCCATTTCTTTGAAAGTCTATGTGATGAAATTAAACCAAACTTGGTCGTTACTTAAGAGTAACTATGTCTCTCTTCATGTATCAAATTGCCACGATCATCTGATTCGTGATGTGCATGAATGGATTAATAAGATTCATACTGTCCTTATCTACTATCAAGACCCTATTGAGCTTGACTCTAGTCCGATTCAATGAAATGCCTTGAGAGATATATGATAAGTATGAGCCGACTTGCCAGCGAAAGTGAAATTCCGTTACTTTTAATGTTATTTTACTTATTTGGAGAGACGAAGGCATGGCCCAACCCCCCTTTTTGGATCCACGGCCCATCCTTCATGGGCCGATAGTGGCTAAAGATAATGTCACGTGTGGAGTTTGGTTGGGGCAACAATCTGTTTAAAGAAACATAGGTCACCTAAGATGAGCTTATCGGGAACAAAATTCTCATATGAACTGATGATATATCATCCATTAAGGCTACCTCACGTCCATCATTAGCACATGCCAGCTAAAGCATGCCCAATAAGGCCTAGCCTAAATGTTAAAAGGCACATCAACAAAGTTGAATTCCCAAAATGTTTCCACATGAACTCCGAATATCTCTCAGCGGTGAAGGAGGTGAGCACGTTCTCATTCCCAGTACTCTCTAGTACTCTCTGTCATTTCATATATTTTATCATATCTTCATCTGGTTTGCATTTGAGCATCATAGGAGCTGAAGCGGGGGCATCCACCCTGAGTTTGACCTGCTAATACTCTTGACTACCCCCGGACAGGTCGATGAAGGATAGTTCGGATCCAATATTGCACCATGACATCATGTTCCAATTTATACTTGAATATGGATTCTCGAATAGAGTAGCTGCCATTCACGATTAGGTCTTGGACCTTTTGGCCGAAACTAGGCCGAAGCCTGTCATGATTAGGTCAAAGCCATTCTTCCCTGTATCATGTGGATCCTTTGCGTTCGAGCCCAAACTCAAAGACCCACATAACGCATAAGCTTTCAAAACGTTTAGCTCCAGTCTACTAACTATTTTATTTTATTTATCAACACGTCAATCTTAATCATAAATAATTCAAGTCATATATACCCACATTCATTAAACGTGTCGTCTGACTAAGTGGAGCCATCCACCTAGCCTGATCAATAAAGTAAGAAGCATTGGTAAGCAACATTGTGTCATGTTTCCCATAACACTAGCTTCTCATTGTTTAGTCTTCCAAATTTTCAACCCTGGGATCACAACCAACCAAATTACTCAAACGGTAGTTATCCTGAAGATCATGGCAATCCCGAATATTATACTCCTCCCACTCTCTTTGATTGACATATATTCAATAACTTCATTTGTCATCACGTAGATTATAAGAATAAGTGTAAGTGGAAAGGGATTGCAAAAACTATCATTTACTTGCTTTTAGGTATCCATCCTTGTCATGTATCAAGTCACGTCTTAGCTTTCCATTTCTTTCAGATTTCTTGTTCATCTCAGGCAAGAACACCTTTACAGCGTATTCAGCCACTCATGGGGTTCATAACTAGGGGCTACATTTTTTTTATTCCTCAAATGGCATATTGGCTCTCTATGACACAAATCCTAATGCCTCAATAGATATATATGTCAGAAAATGATGACAAAAGTTGCATCAAGTATGTTAATTTTGTGTGCCGGCCACTTCTCGGCATGGAGGAGGAGCAATGCGAAATGCATGTGGTTCACAGAGCAAGTCAAGAGCCCCCTTGCTTGTTATCCCTTCATGATGTTGCCCGGTGTTACAGATATGGATCTCCATATTTATGTCATTTTCTTTTAGCTGATGCAAATTTGCCAATGAACGTTGTAACATGATAACATTGTTCCTATTATGAATGGGGGGGGGGGGGACCTTTGGAAAGGTCCACCCACTTACATCCACCATTACACTCACTACTAAGTGGGTGTCCCTTGTGATCCTATACTTATAACTCCTCATCTATATCAATATATATGGCTATGGTATCAACCAGTAGCCTACACCTTTATACAATCTCAATACGTTATCAGCACGCTCATCAGCTGAGCCGAATCTCTGCCGACGGACGAATTGGTGCCGACGGACGATTTGCGAGGACGCGGATATGGATTCTTTCTCCGAACTTTCCTAGATCCGGTGGATAGGATCTAGAGGTAAATTTTGAGAAACTCTTGGATCAAAAATCTTTACATGCGCATACTGAATAATCTATGATAATTATTTTCTATGAATTCTATAGCAAAATCTGTAGCAAGATAATCATTTTTTCAAAAACACAGATTTACTATTAAAAACCAATTTCAACCCTGTTTTTAATAGATTATTAAAAAAAGATTGTTGCTGCTCCATACTTTGTGAAAATTGAATCTCCAATTCAAGCTATACAAGCCCCATATGAAATTGGGAAATTTGTTGCTACTCCCGATTTGGGGAATTTTGTTTTGGAAATTTTAGTTGGGGAATGGGAGTTGGGGAATCAAGACCGAAATTGGGAAATGGAAAATTTGAATTGGAAAATGGGAGTTGGGGAAATTTGCTGCTCCCGTATCCACCCTGGGAAATTTGTTGCTGCTCCTGTCGACGATTCGAACCCCGGGGAAATCGGTGGCCGATCTGCCTCCCCCCTACGGGAGGGGGCCTCCGATCATCCCCCGGTCGGGGGGCCCTCCTTTTTGGCTAGCGTCGGAGCGCCGCCCCCCCCAGTCGAGGGGCCTCCTTTGCATCAGAGTGCCCCCCCCCCCCCCCCCCCCCCCCCCCCCCCCCCCCGACGGGGGGCCTCCTTCAGCGTCCCCCATAAGGGAGAGGCCTCCCATTTCGTCGGCAACGACCGAATCGCCCCCAGTCGAGGGGGGTGCCACCCCGAATCGCCCTCCCCCTGGTCGAGGGGGGGCCCTCCCCTAATCGCCCTCGTCCCCCTGTCGAGGGGGGCGCCGCCCCCAATGGCCCTCCCCGGTCGCGATAAAAATGTGAAGGGGGGCACTGTTCCGGCCCCCTCCTCCTGTTGCGTTCAAAGTGGAACGGAAAAAATGTGGGTCCTTTCGTTTTCCCCATGGCGGCTGCCTCCCCAACCCACCCCCCCCCCCCCCCTAAAGCCCTAATTAGGGTAAGGGGGAGAAGAGGCATATGCCTCATCTGATGAGCCAGAAGCCCAGTAATTAACAAAATTGATAATAAAATGGGTATTTTTTTCGCGAACGAGCCTGCAGCCCGCCGCCTTCCCGCGGGCCTCTGGCCTGCATGCCAAATTAATTTTAATTCAAAAATTAATATTTATTTATGAAAATACCATATTAAACCCGGAAATTCCAGAAAATTCTGAAAAAATTGGAAAAAATCCGAAAAAAATTCCGTTAAAATCCAAAAACTTCAGGAAAAATCAGGTTGAGGATATTGAGTATGTCTAACTCCTCTCGGTGTATTTGGGGCAAATTATAAATTTGTTAATGAATTTTGTGTTTAATTCATTATTAATCGCTTTATTTTTTTAATTGGATAAAAATTAATATTAATTTGTGTTTTAATAATTACAAAGATCCTGAGACCGCTCTGTCGTTAGGTTAGTTACCTAAGCTAATAAGTAATGACGTTTCCATATGGTCCAAGTAACTATTAAACATAAATTTAATATATTTATCCAATAAAATTGCCAGCGATGTTAAAAAATTGCATTGTTTATGCCTGTGATGTTACATAATTATCTTATATAAACTGCCTGGAATGTTGGTAAAACTATGTTGTGGTTTTTGGATCGGCGGGTATTAGTCACCACTATTTATTTTCCTCGTATTTTTCCTTTTGAGTGAAAATGTAGTAAGGAACTAAATGTAAAAACCAAAGCCTAGAGAAACTTCGCCTGCAGACGGAGGAAAATTGCTATTGCTGGGACCCCCTAGTGTTTCCAAATTGTATTTTAAATTTTCTCGAACTTCTAAATGCAATAAGGACTTTGGACTTTTATTATTTTTAGTGTTGACCGGCCGATCCCCACAACTAGTTTAGTTTTACTACTATGCATGTCTTAATTTCTGAAAAATAATTTATGCTTATTCCATCTTAGATAAATGGCAAATATTGCGAGCGTCGATTTTAATGTTCTCGATCCGGCTGGAAAAAAAACTTGAGCTGGCAGCTGGACCTGAAGTTCCATCTGCGCTCACAGGGCCTAAGTCACACAACTCAAGCTCCAGCTACAGCTGTGACAACTGATGAAGTGACTTCTACTTATAGTGTCCCCGATATAGAAGGCGAAAGCCATTATCTATATTAGGAGACATATTGATCGGACCCTGAAGGCCGAATATCTAACAGTTGAAGACCCTCATGAACTATGGACAGAACATGAGGACATATACAAACATCATAAAGATGTTATCTTCCCCCATGCACGTTATGAGTGGGAAAATCTCCGACTTCAGGACTTCAAGTCCGTAGGTGAGTATAACTCGGTGTCACACCCCGCTTCCCATTATACTTGGGAGCGAGAACGCGAGCGGGTCCGCTTGTGCTTAAAACAAGAAGGAGACACTTTTTCTTTCCCTCCTCCTTGGTTTAAACACAATAATCGTCTGTGTGATAACATCCTTACAGATTCTTGCATGCAAATTCAACAACACAGATAAATATTTAATTACAATCTCAAGTCTAAAAAGGATTACAATAATGAAAGCATGGGAAGAGAGTGGGTCATAAAGCACATACAAATTTGTAAGAATAACAAGTATAAAGATGCGGCGAAGGCATATAGCTCCTCAGCGAGGGAACTTAGCGGCAAGGCACTCCTGGTCAACCTGCTTAGTCTCTAGGCTCGCTCCTCTGCAAATCTGTCTATTACCTGACGTATATTTTACAAGAAAAGGAAATATATGTCAGCGATGGTCGCTCGACAAGATTTAAAGTATTAAGTAAAAAAACCCTCGGCAAGGTTTTCAAAATCATTTCATGATTAAAACATAGCAGTGTAAGGAAGCAATGAGCATCAAGTGTGGTGTATAAGTAATGAACATGGCAAGTGTAGTGTGCAAAGCAGTGGCATGACAAGAGTAGTGTGTAAAGTAACAACATGGCATGTACAGTATGCAAAGTAGTGGCATGGCAAGAGTAGTGTGTAAAGTAACAACATGGCATGTATAGTGTGCAAAGTAGTGGCAGACTAAATAAAGGAAAACTATAGCAGTTTTATATGTAAACATGTCCGTATGTCCATTTCAATCAATTCGTTAGTGTGTGCAAGTTTGTGACTAAGGCCTCCGTCGTTAGACGGATAGTAAGCGAATCCACCTTCAAGTGCCCCCGAAGGCGACACGTTTACTACCGGCTAGTGCCCGGGAACCCAACCCCACCAACGTGTACTTCCTGGACCACGAGCCATGATGCTAAACCGTCATATACTGGAACACGAGCCAGACTAGTCACGTGTGACCCTACTGGAACACGAGCCAGACTAGTCACATGTGACCGACGTGAATAGCCAACTATGAGCCAACGACATGCATGTTCACGAGCCAACGGCATGTATTTCTATGCGTTGCCAACCGGCCAACAAGTCTATGTGTAGCCAACCGGCCAGCAAGTCTATGTTGTGTCTTTTGCAATTTACGAAGCACTTGTCAATTACTATTAACATGTCCACACGCACACACACCATGTCCATATCTTGCAATCACAAAAGCAAACAAAAATGCAGTTTTAAATGGAACATCAGTTAAAACGTGGATAAATACACAACTTGCATATCAGAGTATTGTAATGTGTATACCGACTAATAGCAAGCTCAAAATTGCATACAGACTAACTTTAAACGTTAATCGAATCTTCATGAAATTTACTTACTCCCCCTGCATTGATGACACGTTAATTCCAAATTGAACAATAATAATACGCATCAAGCAGACGAGTAAAGTATATAAAAGAGAATCGATTATTGAAATATCGAATACCAAAAGTTGGTTATTGAAATATCGGATTTGAAAATCCATTTATATATCTTAACTCCCCCCTGAATCTAACATATCAAATTAGATTCTTGGAATAATGCTTTAAATTATCATTTAGCACATCGTCATTATTATATCTCTCCCCCTTTGGCATTAGCAAAAAGAGCGGGAGGAGATCAACGACAACAACATGGCTTCAAATAAAAGCACGGGAGTCGTAGAGTACGACGACGGTTCAAGTGACACCAAAGAAAAAAAATATGAATAAAATCAAGGCGTGTCAATGAAACCATAGTCGAAAATCGTAAAACGAAATCATCAAAACTCAAATCAATTTTACGGATTGAGTTATGGAATATACTCTCCAATATCAACATTCTTGGTTAATTTAGTGCATGGAAAACAATTCTATGTTACCATAGAAGAAATTTCTATTAAACCAAGTCATTTTCGTCGAGCGACGAAATCAAACATCAGAGACATAAAAACATATATAATGTGCATAATAGAATGAAATGTCAACTCCGATGTATATATATAAAAATATGAACCAGAGTACATCAAAAATATACATCACTGATATTAACAGCATCATATCTCAGTGATCCAAAAAATATAGACTATCCTACCCAAAATCGGGAGCGACGGCAGACTAGAAGAGACGATCTCTGGAGCAGCAACGGTAGTGGCCTCGGGAGCACCAGTCAGAGCATCCACCGCAGAAACGGTGGCAACATGCATGCTCACGGGGTCACCAGCAGAAGAGGCAACAGCAGCACCAGACGTCGTACCCTCAGGGGCACCAGCAGCAGCAGCATGCGCAAGCTCCTCAAGATCCTCCTCATCCAACTCATCCTAGTCAAAGAAAGACGGAGGGATCTCAACATCAAGGCGTCGAGCGATACGACAGAGAATCTCCTCAGAACGAGCCTGACGAGACTCCAAACGACAGATCGAACGAACGACATCGGCAAGAGTGGAAGAAGGAGCAGCAGAGGCAGACGCTGAAGTAGAGGGGGTCGATGAACCGATTTCGTGGACTTGCAAATACACTCGAAAGAGTCCATCTTATCGAGTATAATGCAAGCCCAGTTAATCGAGCTCCCCATGAAAATAGCATATATCAACTTCAAGAAGGGCTGGGAAGGTAGAGATGAGGAGCCGTACTTGGGAAGCAAGCACGACTTCCGAATCAAGTTCATGACCCAGGCGATAGGCTTGAAGGATTTGGAGGGCACGCCAATCATGGCAGGAGGAATCTGGTGGAAAATCTGAGTGAGGACGACCTGATCAAGAGAGGTGATATCATCAACAGAAATGTCTGAGGGGAGGAGGCCAGACGAGGAGATACCCAAAATCTCTCCTAAGATTTCTGCTGTGAGGACTATATGAGTCCCCAAAACAGTCGTCTCAACAGAGTGGGTCGCATCGTACTGACCCCGGATCCTATTGGCATAGAAAAGTTTTACTAGGCGAGGGTAGGGGTGAGGGTTCGCCTTCGGGTCATATCGAAGGTAATCGAGAAGACCAGAGGACGAAAGAAGATCGGCGAGGCCTAGGAAGTCACTGAACTGGACGAAATGCTCCAGAAGCAGTGGGCAGTGTTCGATACGGTTGTAAGCCGCTAGACACAAAGGGTCGTCGCGACACAACGAAATATCGACACCGCCTACCGGCATCGGAGCCTTTCCCTTAGGCTTACGGGTAGATGTATGTGGTCGGGAGCTAGACTCAGGATGGGTAGGAGGAGTGGGTTCCCTATGAGTCTCAGGCTCGGGTATGAACTCGGTATCGGAATCGATAGGAGTATGGAAAGAGGAGGGAGACGCAAGTTGCTTGGGCTTGGGCTTAGGCTTGGGTTGTGCACGGGGCTTTGCTTTCGTCATCCTCTTACGCTTAAGAAGAGGCGAAGACGAAGAGGGTTCGGAAGGCTTCGAACGGCGTTTCGGAGGAGGGGGGTCCGAGGGTGGCGAATCGACGGTCATGGGCAAAGGGCCAGAGGGAGTGATCGGGATACGTGTACGAGCCATAAGCATGGCACGACACGACACAAGAAATCGAATCGAAGAAACCCTCATCACAAACCCTAGAAAAACGAAACCCTAGCAAACCCTAGGAAGTGAAATCGACATAGAACTTAAACCCTAGAGCTAGGAGAGGGAGGAGAGATCACCTAGGAGGAGAGGGCGACGGTCGGCGTCGGCGGGGATGGCCAGAAACAGGCCGGACACGACGGAGAGGGAGGAGGGAAGTCGAAGGGTCGGAGGGATTTTTGAGTTGGAGTGAGAGAGAGACCGACTAAAAGTGAGGATAGTCGGTCGGGGCTGAGTTTTAAGTGATCAGAATCTCAAAAGACAAATCAGTCCATGGCACAACTAGTCGGTCATAGTTCAAGCACTGACCGACTAGATCACGATCTAGTCGGTCGGTCAATGAGCTTGAACCGACTAGTTGCAAACAGTGGCTGAACCTAATTTTACTGACAAGAATTAGTCGGTCTGTGTTCATTTACTGACCGACTAGATCTCAATCTAGTCGGTCGGCCACTGAACATGAACCGACTAAAAAGGTCCAAAAATTTTAGAATTAGAAATTTTGATTTTGCTCCTAATCGCACTTGGATGAAACATCAAGACACTCTCATTAATCATTATACTACCCCATTAAACATCGAAAATCTGAAATTTGACGATTATGCACAAATCGAGCGAAAATTCCGAAAATTCAACAAAAAAATCCAAAAAATTTCAATTAATCTAGCATGTGCAAATATAAAGAATTGAATAGCATGCAAGATTATTGAAAAACATATGAATCCTAAATCTCGGATTCACCCATAATCCCCAATTCTCGACGCAACCGCACAAAGGAGTCTTCCTTTAGGGGTTTCGTGAAAATATCGGCGATTTGCTTCTGGGTTTCAACGTACACTAATATGATGTCCTTTTTAGCAACATGATCATCTAAGAAATGGTGTCGGACATCTATGTGTTTCGAACGGGAATGGTGTACCGGGTTCTTGGAAAGACATATTGCACTTTGGTTGTCCACCATGATAGGACAAGTATCACAAGTTATACCAAATTCTTTAAGTGTGTGTCTCATCCAAAGAACTTGAGCACACGCGGCACCGGCGGCAATGTATTCCGCCTCGGTGGTTGAAAGTGATACGGAATTCTGCTTCTTGGAAAACCAAGAGACAAGAGAATTTCCTATAAAATGGCAAGTGCCACTAGTACTTTTCCTGTCGGATTTGCATCCCGCATAATCGGCATCACTATATGAGATTAACTCATACATGCTAGATTTTGGATAAAGTAATCCAAAATCAAGTGTATAACTTAAATAACGGAAAATACGCTTTACCGCTACTAAGTGAGACTCCATAGGTTGAGATTGATAACGAGCACATACGCATATGGCAAACATAATATCGGGCCTACTTACGGTAAGATAAAGTAAACTACCAATCATACCTCGATATAGACGAATGTCTACATCCTTACCGCACGTATCCTTATCAAGATGCGTAGTGGTGCTCATTGGAGTCTTCTTCCCGGAGGCATTCTCCATTCCAAATCGCTTAAGCAACTCCACCGTATACTTCGTTTGGTGGATGAAGATTGCATCGTCCATTTGGCGAATTTGGAGACCTAAGAAATATTTGAGCTCACCCATGTGGCTCATCTCAAATTGATCCTTCATCACATTAGAAAACTCTTCGCAAAGAGCAAAGTTAGTAGCACCGAAAATGATATCATCAACATATAGTTGAACTAAAATTATATCATTATTCGCATACTTAACAAATAATGTGGAATCAACTTCTCCCATTTTAAATCCTAAATCCAAAAGAAAATTCTATAGACGGTCATACCAAGCTCGAGGAGCTTGTCTCAAACCGTAAAGAGCTTTCTTAAGTTTAAAAACATGATTTGAAAATTTTTCATTTATAAAACCCGGAGGTTGAGAAACATAAACTTCCTCAACGACATCTCCGTTTAAAAATGCACTTTTAACATCCATTTGAAATAATTTAAAATCCTTATGGCATGCAAAAGATAATAGTAATCTAATTGATTCTAATCTAGCTACCGGAGCAAAGGATTCTTCGAAATCGATACCTTCCTCTTGCCGATAGCCTTGAGCTACTAACCGAGCTTTGTTCTGGACGACGACTTGGTTTTCGTCGGTCTTGTTCTTGAAGATCCACGTTGTCCCTATGACGGTGTGGTTCTTCGATGGCAAAGGAACAAGCTCCCAAACTTCATTCCTCTTGAATTGAATGAGTTCCTCCTCCATGGCTAAGATCCAAGCGCTATCTTCGCATGCTTCATTAACATTCTTTGGCTCTATCGAGGAGGCAAAGGCACAATGAGCGAAGTAGTTCACTTGCGATCTCGTCTTGACACTATCAAGGATATTGCCAATGACTTGCTCATGAGGATGGTCACGAACGGTATGAAGCCGTTTGGGAATACCTTGATCACTAGGAACATTCTCAACAACTTCATTAGTCGGGTTAGTATAAATAGAATCAATAGAATTAATAGAGTTAGAATTACCAATTGAATCACATAAGACATCCATAGAGTCATCATCATTAGTAATTCTCGTTGGAACAAATCCTTCATTAAATGAAACATGAAGTGATTCCTCGATCGTTGAGGTTCGTTTGTTGTATATCCGGTAGGCTTTGCTACGCGAAGAATATCCAAGAAAAAACCCCTCATCGGATCTTGGATCGAATTTGTCCAAACTACCATACGTGTTCTTAATAACACATTTTGAACCAAAAACACGAAAATGTTTAACTTGAGGCAACCTACCAAACAACAATTCATAACAAGTTTGTTTAGTGCCGGGCCTCAAAAGTATCCTATTAAACACATAGCAAGCGGTGTGTACCGCTTCCGTCCAAAATTGATGGCCAAGTTGGCTATCATCAAGCATCGTGCGAGCACACTCCACTAGCGTCCTATTCTTTCTCTCAACCACACCATTTTGAGGAGGTGCACGAGGGAAAGAGAAGGTGTGTGTAATACCAACTTCATCACAAAATGTCTCAAAAGACTCATTCTCAAATTCACCTCCATGATCACTACGAATAGTGACAATGGTGGTTCCAATGAGATTTTGTACTTTCTTAACAAAAATTGTGAAGTTTTCAAAAGCTTCATTTTTATTACATAATGAAAATACCCAAGTGAACCTAGAAAAGTCATCAACGATGACAAGTCCATATCTAGCATTACCTAATGAAGCAACTCTAGTTGGCCCAAATAAATCTAGATGTAATAGCTCTAGAGGCCGCTTAGAGGAAATGCTTTTCTTAGGTTTAAATGAAGATTTTGGAAGCTTGCCTCGTTGACACGAGTCACAAAAGCTTTTCTTTTGAAAGACAAGCTTAGGGAAGCCTCTAATAGAATTTAACTTGGAAAGCTTAAATAGTGTTCCAAAGTTCACATGACCAAAACGTCGATGCCATAAGTGTTGTTCACTTGTGTTGGCAATAAGACATTGTTCATGTGATCTTGGAAGATCTAGGATGTATATATCCTTATGGCGTGTGCCGAAAAACAATAATTCATGATTATCTTTTCTTAAAATATGGCACATTCCTTTCGCAAAGTTAACTTTGTAACCTTTGTCACGAAGTTGACTTATTGAAATAAGATTGTGGTTTAATCCTTTAACAAGGTAAACATCACATATAAGGGGTTTAGAAGGATTACCCACTTTACCAACACCTATGATGGTTCCGCTCTCGTTGCCTCCAAAGACGACGCGATTCCCATTTGCAATGGGCACCACTCCGGAGAGCAATTGAGCGTCACCCGTCATGTGTTTTGAACACCCGCTATCGAGTATCCAATTCCCCGTGGAGCTAAATTTAAATTTGTTGCTCCTTTTCTTTTTCTTTTCCTTGAGTACCTAAAGATAGAAAATTTCATATCATGGTACCCAAGGTCATTGGGTCCAAAAGATTAGACCTTTGGAAGCCAAGTCCAATTGGACTTAGACTTCCCCACATAATTTCTACTATGCATAACATCCGAAAAATAAGCATTCATGTAAACTTGTTTTTCATCCATGCTTGTGTCCTTTGGGCTCCAAATTGTGAAAATCTTGGGAGCCCTCATCCTATTGGGTGCATGCATGCGACGTTAATTTCTACGTGATGCATGTTGTGGATAGGCATAAGGAACATGATGGAATGGTGCATGTGGATAATTATTCATACGATGATGTGGGTGAACATATGCATGTGGAGGAACACGTGCATGAGGGTGTCTCACTTTGTGTGCACGTGACCGTGAACGTGTAGCATAGAAATCATCATATGTGTGAGCCGGTGGAGTAGGACGTGTGTTCCTACGTGGCATGGTATTGGTGTACATGTAGGCATGAACCTTCTTTGGAGGTCCACCCAAAGTGGGTTTCTTTCCGAAAGAGGGCGTGGACGAGGTGGAAGCACCATTGGTAGATGAACTACCAATAGAGTGTTTGCTACCACTCGTTGAGTCACCGGAAGTTGGCCTAATAAAAGTAGTGGCCGATTTGGATGAACTTCCCATCGTATACCCCAAGCCAATGTGGTGATTGGCCGGAAATAAGTCACTTAGGATTTTATCCAAATGGTCCTTACCCTTATTGAATTTATTAATTCGGCCTAATGTGTTCTCATATTTCTCGGTGAGAGAACGCATAGAAGCATACAAAGTGGATACTTGCAATGTGAGCACATAAACACGATATTTAAGATTCTCATTCTCAATACTCAAAGTCGAGTTTTGAGAAGTCAAATCCGCTATTTTGTGTTCCTCCGGATCCTCAATGCTAACATGTTCACGTTGAGTCTTGAGATTAACAATCTCATTCTTCAACCCTTCAACAACGGTGTCGTTGTTGGTGATGATAGTTTTAGGCGAGGTTTGAATGCTAGCTAAGTCATCTTTTACTTCAGTATACCTATTTACTAATTTAGTATACTTAGACCATAATTGAGAATTAGCATTCCTAAGGTCATCCATGGTTACCTCATCGCCTTCGTTGTCGCTATCATCGGAAGAGGAAGATCCTTGATCATGCTCCTCTCTTGCCATGAAGCACATGTGTGCTTGCTCCACTTTCTCATCGTCCGACTCTCCGCTAGGAATCCTCGGAGTCGGTGAATGTTGCCCCGACAAGCCCCTTTTTGTACCCCTTTTTGTACTTCTTGGACTTGTCGAATTTAGGCGCCTTCCACTTCTCCTTTTGCTTATTTAGTGGACACTCCGCTTTCATGTGTCCTGGCTTGTTGCATTTGAAACACAAAGGAGAGGAGGCGTTAGATGAATTGAACTTCGATTTGTTTTTGAAGTTACCTTTCCGGAAGAACCGGTTGAACTTCTTGGCCATGTGTGCCATGGACTCCAAGTCCAACTCGTTTTCAGAGTTCTCATCATCGGTTGATGTGGAAGTAGATGGAGCGGCCTTGAAAGCAATAGCCTTCTTCTTTGGCTCTTCTTGTTGTAGGTAAGACTTCATCTTTTCCTGCAACTACAACTTGCTATCCTTGCGTACCTCATAAGACATCAAGGTACCCATTAGTTGAACAACGGTATATTTGTTCATATCATTACCTTCCTCGATGGCAAAGGTGCGCTTTTCCCAACTAGGAAGGAAGTCCTTCTATAAGCTTCGAACATTTCTCCTTTTGGGTGTAGGATTTGTCGAGAGCCTCTAACTCGTTTATGATGTCGACGAAGCGAGCATAATACTCCTTCATCTTCTCATCCTGTAGCATATGAAACATCTCATAATCTTTATTAACTACAACGAGTTTAGAGTCTCTTACCCTACTCGTCCCTTCAAGTAAGATGAGGAGGGAGTTCCAAATTTGATATGCACTCTTACATGTGCATATCTTGTTGAAATCCTCGGGCTCCAAAGCACATTGCAAGGTGTTCATTGCCTTGGCATTGCTTACCTCCGCGGCGACCTCCGCGGGAGTCCATTTCTCGAAATCTTCTTCGGTGGGCTCGACGTATTCCTTCATCGTGGTCCTCCATAGTGAAGCACTCCGGAGGAACGTTTCCATCCTGCATTTCCAGTAACTATAGTTGGTACCGTTGAAGAATGGAGGCCTCGTCGAGGAATGTCCTTCCATTACCGAAGACGCTCCTTCACGGTTCTTGAAGGTGCTATAGTCGGAAGGTGGACGAACGGTCTTGTTGTCGTTGGCAGACATAGCTATAGACTTGGCTCTGATACCAAATGTAATGCCCTGTTAAGATACTGCACAAGTACTAGAGGGGGGGTGAATAGTACTTTAAAATAATTAAGAGGCTAATTCCTAATTACTTGCAAACTCTACCAAACAATGCGGAAAATGCGGAATAGTAAATGTTAGACAACAAAGAAACAATCGCAAACAACGATATTACTGGGTTCGGATCCACCCAAGTCTCCCGGACTTGTTCCCGGTGATCCTACGTCCCAACCACCCGGATCCCCTCCGGATACTCGAGTTAGAAACCCTAACTCAAGATTTCCACTATGAAATACTTGTGAAAAACCTTCACAAGTCAAATCATACACAAAGTAATTTGTGACTCCCACAACCCGAGATCACAACCACACGCTCACAGCCGAGAGTGAAACTTACAATATGAAATTGAAATGAAATAAGAAACTTCTTACCGACAAAATACATATGCCTTGAGTAATGCTTACGAATTAGGGCAAAGATGATTTTGAGGAAGAAGAAGAGGCACCAAACCCTTGCTCCAAGATGTAGATCAGCGATGGAGAGCTATGGGGATGTTGGTGACCTAGAATCAAGCACTTGGCTTGGAAGGCTTCACACTCAATGAATCTCTCTTTGGAAGTAAGAGTGAGGAGAGATTATTGAATGGAATGAAAGAGCTTTGAATGAGCTTGGAATGATTTCTCTTGATCTCTAAACTTGCAATAATATCAGCCTTGACTGCAATGAATGCAGCCCATCAAGTATATATAGGATAGAGGAGAGAGAGAAAGAAATTCGAGTCATTAAATGCTCCAACGGCTCTTTTCTGAACCCAACTAGTCGGTCAAAGAACAACCACCGACCGACTAGTTCATCAACTAGTCGGTCGGTCAATTAACGTATACCGACTAATGGAAGAACAGCCAAAAGGTTGAAGCACAGACAAAAGGAACTAGTCGGTCCAAGAAGAGTAGCTGACCGACTAGTTTTACAACTAGTTGGTCGGTTACTCAACTGAGACCGACTAACAGATAAAACAGAAGTCTGAGCAAAAATTGACTTAGTCGGTCCAAGAACAAATGTTGACCGACTAGTTCATCAACTAGTCGGTCACCAAATGTGCATAGACCGACTAACGATAAACAGTAAGTTAGTTGAAAATTGGCATGTACAGTAAAGCTCAACTAGTCGGTCCAAGAAGGAAAGTTGACCGACTAGTTCATCAAATAGTCGGTCGATCAATGA
Source organism: Scilla litardierei (assembly GCA_030789695.1). Classification (NCBI taxonomy): domain Eukaryota; kingdom Viridiplantae; phylum Streptophyta; class Magnoliopsida; order Asparagales; family Asparagaceae; genus Scilla; species Scilla litardierei. The sequence goes on from CM061134.1 coordinate 111,614,714, forward strand.
ACATAGACCGACTAATTATAAACAGTAGCTCAGGCTCAAAATTGCATGTACAGAGAAAGCTCAACTAGTCGGTCACAGAAGCATCCCTGACCGACTAGTTCACAAACTAGTCGGTCGGTGAGTCAACTTAGACAGACTAACTGTAAACAGTAAAGAGCTTAGAAATGACTGACTGAAACTAGTCGGTCCAAGAAGCTTTGCCGACCGACTAGATCACCATCTAGTCGGTCAGTTCTTCTTCTTGAACCAACTAACATGCACAAGAAGTCGTGAATCGAAGCGCGAAGCTTCGGGAAAGATTGTATGGACTTCAACTAAGATCCTAGAGCTAAGATATGAGCGTTATGAAGATTTAAACCGTAAGACCTACTCAAGGCTTAACATTCTACGAAAGAAGCTTAAAGACTATAAATAAAACTTGACGATACAGTCTTCAATAGCTTCAATCGAATCTTCATGACTTCTAAATTGGTCCATAAGCTTCAACGAAGATTTAAGCATACGATCACGCGCTTTGAGAAGTCTTGAGACGTCGTAATTGATATTCATATGAAATTGGCGACGATCTCCATAACTGCGCTCACAAAGTGTTAGTTCACGATATATTTATGTTTGTTCATCATCCAAAACCAAATCCGGGGAGTCCAATATCCACCAAGTATTACAGTCTAAACAATTAATGTGATGGTTGTAAAAAGTACACTTGCAAATTATAATATCACAGTTTAACGGATTTAACTGTAACGGTATAAAATATGTAAAGAGGTGCACTTGCCTGAAAGAAGCGTTCATGGTGCCCAGGTGATCATGGTGAAAGGCGTGATTGATCTGTATAATTAGATTTTAATGGTCAAGCTAAAGGTGTTCTATTATAAAGTTCCACTTATAACTCATTGTTTATGTAATATTGCTCATTGTTATATATAAAATTAATACTTAACATTATAACAGAAGTTAGGAAATACTTTATCTTGTGATAATCTATATACTGATTAATCACATGCTAAGTAAATTAATAATCTAATTATACTGGATTAATCCTATAATAAGTTAATACTATGGTATACACTTATTAACATTAACTTTATATCAATAGTTTACTGACATTACTGGCAATACCCCTAGAGTTATATCAAGGATATAGACTGGGTACAGTTCAAGCATTGAACTCATATATACCATAAGAGAAAATAATAGTTAACCGACATAATATAATAACTAGTGTACTAACTATTATTATATGTAAGTTAAAAAATAAAGCACCAATGCTCATTACGCACCCCTCACCTCAGTTCGTTGCTAGGCTTGAAGAGAGGGAAGGATGGCGCGAGCTTCGTCGGAGGACTTTGGCGGTTCTGGGCGGAGGTGGGCTCAGGCGTGGCTGCGGGGCTGCGGGGGATCGGGGAGTCATCGGCGTGGCTACGGGGCTTGAGATGAGAACAGGGTAGGTGCGGGGCTGTGTGTGGCCTGATGGTGGCGAGAGGGTCGCGGTTCGTGGGAGGATCCATTGGGGCGAGGAAGGAGAGTTGGCGACTGTGGGGAGGAGAGATGATGGGGGGTCAGGCTGTGAGGGGCGGTGGTGTAAGCGCGGGTTCGACGGCAAGCAGGGGAAGGCAGGAGCGGGTTCCGTTGGGGGCGGTGCCGGTTGCAGGTGCTCGGCTAGCGGGGGCTGGGCGTTGGAGCAAGGAGAGAAGAGGGGTTGAACCTGTTTCGCTGGAGATCAGAGGCGGGGGTGGATGGTCAGTGCATGCAGCAGAAGGGCAGAAAGAAGGGTGCGATGGGTTGTCGATGGATGGTCGGAGGGGTGGCATTCATCAGGGGTGGATGCGGCGCTCAACTGAGACACGGGGAGGTCTGAGGTCTGTGGCGGTGAAGGGTGGTGAAGGCGCAGTGAGTGGCGGCTTCGGAAGTGGCGAGGGGTTTATTCGATGATGGAATGGGTTACTGGGCGAGCCGAGGTGAACGCCTGGCTGAGGCTCTTGGAGGCGATCGGAGGTAGCTTGGCGTCGTTGGAAAAGAGGAGGAACGGGGGTCTGGCATTTGCGGTCGTCGGAGGTTGAGACGGAGACGAGAGGGGGTTCAGGGCGTCGGAGTGTTGGGTGGTGTTTGATGGGAGAGGGGTTGGTAGAGGAGAGGAGGGAGTTCTGCGGGCGGAGGGGTGGCGTGGTGTTGTCGGAGAGCTGTCGGAGCGGTGGGTATTCGCTGTGGAATCGAAAGGAGGAAAACAACGATGGCGGAGGGGTTATTGGGTAGGGGAGACGGCGGTGTGAGCTGTCTGATGACTGTCAGGCGTAGGGACTGCGGGTGAGGGTTTTGGGGAGGGAGAAGGTCGAAAGCTTGCGAGGAAGGCGTGAGTTCGTCTGGGCTTGGTGATGAAGGGAGGATGACGAGGCGGAGGTGAGAGTGGAAGTGCTGCGGGGTGTTGGCGGCAGATTATTGGAGTGGTGGAGGACGGCGTCGATGCGGGGGCTGTCGGAGAGAAAAGGGTGAGCCGGGCGGCCTGATGCAGTGGGGGTCGTCGGAAGAGAAGGAGATTGAAGGTGAGAGATGAGAAGCAGTGGATGGGCTCTGTTGAGAGAAAACAGATGCCTCCTTGGTTTTAAAAGGAAGAGAAGGGAGATTGAAGAGCACGTGGGGTTGTTGTGAAATCATGGGGAAAGATGACGTGGGTTGCTAGGTTTTGGGATTGGGTTTCCTTGCAATAGGGCTGAGTTGAACGTGAGAGAGAAAATTGTGTGTGTGTGTGTGAGTATCCCTAAGGTGATTAGGGTTAGAAAATTAGAAAGGATTTAGATTAAGACAGTGTTTTAGTAGGGAATTATTAGGGAAAATTAATAATGAAAGTAAATAAGAAAGTTTTTTGAATTTAAAAGATTTGTTTTAATGATAGTTACTAGGGAATTAAGAGCAGGGATTGAAAAGGAAAGTTTTTGAAATTTAAAAGGATTTTTTTATACTATTGATAAAAGCAAAAGATAAATAGGAAAGTTTGAATATTGAAAAGATTTGTTTTTAATAAATATTGATTTAGGAAATAAAGAGCAAGATGAAAAGGAAGGTTTGAATCATATTATTAATTAGGGGAATAATGGGTTTGAATGAGTAAATTTTTTCCAAATTAGTTATAATTTAATTAGGATATAAAAGGGGAAACTTTTTGAAATAAAGATTTGCTTTAAAAATACTTATTAGTGTATTAAGGCCAAGTAAATAAGGAAGTTTGAATAAATATAATAATTGTGAGGGATTATTACCAAAATAATTATGGTTTTAATTAGGATTAAAAAGAGAAAGTTTTTAAACGAATTTGAATTTTAATTTTCAAAAACATTTGAATTTTGAAAACTTAAAACAATAACAAATTTAAATAAACTAATCTAATGCAAGTATACTAATGAGACCATATATTAAGGATAATATGAGATTATTATAAATGGAATTAAGGATTGGATATAATGGGTCTAGTTTATAAAAGATTTGATTTGGATATTGATTTAGTAAGGTTTATTAATATAAGATATGATTTGGGTGATCCGTTGACTAAGATATGACAATTTATTTGGTTAGGATATCTGATATCTTAGGATTAGTTATGCTCATCCATTCGGTTAAGATATTGGTTAAGATTGGGTTAACAGGAAATCAATTTGGTTAAGGTTTGATATAGATAAGATTTGAGGGATAATCTGATTAGAGTAATCGGATTATTACGATCTTGCCCCTGCAAACAACATCAGCCAATATTAAAGAAGATATAAATGCGGTCGCTAAGTCGCGTCCTCGAGACATGAAAATAAAACAAGTCATATATACTAATACTCTAATTAGTTACTATACTAATAGAATACATACGAATTATGTATATACAGAAACAGGCCATTACACTTGGCTTTCCATAACGTCACCTCACGCCTGAAGTTGTGTGGTAAACAAGTCTCGGAAACCCACAAGTTCACGATGTACTCTGATTTACTCTCCTGCCTTCTTATGGCAGAGCGGAACAGAGAGATCCTTCTGGCCACTCATAACATATGCCCTTCTGGCTTTGCTTCTCCCCAGAACAATAATAATGAGGGGAAGAAAAAGAATACGTGGAAGAGGAATACCTCTGACCAGACGTCTGCTCCCAAGATATATTGGGAAGACAAATGCCACAGATGTGGCATGACTAGACATTGGTCCAGGGTCTGTCATACTCCATGCCACCTCCAAGATTTGTATATGGCAAGCTTGAAGCCTTCCGCTGAAACAAATCTTGTGGATATACATTCTACAACTCGGTTCAACACCAAGGATTTCGAGAATGACGACCTCCTTGACTAAAGCTATTTTAGTCATCTTTTCAGCCTTTATCATTAAATGTTTTGATGTATCTTCAATTGTGTCTTTTTTTATCTTAATTATGAATCGAATGTAGTTTTACTTTTCATAAAAAGTTTTTACATTCTTTTCTAGAGATAAAGTGTGAATGCGTAGTGGATAGTGCCTCCACGCACACGATCCTTCGTGATAGATGCCATTTTAATAACATCATTAATTATAATGGTCCCGTCACTACAGTTTCGGGACTAAATAATATAATAGAAGGATCAGGTGAAGCAATTTTACATTACTTCACCAGTGGATGCCTGTGGATGCTTGGGGCCATGCCATATTGCATGTCGCATCACTTATCAGAATACGGCCCTCTGGTGGCCATATTTTATCACCGATGCAGCTATCATATGGTGCACCTCCGAATATCTCTCATTTGAGAGTGTTTGATTGTGCAGTCTATGTGCCCATTGCACCACCTCAAAGGACCAAAATGGGTCCACAACGTCGTTTTGGGTATCTATATAGGGTTTGGTTCACCCTCTATAATTAGATATCTTGAACCCCTGACGGGTGACGCATTTAAGGCACGTCTTGATGACTGTGAAAATGTTATTTCCAAAACTAGGCACACAAACTAAGAAGCCTGATGCTTCAGAGACATTCTTGGGATAATAAATCTTTGTCTCATTATGATCCGCATACTAATCTGTGTGAAGATGAGATCCTAAAGATCCTTCACATTCAAAATATAGTACAACCACAACCGGACAAATTCACTGATAACTAGAAGATTATCAGATCACACGTCCCTGCTGCCAATACGCCAGCTAGGATTGACATCCCCAAAGATAGGTGCAATCCACCGTCAGCAGAATCGACCGTACCTCAAGTAAAAAAGGACGACCACTGGCTCCAAGGAAAAATTCCCTCGTAAGAGGAATATAGCTGGAGAAATAAAGAATATCCCACCACAAGATGCTGAGCTCGGATGAGTAACCTCTCCCCTCCTTCAGTCCCCCAAAGAGGACAATATAAGAGAAATATAATTAAAATTCGTACGTACTGGGGAGGTACTGGACAGAAAAAGCACTATCGTCGTTATCGACTTCGCATTTGATATTGTTGTTCACGTCGCTCAATGCGAAGATGATATCGATCCACTATCTCTAGCTGAAAACAAACGCAGAGATTGGCCAAAGTGGAACGAAGCAATAGGAGTAGAGCAGGACTCACTCTTGAAGCGCAAAGTCTTTGGACCAGTAGTCCAAACACCAAGACGTGTAAAACCTGTGGGATACAAGTGGGTATTCGTAAGGAAAATAAATGAGAATAATCAGATCGTACGCTACAAAGCATGGCTTGTAGCTCATGGATTTTCCCAACGACCGGGGATAGATTATGATGATACATATTCCCTGGTTATGGATACGATCACATTCCGATTGATAAATAAGCTTAATATCATTGGAAGGCCTAGAATTGCAGCTCATGGACATTGTGACTGCACATCTATATGAAAATATAGATAAATATATCTATATGAAACTTCCAGATGGTTTCAAAATACCGACAGAAACAAAATAATAAAACAATTTGTAAAAAAGTGGTATAACAGACTGAGTGAATTCCTTGTTCAACAAGGTTTCACCAATAATGAAGTTTGCCCGTGTATTTTAACCACGGGAACATGATTCGTATTAATAACCGTCTAAGTAGACGACTTAAACCTCATCGGATCTCCTGTAGAGATTGATGATATATCTGCAAGCCTCAAACTAACGTTTGAAATGAAAGACCTTGGCAAGACTAAATATAGTCTTAGCTTACAGATAGAAAACCTCAGCGGAGGAATCCTGTTACACCAAACCACATACCCAAGGAAATTACTTAAAAATTTCCATATGGATAAGTATCATCCTATAAGTACACCAATGATCGTTAGATTTTTGGATGTACATAAAGACCCCATCCGGCCGCTGGAAGAGGGGGAGGAAACATTAGGTATTGAAGTACCTAACCTTAGGTCCTGAAGTACCTTACCTTCGTGCCATTGGAGCACTACTTGTAACGCACGGTATTTAACAATACGTATTTTATTCGTATTCCATTTTCTATTTCGTGATTTTTCCGTATCTTGTACGTATTCGTGTTACGTACGTATTTTTTAATCAACTTTATATAATTATATGTGTATTTTAATTAACTATAATTATAAATAAATTTGTTATAATTTGATTTCATTCAAATTCAAATCCAAAAGATTTAAAATTCAAATTTTTTAAAAATTCAGATCCAAAATTGTTTTCCTTTTATATCCTAATTAAATCATATCTAATTTAGAAGTATTCTCCCATTAATCCCTCTCTATTAATTTTAATTTTAAAACTTTCCTTTTCCTCTTACTCATAATTTCCCCTATTAATGTTGTTATTCAAATGTTTTCCAAAATCCAATTTCAAATTTATTTTAATAACTTTCCTTTGTAAAAACTTCCTAAAGTACCTAGCTTTAATTCCCTAATTATTAATATGTTTTAAAACTTTCCTAAGAAACCATAATAATAATTCTTCTCTAAAATTATTAATTAAAAGAAAATAAATTCTATTAAAGCAAATCGTTTTAATTTCAAAAACTTTCCCTATTAGTCTTACTATTATTTTCCCCTAATCAATTCTTATTACAACAAATTGATTCTTATTTTGAAACACTTTCCTTTGTGCTTTCCCCAAATAATTATAATCAATTTTATCCTATTTAACTTTGCTATTTAACTTTCCCTAATCAAAACATATCAAATTATTAAAACACTTTTTTTTTCATTTCCTAATTTTCTTAAACCCTAAAGGCAATACCCAGGCCCTCTCTTATTTTAAAAACCCTACAAGCTTCGTACAAACCCAAGCTCTCAAATAGGAACCCAGGCCTTCTTGTTTTCAAAAAAAACCCTATTCTTATGACCTAGGCTAAGAAACCCAGGTTCAATATGCAAACCCAAACCCAAAGGAAACATTATTATCATTTTTCACAAAGCCTACCCTACAGAATTCCTAGCTAGGAGCCTACTCATTTTCTTTAACGAGGAATATCTGCACCTCATAAAATGATGTGCATGTGATGATTAAACCTATAAATAGAAAAAAAGAATATTATACATTGTCCTTTTATAACCTCTCTCTAACATTTTTAACTATTATTAGAAACATATCCTTAACTGCACCTCATTTTTTAGGAGCAGATAGTTCCCATCTTTTCTTTTCCTCTGCAAACAAATCACTCACCCTCTCTTTGCTACAGAAACCAACACCCAGGTTTCTTATCCCCTTCGAAAACCACCGACGACAGCTTCCGCCAGTCACCCATCAACCCTTCACACACGCCGCCCCCTTCAACCAGCGACGACGCTGCCCAAAGTGATCATCTTCCTCCGCCTCCTCTCACCGTTCCCCTCCAGTGACACCATCTTCCCAGCGACAACTCCGACCAAGCCCAGCCCAATCTCCGATCTCCACACTGAGCGGCAGCCCTCTATCACAATCAGCGGCATCCGCCAGCACCTCGAACCTGCGATGTCCGATCTCCTCCGAGGCTCTTCCTTCGGCGACAACGACCCAGCCCCGCACCTGCCATCGTCCGACGCCGGCGTTCTCCCATCTCAGTCCGCCTGCCACCACCTGCGTCCGAGCCTCCCCGCCTGCAAAAGCAACACACGCGCCTCACCGCCAGCTCCGCTACCAACGCCCAGTCCGTCGACGACTCCACGCCACGACCAGTCTCCGACCCGCAGCATTTCTCCCCCTCAGGCCTCCGCCCTCGCCGAGCATCCCTACGGGAACTAACGACCTCCCGGCAGCTATCCAATCTCCCACCACCGAACAATCTTCCTGCCGGCCCAAGTGCAGTTCCTGCCTCCAGCCACCGCTCGCCCGTCTCCAACCCCGTCCAAGAGCAGCCTCTGCGCCTCCTCGCGGCTCCCATCCCGATCGCCCGTCAACACATCTTCCACCGTCGAGCTGCCGTGAGCAGGTTCTATATTAAAGATATTGGTTTATTATTATGAACAGTTTGCTGCACTTAGGGGTGAATGATTACTTGAAGAGTTATAGTGATAGGGATTGAGCAGGTTATATTTAATTCTGGTAGGTACGTTATGCTAGGATTATAGGATCAGTGACTTACACCTTTTACTATAACAATGAGTTATTATATACGGTTTGCATTATATATTTTAAAGTTAACATTATATGTAGTTAGTTAATTGTTAGTTTATGTATGCTTAATATGTATATATTAGCTTATATATAAAGTAGATGTTACGGAGTCGTGGTCCTTTGGCTTGATGTTAATACTCTGCACACTACACTTGCTATGTATACTACTCTGTACACCACACTTTGCTATATTCACTTTACACACTACACCTTGCTATGTTGTTACTTTACACACTACACTTGCATGACATTTCTTTGCACACTATAATTGACATACTCATTGATGTACGCACTACGCTGCCATGCTTTAATTCTTAAAATCATATTATGTCATGTTAATGATTTTTTGAAAACCTTGCCGAGGGTCTTTTTCTGCTAACATTTTAAATCTTGCCGAGCGACCCTCGCTGACGTATATTTCTTGTCTTGTAAAATATACGTCAGGTATTAGATAGATTTGCATAGGAACGAGCCTAGAGACTGAGCAGTTTGACCAGGGTGTCCAGACGCTGAGATTGGCTGCTGGAGAACAACGAGCCTTCGCAACGCCGTTAAAGTTTAATATTTGTATTAATTATATTCAGGTGTAATCCTGTTTGCATTCTGTTTCTAATGGCCATGCTTGGCCTTATTTGTGTACTTGTAAATCTGGACATCAATGCAATAATAATGAAATCCTCCTTTATCCTGAGTTTGTATGCAAAAACCTGCTTACGGTTTACCCACAGATGCTTTATGGGTTGGAGCTTCACCGCTCCAGCCCATGCGGACCCGCTCGTGTCCTCGCTCCCAAGTATAATGAAAAGCGGGGCGTGACACTACTATATCTAGCAAACTGCACGTATCCCGACATAGCATTCATAGTCTTCCTACTAGCCAAATACAGTTTCAGCGCCCGTAGTGACTGGTCCAAAAAGATGTACTGAAAATCCAAAGTATAGGACGTCGGTCAACTAGTAAAATCTGGTGAGTCCAGAATCGTATTCCTCAGGGACAAAGAAGCATGCAAGTTTCACAATTTAAAATTAAGCGAGAAAAGTTATTTGATGAGAGGTGAACCACCCTTTGAAGGCGATTTTTAATTTGGGCCTTACGTGAGGTAAAAAGTCGTTTTGAGTATTTACGAAAGTAGAATATCGTGATCGTTAAAATATAATTTATTAAAAAAAACGTGTGTGTGTTGTGTTTCCGTTAGTGTTGTAGTAGGTTATGCTATTCATTCTTCATAGTTTCTCAATCCCGCATCCATGCCAAGGTATGGGGATCGGATTATTTAGCTTTAAAACGATAATTTTTAATCAAAAAGATAATCGTAAAAACCATTAATTTCTTTGAATAATAAAATATAAAAGATGAACCTTGCGGTTCATCACCCTCCTTGGGCTCCTCTATGGATTGATGCACTTAGACGATGCCTTGCGACATGTCATCCTAAGCAGATTCCTTTACGGATTGTACAGATTTGAAAAAAAATGAAGAAATCGACGTTTTTAACGGTTTCGATAATTGCACAAAATATGGAGATATGAAAGCAACATCCTAGCAATAATAACTTCCACACAACACACCCACAGTATCTTAGCCAAGCATGGTAACAAAAACAACACGTTTCATTAATAGAAACATGATTTTAATACAAAACTTAATACGAACCTAATACAAATTTAATAAAAACAAGAGAAAACAAGGAGTTTTTCATCATTTTTGATGCCCAAACGAGCCCAAACTTCTTCCAAAGCTACAAAATGTTTTTTGGAATTTGATGGAGAGAATTTGGCTCAAGAATTTCTCAATTCAGAGTTGTGGTGTAAAAGTTATGCCCAAAATGCCAATATTTATAAGCTAACGGGTCTGCGGGTTTCTTCAGCAAAGACGGGCGCAGCCCACATGGTCAAAACATGTTGGTGGGCAATTTTCAGTTTTGACGGGCACCGCTCGTGTGGTCAAAGCGGGCGGGCACCGCCTCTTGTCGACGCGGGACTGCGGGCCTGCGGAAAATCAAAGCGGGCTCAGCACGCATTTTGAATGCAGGCGCCACTGGGGCACCCGCTTCTGTGGTGGCCCACCCGCTTGCGAGCAGGTGCTGATGCTCGCCTGGCGTCAGCTAATTTCTGACGCTAGGCTGGTGTCAGTAACACTGTTCTTTTTTTTGTTTTGTTTTCTTTCACATTTACAACAGCCTTATTGGACCTTTTAATTCACAGAAATTTGCACCGATCTCCGAAAAATATGGAAAAATAGCCGTTGGATTCGAAAAATTGCAAGCTTCTCCTGAAAAATAAAATTGAGACAAAATTAGGCCATAAAGTTGTATTTTACGTATAAATAAATGATATACTCTATTATTAAATGATATTACAAAAATACACTTATTTGAGATCAAATATATATTACATATACGTAAAATACGGTCTAAATGAGGGGGTTAAAATGTAATATTCTCTCAGAATCACACCCCCAACTAGCTTTTTGCTGGTCTCTTAGCAAAATAAGCGAATATTTTAAAAATATGTCATACACCCAATATTCACTTCAATAAGCTTAAAATGAATTAAGAATAATATTACCCAAAAAAGTTCAATTACTATCATGTGTTTTCATGGGCTAATGCAAAAATACACAATTTTATCTCAATCCACACATATTCAGTATCGCACAAATGAAATTGTTTAATGAAATAGGTAATCACATGTCCTAGGCTGTAAATTTCATAGGATTATGCCAACACAACATCCAAATCATAAGATCATGATCTTGAATCCACTCAAAATATCTCATCTCTGTTTTTTCTCTTTCTCTTTTTTTATTTCTTTTTCTTTTTTGATAACTTTTTAGAGCAATCCATGTAACGAGCGTTAGGTCAATGACTCCCAAACCAGACAGTCTTAGAGCATTAGGTTTTGAAAACCCCCTCAGAATTAATAACTCGGAATGTCTAAAGATTATTATGCACTCCCCCATACTTCATTTTTCGGCACAAATCCCCACGCTTCCTGAGGCACGAGGACCCGGCTAAATAGAAGCTGGAAGAACGGTGCATTTTTTTCACTTTTTTTTGACACGAGACATATTTGAGTAAGATTCTCCATCACTTGTAATCGGCTAGCATGTGTATGTGGTTGACCATTATACTTAGAATTTATAACCTTCTTCACATAATTTCAAATTCACAAACACATACGTGACATGAAATTGCCTGAACCAAATAATAGTTTCATGAGATTACAATTGCAGATACATGCACTAATTTACATGAAAGTAATGATAATTTAAAATTCTACGCAGGGGTAAAACATTCTTAATCTATTTTACAATAATGAATACAGGTATTCAATTAAATACGATGGAATTTCCACTTCAAAGGGATATATAAATGGTTTTGTTGAAAAATACAACACTCTGTTTTTATTTTTTTAACACACACACACACACACACTAGCGAATACCCATGCCCAAGGGCACGGTTCATTTAAATATTCCCCACTCAAAATCTTGGACGCCCTAATTCTAAACAAACAGACAATAAATATTAATCTCATTCAAAGCCTTAGTTCCCCAAAATTTAGGTCCCCTCAAGAGATTTTAGTTCTCACATTGTTTAATTACCCACAAAATTTTTAGTCACTGAAAAAAATGTTAGTCCCCTAATATGTAGTTCGTTTCTAAATTTTTTTGTAAAGGTAGTTGCATTTCCCCCACATTTTTAGACAAAATATTCTATAAAGATGGGAGCTAAAAACATGTTACAATATTAAGATACATGAATAAATAGAAAAATAGAGATAGACGTAAAAATTAGCCATGTCACCAAAACCTAGGAGTGCAGAAGTTGGCACATTAATCAGATTTTGTGCATTATCCATGTCACCATGTCCCCCCCCCAATCACATCTGTTTCAGAGTGTTTTCTCACTACAAAAGCGTTGACCGTGGACTTCCCGGTCAACGTGGTCAAGGGGCCGACTTGGGTCCCTCGGGTGCGTCGAGTCCGTGCAGACGCGGCGCAAATCTGAGTTGTGGATGACGTGGGGCGCTTTGGCTGGGCCGGGTCTGGATCCTCGGCCACAAGGTGGGTGAGGGGAAGCCTCGGCCCGGTGTGAGACGCTCGGCCTCGGTCGGTCGGATGACGAGGGATAGACTCGGCGCCTCGTGAGCGGAGGGGAAGCCTCGGCTCGGATGGACGTGCTCGGCGTCGGTCGGTCGGACGACGAGGAGTAGCCTCGGTCGTCTTGTGAGATGCGTGTCCGGTGTGGGGCAGAGGGGAAGCCTCGGCCTGTGGATCTGATGTCCTCCTGCGTAGACAAGAACACTCGTCAGGGGGGCCGGACCTTGGTTCCGGCCAAATCCCCTCCGATGCCTAAGTCAGACGGTGATCTGAAAGAGGAGGCCCGGCGGAGACAGTTCGACTCGAGAGGAGATCGGAACGACGTCTACCGGCGCGAGTGGGGGAGGAAGGAGATGTAATGGGGGAACTAGGTCGTTGATGGAGTACCTTAGGTTTTATTTACCTGAGATGCGGTCCTTCGTCCAGTCGTCCTTCTAGCCCTTTTATAGACCTCCCGCCGTGATTGCCCCCGACCCACGTCGCTCGTCCGCCCTCGATCGTGCCCCCTCAATCCGCCTCCCCGTCGCCGCTCCCTGCGCCATGTCAGCACCTCCCCATAACGGCCATTAAGTGGTAACGGGATCGGGGGAACGGTTATCGCTGGAGTGGGCGAGTGACTTGTGCGTTATCGGGGCCGGGTCGGATAGATATTTGGGGGTCCTCTATGGGGCTTCGCCGGGCGGGCCTGATCACGCAGATGGGTTTCCGAACGGCGGTCGGGTATCCAGGCTCGTATCTTTCGGGCTTTGTTTGGTGGGCTGCGCCTTTGGGCCTATGTTGTTGGGCCTCCGCAAAATAGACGTATCAATTGCCCCATCGGTGGGGCCGATCGGCCTTGGCCAGCTCGGTTCGACTGATGTGACTCCTGGGGTTCCGAGTGGCGTGTCAGTCGAGGCGTGGTCATAAATGAAGGTTATGATAAGGCGGATCGATTGGACTTCCCTTGGTGCCGATTTCGAAACGCCGCCGGCTCCTTGAGGCCTGCCACGTGTTCCTGTCAGGTGTTTCGAATTCGCCCCTGGGTCTGGTATATAAGATCCCCGGCTGCGTTGATCCCAACTTCTTCCTCGCTCTTCCCACTGTTCTGGGCTTTCCACAACTCGGAGTCTCCCGCCGCCTTCGTTTCCTTGTCTTCTCCAAATTAACAAAAAGGTAATTCCTTTCTCATTTTCATATTATGGCTGCTCTTAGGATAGGCGGTTCTGGCCAAGGGGCGAGGGATCCTCCTGAGTCCAGGCGGGGCGGGCCCCGATCTGTGGGATCTGGTTCCTCCTCTGGGAGCCGTCTCCTCCGAGATAAAGGGAAGGGGAAGCTCTTCCCGGACTATGCTGGCGATGATGTGGCGTCGGCTGCCGTGTGGCTTAATGTTCCTCCGGTTATCCTCTGAACGCCGTCGAGGACTCCTCTTCTAATGGCCGCGGAGATCCGGGAATGGTATCTCTGCTACCCGTACGATGTTCGAGTCCCCTTCATCGACGAGCGGATCTGCCTTCCGAGGAGCAATGAAGTCGGCGTCTATGTCGAGATGTTCCGCCTGGGTCTTCGTTTCCCGCTCAATCCCTTCTTCATCCAGGTCATGGAGTATCTCATGGTGCCCCTTTGCCAGTTCACCCCCTGTTCGATTGCGGTACTGACGGTCTTCGTGATGCTCTGCTGTACTCGTGGTCTGGAACCATCTCTCCCCCTTCTCTTATACTTTTATCAGATCCAGACGGTCGGTCTAGGGTCGTGGTTGCACCTCCGAGCCCGCTCGAGGAGAGAATGCCTGATCGGGCTACCCCGCTGGTCGGGGGGATTGGAGCTCGGATTATGTCTTCGTGGTCTTCCTAGAAGATGCCCAGATTTTGACAGGTTGGGGCAGGTCGGTCTGGCCTTGCCCAACGCTGGCCCTCTCTGAGGCTGATCAAGTGGCCGTCGCGCTGCTGTCGACCCTCCCCTTGGAGGCGAAGTCCATCTGGTCTTTGTTGGACGACCTACTCCTGAAGGCCGTCTTGTGGTCTCCGGGTAGGCCGCCTTTTCAGTCCTGGATTGCCCTGTAGCTTACCCTGATTTCGGTTTTCCTTGCAGGAATGGCTGGTCACGAGTTCATCCGCGATGTCGATGAGCTGATCCGTCGTGGAGCCGCTCGGAGCCGAGGTAGTACCTCCGGAAGGGCGCCTCGGCGAACCGTTGAGGAGGAGGTGCACCGAGCCGAGCCCTCCGTGGGTAAGGTGGTGGTCGCGCCTCCCGCCTCTTCTTCTGGCGATCTCCTCCCCGGGGGGGTCGCAAGGGCCGGATCCGTCCCTCCAGCCCAAGTGGCGGGGGGTAACGACGGGTCCGGTGCAGTCCCTCCTGCACTTGGCGTCCCCCCTCTCGTCCCCGATGGTGGAGATGGTGCGAGGCGGAAGCGTTCCCCTTCGGCACCTGCCGAGCCTCGCGGAGGGAAAAGGAGGAAGGAAGACGTGGATCCCTCCAGTCCGGTGTGCTCCGTGCCTCCGGCGGCGACCGCCGGGGATCTCCCGGTGGCCCTGACAACCACCCCCGTCGCAGCGTCCCCGCCTACATTACCGGGAATCGGAACCCTGTTGGCGAGCAGCTCGGCTTCCCTCGAGGTCACCCCCGAGGGTTCGGTGTGTGTCGACCGAGCCTTGGCCCAGCGGGTTGCCGAGGGCTCCGTCCTTCCCCGGGACCGCAGTCTCCTCGAGAGGATCCCCGCCGACAAGGTGTCGGACTCCTTGGTCTGGACCCTTCAATAGGTTCGGCTATCCTGCAGTCCTTTCCTTCCTTTCACTCTCTTCTTGGCTCATGTCTCGTCTTTCAGGGTTCAACGCTCGTTGTTGAGTTGCAGCGTCGAGCCGTCCGTTTGAGGGAGTTGGAGGAGTCCTCTGTGAGGTCCCACGAGCGGGCCGGGGCGGCGGAGGTAGCTATGACAGAGGCCCAGATGGAGTCTCGGCATCTCAAGCTCCGGGTGGCCGAGCTGGAGGGACGAGTGGGTGACCTCCCGGGAAAGTTGGAGGACGCTCGGCAGTCGACTGAGGAAGCGACGGAGTCGTTCCGCCTGGAGAGGGAGGAGCTTCAGAGGGAACTGTCGGATCGGCGTCAGGTGGCGCGGTTTGCGGAGGAGGTGGAGAGGGGCGTCGTCGGGACCCTGGGGGAGAGGATCTTCGAGGTTCTTAGGGGGGCCTTCGGTACGTATGAAGACCTCATCGGCCCTCGGATCGTCGAAGTCGTCTAGTCTTCCTTCCGGGATTGTGCAGAGCGCGTCCGGCAAGCCCCTCCGCCTGTCGATCCCCCTCGTTCTGAGCAGGGTGAGGTGCATGAGGACGCGTCCTCCCGATCCCGGGCCCCCTAGGTCATCCTTCCCGGCCTGCCACCCTTGTTTCTATCCCCAAATTTTTTAGCATCCGCTTCTCTTTGGCCCAGCCTACTTGAAATGGATCCCTGACCTCGCAATCTCCTTCGGCTTCGCTACCGGTTCCCTGCTTCGGAGCCAATAATTGCTGGTTGCATGGATGTTTGCTTAGGCCAGCAACTTTGGGTTCTTGGTCGACAAGTTTTGCTCTACCGGTGTTACCCTAGTTTCTGTTGGTGACGAACTTTGTTGTCCGTCGAGAGCGGATTATTTGTAGGAAGGTTTCTCCACTTCGATTTCCTGTAAATAAGACACACTTTTGTACCTTGATTAATTGTTGGAAATGAAATTGACTTACTCGAACTTCTCGTGTATTTTGCTTTGTTGCTTCGTCCTCGGCCTAGGACCGGTCGGCGCCTGAGCTGGCTGGGGGAATTGCCTCCAGATTTACGAGCGGAGGAGACGGTCGCGAGGGCAAAGCTCCTCGGCTTAGGACCGGTCGGGATTTGCGCTGGCTGGGGGAATTGGCCCCAGACTTACGAGCGGAGGAGACGGTCGGCGAGGGCCAAGCTCCTCGGCTTAGGACCGGTCGGCGTTTGCGCTGGCTGGGGGAATTGCCCCCAGACTTACGAGCGGTGGAGTCAGTCGGCGAGGGCGAAGCTCCTCGGCTTAGGACCGGTCGACGCCCGTGCTGGAGGGGGGAGTTGCCCCCAGACTTACGGGCGCAGGATACGGTCGGCGAGGGCAAAGCTCCTCGGCTTAAGACCAGTCGGCGTCCGCGCTGGCTGGGGGAATTGCCCCCTGACTTACGAGCGCAGGAGTCTGTCGGCGAGGGCAAAGCTCCTCGGCTTAGGACCAGTCGGCGTCTGAGCTGGCTGGGGGAAATGCCCCCAGACTTACAAGCGAAGGAATCGGTCGGCGAGGGCGGAGCTCCTCCGCTTAGGATCGGTCGGTGTCTATGCTGGCTGGGGGGATTGCCCACAAGACTTACGAGCGAAGGAGTCGGTCGGCGGGGGCGAAGCTCCTCGTCTTGGGACTGGTTTTGTCTCCCCCATCCGGTGAGGCGGCGGTCTTCACTCTTATGCACCCTTAGTGAAATGTTGATTCCGTCGAAGAAAAGATAAAAGGGAATGCATTTGTACTCTTAAGGGTCCTATTGGACTAGTACATTTGGAGGAAAGAAAAAAGGAAATAAAGCTTGACGGAGGGATGTAAACCTAGATAATCTCCTCCGGACTAGGCTGCGACTGGGGGGAGGGGCCTCGCCTGCTCACTCTATGATGCGGAGGGGTCCTTGGACAGTGTTGATCTTCTTCCCCTTGTCCAGCTGCATGGAGGTTCCTTCTCTGTGGGCCGGCTCGTCAGCTAAATTCCTTGCGTGCCCTCGGCTCGTCAGCTTCTCAATGTCCTTCTTTAGGTGCCAGCAGTCTTCAGTGTCGTGGCCATTGTCCTTGTGGTATTTGCAGTACTTTTCCCCATTCTTCCCCCCTCTTTTTGTCTTTGGTGGGGGGCGATCGGCGCGCTCTTCCTTCTGTACTTGAGCGAGGACGGCGTCTGGGGTGGCGTCCCTGGTACCCTCTCCCCGCTGCCTGTTTCTCGTCCTCTTCTCGGTCCGGTACCCTTCGGGGCTGCGGCGCTCGCTATCGCTGCGTTTGGTCCCTCGTATGGCCTTTCCTGCCTCAATGGCCAAGGTCTCCTCGGTCAACATGAAGCGCTCGGCCCTCGCCCTGATCCCAGGGAGGTCCTTTGGGGGATCGTTGTGCAGAAATTTCTTCAGGCCTCTATGGCGCAGCCCTTTCTTTAGGGCCGTTTGGACAACAAGGTCGGGGGGGTTGTTCACGTTCAGCCGTTCCGCGTTGAAGCGGCGCATAAACTGTCGAAGCGGCTCGGTCGGGCCCTGCACTATGTTAAACAAATGTTCAGCATCAGTCATTACCTGTCGCCCTGCCATGAACTGTTTGCAGAACAGCTGGGTGAGCTCCTCGAAGCTGTCGATGGAGCGGCTGGGTAGGCTGCGGTACCAGGTTCTCGCCGCTCCCCTGAGGGTTGAATAGAAGCCCCTGCAGAGCAGGTCATCGTCAGCTCCTTGGAAGGACATGTCCCCCTCGTAGTCCATCACGTGGTTTCCTGGGTCTCCTATCCCGTCGTACTTCCCCAGCGCCGGGATCTTGAATCGAGAGGGGACCCGCGCGTCGGTTATTCTCCGCGACAGAGGGCACCGGTCTCTGTGGATGCCCCGGGGGTCCAACACACGCCTACCTCTAGCTCGTTCAGTGGTGGAGGGGGCACAGGCGCCGGCGGGGCTGGCTCCACGGCCCTCGCCACACTGGGGGTCGGGCTGACCTGGCGTTCCCGGCTCCTCCGGCGGGAGCTCCCGCTCCGTCGTGATCGGTCTCTCGAGGGGTGTCGATCGCTTCTTCTGCGGTGGGGTGATCGTGGCCGACGAGACGACGCGGTCACCGATTCATCTCCCGTGCCCTCGGTTTCTCTTCGGCTCCTTTCACGATAAGGCGAGGAGGCGCGTGATCTCGCCTGACGGGAGCCAGACTATGTGGACCGACGCTCCGTGTTCGGTCTTCGGTTCCCGTGGTCATCGACCACAGCGGACCGTAAGAGCGGGGGGCCCCCCGCCCAACGATGGCCGTCGCCCAACACATCTCCGTTGGCTGGCGCAGCGCCGACGAGCTGCTGTACCGTTGCGACCAACGTCTGGAGGCTCGCGTTGGTCTCTTGGGCCAGGGCGCGGAGATGCCCCTGCGTGGCTAGTTCCGACCCGCCAGTCTCTTCGGTTGAGGGGGCGGGGTGATTGTCGTCGGGTGCGTCCTCAAGGTTGCTGTTGGGTGCGCCATTCCCCTCCTCCGGGATGGGGGGCATGCGTCTCTTTCCGTTGCAGGCTCGTGCCATTGCAGGTGTGGTTTGTTTCTTCGTGGGACAGTTCGTTCCCACAGACGGTGCCAGATGTTTCAGAGTGTTTTCTCACTACAAAAGTGTTGACTGTGGACTTCCCGGTCAACGTGGTCAAGGGGCCGACTTGGGTCCCTCGGGTGCGTCGAGTCCGTGCAGACGCGGCGAAAATCTGAGTTGTGGATGACGTGGGGCGCTTTGGCTGGGCCGGGTCTGGATCCTCGGCCACAAGGTGGGTGAGGGGAAGCCTTGGCCCAGTGTGAGACGCTCGGCCTCGGTCGGTCGGATGACGAGGGATAGACTCGGTGCCTCGTGAGCGGAGGGGAAGCCTCAGCTCGGATGGACGTGCTCGGCGTCGGTCGGTCGGACGAAGAGGAGTAGCCTCGGTCGTCTTGTGAGATGCGTGTCAGGTGTGGGCCGGAGGGGAAGCCTCGGCCCGTGGATCTGATGTCCTCCTGCGTAGACGAGAACACTCGTCAGGGGGGCCGGACCTTGGTTCCGGCCAAATCCCCTCCGATGCCTAAGTCAGACGGTGATCTGAAAGAGGAGGCCCGACGGAGACGGTTCGACTCGAGAGGAGAACGGAACGACGTCTACCGGCGCGAGCGGGGGAGGAAGGAGATGTAATGGGGGAACTAGGTCGTTGATGGAGTACCTTAGGTTTTAGTTACCTGAGATGCGGTCCTTCGTCCAGTCATCCTTCTAGCCCTTTTATAGACCTCCCGCCGTGATTGCCCCCGACCCACGTCGCTCGTCCGCCCTCGATCGTGCCCCCTCAATCTGCCTCCCCGTCGCCGCTCCCTGCGCCATGCCAGCACCTCCCCATAACGGCCATTAAGTGGTAACGGGATCGGGGGAACGGTTATCGCTGGAGTGGGCGAGTGACTTGTGCGTTATCGGGGCCGGGTCGGATCGATATTTGGGGGTCCTCTATGGGGCTTCGCCGGGCGGGCCTGATCGCGCAGATGGGTTTCCGAACGGCGGTCGGGTATCCAGGCTCGTATCTTTCGGGCTTCGTTTGGTGGGCTGCGCCTTTGGGCCTATGTTGTTGGGCCTCCGCAAAATAGACGTATCAACATCCAACCATGAAAACAATTGCACTTGGTGAAGTAAAAACACCATCAAGCAACTATTAAAATTTACATTTCTAACATCAAAAAGTAGCACCTTAATAATGTTACACAAAATTAATGTAGATCCAGTTCTATTAGTCTAAGCCAAGTAGCACCATAATAATATTTACATTTATTACATCAAAAATACATCTGTTACATGAAAGCTGTTAATACACAATCCATCATGGTTCAACATGAAACTTCCTCTTCATTACATTATAAAGGGAATGCGTGTCAATCTCAATCCAATATCGTATGTCATCTGGATGCACAATAACCTAGGTAAATTACAAACATAAATTGGTTAGAGAAATAAAGAAATATGTGATAATATTAATAATTTAAAGTTAAAACGTTTTTACCTTATGCGTGGGGAGCATAAGTGGACGTGCTTTATGGACCCAATCAAGCTCCTTAAGAACTAACTTCCAATTCTATAACACAAACAATATGGTGATATTCAATGAAAATGATATTGTGGGAATAAACTTCTAATATTTTTTACATTACCTACATAACACATGTTTCTGGTGCATCAATATTCCATGTCACCTGTGCATCTACAATTCTTTTTGCATCTTGCTGAAAATAATAATAATAATAATAATAATAATTTACTAACTTAAAAAGTCTTAATATGAAAATGATACCTTATGTATTGGTCAGCATACCTTATCCCACCAAATTCTTATATAATCACGCAACTTGACAGATATATTATTTTGAGCAAGTAACACAACCTATAAGAACAAAAACTATTAAGAAATCAAATGAAATAAAATAAAATATATAGCAAAAAGGTATGATTAAAGACTTACAGTTTTATACAAATCTGCATCCACCTGTTTATAAAAATACAAACAAATATTTTAGCTAACCATTCATATTGAAAGATTCATATTGAAAAAAATAATAAGGCAAAAAATGATTTTTACTGAAGTTAAAAATTTCTTACATTGCCATATATAGTGATGCCAATCCACATTATGCAGCTAGGGGTTGTATGATAATGGTGTACCTGTATGTTAGACAACAATCGATAAATAATTTTTTTAAAGAATGACTAAATGAATAAAATAAATAGAACTATTTACAGAAAAAATTTAAAAAACTAACTTACAATATTAGTCATATATTAGAATTCATAGCAAAACATCTGGATAAACGATGTTTAATGTTTTATTTGAATCGGCCGGAAGGACACATACACGATCAAAGATGTGCACCGTGAAAGTTCCACATACAGATGTCCATGACTGAAAACTGGGGTCCGTAAATCAACTCCAACGAACTTTATAGATTGTCATTAGGCTTTATTAATTGTCATGGCATAAGTTACATGGACAGGAAACTGTCGTCTTGTCATATGAAATGGTAATGTTGTAACCAATGGTGACAGAGATACTTTTGGAATAAGCACAAAACTACCGGCTTTATCCCCATTTAAAATTTGAGCTTCAATGACACGTGATGCACATCTGACAACCATCAATCGAGTTCCATTGCAGAGCCCATCTTTAGGTGCAATATTTCGTAATAAAATAATAGGACAACCCACCTTAAGATCAAGTTTAAATTGTGGCAACCCAGAAAGATCCAAAGAGTTTATGTACTCAGTTGGATATCGATTTATAATGGTTGGGTCAGTTTCTTTATTTTCAGACAGGCTGTCTGCAGCTAGATACGTAATCTTTTGTCCCAGAAATATGTGTAATGCAGCAGCATTTATAAAAGCAACACATCATTCCGTACAGAAAGAATTATTCATTTAGTAAGGTATGGCGGAGTCACTGCACCCACAATATCAAGCTGCGGATAAATTCGAAGAAATAACTCGTTTAAATCCTTGCACCTGAATATGTGAGAAGAAAGTTCTACCACTTCTGTAGGATTTGTACCAAGTTAATACATACATACATACATACATACATACATACATACATACATACATACATATATATATATATATATATATATATTAAGTTAAGGAATGGCTAAGATAAAAATAGTAAGTAAAATTAAATTATGCATGAAATAAAATACCTCCAAAATAAATTTTGCAAAAATTTGCATTCTCAACAGATGAGTTATTTAATTGCATATTCTGATCCAATATCAAAACTTATACAGAGCACCATAATACTGATCGTCTCAGTGAGGTACCAACAATTTCTTCTCGAACCCCCTATGGTATGACGGACAAGATTTGTCGGAAATCCCCACCAAGAACAACAGTAATACTACCAAATGGTCTGCTGTTATCGCAAATATCTTATAATGATTGATCCACCGCCTCAACACAGTGCCGATGTTGCATAGGGACTTCATCCCATATTATAAGTTTTACTTTTCTGAATAATTGTGTTTGCATGGATTGCTTGCTAAAATTACAAATTGAATTATCATGCACATCTAATGGGATACGAAATGTGGAATGTGTAATCCGGCCTCCGCTAAGCAGCAATGATGCAATACCGGATGACGCGATGGTGATAAATATATTTCCAAGACTACGCAACATTGTTGTTAGTGCATTGTACAAAAAAGTCTTTCCAGTTCCAGCACCACCACTCAAGAAGAATATAGTACCTTTATTTTCAAATACGATGAAGTAATTGCCGAGTAAGCATTGTGTTGTGCATCATTGAGGCAATCAATGTCTTTCTGTGCATCCATTTATTTAGCTTTATTTATAAGTTCCTGATGTTCATACAATAATCTATTGCCAACAATTGCATTCCAATCTCCAGCAGGAAGTGACATTGGTGGAAAGTCAGATAGACACTTACCATACTCCTCAAGCAATTCATTGATAATGAATAATCCATAATCTTCAAGTTGGCATTGAGTTGGGGTAGAAATTACAAATAAAGTTTGTAATTTATGTGGAAGATCATCACAAATGTGCATTGAAAATTCATTCCATAATGCTAGGGGGTCGATCGGCAAACATTCGATAAGAATAATACAAAACAGTCTTCGTAATTAATATCATGTTTTCATAATTGAAGCCTCGGAAAGAAATTGTCTCCACTCGGAATCATCTTCAAGAAGACCTCTTGCAATACATGTTTCTTTGAATGTAGGGTATTGGATAGTATTAAATGTGCGTAAATTTTCCCACGATGTTGGCCCTTTAAGAACTGTTAGTAGCAACCGTAGATAAAATCTTTCACCAGAATTATGGGATGCTAAATACATTCTGCCAATTGCATATCCAGATTGTCTTGGAGTCCAGACCTTTGTTGACGAATGCCACACAAACTTTTGAGGAAATTCTTGATATGTGAGTTCATGTGCAGACTCATGTAAAGCACAACATGTAAAAAATTCAGTCAAAGTTGTCTTATCATTTTCAGCCCTAGACCTTATTGCATCTACATCTTCATCTGGATCAAAAATAACACGGCGTTGCCCTGGTAAATGAAGTATCAATCTTTGAAGTGACGGAATCTCTTGATGCAAAGGATGCTCAAATATTCGCCAAGCTGCCTCAGGTGGTCCAATATATCTTGCATCAAGGTATTGTTGGATCTCATTTACTGCGTCCAACACCATTGTGGTCCGATCATGACCTTTATAAATATATTTATGAATGTACTTCACACATCTTACCCCAGCACAAACTTCGACATTAATGTGGCAGTTAAAGCGCCTTGAGAGATACATGTTGTACGAAACAACATCTCGGTTATCAACCTGATGCCCCCCTTACAGTATATAGATGCCCATTACTACGACGACGATAAATAGGATATCCATCACGATCCATGGTTGTTGCATTTGCATAATTTTGAGGGTATTTCTTAGTACATTTACCATTTTCCATACATGAAGCATTTGGATTTCGAGCACCACATGGTCCGTGTACCATACATTTTGACATAGTATCAAATAATGCAGGATCTTGAGCAGGATCAGGAAATTTAGCACAAACAATTCTACCCACTTGATCACATGTATGAATCTTATCTAGACCACGAAGAAAGAAAAGCGCATGCATATGTGGAGGACCTCGTTTCAAAAATTCAATTGTAAATACATGTGCTACTTTCTTTCCAAATACATTTTTAACATCAATCTCCTTCATCAAAGCCTTTCTTTTTAACTCAAATACACGGGCAACTAAATCTGGACAGTCGGTAGCCTTTTGATTGGGCAGTAGAGCCGAAGTAATATCTGGCCACTTTGGATTTGCAGTCATGGTAAGAAAAATATTCGGGTGATGGTTATAACGTGTGATTGCCATTGAGTCTTGAACGATTTCAAATATGTGACGTGCACTGCCAGTGAAAAATGATGGAAGTATCATGCGCTGTCCAATTTGGTCACATATAACATATGCATCGATATCTGCAAGACCCTGATATAGCTCTAAGCGGAGTTTTTGTTGATTAAGTTTGATGAATGTCAAACGATGTTGCTTAATTGTTGCCCAAGCATCAACTATGAACTCTTGGAATAACTTTCCAGCTCTCAAAATTGAAGAATACTCGTTCTGTCTTTCAAACAGACGGTAGCTATAAAACTCACACATGGTAAGGCGCCTACTTGAGGATTTGTTTTGAACTGGATCCCACTGCTTCAACTCAGGTTCACATCCAAGCTGACCATCGGGAAATAATAAGACGTAGTGTAATGGTAAGTATGCAGGATGGGTCTCATTGATTTGCATTAATTGATGATTTTCTCGTAGATGTAAAACTATATCTCACATCCCGGAAGGTCGATAGCCATCTCCAGGTAAAATAACCGCAATCACATCTACAGTTGGGAGGTTATAACGGCGACGATCCTTGTTTGAATTGTAATGAAGATATACAGGAAGATCATGACCACATAAATCTGCTTGAGCTAAAACAGAATAAGCCTGACAATATAGTTTGATGAATGGATTTATGCCCGATAGACAATTTTGAATAATTTGTAAGACATCCTTGCTCAAATGTGGATTTCTAATACTTCGTAGCTCCATAGCAGAATTCATATCATATATGTAAAGTTGACAATAACTTGATGTTTGATCCGGTTGGGACAGGAGTGATCCTGTTCGATGGCGTAATTCTCCATGAATAGTAAATATGGTCGGGCCTCTGCCAGCAATCAATCTTTAATCCATTGTCGCACTAAGGCTGGTAAATGCATTAGCTGCATTATACTCCCGAATATACTTTCGAAATGATTTTGATGCCTCACTGTTACCATCATATAATTCTCGAAGTGCTGGAGGGGGTTCATTAAGTTTCGGTAATTTTACTTTTCCTTGCAAACAACATGTTCCAAAAAGACGTGTTGTCAAAGTTGACCTCGACAATCGTTCATCCAACCAGTGTAAGGCTGAACAATGAGGGCATGCAATTTTCATTAATCCAAGATAATGTCGACCATAATCAACCTCTGTTGGCGGACCAGCTCTATGATGAGTTGACCTACATATTAATATCGAAGTTGAGCCATCATCTTCTTGTTCAGCCTGAGAAGTTACGACTGGAGGTGTTATGTGAGGTATACTGATAGGAGTCATATATCGAGATATGTTTTGTTGTTCTTGTTCTCGTTCTCTTCTTTGACGTTGAGCTAAACACCTATCCAATATAAAACCAACATTAAATAAATTTACATTACATTAAAGTAGATAGATTCTATAGATAATAACATGGAAGATGGTTCAGCATCTTGGGCAGATATCATATCGTTTTGCGAGGTTGAGATCTCATCTTCATGTTCAATAGTAGAAGTTGGTAATGCATGTGTGCTTTGAGGTATATCAAGTATACTGTTAGGAGTCATATATTGAGATATGTTTCTTTGTTTTTGTTCTCGATCTCTCCTTTTGCGTTGAGCTAAAGACCTATCCAAATTAAACCCAAAACTAAATACAATTAAAATACATGAGAGCAGAATAAATTTTCTGTGGATAATAACCTGACAGATAGTTCAGTACTTGTCCAGAAATCATATCGTTACGCGAGGCTGAGACAGCATCTTCTTGTTCAATCGGAGAAGTTATCATTGCTGGTGTTATTTGAGGCATATCAAGGACACTGTCAGAAGTCAGAGCGTGAGATATGTTTCGTTGTTCTTGTTCACGTTCTCAATCTCTCCTTTTGCGTTGAGCTAAAGCCCTATCCAAATTAAACCCAAAACTAAATACAATTAAAATACACGAGTAGAATAGATTTTATGTACAGTCAGGTGGATAATAACTTGACAGATGGTCCAGCTACTTGTCCAGAAATCATATCATTACGCGAGTCTGAGACATCATCTTCTTGTTCAATCGGTGAAGTCGTCATTACTTGTGTTATTTGAGGTATATCAAGGACACTGTCAGAATTCAAAGCGTGAGATATGTTTCGTTGTTCTTGTTCACGTTCTCGATATCGTCTTTTGCGTCGAGCTAAAACCATATCCAAATTAAACCCAAAAATAAATACATTTAAAATACATGATAGTAGTATAGATTTTATGTTCTGTCAGGTGGATAATAACCTGACAGATGGTCCAGGTACTTGTTCAGAAATCATATCGTTACGCGAAGCTAAGACAACATCTTCTTGTTCAACCGAAGAAATTGTCATTGCTGGTGTTACTTGAGGTGTATCAAGTACACTGTCAGAAGTCAGAGCTTGCGATATTTTTCGGTGTTCTTCTTCACGTTCTCGATTTCTCCTTCTGCGTTGAGCTAAAGACCTATCCAAATTAAACACAAACTAATTACAATTTAAATAAATTATAGTATATTAGATTTTTGGCACATTCAATTGGATAATAACCTGACAGATTGTTAAGTTACTTAATATGAGTTCATAACATTCAGTTACTTAATATGAGTTCATAATATTTAACTTAACAGAAAAATATTAGTACTTAAGCTCAGTTTGTCTGTTAAGTTAAATTCAGCTCAGTTTGTCTGTTACGTTAAATTCAGCTGGGTTGGGTAATATGAACACTCATTTCATTTGAAAATGGCATTCAAAAGAATATCCTGTAACCAACACATTCAACAAATTAACCAACCCATTATTTTGAATGCCATTTTAAATGAGTTGTTTAATTTAGTAATGCCCAGATTTTCAAATGAGTTGGTTAATATGAACTGAATGTTATGAAATTGATATTGCTATTTGACAGGATATACTTAATATGAACTGAATGTTATGAAATTAGACATTAATATGAGCTTTGGCCATTGAGTTCATAACATTCAGTTAAATTGAAGCAATCAGTTAATATGAGTTCATAATATGAGTTTGTCACGACCCGCTTCCCTGAAATGGAGGCGAGACGTGAGAAGGTCCGCACGAGAGAGGAGCTGTGAAGCCCCAAACCCGATAAGAGTCAATTTAGAATAAGCAGGTCCCTGTAATCGCAAAAGGAACAACAACAACAATAATAAAGTGACGGATATGAAATACCAATCCCAAAGTTTGTCCACAAAATATTCAACATCACAGAAAAGCCACCAGGCTAACAGAGAAAAAGTCCAAAGCCCAGAACAAGGCCAATCAAAACAACACAAACATAACAGAGTATCAAACTAGGTGCCACGCACCGACAACCAAGCAGTCTAACAAAAGTAGCTAAGCGACGACACTAAGACTGATCCACAGTGTCAATGTAGTCCTCGATCAACGCGGGCCCTGACTCAGCGTCAGCGAACACCACGTCCTCAGCAAGTAACTCAGGCTCGGGCTCTAACATGTGTCACCCAAAAGAGAAAAGGGGCACATGTCAGCAAGTCGGAAGACTTGTGCAAGGAAACGGAAAGAAAAGTAAACTAACAACCTAGCAGTTAAAGTATGGTGCATGGCAAGTAAAGTAAGGTGGTAACAAGTAAAGTAAGGAGAGTACAAGTGGCAAGTGTTTGTTGTGACAGGTAATGTCAAGTAACAAGTGCAAGTACAAGGGATCACTCAGCGAGTGCCCTTTGCCCGCAGGCTGGATTCAAGTTATCAAGTACAAGGGGTCACTCAACGAGTGCCCTATTGCCCGCAGGCTGTGTTGAGCTCGTCTTCTGGAACACGAGCCAGAAAGTGCAAATGGCATAGGATTATGCCCACGTAGGGTGGGTGCCTAACCGGAATAATAGTACAAGTATGTAGCAAAGCTACGCAATCACGATGAGTATTCAAGCATGCAATGACATGAGCAGTTAATACGCGTACCGTTAATTGTATTTAAACGTGACAGGCAAAATGCAATGACATGAACAGATATTCGCGTACCGTTTATTTAAAATAAACATGACAGTTAAAATGCAATAGCAGTTAAGGATGCATGGATGACATGAACAATTATTACGCGTACCGTTAATTGGAAAGTAAACGTGGCATACAAGCATGATGAAGGTGACGGACCAAGCTTCGTTGTCAAGCTAGGTCAATGGCGTCTAAACGGCTATCCTTTCACCGTCTAGTCTCTTTTACGCTAAAGCAAGGTAAATGGCCTAAGACATGGCCTAAATCAAGGGATGCAAGTTTCACTTGCCTGATACCGGGATTGACGAGCAACGAAGATCGTCACACAAGCTAACTACGGAAAGATTCACTGTTATGGCAAAACGATTATGAGCACAATGATCCTAAATAGGTTTCTTATTAGAACCCTAATCATCTAATAATCAATTTTATTAGGGTTTCACAATGTCAATGTGGGTTATGCTAAAATTAAAGGAATCGAGTATTACCGCGTAGGGAACGGAAGAATAACGCCGAGCAACCACGGTGACGGAAGAAACGCTCCGGGGAACCTAGGGTTCAGATCTGGAAATGATTGGAGAAGTTTGGAGAAATAGGTTTTTGGGGGATTTTTGGGGGTTTGATGGAGATTTGGGGAAGATGAGGGGTAGAATGAGTGGAGGAAGGGTTTGGATGATGGAGGATGAGCTTGGATGAAGGAAATAGGGTTTGAGGGAGATGTGGGCTCAAAGGGGGAAGAAATTAGGGTTTTAGGTCGTGAGGGAGGAGAAGAAAACGTTTGGAGGGGTATTTATAGAGTTTGGTGGCGGCTAGGGCAAAACTAGGGTTTCCTGCACTGCTTAGTCGGTCAAAGAACAACTGCTGACCGACTAGTTTGAGATCTAGTCGGTCGGTTCAACAACGCAGACCGACTAAGTGTAAACAGTAACTCCAGTCGAAAACCTGAACTAAGAGTTAGTCGGTCCAAGAACAACTACTGACCGACTAGTTTGAGATCTAGTCGGTCGATGAACGTTCTTAGACCGACTAAGAGTAAACAGTAACTAGTGTCAAACATAGTTGATGAGTTAGTCGGTTAAAGAAGCATTACCGACCGACTAGTTTGCAACCTAGTCGATCAACCAACGTTCTTAGACCGACTAACGATAAACAGTAACTCCTGAATAATTTAGAAAGCCAACTAGTCGGTCCAAGAAGGATTTCCGACCGACTGGATCGTCATCTAGTCGGTCGGTGCCCCTTCTTATACCGGCTAATGAGCACAAAAAGTTCCGACACGGAGCGCGGGGCCCCGTGATCGATTCCTAAGACTCCTAGGCTTGATCTAATAGTTAGATACGACCGTTATGAAGTCCGTCACGTGTGACATACTTCAAAATCGACGATCCTAAGGAAGAAACGAGAAAATACGACGAATCGATCGAAAATGAAAACTACGGAGACGAAAACCACACATGAGGAGAAAATCCACCAAAACATATATTATATTATATTAAATCCAGATACATGAAAAGCAGTCGTTACATCCTCCCCAACTTAAGAAAAATTCCGTCCTCGGAATTTCCAAATACTCACGAGTCCGGAAACAAAAGTGGGAAACGCTCTCGCATCTCATCCTCATTCTCCCAAGTAGACTCTCCAGGTGAGCCGTGTCGCCACATCACCCTCACAAGATTGACAATCTTGTTCCGAAGCGATTTCTGACGCCTGTCCAGAATCTGCACTGGATTCTGGTCATACGTCATATCGGGGCGAACGGTAATCTCCGAAAAATCCACCGCATGAGACGGATCGCTAATGTATCGACGAAGCTGCGACACATGGAAAACATTGTGAACTCCTTCCAAAGATGGCGGCAAGGCCAAGCGATAAGCTACCTCGCCAACCCTCTCCAAAACGTCAAATGGTCCAATGTATCGCGGGCTCAACTTCCCACGCTTCCCGAAACGAATCACACCACGATTCAGGGAAATCTTCAAGAACACATGGTCGCCTGGCTGAAACTCCACAGGACGACGTTTAGCATCCGCCCAATGCTTAAAACGGTCCTGAGCAATTCTCAACCTCTCCCTAATATTCCTGACGATATCCACGGCCTCCACGATCATCTCAGGTCCCAACAACTCCCGATCACCAATGTCATCCCAACTCAATGGCGATCGACATTTCCTCTCATAAAGAGCGGTGAAAGGCGCCATGCCAATACTCGCCTGGAAGCCGTTGTTGTAGGAAAACTCTACCAGATGTAGATGGTCCTCCCACGAACCCTTGAAATCCAACATGCACGCCCTCAGCATGTCTTCCAAAATCTGAATCGTCCTCTCGGACTGGCCATCCGTCTGCGGATGGTACGCCGTGCTGAAACTCAGACGCGTACCCAAGCTCTTCTGCAAACTCTGCCAGAACTGAGATGTGAACCTCGTGTCTCTGTCCGACACGATACTCACGGGGACTCCATGAAGTCGCACGACCTCCTGCACGATTCACGTTACATCACCATCCACACTAGGAAAAGGAAATAAAAACGGAGAGCAAAAGAATTTTACCTCCATATATCTCCTCGCTAGCGCCTCAGTGGACTGTCCTACTCGGAACGGAATAAAGTGCGCAGATTTGGTCAATCGATCTACGACCACCCAAATCGCGTCATTCTGCTTCGGACTCCGAGGTAGTCCAGTCACGAAATCCATAGTGATGTGTTGCCACTTCCACTCCGGAATCAGAAGCGGTTGTAGCAACCCGGCCGTACGCTGATGCTCCACCTTCACTTGCTGGCAAACCAAGCACTTGGCTACACTCCGAGCCACGCTCCTCTTCATACCATGCCACCAATAATTCAGACGAAGATCCTGGTACATCTTGGTGCCACCAGGATGCACAGAATACGGCGAACTGTGTGCCTCCACCATCAACTCCTCTCTAATATCCCCAGCTGGCACACACAACCTGGCTCCAAACCTCAGCGAGCCATCCTCATGAATCAAAAAGTCAGTCCGCAGACCGGCTTCCACCTGCTCCCGAATCCTCACCAGCTTCGGATCCTCAGCCTGGCCAGCCTTAATCCGATCCACGATCGTCGACTGTACCTGCATGTACATCAACGACGAAGCCTCTCCAGGAAGAACAATCTCCACGCCAGACCCACAAAAATCCTGCTGCAATCTCCACTGCGAGGTCAAAATCATCACCGCGGGAAGCCTACTCAAAGCATCTGGAACCACATTCACCTTGCCAGGGTGAAACTGCAAATCAATATCATAATCCGCCATAAGCTCCAACCATCGACGCTGTCGCATGTTGAGCTCCTTCTGAGTGAAAATATACTTCAAGCTTTTGTGATCGGTGAAAATCTTCACTTTCTCACTCAGCAGGAAGTGCCTCCAAATCTTAAGAGCAAACACAACTTCAGCCAACTCCAAATCATGCGTCGGGTAATTCTTCTCATGAACCTTAAGCTGACGAGACGCATACGCCATAACATGCCCATGCTGATGCAACACACAACCGAGACCCTTGCCAGAAGCATCGCAAAAGATCTCAAAGCCACCGCTGCGATCAGGCACAACCAGAATAGGGGCAGTCGTCAACCTCTCCTTCAGAATACCAAAAGCACTCTCACAATCACCCGACCAAACATAAGCAACATCCTTCCGCGTCAACCTGGTCATCGGCTCAGCAATACGAGAAAAGTCCTTAATGAATCGCCGATAATAACCAGCAAGTCCAAGGAAACTCCGAATCTCAGACGCCGACGACGGAACAGGCCACTCCCTGATAGCCCGAATCTTCTCGGGATCCACTGAAATACCATCTCCAGTCACCACATGCCTGAGAAAAGCAACTCTATTCAGCCAAAACTCGCACTTCGAAAACTTAGCATACAAACGATGCTTCCTCAAAATCTCCAACACCGTCCTTAAGTGCGAGGCATGCTCTTCCACCGACTTCGAATAGATCAGAATGTCGTCAATAAAAATAACGACAAACTTATCCAAAAAGTCGTAGAAAATCAGGTTCATCAGATTCATAAAAACTGCGGGCGCGTTAGTTACGCCGAAAGGCATAACCACGAACTTATAGTGTCCATACTTCGTCCTGAACGCTGTCTTCGGAACATCATCCTTCTTCACCTTCAACTGATGGTAACCACTCCTCAAATCCAATTTAGAAAACACCCGCGAACCTCCAAGCTGATCAAAGATATCATCGATGCGAGGCAACGGGTATTTATTCTTGATGGTCACCGCATTCAACTCCCGATAGTCCACGCACATGCGACGCGAACCATCCTTCTTCTTAACCAGCAACACCGGTGCTCCCCACGGAGACACGCTAGGATTAATATAACCCTTCTGCATAAGCTCATCCAACTGCCTACGCAACTCTTCCAACTCTGCCGGCGCCATACGATATGGTGCCTTCGAAATGGGCTGCGCACCTGGGATAAGATCAATAGAAAACTCCAAAGCTCGATCAGGCGGCAATCCAGGCATCTCCTCGGGGAAGACGTCACCAAAATCACGCACCACAGCTGGCCACTCCAACTCCATCTGCATAGCCACGACATCCACTGGTCTGGCCCGAAATCTGACCAGACCCAGCGAATTGCTACCACGACTGAACTCAAATACCGGATGTCCGGGAATCTCGAACACCACCTTCTTCCTCCGACAGTCAATCGTAGCATAGAAGCTCGCAATCCAATCCATCCCAAGAACCGCATCGTAATTGATGATGTCGTGGACAATGAAATCAGCACAAAGCTCACGTCCACAAACCACCAACGGGCAAGAATTGCACCCACGATGCACCGAGACTACACCGTTCCATGTGACGATATTCCAACTCTTAGGAAGAGAGGACGTCGACAAGGAATGCTTCTCCACGAAGCTCTGAGAAATAATGCACATCGATGCACCAGAGTCAAAGAGGACTCGTGCAGGAAATGTGCAAACCAAAACCACACCTAACAAGCAATCAACCATCAAATCCTAGTCTATCAAACAATCATGAGAAAGCAACCAACATAATCAAAGATCAAACTAAATAATGAAGATAAATAGCGAGAATGAGCGTTACCTGCAATAACCTCATCCACGGCCAGCTCTCCTCCTCAGTCATCAGAAAGGCCTGCCCTCTCGGCGGGACAGCCTGCCGAAAGGCCTGTCTCTGTGGAACAAGAGGCGCTCCACGTCCAACGGGCACAGGAGCTCGCTGCTGCAACGGCTGTGCTGCAATAGGAGCCCGCCAAGGCTGCCTCGACTTCGGACACTCCCGAATGGTGTGGGCAGGATCTCCGCAGACAATGCACTGTCCTAGAAACCTCCTACACTGATCTCTGAGGTGTCCAGTCTTGCCACAGAAATGGCAAGTCTTCAGAATAGGCCCTCATGGCCTCTTGAACTGCACCGGATGATTAGGCTTGAAACCAGGCCTAACCACCGCCCTGGCCTGCTCCATAGGCCTCTTCCCAGCACCGGAAACATGTCCCTTCCTCTGATTCAAATTCAACTCTTGCCGCCTCACAGCAATTAGAACCTTCTGATATGTCTCCAAGTCAGAAGAGGTCACAAAGATCTGAAGCTCCAAGGCCAGTCCCTGAAGAAATCGCTGAGCTTTCTCATCGGCATCTTGCACCATCTTAGGTACAAACCGACTGAGCCTCGTGAACTCCTGGTGGTACTGATCCACCGACAAGCTCCCCTGCTTCAGATCTATAAAGCGCTGCAGCATCACCTGCCTAGCAGCCTTCGGGAAGAACTCTCCATCAAATCTGGACTTGAAGGTAGCCCAAACTATCGGCTCCACCAGCATCTTCTCTTCAGCATCCCACCAGTTTCTGGTATTGTCCTTCAGCTGCCTCTTAGTCAAATCAACCCATCCAGCAGGGTTAATCTTCGCCATCGCCAGGTTATCCTCAATGTTCCTTATCCACTCGTCGGCAGCCAGAGGACCCTCAGATCCATCAAAATATGCGGGACCCAGCTCCCGAAATTGCTTCGCTCCCGGCTCGGAGCGAGGGGCATCTGGAAGTGCCCGGGCAGCTCGAGCAGGTGGAGCATTCTGGACGTGCAGGAGCACGCCCTGCTGCACTTGCATCATCTGGATCATCATCCGCATCATCTCACCGCTGGTGGGTTCCGGCTCAGGCTCCTCATCATGAGGGAGCGCACCACTGCCTCCACCACGGGTGAATCGCCTTCCTGCCATCTAGTGACACAGAAAACGAAGCAGATTAGACTCATAGCTTATGACTCGGATATCGAATTTATTTGTTGGACAATCTTGTATTATTATTGTTATCCCTGATAATTGCAGTTACAGAGGACCTGCATGGGCCACCACTAAAACCTGTCACGCCCCGCTTCCCTAAAATGGAGGCGAGACGTGAAAAGGTCCGCACGAGAGAGAGGCTGTGAAGCCTCAAACCCGATAAGCATCAATTTAGAATAAGCAGGTCCCTGTAATCGCAAAAGGAACAACAACAATAATAATAAAGTGACGGATATAAAATACCAATCCCAAAGTTTGTCCACAAAATATTCAACATCACAGAAAAGCCACCAGGCTAACAGAGAAAAAGTCCAAAGCCCAGAACAAGGCCAATCAAAACAACACAAACATAACAGAGTATCAAACTAGGTGCCACGCACCGACAACCAAGCAGTCTAACAAAAGTAGCTAAGCGAAGACACTAAGACTGATCCCTAGTGTCAATGTAGTCCTCGATCAACGCGGGCCCTGACTCAGCGTCAGCGAACACCACGTCCTCAGCAAGTAACTCAGGCTCGGGCTCTAACATGTGTCACCCAAAAGAGAAAAGGGGCACATGTCAGCAAGTCGGAAGACTTGTGCAAGGAAACGGAAAGAAAAGTAAACTAACAACCTAGCAGTTAAAGTATGGTGCATGGCAAGTAAAGTAAGGTGGTAACAAGTAAAGTAAGGAGAGTACAAGTGGCAAGTGTTTGTTGTGACAGGTAATGTCAAGTAACAAGTGCAAGTACAAGGGATCACTCAGCGAGTGCCCTTTGCCCGCAGGCTGGATTCAAGTTATCAAGTACAAGGGGTCACTCAACGAGTGCCCTATTGCCCGCAGGCTGTGTTGAGCTCGTCTTCTGGAACACGAGCCAGAAAGTGCAAATGGCATATGATTATGCCCACGCAGGGTGGGTGCCTAGCCAGAATAATAGTACAAGTATGTAGCAAAGCTACGCAATCACGATGAGTATTCAAGCATGCAATGACATGAGCAGTTAATACGCGTACCGTTAATTGTATTTAAACGTGACAGGCAAAATGCAATGACATGAACAGATATTCGCGTACCGTTTATTTAAAATAAACATGACAGTTAAAATGCAATAGCAGTTAAGGATGCATGGATGACATGAACAATTATTACGCGTACCGTTAATTGGAAAGTAAACGTGGCATACAAGCATGATGAAGGTGACGGACCAAGCTTCGTTGTCAAGCTAGGTCAATGGCGTCTAAACGGCTATCCTTTCACCGTCTAGTCTCTTTTACGCTAAAGCAAGGTAAATGGCCTAAGACATGGCCTAAATCAAGGGATGCAAGTTTCACTTGCCTGATACCGGGATTGACGAGCAACGAAGATCGTCACACAAGCTAACTACGGAAAGATTCACTGTTATGGTAAAACGATTATTAGCACAATGATCCTAAATAGGTTTCTTATTAGAACCCTAATCATCTAATAATCAATTTTATTAGGGTTTCACAATGTCAATGTGGGTTATGCTAAAATTAAAGGAATCGAGTATTACCGCGTAGGGAACGGAAGAATAACGCCGAGCAACCACGGCGACGGAAGAAACGCTCCGGGGAACCTAGGGTTCAGATCTGGAAATGATTGGAGAAGTTTGGAGAAATAGGGTTTTGGGGGATTTTTGGGGGTTTGATGGAGATTTGGGGAAGATGAGGGGTAGAATGAGTGGAGGAAGGGTTTGGATGATGGAGGATGAGCTTGGATGAAGGAAATAGGGTTTGAGGGAGATGTGGGCTCAAAGGGGGAAGAAATTAGGGTTTTAGGTCATGAGGGAGGAGAAGAAAACGTTTGGAGGGGTATTTATAGAGTTTGGTGGCGGCTAGGGCAAAACTAGGGTTTCCTGCACTGCTTAGTCGATCAAAGAACAACTGCTGACCGACTAGTTTGAGATCTAGTCGGTCGGTTGAACAACACAGACCGACTAAGTGTAAACAGTAACTCCAGTCGAAAACCTGAACTAAGAGTTAGTCGGTCCAAGAACAACTACTGACCGACTAGTTTGAGATCTAGTCGGTCGATGAACGTTCTTAGACCGACTAAGAGTAAACAGTAACTAGTGTCAAAAATAGTTGATGAGTTAGTCGGTTAAAGAAGCATTGCCGACCGACTAGTTTGCAACCTAGTCGGTCAACCAACGTTCTTAGACCGACTAACGATAAACAGTAACTCCTGAATAATTTAGAAAGCCAACTAGTCGGTCCAAGAAGGATTTCCGACCGACTGGATCGTCATCTAGTCGGTCGGTGCCCCTTCTTATACCGGCTAATGAGCACAAAAAGTTCCGATACGGAGCACGGGGCCCCGTGATCGATTCCTAAGACTCCTAGGCTTGATCTAATAGTTAGATACGACCGTTATGAAGTCCGTCACGAGTGACATACTTCGAAATCGACGATCCTAAGGAAGAAACGAGAAAATACGACGAATCGATCGAAAATGAAAACTACGGAGACGAAAACCACACATGAGGAGAAAATCCACCAAAACATATATTATATTAT
This sequence comes from Scilla litardierei, assembly GCA_030789695.1. NCBI lineage: Eukaryota > Viridiplantae > Streptophyta > Magnoliopsida > Asparagales > Asparagaceae > Scilla > Scilla litardierei. Next base: position 111,651,684 of record CM061134.1, read on the forward strand.
ATTAAATCCAGAGTTCATAACATTCAGTTACTTAATATGAGTTCAAAACATCCCATTAATTCATTCCATATAAATTCAAACCTCACAGTTAAATGCTTGAATTCAGTCCTGAGAAAGGAAATTTCAATTCATTCCATCAAATGCTTAGTTAACTTGAAATTTGCTTTAGTTAGGAATGCCCAAATTTTCTCAGGACACCGTTATGGAATTTCTCAGGACAGTTAAATTTGTTATAGGAATGCCCAAATTTAACTTTATATTTGGGCATTCCTATAACTTTGTTAACTTTGGGCTCATCAAATTCATTTCAAGTCAACTTTGTTATAGGAATGCCCAAATTTGGTGAGCCTATAACAGATGGAATAATTGTGGGCTCCAAATTGATGAGCCAAGTCATCAAATTCATTTCAAGTTTCAAGTTAACTCCAAATTGTGGGCTCATTCCATATAAATGGAATAATTGTGGGATAATCAAATTTAACTGTGGGCTCATCAAATTCATTTCAAGTTAACTTTGTTATAGGAATGCCCAAATTTAAATCTGGGCTCATCAAATTTGAGTAAAACTTTAACAATGTTAACCGAGTGAAATTTAAGCAAGATTACATCAAAATTTAAGTAACATTAAGTTGAGAGCTTTTCAGTTTCCAATTTAAGTAAATGAAGTCAATTTAAGTTACCAGTTTTTTTTTTGAGTTTTATCAGTTTCCAATACTCAGTTTCCAGTAAATTTAAGTAAATGAAGTAAATTTCAATTTCCAATCAATTTAGAAACTGAGTATTGGAAACTTAAGTTGATGAAGTAAGTAAATGAAGTAAACTTAGTATTGGAAACTGAGTATTGGAGTTTTTAAGTAACTTAAGTTTGACTGCAGGTAAATGAAGTAAACTTTACTTCATTTACTAAAACATGGCTCCAAACTGAGTACTGAATATTGGAAATTAAAGTAAATGAAGTAAACTTAAGTAAATTTTTGAGTTTTAAGTAAATTTAAGTAAATGAAGTAAATTTCAGTTTCCAATCAACTTAAGTTTAAATCAATTGATCACATCAAAACTGAAATTTTTTGAGGTAAATGAAGTAAAATTTCCCAAATAAAACTTAAATAAAACTTACTGTTACTTACAATGTAATATTGAGTTTTGAAATTTTTTGCTGGCAGGTTATTACGTTTTATATGGAGCCATATTTTAGTTAAGTAACATTGTAAGTAACAGTAAGTTTGAGTATTGAGTATTGAGTATTGAGGATATTACATTTTAATTTGAGTTAAGTAATATTACTCAAACTGTAATTTTAATTTGAGTTAAGTAATATTACTCAAACTGTAATATAGTTAAGTAACAGTAAGTTTAACGATTTTTTGCTTTGTTTCATATGTTGATATGTTTTGACACAAATTCACATCATGTTTGATATGTTTGCAAACTAACCCAAATTTGTTACAAACTAACCCAAATTTGAGTATCCTGTCAAAATTAGACACTGGGTATTGAGGAATTGGGTTTTAATTGAGGACCTGCTAATATGAGTGAGGACCTGCATATTAGACACTGAGTATTGAGGAATTGAGTATCATGTCCAAATTAGACACTGAATATTGAGGATTAGGCAAATACTGCAAATTAGACATTGAGAATTGAGTATCATGTCTAAATTAAGATTGGAAAGGATAGTGCAAAATGAGAATTGAGTATCGTGCAGTATACTGTCCAAATTAGACACCGAGTATCCTGTCTAATTTGTTCATTTTCTTTTGGTGTAATATTGCTTTTGGAACATTGTTAAACTTTGATGTTACTTAGCTCAAATGTTGGACAAATACTACACTGAAAAACTTGAGTATAATGAGGTATTTTGAGCCAACATTCCAAATGCAAGTCCAATTTTGATGTTACTTAGCTAAGTTTAACAATACTGCACTTAGCTCAAATGTTGGACATTAAGTAACATCAAAATGCATATCCTGTCAAATTTCAGCAATATTACAGGTTCATTTGCTTTTGGTGCAATATTCCAAAGTATAGTGAGTACAAATACTGCACTATACTGGAATATTGCAGTTTTAAACTTGAGCTCAATACTCCAAATAATCCATTTTGGGATTTCCTGTCTAATTGTTCATAAGCAAATATTCCAAATACTCCAAATACTCAGTAACAATAAGTTTAACAATTGAGCTCAATACTCCAAATTGGGATACTCCAAATACTCCATTTTGGGAGGACAAGAAGTATTTTAAAATTGGACATTAATATGAGCTTTGGCCATTGAGTTCATAACATTCAGTTAAATTGAAGCAATCAGTTAATATGAGTTCATATATGTGTTCATAACATTCAGTTACTTAATATGATTCATAACATCCCTTTAATTCATTCCATATAAATTCAAGCCTTACAGTTAAATGCTTGAATTCAGTCCTGTGAAAGGAAATTTCAATTCATTCCATCAAATGCTTAGTTAACTTGAAATTTGCTTTAGTTAGGAATGCCCAACTACCTTGAAATTTTCTTTAGTTAGGAAAATAAAGTGTAATTGAGATGAGGGTGTGAGGCTGTGAGGCTGCTAATTCAAGTAAACATGAATACTAATTCAAGCTAAAGTAAAGATTTATTTTCCTCACATCCCTATGATTTAATTCAAGTAAATAAAGATTCAAGTAAACATATAAAACTTATCAAGATTCAAACACCAAGAACATCTTTAAATTATTCAAGTGAGGGTGTGAGGCTGCAAGCTATAAAATAACACACCAAGAGTATGGATCAGTTAACTGTTCAAATCACCTGATGTTGCATGAATTTTATAGGAATAACCGAGTATTCAAGCCATATTCATGATAACACACCAAGAGTATTCAAGTCACCTCCAGAAATATGGATCAGTTAAAGTTCAAATCACCTCCAGAAATACCCTGCAATACCCTTCAACTTGCAAAAATCTGAAACTACCAATATAAGGTCTAACATGAGCAAAATTTTATAATGTTGCCATAACAGTGTGTTATCAAATTTCCTTAGTCAAATTCATTCCATCAACATCAAATGCTAAAGTGTTTAACTTGAAATGAGCCCAGATTTTTGAATTGAACCCAGAAATTGCAAAAGTCTGTGTGTTCAAGATTAATAACCATCCTGAGTTCATAACATTGAGATATTTCTAAAGTCTGTGCATATCATTAATATTTTTGTATCAAGATTCAAATGCTAAAGTGTGAGGCTATGAGGCTGTGAGGAAAATAAAGCGTAATTGAGATGAGGGTGTGAGGCTGCTAATTCAAGTAAACATGAATACTAATTCAAGCTAAAGTAAAGATTTATTTTCCTCACAGCCCTATGATTTAATTCAAATAAATAGAGATTCACGTAAACATATCAAACATATCAAGATTCAAACACCAAGAACATCTTTAAATTATTTAAGTGAGGGTGTGAGGCTGCAAGCTATAAAATAACACACCAAGAGTATGGATCAGTTAACTGTTCAAATCACCTGATGTTGCATGAATTTTATAGGAATAACCGAGTATTCAAGCCATATTCATGATAACACACCAAGAGTATTCACGTCACCTCCAGAAATATGGATCAGTTAAAGTTCAAATCACCTCCAGAAATACCCTGCAACACCCTCCAACTTGAAAAAATTTGAAAATACCAATATAATGTCTAACATGAGCAAAATTTTATAATGTTGCAAAAACATGAAAAATCCCAAAAGAACTTACCTCCTGCAATGAGGGAGATGAGGGCCGCAGCTGTGCTCTGTTTCTTTGCGTGGAGGATTATGAGGTTGAAGATGAGGGCTTTGCGTGGAGGATTATGAGGTTGAAGATGAGGGATGGGTACACAGCAATGAAATTTCCTTCTCTGATGGCATGGATGAAGATGGCATTGAGAAACCCAGGCATTTAAATTTCCTTTCTCTGATGTGATCAAATCATCACTAATTTTCCCCCATCTAATTCCCTCCATATAATTTCCCTCTAAATTTTCACTCCAAATTCCACCTGAGGATGTCAACGTGAGGAAGGAAATTTCAATTTTTTTCAAAATTTCGGTTCAAATTACAACTGAGTTCAAATACATAAATTCCCTTTCTCTGATGTGATCAAATCAAATCACTAATTTCCCCATCTAATTCCCTCCAAATAATTTCCCTCCAAATTTTCCCTCCAAATTCCACATGAGGATGTCAACGTGAGGAAGGAAATTTCAATTGAGTTCAAATTACAACTAAGTTCAAATGAGTTCAAATTCAAATGAGTTCAATTTTTTGATCAAATTACATGCAATCATCTTATCCTAGTCATCAACCCTATGACTTATAACTGGGACAAAGCAATATGAATGGACTGCTGACTGGGACAAAATTCAAATTATTCATGAATTATAGAATATACTAGTCATAACCCGTGCCCGCAGGCACGGTTCATTTAAGACTTTTCCCCGTGAAATCTTTGTACCCAAAAAAATAATTTTCACATCCAAAATTTAAAAGAACAACAAATTAGAATAAAAATATTTAGAGGCACATGCGTCTTTGCTGCGGATCAAATTCGACGCATGCGCCTTCGACACGGAACTGTTGGATCTGGATCCTAGCCTAGAGGGGGGGTGAATAGGCTTATAAAAAATTCTCGTGCAACCCAAGAGAAATCACACGCAGTTAAAAGCACAACCAGAGTAATGAAAAGCAGACACAGAGTACACAGCAGATTTACCCTGGTTCGGTCGTCCCAACGACCTACTCCAGCCCCCAAAGCAGAACTAGTATTGAATAGCGCAATAGGTACAAAACCACAAGTTAGAGCACGCTCAGAGCACCCTCTACGTCTCTACACTCGACAGGCTCTCAGTACCCCACACACAGTGTTTCCTCTCACTATCAATCCTAGTAAAGCTTTCTACCAGCTAGTCCCAAACTAGCTGGGTCCCACTTGTCTAGTCCCAACTAGACAAGTCCCAAAATAATCCCCAAAGATGGTAAAGTTTCCCCTACGAAGATCTAGCTAACAACTACACAAAATAATAATAAGAGTTTAGAAAGCTCAGTTTGTCTAGCGGCGTCGTCTTCGTTAATCAGCACGGGTCAGAACAAGTCTGACAGGATGTATAAGTCTCGGCAGCAGTAACTCAAGTTGTGGCACGTCTGGTCTTAATCACGACTAGCTTTCTTTGGATGATCCTCTGAAATTTTGCAGCTTGCAGATAAATTTCTCCTATATCAGATCAAGTCTCTGCAATTGAATTTGCAGCAACAAAGTGATGTGGCTGGCCTTCTCCTTAAAAGCTTGTACTTTTGGTCCCTTGATAATTCGGCAGCAAGTAGTTTGAATGGCCTTTAATAAATAACCTGCACATAAAAATGATAGAGATGGTATAATGCTTTGTTTCCCTTTTTATATTACCCTCTCTGTTTTCGTTCTGTGAATGGCTTCTTCACTTTGATGCATGCAGCTGCACCATTCCTTTGCTCCCCTGAAATAAAACAAGCAACAAGATGATTAGTGATTTAATTAAAAAACCAATTAATCTTACCTCCTTTTGTTTGATTGCCAATATTCTCAAAAATAAATGTTGTACGGCTGGCAACCCATCAAAAACAAAGAAAGACACAGACTTACTAAAGTTTTCAACAGAGTTTTAAAAAAAGAAAACTCCCCTGAAATTTTTCAAGATGATTTGATAAAGGAATTATCCTGTTGATCCTTTTAAGGGTTTTTGTGTGAACGTGCGGCTCTTGGGTAAGCTTCCTCTACGAGATTCTTATTGGTTGGCCGGCCTTGGAGTGCTGCCTCAAGTCTTCGGCTCGATGATCACGGCACTTGGGAATTTTGTTGCAAAAGGCTGGATGTTCCACTTGATAGCTTGCGACAGATGGTCGGCTTGCTTATTTGTGTGGCAACACAACGAGTCGACAAGCTCTTTGTGATTTCGGCTGTTTGATCAAAAAATCGGCCCTCTTTTTTTTTGTTTGCTCCAAAACTGTTGAAAGAAATCTTCAAAAGAGAAAAATAATAAAAAAAACTTTTCTTTGAGTTTTGCAAAGAGAAAAACTGTGCTCTTTGAGATTTTGAACGAAGAGCTCCCTGGGGAATTGATTGGCCGGCCTCCTCTTTTAATTCATTGATGACCTGCAAAAAAATCCTATATGTGAAGATTCATGCGTGCCTAGCAAAAGAGAAGGGTACATGCAATTGAATAAAGAAAAGGATGCTTGGAGATTAATTCGGCTCTTGGAGATATTGTTTGGCCGGCCTCTCCTTCAATGTGTGCCGCGCGAACCTTCAACCCTAGAAGATGGGTATTTATAGGACAAGGGTAATAGGGTTGAGCCAACCGCTTAGGGATTTGACCCAATCAATATGGGATTTGATTAGGCATTTGAATAGGAAATGGGTAGACACAAATCCATCTAATTGATTTGATCGAATATCAAATTGATTTGAATAATCCAATCTCCTAAGTCAATTAGACTTGGTCCACATCTCTTCTCATGACTTGACTAAGTCCACTTTGCCCTCCATTGACCAAGCCAAACTTCTTTGTACACACACACTCCCTCTCTCCCAATATGCTATACGAATAGCAATTCCTCCAAATAGTGATCGCCAAGCCTGAAACACACTAAGCATGTGCCTTCGACACGAAACAACAAATTTGGTGCGGGCGCCTTGGACGCGGAACAACAAATTTGACGCCCAAAACAACAAATTAGCATATAACAGCAAATTCGACGAGGGCGCCTTTGGCGCAAAAAAATTTAGCATAAAAAAATTTAGCGGGCGCCTTCGGTGCTTCGTGATGAATGAATAAAATGTATGATTATGTTTGTTCTTATAGCTGTTGTGTTCCTTCTCATCAAAGGAAATAAGCAGAGCACACAAATGGATGAAAGAGAGGAATTAGATATATGATTATGTTCGTCCTTACAGCTGTTGTATTCCTTCTCATCAAAGGAAATTAGCAGAACGCACAAATGGGTGAAAGAGAGGAATTAGATTCGCGCTGATATATTACCTGATTTCTTTCGTGTTAAGGTGCATTTTGATAATTTCCCAATAAATTAATAATTTCTTTTTCAGATATCAGGCCTCGTCAATTTGTATTATTTGCAATATATTATACAAAATTTAAAAAGGAAAAAAATCCTAAAAAGGTCTGCCACATTTCCTAATATTTTTGCGTAATGTATAGATCAAATTGAGAAGAATAAACTTCAAGCCCAAATTAGTCAACACAAATATAAATCTACTTAAACAAAAGAGTAGATTTCATTCGAAAATATTCCAAAATATATAACAACCATCCGCAACATCTAAACCTGAAAACACAGACCAAAACCTGAAAACATTAAACGTGAGAATTTCACTAACTTAAAACAAACAAACACCCAACACTAACTTAAAACACTCAGACCACTGAGATTCTAAGCCCTCTCGCATCTGATCATCCTTGCAAGCTGGATGTCCTTGGGCGCCTTCGGGGGCGGGCACGATCCGAACTCAGATAGAGATATCAAACGGTGCCTGGCTGAATTGTACGAAGCAGCTGCACTGCTGAAAAAGAATTCTTCAACTTTCGATCCAAACTCAGACAGCGTGTATGCGATTTTTAAAGAGATGGGACACGAATTTGCGTGGTTGTGGCTGCGTCCGAGCATCGACAGGCGACAGGCGTGCGTGCGCGGTGCTCCCTGCTCGAGCCGTCGCTATCCGCATCCCACACACTACTCCACCCAACGGAACCTGTTCATATTTAGAGCCTCTTAAGTTTTGTGCTTGGCCATAACACCCCGTGCATATTTCATTTCAACATGCACGTCATTACTTTCGCATTGAGCCACCTCTAGGTACACCTCAAGCTCCTTGTTGTCTCAAAGAGCTGCAATGGTCTTCAACTGGGAATTGTGGGTGATATGGTACATGGTCCCAGTGGGCTTCATGGGCCCAGTGGACCTAGATGTTAATTCTGTAGGCATCTTGGTGGCAATATTTCCCCTTCTTCGAGGGCTGGCCCAGGGATTCAACACCATCAATCCCGGGTGCTTTGAGAGGTCCCATATCAAAAATTGCATCCTTGATGTCTTTGCTTGTAGCAGGTCCGAAAAGATCATCATCACTTGCATAACTCCAACATGTCATCTTCCCCTTTCAAAGAGTGGATATTGTTCATGTATCTTCTTCTCAGAGTTTTCTTATGGCAATAAGTAGTATGCATTGGGGCTTTTGGTTTATGGGACTTTGACAAACTTCTTTATATTTTGTTACATGTATTGCACCGATAGCACGGGTTTTACCGAAAGCAATAAGAGCTGGTTTGTTTAAAAAGCCACTTCCCAATAAATTTAGCTCAGCGGTATGAAAATTATAAATGTCAACATATTTCACCCATATTTTAAAATTTTAAAAGAAGTGTTGACAAACAATTTGAATTTCTTATTACACAGCGGACCAGAAATTTGTATACAGAAACCTATGATTCTGCTATAGTTCAATTTGATATTGATTTTTAGCTTAAGATCTAAATTCTCAATGTTCTCTATTTTCAATCTAGAAGAAAAGTGAAATTTTTATCATGTATAAATCGAGATAATAATAAAAAATGTGACCTTAAATCTATGAGCCCATCGGTTCTTGAATAGAGACTCTCTCAGTTATAAAATTGCTCTGAAATTTTCAGTCTCTGGAACAAAATCTGTTTCCTTTACTTTCAATTATAAACAATTATACTGCTCGAGGGCTTCAAGATTCCAAACTCTCACCGGATGTGTCTCCTCGTTCTCTTCGATCAACGCGGGCAACGGCTTATCCATATCAAAAGCACCACTTAAAGGCACCCAATGGAGCGTATAGAGTCCAATGTGAGGTCTTTTTTCCCATGTCCTTCTCCAAACCAAGTTGGTATTATGAAGGACCAAAATCCAAATCATGTAATCAAAATGCAAAAGGTACCAAATTTGACCCTACATTTTACTTCATTCATACCACTAAATCATATATAATACTTCATCTTGGCACTCAACGCATTAATTTGAATGCTATCATCAAGTATCCATTGATGATTTCATGTAGCAGCAGATAGTCCAACAATCCTGCATCTGAACAAATCCACACAACCCAGGTACCAAATTAACAACACATGTAAAGACACAAAAAAACTAAAACTTTTCTTTGAAACAAAAAACTAAAACTAAAACTAAGAGTTGACAAAAATTTAAAGTTTGTCTGCAAATGGGGAGAAGGTTACAAACCCCTCTCCTACACGATGAACTTGATGTGTCATAATCTTGTTAACCAGCACTTCTGCCCTACTCTCAGCCACATGCCCAGCCTCCCAACTAAATGACTGCCAAATTTTCATGAAAATATGAGAAATGTATCCTAATTGCAAAATCATATATAACATAACTCATAATTTAAGCTAGTTTTCCTTACTCAAAGAAAAAAGCACAAAAGTAGCCAACAGAAAAAAGTCACATATACAAACAAACAACTTTTCAAAAATGGAGGTCCCATCTCTATCATAACTTTAAAAAAGCGACAACAAAGGCCAGATTCTTTTCCGGATCTATTCGAGCTATCAAAAGGCGCTAAATCGCTGATAACAAAACCCTAAATTTGAAGGAGAAGGACATGTGAAAAAAGACCTCACATTGGACTCTTGCTTTAAGTGGTGACAATATCCGAGCCTCACAATATCGCCTTCCTTGTGGCTAACAGCACATAAGGCATGGAATTGCATCAACACTTCGCCCTTAACCGTCACTCCTCGTCGCCCTTCAACGGCGTCTTCACGCGAGAGAGAGAGAGAGAGAGAGAGAGAGAGAGAGAGAGAGAGAGAGAGAGAGACTGCCCTCTACCCTTAGGCGTCGCACTTTGCCTCCTTCAACGGCATCTTCGAGAGAGAGCCCGCCATCTACCCTTCGCCCTAGCTTCCACTCCTTGCCGCTCTTTGCGAGAGATAGAGAGAGGAGATTAGAGCCCCCCTTTTGATAGTGTTTGAGATGAGTTTATGTGAAAGGACGCAGAGAGTGGGTTTATACAGAAGGTGATGGCTTTTTTGTGTTGACGCGGATTAATCTGAGCAAAAGAAAGAGAATGAAACGTTTGGAATTTTGGACTTCCCTTACACGTTTTTCCCCACCACATTTCCCAAGCACAGATTTAGAGGATTTCAAACTTTTAGACTTCCCCTTGCACGTTTTCACACCAAAATCTTCTCAAAATCTCATCTCAGCCGTTTATTCCGTAAGATTTAATCTCAGCCATCTTTTATCTTTTCCTAATCAGCCATAGGATTCAAAAACCGCTGTCAAATGTATTTTATACTAGTCATTACCCGTGCCCGCGGGCACGGTTCATTTAAGATTTTCCCCCGCAACATCTTTGTTCCTCAAAAAATTATTTTTATAACCAAAATTGTGTGGAACAACAACTTAGTGAAAAAATATTTCGCGGCACGGACGCCTTCGACACGGAATAACAAATTCGACGCAGGCACCTTCGGCGCGAAACAACCGACAAGGGCGCCTTCGAAGCGGAACAACAAATTCGCGTAAAAAACAAATTCGGCGAGGGCGCCTTCAGAGCAGAACAACAAATTCGCGTAAAAAAACAAATTTGGCGAGGGCGCCTTTGGAGAGGAACAACAAATTCGCGTAAAAAAATTTATCGAGCGCCTTCGGTGCGGGAAATTATTCTCATCTTGTTGCCCCATGTGTCAAAGAGACGGTGGGCCCCATGTTGAGGGAGAGATCATTCGATCTGCAGCATCATTCGATCTGTAGCATTAGGTGCAAGTTAATGTTTTTTCCCAAATGCATTAATTGCATGCACTCTCCTATTTCTCAGAAACTTTTATTCCCCAGAAACTTTTATTTTCCATAAAGTTTCATTTCACCAGAAACTTTCTTTTCCCAAGAAATGTTTTTTCCTCCAAAACTTTTCACAAAATCTCATCTCAACCATTCAATCTTCATGATTAAATCCAGGTCGTCTTTCTATCAACATGTTTGTCCTAGTCAGCTTGTCCTAGTCAGCCCTAGAATTCTAAAACAGTTGTGTTTTAATATATAGATGGTTCTTATTATAGTCGGTTTCTTTCCGGCTCCAGCCTCTATGTAATAGAAAAAGGAGAATAATATGAATAAAGGTGTTTAGATCCACGCCATACATTTCAAATAACAATAACTTCCATTTTAAGTGTTCGGATTTACACATATATATGTATTCATAAATTTCTGTAGTGCGAATAACAACACTCTATTGACTCTGGAATATCTCCTTTTAAGGGTTGTTTGTTTGGTAGAATGTTGTATGGAAAGGGGCTTTGAAATCGTAAAATGGCACAATTCTTGCACCACAAGAAGAGTGTCTACCAACTTTTCACTCATCTGTTTGTTTGGGAGAAAAGTTTGATGCGGAAAAAGTTTGTGATGCAGTTGATGTGACACATGTTACGTTAACTGATCACTCCTTATTTTACACCTTTTTTCCGCATGTTTGCATACCATTTAGATCGCCCAAATCATGTTTTTCACGATATATCGACGATATTGCGATGCTTTTCACGATTTGTTGTTTTTGTCGCATTTCAGGTGATTTGGCGCGATTAGGAGTGATCTCGAGATGCGCTTACTCTAGACGGCCACCGACGACCTCCCCGAGGGGTATTTTGCTGTTGGAGAGGAGCGGAAGAAGAATGGACGTCGCAGGAGCGACGAGGAGGCCAAAATAAGCAGAATGGGCATTTTTTGTGTTCCACTCGGCCGAGTGGAGGAGCCACTCGGCCGACCAGCGAGACACTGCTCGGCCGACCCGTTCAGACACGATTTCCATGTGTACTCGGCCGAGCGTCGGAGATCGCATCGGCCGAGTGACGATACCACGTCCGCCCGAGTGGCGCCCAGACGAAGCCCCTCCAAAATATCGAAGTTTCTGTTTTTTTGGCCACCTGAGCTTCAGAAGACCCACTCACGTCCGCCCGAGTGCAGTGAAGCCATCGGCCGAGTGACGACAACTCACTCGGCCGAGCCGCCCCCGAACTGAAGACCCCTGAAGCCCCCGACTTACTGGAAAATGACAGGGTTTTCACTCGGCCGAGCGACTTTTGTCACTCGGCCGAGTGCGATGCGCTGCCTGTAGCGAAATTTGCGGAAAACAGGCTGTGCATGGGCGTTTTGGTCAGGATTTTTGGACGATTTTGAGGGCTATTTAAGCCCTGCTTTTACCCTAGTTTTAGGAGCGATCTCTTAGATTTTTTTACAGCTTTTGAGACTACTTTTTGGTTTTATTATTTGTGATTGGAGAAGAGGAAAAACTTGGATTTTTGTTGGATTAATTGAAGGACTACATTGGTTTGCATATCTCTTCCCCAAAAACTCTATTTTTATTGTTTATATCATTGTTGTGATGAATTCCATTGCCTATTTCATTGATTATTTTTGTGCTATTGCTATGATTTGTGAGTAGTCTCCACGTCTTGGGGCGTGGGGATGAACCCTACAAGCCCTATTTCCTATTTGTGTTGAATTGGTAGAAATTGAGCTAGAATAGCTATTAGGGATTAGATTGGGATCGATTTACTACGGATAGCTAGGTATTCATATCAATTGGGATTTGCAAGAGATTGGATCCCAATTTGATAGGAAGCCCTAGAAATCCGAATTGGGTTGGAGTCGGATTTTCGAAGTATCGGTTTGCAAGAGATTGGACCGATACTAGGATCTCCGGTTGCAATTCCGTGCCGATACTCGTTTGCAAGAGATTGGACGGGTAGGAACTATCTCAATCTAGATCGTGGACCGAGTTTGCAAGAGATTGGACTCGGTGCACGATTGAACGATGATGTTGATCCTAATGCTAGCTTCCCTAGGCTAGGGTTTGCAAGAGATTGGACCCGACCCTAGGATAGCTATAGACCGGCAACAGCGCGAGAGCGTGAGCTTGGTTCTACATTCAGTTGCAACTAGTTCATCCAAATTCTCATTCTAGCAATTTTGATACCGACGAACCACATTTATGAAATACGGTGAGTAGCGGGAATTCCCCATTCCCTAGACGTTCTTTATTTGATTTGATATTTCGCACATTTGTCTGACGATTGTGACAGGATCGCCCAAGGCAATTCTCTCTATTCTTAAATAGCCAGGTTGATTAGGAGCAAGCACGGTCATTCGTCCTCCCTGTGTTCGATACCCGCTCGCCGCTATACCGTGCGCTTGCGGTAAAACTACAACCGTTCTTTGGGTCACATCCCGGAGCGATCAAGTTTTTGGCGCCGTTACCGGGGACGGCATTTTGACGGTGCTCGGCATCGACCACCCGGTTATTTCTTCTTACTTACTTTCTTCCTTTACTTCCCTCTCTATCTTATTCTAACTTCATTCGCAGCACTATTTGCATGTTCTCCCCGTATTTTGCGTAAGATCTTAACAGGGAGAATGGAGGATGCAACGCCAACAATAGAACTCAGTCGAGAAGACTATGACTCCTTCACAGACCTCCTTAAGGAGCTTGTCGACGAGGTCCACACTACCGGAGCATTTGCTATTGATGTCAAGGACCCCGACGAACAACTATTTGCTAGTTTTGTGATGGACCAAATCTCCCCGGAGGGGATTATCGGAGGCAATGTCAGAGTTGACGTGGTCGACGACAAATTGTATTTCGAAGCCAATAGAGCAAGCGTCGAAGAACACTATGCTCCCGAAGAACCCTTCGAGCAAACCGACATTCAGGGAGTTACACTCTATGACGCTCACTCTTGTTTTTATGAATCGTCTGATGAGTTTCTTGATTCCAGGTACGAACTGGAGCAGAGTGAAGGTTTTGGCGATGCTAGCACTGAATCGGAGGGCGCCTATTTCGATGCCTCATCCTCACTAAGTAGCGAGTCTGACTCGTCACAAGAGAGCATGCCCCCTGAACATGAGGTAAACACGGATAACAAGGAAGAAGTCGAACTCATGCGAGCCGATGAAGTGGAAGGAGCAGCACCACCTGAGGTAGAGCTTAAACGATTACCACCGAATCTAAGGTATGCCTTTTTGGGTAATAAATTAACTTTCCCGGTGATAGTCAATTCCCACCTCACACAAGATCAACTTGAAAAACTCCTAGACGTTCTTAGGAGCCACAAAGATGTCTTGGGATACACTATCTCCGATCTAAAAGGGATAAGCCCTAGGCTTTGCACGCATCGGATCCATTTGGAGGATACCGAAGCCACCTCCATAGAGCCTCAAAGGCGGTTAAACCCGAACATGAAGGAGGTGGTTAAAAAGGAAATCCTAAAATTGTTAGAAGCCGGTATACTTTATCCTATCTCTGACAGTAGATGGGTTAGCCCCATTCACGTCGTCCCCAAGAAAGGGGGGATGACTGTCATAAAAAATGAAAAAGGTGAGCCAATATCTACGCGCACTGTCACGGGATGGCGAATGTGCATTGACTATAGGAAACTCAATAAAGCCACCCGAAAGGACCATTACCCATTGCCATTCATTGATCAAATGCTTGAACGCCTCGCGAACCATAAATATTTTTGCTATCTAGACGGGTATTCGGGTTTCTTCCAAATCCCTTTGCACGAAGATGACCAAGAAAAGACGACTTTCACTTGTCCCTATGGCACCTATGCTTACCGTAGGATGCCGTTTGGCCTTTGTAATGCTCCCGCCACTTTTCAAAGATGTATGACATCCATATTTTCCGACTACATTGAAAATATTATGGAAGTTTTTATGGATGATTTCTCGGTTTACGGAAGTGACTTTGACTCTTGCTTGGAAAATCTCACTAAAGTCCTAAAAAGGTGCCAACAAAACAATCTCACTCTCAATTGGGAGAAGTGTCACTTCATGGTCACGGAAGGTATAGTTCTCGGACATCTTGTTTCCTCGAGGGGAATCGAGGTAGATAAAGCAAAAATTGAGGTAATCGAAAAACTTCCTCCTCCTATTAATGTCAAGGGCATTAGAGGCTTCCTTGGTCACGCGGGGTTTTACCGCCGCTTCATCAAGGATTTTGCCTCGATTGCCCGACCACTTACTTCCTTGCTCGCTAAAGATGTTCCTTTTGACTTTTCAGGAGAATGCTTGCAAGCTTTCAACACCTTGAAGGAAGCGCTAGTCTCCGCGCCCATCATACAACCGCCGGATTGGGGCCTTCCTTTTGAGCTAATGTGTGATGCTAGCGACCAAGCCATTGGAGCGGTATTGGGACAAAGAAAAGATAAGAAGCTTCATGCAATATACTATGCGAGCAAGACATTGGATGACGCGCAGAAAAACTACACAACTACCGAGAAAGAGCTTCTAGCGGTCGTCTATTCCATAGAGAAGTTTCGCTCTTACCTCCTCGGCTCCAAGGTGATTTTCCACACCGACCATGCGGCGTTGAAGTATCTTTTGAACAAGAAGGAGGCCAAACCCCGGTTGATTAGGTGGATACTCTTGTTGCAAGAATTCGACCTAGAGATCAGAGATAAGAAGGGTACAGACAACGTCGTGGCGGATCATTTATCTAGGCTCGTTCGCGACAAGGAGGATGAGAGCTTACCTATTGACGACACATTTGTTGATGAGAGGCTATATGCGGTAAGGACCGGGGAAGTACCTTGGTACGCGGACTTCGTCAACTACTTGGCTTGCGGAATCAAACCGCATGGGATGTCCACGCAACAAAAGAGGAGATTTATGCATGAGGTCCGTAGCTATTTTTGGGAAGATCCTTACCTTTTCAAGATATGCAAAGATAGTGTCATTCGTAGGTGTGTTTCTAAAGAGGAGGCAACGTCGATCATTTTGCATTGTCACAGTCTACCATGCGGGGGACATCATGCCGCCTCTAAAACCACCGCTAAGATCTTGCAGAGCGGGTTCTTCTGGCCGACAATGTTTAAAGACACCACAACTTTGTAAAGGGGTGTGATAGATGCCAACGGATCGGGAATATCTCTAAGCGCAATGAGATGCTGATGAGGCCCATCCAAGAAATTGAGCTTTTTGATTGTTGGGGAGTAGACTTCATGGGACCATTTCCATCGAGCAATGGCAACAAATACATCTTATTGGCCGTTGACTATGTCTCCAAATGGGTGGAAGCAATTGCCACCCCTACCAATGATGCAAGAGTCGTCTCCAAGTTCTTTAAGCAAAATATCTTCCCGCGTTTTGGAGTGCCGCGTACCTTGATAAGCGACGGGGGAAGCCACTTCATAGAGAACAAGTTTGAAGCCATGCTAAAGAAGTACGGGGTAA
Source organism: Scilla litardierei (assembly GCA_030789695.1). Classification (NCBI taxonomy): domain Eukaryota; kingdom Viridiplantae; phylum Streptophyta; class Magnoliopsida; order Asparagales; family Asparagaceae; genus Scilla; species Scilla litardierei. The sequence continues at coordinate 111,667,954 of CM061134.1, forward strand.
ATCATAGAGTTGGCATGGCTTATCACCCCCAGACAAGCGGCCAAGTGGAAGTCTCGAATAGAGAGATCAAGCAAATTCTCGAGAAAACCGTGGATCGGTCTAGAAAGGATTGGTCAATAAAGCTAAACGATGCTCTATGGGCATATCGCACGGCCTTTCGCACCCCCATCGGCACCACACCGTTCCGTTTAGTTTATGGGAAGGCTTGCCACTTGCCGGTAGAATTGGAGCACCGCGCATATTGGGCCATCAAGACCTTTAACTACGACTACAAGAGTGCGGCGGTGAGGCGACTCTTGGACATCAACGAGCTTGATGAAATAAGGAGAGACGCCTATGAGAGCTCGAGAATTTACAAGGAAAGGACCAAGATTTTCCACGATGCCCGCATAACCGTCACGGACTTCAAGGTGGGAGACAAGGTCTTGCTCTACAATTCCCGGCTCCGACTATTTCCCGGTAAGTTGAGGTCACGTTGGTCGGGACCTTTCACCATCAAGTACATACAACCGGGAGGAGCTTTCGAGTTGGAAAGCAAGGATGGTGCCACATTCAAAGTGAATGGTCAAAGGCTCAAGCACTATTCCGAGGGGATCCCGACGGGCGAAACCAATAGAGTATATTTGCTTAAAGAGCGATCGGATGATCTCTCGGACCTCCTTGATGAGGTGATAGAGGAGGCGATTCCTCACTCAATCGGCGCTCTTTTTGATGAAGAATTTGAAGAAGGCCCGGATTTAGGCCACGAAGAGAATAAAGATGATTCCCCCGACTTCTCCGCTGATGAAGATGAAGGCGACGCTGATGTCGCAAGGATTCGAGAGCTCTGCAAGCTCTCGAAATTAAAGTCTCCAAAGAAAGCTCCGCCGGTACGGAAATCGGCATCGTCGGTTAAGCCGTTGACCGGGGCAAATGCTAGCTTGGGGGAGCCTCCCCCCAACACTATTCGAGACAAGAGACCTCCGAGGGAGAACGCTACGCCGCCACATCCAAATCCAAGCGCGCTCCCCGGGAAGTTTGACGGGTGCATCTCATATGCACCAAACATCCCGCATTGATTGAAAATTATAGGGGGTCGAGCTCACGACCTAAAACGAGCGCTTGTCGGGAGGCAACCCGACGGTTTTTGCTTTATTTTTTTTCTTTTTCTTTATTTTCGTTTTAGAAATTTTTAGTGTTTTGAGTCATTCGACCAAAAATTTCGTGATAACGGGTCCTATTTTTATTGACAGGAGAGGAGATAGAAAGATCCATCATGAGGAGGATGAACGAGGCGACGAGGAGCGCCCCAAGAAGGCGCTCGACGCTTAGGAGGAGGATGAAATCGGCTGGAGGAAGAAAGACGGAGTTTAGAGCCCAAACGAAGACAAACAGCAGAACACAAGGCTCACTCGGCTGAGTATACTAGTCACTCGGCCAAGTACACAAGTTCGTCCGGCCGAGCCGCTCACGAACTAGGGAAGTCTGCTGAACCCAACTCTCTGTTTATTTTCTTGATTTCGATATAACTGCTACTCGGCCGAGTACATTTGTTCACTCGGCCGAGTAAAACGGATACCCTCCTAGGGCGAGTCATGCCGAGTAGCTTGAGTCACTCGGCCGAATGGACTTACGTCACTCGGCCGAGGCTGGCAAAGCCACTCGGCCGAAGCGATATCGGGGAGAAAATTTTTATTGCCTCGCTCGGCCGAGTGAGCACGTCACTCGGCCGAGTCGTAACTTTTTTTTATATAAGTGGCGAGGGGGGCGCGGATTTCGAAATCGCAAATCCCAAATCCGCCCGCGCCCCCTCAGCTCCCATCGCCCGATCTCGCTTCACCCAGCCCCCACTCGCCCGACCAAGCCCGCGCGCGCCGCCGCTCGGCCAGCCACCGCCGGCCGACCATCGCCGCACCCCGCCCGAGTCGCCGCCGGCGGCCTTGTCTCCGATCACCTCCGGTATAGCTTGATTTGCCCGTTTTCTCCTCTTTTTGCGTATTTTTCGAGGATCCGTGTATTAATCGAACCCCTAACCTGAATCAATTCCCATATCTATCTGTTATACCCCTATTGCTCCATATATTTTGATTATTACTCGCTGATATCGCTTCTTCATGCGCAGGTTGCTTTTTGGAGCTTAGGGGAGCCTAGGGGAGCTTCTACGGGCTGTTTTGGACTTCGTGGAGGCGCGGACTTCGCACGCTTCCACTGCTTAGCACTCGCGGCGTGTTTTGGTACACTCTTTCCATTCTTTATGCACACGTCACACTTTTTCACTTTTCGGCGCGCTCGGGGCCGATATGCCGCCCCGGACACGGCCGCGGACGAGGAGACCTTCCGCTAAGCGGAAGAGGTCGGATGACGCCGGCCCCGCCCACGAGGCGGAAGAGTCTCCTCCTCCTCCTTCCCCCACACATGTCGTCCACCCAGCACAGCCTGCAGGCCCCGCACACCCCGCACAGCCTGCAGTGCACCCACAGCCCGCACAGCCTCTCCCTGCCGATCCACAGCCACCACCACCGGCTCCACTGGTCGGGCCACTCGGGATTACGTTCCGAGACGACGCACACCGCGCCGTCTTCGACCGTATCTCCCAGCGCTCGATCGTACCCTCCAGGTTTGCACACCTCGCTGACCTAGGACGCCTGGGGGTACTTGAGGGGATGCTCACGTTGTACGACAACGTGGGTTGGCGAGATTTTCTGCAGGTGTCGGCGGATACTTTTACCCGCCCGACACTTGAGGTTTTGAGTTCGATCGCCCGGACTGATGAGGGATGCTCATTCCGGTTTATGGATCGAGAGTGCCAGGTCACTCTCGATATGATGAGAGCATTTTTCTCTTGGCCCGCCGTCCCCGGAGCCGATCGCGGTTACGGCCCCACACATATCCCTCCACCCTCTTTCGACGCCGGTGCCTTCTGGGCACGTATCACGGGTCTCCACGCCGCCTTTGACCCTAGTAGGGCCAAGGCCTCGGCCATCGTACATCCCTGCCTTCGCATTGCTCAGCGCCTTATGGCGACGGCATTTTTGGCCAGATATGAGCCGGGCACGATGTCTACGCCAGAGCTTTACATGCTCTACGCGATGACACGTCCCAGAGCTCTATCTAGGGATGGAGATGAGCTTGTCCCCGCCGTCGTGATCGATATCGCGGCATGGTACTTAGACCGCATCATTGTATCGGTGGGCGCTCGCTCACCGATATGCTGCGGCGGCCTGATTACCTTGCTGGCTCTTATGACCGGCGAGGACTTCCCCGACGACTTGCGACGCGTCCCGGGCCCCACCTCTTTGTCGATAGATGTTATGGCCCGGATGAAGATGCTTCGTCCGCATGGTGAGCGTCACTGGGTCTGGTTGCACGGCCCTTTCGGTGCCGACTACATGATTCTCCCGAGCCCAGCTCGGACCCAGATTGCACCGGCCCACGTTGACTGGCTCCCTGCGATGGATGTCCTCATCCCTGTTGTGTACTTGCTCGAGGCCGAGGAGGCCGAGCAGGCCCCCGTTCCCCCTGCCAAGCCTGCTGCCGACCCTGCTGCCGACCCTGCTGCCGAGCCCGTTGACCCTGTGGCCCCTCAGCCCATACCAGATGTTTCCGCTGCTCCTGACACCGCTGTCGGTGTCGGGAGCACCTTAGCTGAGCCCACCCCCACCACTTCCGAGGCTGTCACCACCACCCCCACCACTTCCGAGGCTGTCACCACCACTCCCACCACCACCTCCGGCCCTCTGCTCGTCGAGCCTCTTTGCTCCGCTCTCCCCGAGCGCCCGCAGACCTTTGTTGAGAGTGGAGAGCCCTCGTTCGCCGCGGTCGTGGAGACCATGGCTAGCATGATCTCCGCTTGGATTGCGCCTTTTGGTCCACACACTTCCACCCCAGCGGTAGAGTCCTCTGTCTCCACAGCTGCCGTATTCTCTGAGAGCGTCGTGGCGTCTGTCCACACTTCTGTGCCACTGACCTCTCTAGCCGCCTCACAGCCGCTTTTGTACTCTTCTTTCGCTGCCGCTGCCTCCACTTCACACCGCCCGCCCCGGCCTCACACTGAGGCCAGGCCCACTTTTGCAGGCGCGGCACCTTTTGTCCCCTTCCCTGCTGAGCCCGTTACTTACTCCACTCGCGTACGCCAGCCTCGCCCTGCGCAGCCCCGACCGGTGCGTCCCTCTGCACCACCCCCGCCCGACACTGTACTACAGAGCATACGTGCTCTTGAGTTGGCGGTGAGTGGTCTTAGAGGAGACCTTAGGACCCTGTCCTCCACCGTCTCTGCGATGGCTGGACGCTTCGAGCTGATCCCCCAGATCCACTACTGCCTTACACAGGTCTTGGAGCGTCTCCCGCGCGTACCCCCACCCACCCAGCAGGTTCCCACACACACTTCCACACACACTAGACCTGCTTCCACTTCCACGCCCACCCCCGCTCAGCAGCCTGTCCAGCCAGCACCACCCTCACGACCTCCGCCTCAGGACGGAGACGGCGCGGCACCGCCTTCTTAGGCACTCTTGATGCCTTGATCCATTCCTGCCGTTATGCTGCCCGTCTCTGCTGGGTCCTGATGCACTTTTGTCCACCCCCCCTCCCCTCACTTATTTTGGGATTATATTTTTGATCATATCTATTTGTGCAAATCATATCATATCTACTTGGGAGTCTCATTTTGATCACATCTATATATATCTTTTTTGGGAGAGAGGGAGAGTTTTTGGTGCCGCATTTATTTTCGTATCATTCCTATCTGTGCATGCATCATTTCCGCATCATATTTTCATTTCTTTATTTTTCCTTTTATTATCTTTTTTCTTCCCATCATGCATGCATCCTCACTTGCCCCTCACATTACTTGTCTCTCTGTGTGCCACACTTTGCACATTGAGGACACTGTGCCGTTTAGCTTGGGGGAGTGAGTTCTCACGTTCTTTTTCGATTTGCCACCTTTATTTTCAGTTTTTCACACCGTCTTTCACTTTTGCACTCATTTTTCATTATTTTTCTTTTATTTTGCCATGCATCACGTTTTTCTTATTTTCCTGTGTGCCGCATTGCATAGTTTCTATTTTCCTTTTATCTTTATTTCTTTTTCATCTCATGCTAGAGATGAATTTTCTGTGATGATGTCTACGTGGAGTTAGCTTATTCTATATGCATGCTATATTTGTCATGTCTTAGATTTCATTTCTGATATCATATGATATGACTTGCTTTGCATTTAGGAGTAGTAACCCACACTTTTTCCACATGAAAATGGATGAAATTTTATTATTAGCTGAGCCTGAATATTCATATGTATGCTATCACAGAAAACACACCAAGATTCACGCATTGAATGCCTATATCTGGAGTACTGATTTCTTTTCCTTTATCACTTCTATATGCATGAATTGTACACTTCACTTCAGGATGATTGAATGATGTTAGCTATGATAAATCTGGCTTAGTTAGCTTTTTTGTGATCGAAACTGAGTAGATTAGATTACCCTGCTGAAGTTGTCGTGCATGTCTTATAGAGTGAGCCGAGAGTTATATATATTTCTTTCTCCACAAATCTTGAACATCATTTCTCTACTTTTAAAAATCATTGGTGAATCTCCCCTTAGTGATTCTATTTTATGGCATTTCCCCCGCTATTAATTCCTAGCTCCAAATCTCTTATTCTAAAAAAATAATAATAATAATAATAAAAGAGAGAAGAACATTCTTGTATATCATTATCTCTCTTTGAGTTGGGATCATTGTATATATGCTATTTCAAAAAAAAAGGAAAAAAAGAGAGGAAAAATCCTCAATAAAAGATCCCATCTCACTTTCTTTCTTTCTTCTTTCTCTTCTTTGCCTTTGGAGCTATATAAAAATGGGGATGTAAATATTTTTGTGCCACCACGCTTATAGATAAGCTTGGGGGAGGGGATCCATTGATGTGTGAGAGAGTGACTACTTGACATTGCACGACAACCTAGGCTAAGTAATATTCTATACTCGGTGAGATTGTTTCTAGCTTTACGAAATCCAGAAATCTAAGCCTAGCGTTCATTTCATGAAATCCATACTTTTCTATTCTCTCTATTCTATGGTGTGATACTCTTATACTCCAGATAGAAAGCGTTCAATTGAAAAGTGTGTGATCTGAGATTTGTATACCGCTTTAGATGATTCAGGCGATGTTAATTTTAAAATTATTCCGTTTTTCATGATTATACCGTTGTTCGTGGGTTTTCTATTTTCTACTTGCACTATTATACTATGATATCAAAATGAGATTCTTTGACATGTATTTCTCACTCGGTGCATGCTATAAGAGTAAGTGAAACCCACGTCCTGAGAAAATGATCTAGCATCCTACCTCTTCGCTTCTTTCTTTCTTTCTTTATTTTCATTCTTCTTCGTTTTTCATTTTTTTCGTCTTTCGCCGTTTTCGTTTTCCGAATCCACCGGGTTCGCCTTTTACTTATCTTCCTCGAGGACGAGTAAGAGGCAAGCTTGGGGGATTTTGATCACTCCTTATTTTACACCTTTTTTCCGCATGTTTGCATGCCATTTATATCGCCCAAATCATGTTTTTCACGATATATCGACGATATTGCGATGCTTTTCACGATTTGTTGTTTTTGTCGCATTTCAGGTGATTTGGCGCGATTAGGAGTGATCTCGAGATGCGCTTACTCTAGACGGCCACCGACGACCTCCCCGAGGGGTATTTTGCTGTTGGAGGGAGCGGAAGAAGAATGGACGTCGCAGGAGTGACGAGGAGGCCAAAATAAGCAGAATGGGCATTTTTTGTGTTCCACTCGGCCGAGTGGAGGAGCCACTCGGCCGACCAGCGAGACACTGCTCGACCGACCCGTTCAGACACGATTTCCATGTGTACTCGGCCGAGCGTCGGAGATCGCATCGGCCGAGTGACGATACCACGTCCGCCCGAGTGGCGCCCAGACGAAGCCCCTCCAAAATATCGAAGTTTCTGTTTTTTTGGCCACCTGAGCTTCAGAAGACCCACTCACGTCCGCCCGAGTGCAGTGAAGCCATCGGCCGAGTGACGACAACTCACTCGGCCGAGCCGCCCCCGAACTGAAGACCCCTGAAGCCCCCGACTTACTGGAAAATGACAGGGTTTTCACTCGGCCGAGCGACTTTTGTCACTCGGCCGAGTGCGATGCGCTGCCTGTAGCGAAATTTGCGGAAAACAGGCTGTGCAGGGGCGTTTTGGTCAGGATTTTTGGACGATTTTGAGGGCTATTTAAGCCCTGCTTTTACCCTAGTTTTAGGAGCGATCTCTTAGATTTTTTTACAGCTTTTGAGACTACTTTTTGGTTTTATTATTTGTGATTGGAGAAGAGGAAAAACTTGGATTTTTGTTGGATTAATTGAAGGACTACATTGGTTTGCATCTCTCTTCCCCAAAAACTCTATTTTTATTGTTTATATCATTGTTGTGATGAATTCCATTGCCTATTTCATTGATTATTTTTGTGCTATTGCTATGATTTGTGAGTAGTCTCCACGTCTTGGGGCGTGGGGATGAACCCTACAAGCCCTATTTCCTATTTGTGTTGAATTGGTAGAAATTGAGCTAGAATAGCTATTAGGGATTAGATTGGGATCGATTTACTACGGATAGCTAGGTATTCATATCAATTGGGATTTGCAAGAGATTGGATCCCAATTTGATAGGAAGCCCTAGAAATCCGAATTGGGTTGGAGTCGAATTTTCGAAGTATCGGTTTGCAAGAGATTGGACCGATACTAGGATCTCTGGTTGCAATTCCGTGCCGATACTCGTTTGCAAGAGATTGGACGGGTAGGAACTATCTCAATCTAGATCGTGGCCCGAGTTTGCAAGAGATTGGACTCGGTGCACGATTGAACGATGATGTTGATCCTAATGCTAGCTTCCCTAGGCTAGGGTTTGCAAGAGATTGGACCCGACCCTAAGATAGCTATAGACCGGCAACAGCGCGAGAGCGTGAGCTTGGTTCTACATTCAGTTGTAACTAGTTCATCCAAATTCTCATTCTAGCAATTTTGATACCGACGAACCACATTTATGAAATACGGTGAGTAGCGGGAATTCCCCATTCCCTAGACGTTCTTTATTTGATTTGATATTTCGCACATTTGTCTGACGATTGTGACAGGATCGCCCAAGGCAATTCTCTCTATTCTTAAATAGCCAGGTTGATTAGGAGCAAGCACGGTCATTCGTCCTCCCTGTGTTCGATACCCGCTCGCCGCTATACCGTGCGCTTGCGGTAAAACTACAACCGTTCTTTGGGTCACATCCCGGAGCGATCAACTTTTGCTTAAGACCTGTTTCTTTTGTTGAGAATGTGATTTTGGAAAGTTGAGGAGTTATGGAATCTTGGTGTGAGGAAAGTTTGGTTTTGTGTTCTTTTGGTTAAGATATCCCCCCTTTAAAATCTTCGTTTCCTCCAAAATTAAAGCACATTAATTGTTGTTTAATTTCCTCAAAAAATTTAGTTACCTCTGTTATGAATAGGACCCATTGGGCCTATTGGGTATCCACCCATATGAGTACCCATTATGAATACTATATAAAGGAGGCTAGGGGTTTCCTAGCATCAACTTTCTCCAAACCTGTTTCTCGTTCACAACACGATATCAGCATGATCACGCTCATTGGAAAAGGCCGCGACGCGCGAGGAAGGAGATCCATCAACCGCGCAGTCTAAGAAGATCGTAATCTTCTCAACGGGGAGCGAAAAAGGGCATCCTTCACCAACCGTCGTCTAGATTCCCTCGTCGAATCTAGAGGTAAATATCAAAAATTTTAGATCTAAACTTGCGTTTCACGTAGATCTGCATGTTTTAGGATCAAAAAGTTTAAAAACACGGTAAAAATCACATTTTTATTTTAGATCGGCATGTCTAAAAACAATAAAAATCAGTTTTTAGAGATCTAAATGTTTGAAAAATCTGTTTTTTACCCCCCCAACCTTGATCCATACCCCGCACGCCCGAAGGGCTAAACGGCGGCGCTCTACGAGCGCCGCCGGCGGTAAAACGCGGCGGCCACGGCCTGAAGCCGCGGCTACGCTGCCGCGGCCTCAGGCCAGCGGCCAGTGGCTGCGGCCTGCAGCCACGGCCCGTGGCCGCGGCCCGCAGCCGCGGACAGCCGTCACGGCGGCGCACCCCGCGGGCCCCCCAGGGTTTTTCGAAAACCCTAGCACTTAACGGGCCAATTTTTCTGGGGAGGCCCAATTAACCCTAATGGGTTGTTTTCATGGCCCAAAACCCTGAAAATTAGCCCATTTACACAAATAATTTTTCCTTTTTTAATTTTTGGCCCCTAAAGCCCAAAATAATTAAAGAAATATTAAAAAGGGTTAAAGCGGAAAATAAAACATTAAAAATATGGATCAAAGGTAAAAAGTTTTTCAAAAATAACTTTTTAGCACATCACACACTATTTAGATTATTTAATTAATCTTTTCATGCATGTGATATGATTATCTGCGTGGTTGTATATTTTGCATATATTATCTGCGTGGATGTGCGAATTAGGCTATGTTTTTAGGGATCAGCCAGGTTTCCGACACCTTTAATTTCCTGCAATTTTTTCCTTTTTTGAGAGAAATTTGTAAGTGAGGATATAAATGTAAAAAGAAGACCGGCGGACACCAAAAAGGAGCTAAAGGCATATGCACAAAGATGAAAGGGGCTTCTCTCTGAAGTTCTCGAGTTGTACTTATTCTTTCATGCAACTTTTTGATGTAATTTCGGACTGTCTTTTTCTTTTCGGTGTCGGCTGGCTGATCCCCATAGTCCTAAGTTATTTTTTCATTGCTTATACATTAAATGCGTGGATGTTAACTATTTTCATGCTATGTTAATGTTACAATGAAACTGTTAAAAAGCATGCTAAAATCACTTTGATATAGTTTAACGCCTATAGCTAGACTATATATCTGCGATGAGATTATTTAAATGCATGTAGCATATAAATAGCATGTGTATACATCATACTTGTTTCAATTCAGTGTAATTGATCAAATCTTTATTTTACAAGCTTTACATTATATGTATGATGGGCTCATGATATGACGATATTTATGACAATAAGACAATCATGATTTCAAAAAGTTTAACATCATATCCACTTTGACAAAATGAACCTGAAGTTCAAAATCAAATCAAAAGTCAGCACCCTTTCCCCTAATAAAATAAATATCAACAAAAACGATGGCTCATGCGAAAACCATTTATGTGATCCTTTTAGAGATGCGCATTTTGCGGTAAATATTGACACCAGTAGTTGTCATAACACCGCTAAACTCTTTAAAAGTCGTCTCACTTTACAATGTATGATTTTTGAATCTATCCCTTACTTTTAAGTGTACGCCCGAAGTCGTGACTTAATAGATAAGTGAGAAATTATAAATTTCGTAGCCACGTATTTGTTTTCCCCTCTGAGCATGATAAACTATCCATATAAAATTTGAACGACTCAAGTAAATGGCCTGAAGCTATACTCGAGCATTCAAATAAACTTTTTAAAAGTCTCTTATTAATTAGAAAAGTGGAAGTATAAATAATTTGCTAAAACCCCTGCTTATGTCTCCTTAGCAAGACTAATTTTCATTGTCCTTTATAAATAAGAAATATTGAAATCAGGGGAAGTTCAGGATCAAACATGACCTGAAATAAAAATAAGGAAAACTTAAAACGGGGGAAGTTTTGAATTAAATGGGAAAGGGAAGATATGATATACCTCGACATGGAGTAAGCAATGGCAAGCAAGCCAATATCAGACCAGAAGTTCTGATAAGAGACATAATGTTTTTACAAACATGAATGTGCATTAACTTATGCCATATAAAAATACGTACATATCTAGTCAAAACGACGAAAGTCTAATTGACCTTACGTATATTTAACTACTCCCCATGACAAATAAACTTTGAAATCAAATATAATCTGTTGTCATAACATAAGTCTTAATGAGCATAATTATTGTTGTATGTTTTCAAGAGCACACATCTCACTATGTCACTTGTTGACTTAACAAAATCATCTGTATTATTCTCTTGTAGTTTTAATACATTTTATTTTACTGCGAATGATTTTCTATCTTGAATACCCCTAAAAATAAAATGAGGATGCCATATACTCTCTGAAACTTATACAGTTTCAAAGGATATTCGTCAAAACGAAATCCCTAAATGACTCAAGAAATAAATGAAGCCTGAAGCTTTGTCCCATAATGATCCGCACAATAGTCAATGTGAAGATGTAATCCTTCACAGTTTGAACACAGTTCAACTATTACTGGAGAAAATTAACTTGAGCATTTTAATGGACTTTTCAAAAGTCCCACATAAATTCAAAAAGAGGAATTATTTTGGAACACCAGAAGTGTCCAGAGTCGACCAATTTTGGATCGATATCACTCTGGATTAATGATGCAAGACATCATCAACCAGACGAACCCGAAGATTCTTCAAAAAGGGTGAAACTTTCAATGTCCTATTCAAAAGGGAAAAATGATAATGAAATCATCTCCATTCACATGGACATTGACTCTCCCCACTTCCTCAAAGGAATTTAAGATGATATACTATCATCATTAAAGATAATGAAGACCTTTAGGTCTCTTGAGAGTATTTAAGGGATATAAATAGGCTTCGTCCACTCCCTTAATAGGACTGATGATGTACCTTTGGTGTACTCATCAATATATCCTCTAAAAATGGTCATTATCCAACCACAATTTTTTAAAATAGTGGTAACTTTGGATAAAAATGGGAAATCATAAATAATTAGCAACAGTGGTTGCGTACACTCAGCTAAACACACTATTAGAACCCTTTTATATGAGTCTGATCAACTTCATATAAACATTTTCTAAGAATGGGTTTAGAGCACATCTAAAAGATGGTTCGTCTGCAACGCTGTGTATGTGTTCCTGAAGCAACAATACATAAACTGTCATGATGCCACAAAGAGAACACATTCATCAGTACTAACCAACTTTGATGAATAGATTCCAAAATCTCGTATGAGTAAGGCATTTATACACGTCTTATAGATTGTGTGTTGATGGTAAAAAGGATCCTGAAGATCCTTCAATTCCCTATTTGGTTCAAATCATCTATGAGCCTGAAGCTCAAATTGACCATTTAAAAAGTAAATACATATGATCTGATTATAATCAGACTGACAATTTAAATATTGTCAAAACTTTCACATCCATGCTACTAAAAATCCAGCTAGGATTGACATACCAAATATAATGGATGCAATCCACCAGTAGCAAAAGTGGATGTCCTTAAGAGATAAGAGGACATACCACTAGGCTCCAAAGAGAGAAATCTACTCATGGAGATCGAAAAAGCAATACCACCACAAGAAAGTGAGCTCAAATCCAGAACCTTATTGCAACTTGGTTGCTAAGAACCCATTCTGGATATGTCCATATTCTTTACCCATCCCAGAACCTTCACTTCTTTAACGCGTCGTGAAGGAGACACCTCTGGGAGAAATCAAATGTTTATAGTACGTACGGGGTGAGTTTTTGGACAAGAAAGAACACATTTTGTCGACAAATTCTCTCATATTTCACTTTGCCAGTTAAATATAAAATATCGATTCCACAACTCTGCTTTGCTTGAAGCAAAGATAGAGATTTGGCCAAATTATAATAATGTGGAATGAGACAATAATAAGATGAGCTGGACTCACTTATGAAATATGAGGTGTTGGACCTGAAGTCCTGGTATCAAAAATGATATCAAATCATGTGGGATAACTGAGTATTGAATGAGAATTAAAATAAAATCGTTAGCTATAAGCATTTTAATTTGCTATAGCTTTAGAGGTATAGATCGCTCAAACTAGGAAGTAATCAAGTAAGATGAGCTGAACTCACTTACAAGATGAATCTGATGCATCGACTGGTTTATGTCAAGGCGTAACCCAACGAATGGCAAAAGGAGGGAATTTTTGGTTGATGTTGCTATTGGATGTGACAACATTACCGATATAAAAAAATTTCAACTGCATGTACAAATTTTTTCTTTACTTTCCTTTCTTTTTGAGACATATATTAAAGGAAAGATAACCTAGACGGAGATCCTTAAAGGACTCATACAAAAAGGTTGTTGTTTGCACCTCTTAAAAACAGTATTGTTCTTAAGAGAGCAAATTAAAAGAATTGAGATTATTTTAATAACTCAAAATATTATCGGATCTCCTGAAGAGAAAATACCGAAATATCTGTTAAAGCCTATCTATCAGATATGATATGATATGAAAGTCCTAGCTAGGCAGAAATTCTTGGCTTACAGAATTCAATCATCCTGAAGATGAACAATCTCCCGAAGATGAACTATCTTCCTGAAGATGACATTAATCATCCTGAAGATGAACTATCATCCTGAAGATGACATTAATCATCCTGAAGCTGAACTATCATCCTGAAGATGACATTAATCATCCTGAAGATGAACTATTATCCTGGAAATGAACTATCATCCTGAAGATGACATTAATTAATCATCCCGAAGATGAAAACTTCATACAATGACGATTGATGAAGAAACATTAAAATCATTCTCCACTAAATACACCTATTTGGTTGTATGGATATACATTAAAAGACCCCTTTCCGTTAGCTGGAAGAGGGGAAGAATATATATGGTCCAGAAGTACCTTAAGTGTCTTTGTAACACTCTTTTACCTGGCCAACTGTATCCGTCTCTTTTGAGCGTTAGCAGTATTGGTATTAGCCAGGTACAGTGCAGCGCCTACAGCGCACCACTGGACCAGAGATATGTAGCTTATGTGCTATCTCCAAGGGTCGAGGAAAAATCCTCCATGTTACATGTATTTGCATATGCAGGTTACATATCATCGTGATAAATAGTATAAAAGGGACGTCCACTCCTGAAGATCTACACAGAATCCTCCCAAGTCTACATCCTTTCACCATCCCGAGAAGCTCATCACCCAAGGAGCAGTTCAAGAACATACAAAGTCAGGTCCTGAAGTATCTCGTAGACCATGACGATTGAGACGTGGAGCTTCTACCAAGTTCGTTAGCGCTCCTTTAGTTTCAGCTACTGCCTTATATGAGTGAAACTTGTATAGATGAGTGATGCTTGTACTTTACTTTTGCTTTCAGAATGTTGTAGATGAGATGTATGTATAGACACATAGGAGATAAATGTATAGATACATAGGATATCTGCAAGTCTGAAGCTTGATCAGATAAGGGGGAGTCAACTGTAGAGTTGTACTCTTTTTTCTTGGCTAGTGGTTTTTCCCACAGGGTTTTCCATAGTCAAGGTTTTAATGAGGCAACCACATTGACTCTGGATCCAGAAGTATCCACCCCTCGACACATCCCCAAATCAGGGGAAGTTATGGAGTGTTGTACTCTTTTCCCTTCGCTATTGGTTTTTTCCCACAGGGTTTTCCATATCTAAGGGTTTTTAACGAGGCAGTTACCCCTAACTTGGATCCAAAAGTATCCACCCTTTAAGATACTCAGTAGTACTAATGAATCATTCAGTATTCATAAAGTCGAGTATACCATGTTGGTTGGATAAGGGGAAGTGTTATGAATAGGACCCATTGGGCCTATTGGGTATCCACCAACATGACTACCCATTATGAATACTATATAAAGGAGGCTAGGGGTTTCCTAGCCTCAACCTTCTCCAAACCTGTTTCTCGTTCACAACAACCTCAACTTTTACTTCCCTCGGAGAATTTACTTCCCCCAAAAAATTTACTTCCCACATAATTTAGTTTCCTCCAGATTTAACATGTGCCCTAACGACGGGGTTTATTTATAATATTGTCAGTTCAAAATCATGGATCCACTATTATAAATGACCAATAATAATTAATGCCCAATAATTGTGATTTAGTTACACCAAAAATTTAAGCCCCCCAAAATTTAGTTTCACCATTCATTTAAAATATTCCCACACTCAAAATTTTGGATACTCTAATTTTAAACTAACCAGAAATTAAAGTGCGATAATTATTATTTAGATCCCCAAAATTTTAGATCCTTCCAAAATTTAGTTTCCTCCAGATGCAGTTCACCCCAAAAATTTCAAAAAAAATTTAGTTTCTTCCGAAAATTTCAATTCCCAAAAATTTAGTATCCATCAGATTTAATTTCTCTAAAAATTTTACGGTTTTACCACCAACATTTTCACAAACTCTCATCCTAAATTTCTATCCCCCCTAATTTTAGTCTCCCCTAACAAATTTTAGGGATGCAAGTTTTGGGGAGAAATTTTCGCCCCAAATTTTTTCCTCCTACAATTTCAGGTTTCCATCCAAAATTTTAGTTCCACCCATAATTTTAGGGATGCAAATTTCAATGATATAGAGATATTTTTGGTGGAGAGACCCAACTGGATAGCATGTAACTATGTTCCCTTTTGATTGGTTTATTATATCCAACCAAATTCTTCTCATGGGGTAAGAGAGATAAATTTCTGTCCAAAAAATTTTCCCCAAAATTTCGGTGTCCCTCCCAAAATTTCTGCCCCCAAAAGTTTAAAATTTTTCGCCAAAATTTTATTAAACTCTTATACTAACTATTGATTTCTTAAGATTAAATCTTGGCAGTCATTCTATCAATCCGTACGTCCTAGTTAGCAAACTGATTCAAAAATATGTCTCAAATGTATAATAGATATATTTTCCTAATCCGTGCCCTAAAGGCATGATTCATACAAACTGTCCCCTTCTCAAAATTTTGGATCACCTAATTTTAAATGGAAACCGATAACTAAAGTGCAATAATTATTATTTAGTCCACCAACAAAAAATTTAGTTTCCATTTGAGAATTTAGTGTGCCTAAAAATTTTAGTTTCCCTCAAAAAATTTAGCTCCCCCAGATTTAATTCACTCTAGATTTAATATGTTCCCTAATGGCACTGTTAAATTAAAATAGTCAACCCTCAAAAGCTTGGATCCCCTAATTTTAAACGAACAATAATTAACGTGCAATAATTGTTATTTAGTTACACACTAAGATTTTAGTTCCCCAAAAATTTAGTTCCCACGTTCATTTAAAATATTCCACACTCAAAAGATTAGATCCCCTAATTTTAAATGAACAGTAATGAAAGCACAATAATTGTTATTTAGTTCTACTAACAATTTTAGTTCTCCCAAAATTTATTTCACACGTTCATTTGAAATATCCCACCTCATGGTTTCATTTTGGGGCTTTAAACCCCCCTTTGGGGCTTTTTGGGGCCGGGGGGGTGAAAAAAGGGCCTGGCCCGGCCGGACCCGGGCCAGCGGGCCAGACCGGGCGGGGGTTCCCCCGCCCGGGCCGGCCCGTGTTTGAAAGCTGCCCGGGCGGGCCCAGGTGGTCCGAAATGAAACCATGAATCCCAACCCCCCCTCAAAAGATTGGATTCATGAATTTTAGATGAACAATAATTAAAGTATAATAGTTGATATTTAGTTTTTCCTTAAAATTTTAGGGCCGATATTTGGTTGCCCTAAAAAATCTAGTAGTCCCCTAAAATTTTAGTTAACTACAACAATTAGTTTCCGCCAAAATTTTAGGGTTTCTCCCTGAAATTTTTCAAAAACTCTCATCCTAAACCACCATGGAAATACTTCACATGGGTGACGCAAGCTCAAATGTTCAATTGTCTTAGGAACATATTTTCTCCGTTTTAAAAATTAAACACATAGAATGGATGGGAATTGATGTGTAATGGCATGATTGCTCAACTATATATTCTATTAAAAATTAGATACATATTTGGCAGTCACATTTCTATTTATAGCTTGATTCTCTTGGATGCAATTATCATCATACTTTTTCATGATGTACATATCTACATACCCACCAGCCACTTGCAGTTACAATGGTTAAAGGCAGTTCTCATGCCACTCAACTCATGTACCTAGGGCTTTATTTAATTTGATAATATCTTTCAGGTATTGTTTCCTTTTGCGTTCAATACCCACCAGCAATCCAGAGGTTGAAAGGCAGTTGTTATGCCACTCAATACATGTACCTTGTAGTTATATAATTTGATAACATCTTTGAGGTAATAATTCTTTTTGCGTATACTTGAATTTTTAGCAAAATTTAACTATTTCAGCATATGCAATCAAAGGTAAAAATTGTAGATGCAAGCACGGTTGTTTACAAATTCATGGTAGGTATCAGCTCTAACTCGACAGCCCCACCAAAATCTTCAAGCAATTAAAACAGAGGTAGTCCCACATTACATGGTTCATGGTTTAAATACCTTTCATTAATTTGTGCCAAGCTTGAAAATGAACATCACTCTCATTAGAGGCAAAATTTTGAACTTCAGATAACAGTATCCAAGATGAGCATTTGATTAAATGCATCACTCTCATTAAATGTATCATTCAATAGTAGTCAACTGTTCTTGTGGGGTGAGAAATCGTATGGCTCAGATCAAAATATGTTAGAAAAATCCAAAACATGATGTATCATAAATCATTTAATAAGTGTATTAATAATCAGAAATTCTTCAAAAATAGCAAGCATGAAGTCATTTGGGCTAGAAACTGGAACAAATTCTACCAAATACTTTACAAAAGGTGTTTCTCCGAAAACAAAAAATCTTATAAAGAATCTTATTACATCGAATGCATTTCTATTGAGCTATTCCTACAATTGTTTGAACAGCCGATGTCGTTTGTCGTTTGTCTCTTATGCGGTGAACTTAAAATTAGGCTGTGCACGTTCCCTTTCGCAAGGATAACTGTGAGTTCCCTTTCGCAAGGATAGCTGTTGTTACGCCTATTTGACCGAGACCCAAAAGACACGAGCCCAGAAGCCCAACTGCTGGCCGGGAGCCCATCTACGTATACCGGCCCGTTTTACAAGACCCACTAAGGGACCCCCCTACTATCGATCCGACCCGGCCCCGGTACCCGCTGGTCACTCGCCCACTCCTGCGATAACCGCTCCCCCGGTTCCGCGACCACTAAATGACGGTAATGGGGAGGTGCGGGCATGGCGCAAGGGGCGGCGACGGGGGGCGGATTGAGGGGGCACGATTGAGAGCGGGTGAGGGAAGTGGGCCAGAGGCAATCACGCTGGGAGCTCTTTAAAAGGGTTAGGAGGACGACGAAGCAAGGGACCGCATCTCAGGTATCTAAAACCTAAGGTACTCCATCAACGACCTAGTTCCTCCTTTCCATCTCCTTCCTCCCCCGCTCGCGCCGTGAGACGCCGTTCCGATCTCCTCACGAGTCGAACCGTCTCCGCCGGGCCTCCCCTTTCAGATCTCTGTCTGACTTAGGCATCGGAGGGGATTTGGCCGGAACCAAGGTCCGGCCCCCTGACGAGCGTTCTTGTCTTCGCAGGAGGACATCTGATTAACGGGCCGAGGCTTCCCCTCGCCCCTCGCCGACCACACACCCTGCTGGATGAGTGAGGCTTCCCCTCATCGTCTGACCGCCGAGGCCGAGCACATCCTACCGAGTCCGAACGTCTCGCCCAGGGTCGAGGCTCCCCCTCACCCTTCGCCGACCACGCATCTAGCTGGACGACTGAGGTTACCCCTCGTCGTCCTACCTCTGAGACCGTGCGCAACCGTCTGAGGCCGAGCGTCTCAACCAGGGCCGAGGCTCCCCCTCGCCCCATCTGCACCGACTCGAAGCCCCCGAGGGACCCAGGTGGGCCCCTTGACCACGTTGACCGGGTTGTCCACAGTCAATGCTTTGTAGTGAGAAAACACTTTGAAACATCTGGCGCCGTCTGTGGGAAACGAAAAACCATCCCACGAAGAAGCAAACCACACCAGCAATGGCACGAGTCAGCAATGGAAGGAAGCGCATGCCCCCCATCCCGGAGGAGGGGAATGGCGCATCCAACGGCAACCCCGAAGGCACGTCCGTCGGCAATCACCCCGCCCCCTCAACCGAAGAGGCTGGCGACTCGGGACTGGCCACACAGGGACTGCTCCGCGCTCTGGCTCAGGAGACCAACGCGAGCCTCCAGACGTTGGTCGCGACGGTGCAGCAGCTTGTCGGCCCCGCGCCATCCAACGGAGGTGCGTTGGGCGATGGCCATCGCTGGGCGGGGGTCCCCCGCTCTTGCGGTCCGCTGTGGTCGACGACCACGGGACCCAAAAACCAAACATGGATCGTCGGTTCACGCTGTCCGGCTCCCGTCAGGCGAGATCACGCGCCTCCTCCCCTTAACATGAAAGGAGCCGAAGAGAAACCGAAGGGACCGAAGGCGAATCGATGACAGCATCATCTCGTCGGTCACGGTCGTCCCGCCGTAGGAGAAGCGAACGACGCCACTCGAGAGACCGATCGCGGCGAAGCAGGAGCTCCCGCCGGAGGAGTCGAGAGCGCAGGGTCAGCCCGACCCCCAGCGTGGCGAGGGCCGTGGAACCAGCCCCGCCGGCGCCGGTGCACCCTCCACCACCAAGCGAGCCAGAGGCGGGCGACTGCCGAATCCCCGGAGGCATCCACAGAGACCGGTGCCCCCTATCACGGAGAATAACCGACGCACGGGTCCCTTCTCGATTCAGGATCCCGGCGCTGGGGAAGTACGACGGGATAGGGGACCCGGGACACCACGTGATGGACTACGAGGGGGACATGTCCTTCCAGGGAGCTAACGATGACCTGCTCTGCCGAGGCTTCTATTCTACTCTCAGGGGAGCGGCGAGGACCTGGTACCGCAGCCTACCCGGCCGCTCCATCGACAGCTTCGAGGAGCTCACCCAGTTGTTCTGCAAACAGTTTATGGCGGGGAGGCAGATCAAGCCCGGTGCTGAACATCTGTTCAACATTGTGCAAGGCCCAGCCGAGCCGCTCCGACAGTTCATGCGCCGCTTCAATGCGGAGAGGCTGAACGTGAACAGCCCTCCTGACCTGGTGGTCCAAACGGCCCTTAAGAAAGGGCTTCGCCACAGAGGCCTCAAGAAGTCCCTGCACAACGATCCCCCGAAGGACCTCCCCGGGATCATGGCGAGGGCCGAGCGCTTCATGTTGACCGAGGAGGCCTTGGCCGAGGAGGCAGGAAAAGCCACTCGAAGGGCCAAGCGCGGCGACAGCGGACGAGGCAGCCCCGAAGGATACCGGGCCGAGAAGAGGCCGAGGAATAGGCAGCGAGGAGAAGGCACGAGAGACGCCACCCCAGACGCCATCCTCGCTCAAGTGCAGAAGGAGGAACGCATCGATCGCCCCCCACCGAGGGCAAAAAGAGGTGGGAAGAACAGGGAGAAGTACTGCAAGTACCACAAGGACGATGGCCATGACACCGAAGACTGCTGGCATTTGAAGAAAGACATTGAGAAGCTGATGAGCCGGGGGCACGCCAGGAGCCTAGCCGATGAGCCGACCCACGGAGAAGGGACCTCCATGCAGCCAGACAAGGGAAAGAAGATCAACACCGTCCAAGGACCCCTCCGCATCATAGAGTGAGCGGGCGAGGTCTTTCCCCAGGTTGCAGCCTAGTAGGAGGGAGTTATCTAGGTTTACATCCCTCTGTCTAGCATCATTTCCTTTTTTCCTTTTCCTCCAAATGTACTGGTCCGACAGGACACTTAAGAGTACAATCGCATTCCCTTTTGACTTTCCATAAATCCTCGATGGGATCAACGTCTCACTAAGGGCGCGAAAGAATGAAGACCCCTGCCTTACTGGAAGAGAGGCGCTCATAAGTCTGGGGGCAATTCCCCCAGCCGGCGCAGACGCCGACCGGTCCTAAGCCGAGGAGCCTGGCCCTCGCCGACCAATTCCTGCGCGCATAAGTCTGGGGACGATCCCCCCGGCCCTTACGAACGCCGACCGGTCCTAAGTCAAGGAGTTTTTGCCCTCGCCGACCGACTCTTGCGCTCGTCTGGGGGCAACTCTCCCAGCCAGTGCAGACGCCAACCGGTCCTAAGTCAAGGAGCCTTGCCCTCGCCGACCAACTCCCGCGCGCGTAAGTCTGGGGCAACCACCCAGCCAGCGCGGACACCAACCGGTTTTGAGCCGGGGAACTTTGCCCTCGCCGACCAGCTCCATCGCTCCTGAAGTTAAAGGCAATTCCCCCAGTCCTAGACCGAGGACGAGACAGCAAAGCATAATATACAAGAAATTCGAGTAAGTCAATCTCATTTATAACAGTTAACCAAGATACAAAAGCGTGTCTTATTTTCAGGGAATCAAAAGACTGAGGGAACCCCTCGACAAGTGATCAACTCTCGGCAGACAACAAAAACTAGGACGACACCGACAGAGCAAAATTCGTTGGCTAAGTACCCATAGTTGCTGACCTCAGCGAACATCCATGCAACCAGCAATTGTTGGCTTTGGAGCGGGGAGTCGATAGCGAAGTCGGAGGAGATGGCAGAGGCAGGGACCCATTTCAAGTAGACTGGCCCAAAGCGAAGCGGATGCTAAAAAATTGGAGGATAGGGCCAGAGGGGACGACTTAGGGAACCCGAGCTCGAGAGGACACATCCTCGGGAGCTTCGCCCTGCTCGGAGCGAGGAGGATCGACTGGCGGAGGGGATTACCGAACGCGCTCCACACATTCCCGGAAGGAAGACTGGACGACATCGACGATCCGAGGGGCGATGAGGTCTTCAGACTTACCGAAGGCCTCCCTGAGAACCTCGAGGATTCTCTTCCCCAGGGTCCCAACGACGCCCCTCTCCACCTCCTCCGCGAGCCGCGCCACCTGGCGCCGATCAGACAACTCCCTCTGAAGCTCCTCCCTCTCCAGGCGGAACGACTCCGCCGCTTCCTCAGCCGACTGCAGGGCGTCCTCCAACTTTCCCTGGAGATCACCCACTCGTCCCTCCAGCTCGGACACACGGAGCTGGAGATGCCGGGACTACATCTGGGCCTCCACCATTGCTACCTCCGCCGCCCCGGCTCGTTCTTGGGCCCTCATGGAGGACTCCTCCAGCTTCCTCAAGAGGATGGCTCGCCGCTGCAGCTCCACGGCGAGCGTCGACCCCTGGAAAACGGGACATGAGCTAAGAAGAGAGTGAAGGGAAAGAAAGGACTGCGAGAGGGCCGAACCTGTTGAAGGGCCCAAACCAAAGAATCCGACACCTTGTCGGCGGGAATCTTCTCGAGGGTGTTGCGGTCCCGGGGGAAGACGGAGCTCTCGGCCACCTGCTGGGCCAGGGCTCGGTCGACGAACACCGAACTCCCGGGGGCAACATCGAGGGAAGCCATATGGCTCGCCAATAGTGCTCCGATTCCCGGGGACAGAAGCGGGGACGCTGCGACGGGGGTGGTTGTCAGAGTCACCTGAAGATCCCCAGTGGTGCCTGCAGGAGGCACAGAACTGGCCAGGCTGGAGGGCTCCGCATCCTCCTTCCTCTTCTTCCCTCCGTGAGGCTCCACGAGCGACGAAGGAGAGCGCTTCCGCCTTGCCCCATCTCCACTCTCGGGGACGGGAGGGGACGCTCCGAGGGCAAGGGGGACTACACCGGACCCGTCATTACCCCCTGCCTCTCGGGCTGATGGGGCAGGTCCGGCCTTTACGACGCCCCCAGGGAGGAGATCGCCAGAAGAAGAGGCAGGAGGCACGGTCGCTACCTTGCCCACGGAGGGCTTGGCTCGGCGCACATCCTCCTCAACTACCTTGCCCACGGAGGGCTCGGCTCGGCGCACCTCCTCCTCAACGGTCCGTCGAGGCGCCCTTCCGGAGGTACTGCCTCGGCTCTGAGCAGCTCCACGACGGATCAGCTCATCGACGTCACGAACGAACTCGCGGCCTGCCATCCCTGCAAAGGAAACCGAAATCAGGATGAGTCACAAGGCAGTCCGAGGATGAAAAAGCGACCTACCCGGAGACCACAAGACGGCCTTCAGGAGTAGGTCGTCCAACAAAGACCAGATGGACTTCGATTCCAAAGGAAGAGCCGACAGCGTCGCGGCGGCTGCCTGATCAACGTCAGAAAGGGCTAGCGGCGGGCGAGGTTGGACAGACGCTCCCCAACTTGTCAAAATCTGGGCCTCACCCAGGAAGACCACGAAGACATAATCCGAGTTCCAATCCCTCGACCAGCGGGGTAACCCGATCAGGCATTCCCTCCTCGAACGGGCTCGGAGTTGCAGCCATGACCCCGGCCCGACCGTCTGGACCTGGTAAAAGTGGAAGAGAAGGGGGAGAGACGGCTCCAGACACGGGTACAGCAGAGCGTTACGAAGCCCGTCAGTACCGCGATCGAACACGGGGTGAACTGGCAAAGGGATACCGTGAGATGTTCCATGACCTGGATGAAGAAGGGATGGAGCGGGAAACGAAGACCCAGGCGGAACATCTCGACGTAGGCGCCGACCTCATTGCTCCTCGGAAGGCAAATCCGCTCGTCGACAAATGGAACTCGAACCTCGTATGGGAAGCAGAGATATCTTTCCCGGATCTCCGCGGCCATCGAAGGAGGAGTCCCCGACAGCGTACGGAGGACAACCGGGGGCACATTAATCCGCACGGCAGCCGACGCCACGTCATCACAGGCGTAGTCTGGAAAACGTTTCCCCTTCCCCTTATCTTGAAGAGAACGAATCCCGGCGGGGGAACCTGATTCCCCCAGCCGGGGCTCGCCCCGCCTGGACTCTGGAGGATCCCTCGCCCTTTGACCAGAACCGCCTATCCTAAGAGCAGCCATAAGACGAAAGCAAGAGAGGAATTACCTTTTTCGACTAGTTTGGAGAAGGCAAGGAAAGCTTTGAACGACGGGAGGAGCAAGAGAGAAGTGGAGATCAACGCGGCTGAGGATCCTATATACCGGGCGCAGGAGTGAATTCGAAGCGGCTGACAAGAACGTGCGGCAGGCTTCGAAGAACTGGCGGCGTTTCGAAATCGGTGCCAGGGGAAGTCCAATCGATCCGCCTCATCATGACCTACATTTATGACCACGCCTCGACTGAAGCGCCACTCGGAACCCCAGGAGGCGTAGCGGTTATACCGAGCTAGCCGAGGCCGATCGATCCCACCGATGGCGGCGCTCGAACCCCTCAGCTTCTCAATTGAAGACGACCCCGCGAACGGTGGGGATAAGCTTGCAGCCACACGTGGCGGCATCAGAGGACCAACGGCGCTTCGGAGCCCGCGCCTTAAAAATATCGAACGGGCCCACTCATGATGACGACTAATAAATGAGTCGGCATCGACTGGCGAGCTTGTCAAAATCGGCAGAAGTCACATCGGCCGAGCCGAACAGGCCGAAGCCGATCAACCCAACCGATGGGGGCAATTGTTACGCCTATTTGACCGAGACCCAAAAGACACGAGCCCAGAAGCCCAACTGCTGGCCGGGAGCCCATCTACGTATACCGGCCCGTTTTACAAGACCCACTAAGGGACCCCCCTACTATCGATCCGACCCGGCCCCGGTACCCGCTGGTCACTCGCCCACTCCTGCGATAACCGCTCCCCCGGTTCCGCGACCACTAAATGACGGTAATGGGGAGGTGCGGGCATGGCGCAAGGGGCGGCCACGGGGGGCGGATTGAGGGGGCACGATTGAGAGCGGGCGAGGGAAGTGGGCCAGAGGCAATCACGCTGGGAGCTCTTTAAAGGGGCTAGGAGGACGACGAAGCAAGGGACCGCATCTCAGGTATCTAAAACCTAAGGTACTCCATCAACGACCTAGTTCCTCCTTTCCATCTCCTTCCTCCCCCGCTCGCGCCGTGAGACGCCGTTCCGATCTCCTCACGAGTCGAACCGTCTCCGCCGGGCCTCCCCTTTCAGATCTCTGTCTGACTTAGGCATCGGAGGGGATTTGGCCGGAACCAAGGTCCGGCCCCCTGACGAGCGTTCTCGTCTTCGCAGGAGGACATCTGATTAACGGGCCGAGGCTTCCCCTCGTCCCTCGCTGACCGCACACCCTGCTGGACGAGTGAGGCTTCCCCTCATCGTCTGACCTCCGAGGCCGAGCACATCCTACCGAGTCCGAACGTCTCGCCCAGGGTCGAGGCTCCCCCTCACCCTTCGCCGACCACGCATCTAGCTGGACGACTGAGGTTACCCCTCGTCGTCCTACCTCCGAGACCGTGCGCAACCGTCTGAGGCCGATCGTCTCAACCAGGGCCGAGGCTCCCCCTCGCCCCATCTGCACCGACTCGAAGCCCCCGAGGGACCCAGGCGGGCCCCTTGACCACGTTGACCGGGTTGTCCACGGTCAACGCTTTGTAGTGAGAAAACACTCTGAAACAGCTGTGATTGCTTGTACTTCTAACGCCGTAATGCGACACTTGATGAACCCTCCATTTGGTATTGGGCTCCTGTGGCCAAAATCATCGATCTTTGCATGTGACTGCGAGATTGGCTGGGGCCTTGGCGCTCATGGTTACAGATGAGCTACACAAAGCTTCTCGGAGAGAGAAGGGGAGAGAGAAGGGGAGAGAGAGAGAAGAGAGAGAGAGAGAGAGAGAGAGAGAGTGTGTGTGTGTGTGTGATATTGGTTTCATATGTTCAGTTGACCTATCTCCTTAGCTTAAATAACTAACTCAAAAGGAACTCAAATTCTCTAGGAATTATAAATTAGACATGAGAAATCTCTAAAAAAAGTAAAATTTAAGGAGTAAGCACCGTTTTGAAGCATGAGAAAAAAATAATTGCAATTTAAGAACTAAACTGCAAAAAATAGATCTAGTTAAAACACACATGAAATAAACAATGAAATTCTTTCATCCAGGATAGCACAAAAACACTATTTTAAACAAACTATCAAATTGAAGCATTAACTGCTTCAAAGGGAGAAAAAAACAAATAATCATAACTACAAACATAACAGAAAAGAGAAAAATAAAATAAAATCCAGAAAAAGCACTCATTTTAGCAATCACATCCATAGCCGTCGCCACAAAACATCCTGCAAAGAATCTCCAACTGTGGATTCCAGGATCGACATCGCCGTCGTCTAGAGAATATGTGATCTCTGGGCACCCACCGGTAATTACCCTTATTTTAGCACCATCTTCATCCATCTCATCTCCGTCACCATTCATAAATCGATTCGACCTGCTCTTTAAACCAACACAAATTTTTTTCCAGAACTCCACACTTTTCGAAATCTATCAGTTTGATTGCTTCTGGTTATTTTGCCATTAGTGGTTATAAATAGGAGAAATTGACGGGTGCTGATTTAGAATAAATTTCTTTGCAATGGATCGATGAGGTGGTAGCATTTTGTTTCACAGCGGATCAATGTTTCGCCTCGGATCGATGATGTGGCACAATCTCGTGGCCCTTGCATTTTACCCCGAAACACAAATTTCCCTGGATCAAAAAAGAACATTAAATCAGCCCCTAGGTGGGCCCCATGTTCACAAAGCGTAGCAGAGAAATTGTGGCAGGTTTTTAAGGAAAGAATATAAAATAAGATATTTAATTAAATAAGATTTTTTTAGGCTCATCTTTGAGGCTGCTCGGTTTCCCCATACACGGGTAAATGCTTCGGTTTCCCCACACGACACGACGCTTGCTCTCCGAAAAAAAGACTTTTGCTCTCTTCCATGGCCCAATGTCACGCAAGTAAACAAACAGGCTGAGCAATCAAATGGGACCCACAAATATCCAAGCAAAGCTAACTTTCATTTCAAAGCTTTATCCCTACCGTTCATTTCCCTAGAATTAATCTTGGCCATCTTTCTATCAACCGGTTTTTCCTAGTCAGCTTGTCCTAGTCAGCCCTAGGATTCAAAAATCACTGTCAAATGTATAATAGATATATATGTGTGTGTGTGCAAAAATAAGCAAACTATACATGCAAACTTTTTTTGTTATATGCAAACACTTCCTCCCCTCAACTAAAAGTGAACATAGTCCTCGATGTTTGAAGGGTACGATGCAAATATATTTATTACTATATATACTAATACTAAAGAGTTATGGAAAGAACACACCTAATCAGTTACCACCCAAAGGTGGGTCTGTATGCAACATGGTGTCGTCCTCCTGTGGCCATGGCTCTTGATAGTGCTTTAAGCGTTGGTCGTTGACCTTGAACTCATTGCCATCCTTTGGGTTGACTAAGGTTATTGTTCCATCTGGATAAGTCATTTTTACAATATAAGGTCCATTCCACTTGGAGCGTATCTTTCCTGGGAAGAGATGCAAGCATGAATTGTATAAGAGCTCTTTTTGGCCTGGAACAAACTCTCTCCTCAGTATGGTGCGATCATGTGCAACTTTCAATCTTTCTTTGGCCAATTTTGCATTGTCATATGCTTCTCTCCTCAGCTCCTCAAGTTTAACCAATTGCAACCTGCGTAAAGAAGAAGAAGAATCAGCATCAAAATTGAATTTTTTAACTGCCCAAAAAGATTTAAGTTCAATCTCAATGGGTAAATGACAATGTTTGCCGTAGACAATTCGGTAAGGAGATCACATCCCTAATACGGTTTTGTAGGCGATACGGTATGCCCACAATGCTTCAGGAAGACGGATGCTCCAATCCTTTCTAGTAGGATTCACTGTCTTTTGGAGAATATTCTTTATCTCCCTGTTTGCCAACTCCGCCTGGCCATTAGTTTGGGGATGGTAACGTGTAGAGACTTTGTGCTTCATTCCAAACTTTGTCATCAAGCTTGCAAAAAGACGATTGCAAAAATGGGAGCCGCCACCACTTATCATCGCCTTGGGCACCCCAAAGCATGCAAAAATATGTTCCTTCATAAACTTGAGCATGACGGATGCATCATTTGTCCTGCAAGGGATAGCTTCAACCCATTTAGACACATAATCAATTGCGAGTAAAATAAAAGTGTGTCCAAAAGAAGGAGAAATAGTCCCATAAAGTCAATACCCCAACAATCAAAAATTTCGATTTCCAATATGGGGTTTAATGGCATCATATTCCTCCGAGTTATTCCGCCCAACTGCTGGCAAGGCAAGCATGATTTACAAAATGAAAAAGTATCTTTAAACATGCTTGGCCAAAAAATCCGCAATGTAAAATTTTAGCCACAGTTTTATGAGCCGAAAATGTCCCCCACATGCACTCTCATGACAAAAATGTAAAACACTGTTTAATTCTTGGTCTGGTATACAATCTCCTTACTATTTGGTCATTGCAATATTTATAAAGATATGGATCATCAAAGAAAAATGATTTTACCTCGTGATTAAACCGTTTCTTATCCTGAATTGACCAAGCTGAGGGGGTCTTACCAGTTACCAAGTAATTGACAATATCTGCAAACCATGGAAGTGTGGAGACGGTAAATACGTGCTCATCTGTGAAGGAGTCTTCAATAGGAATGGAAGTAGACTCTGTACCAATGGTTAGTCGTGAAAGATGGTCGGCCACATGATTTTCAACTCCTTTCTTATCTTTTATCTGCACCTAGAACTCCTGCAAAAGTTAAATCCAACGGATAAGTCTTGGCTTTGCATGTTTTTTGGACAAAAGATATTTAAAAGCGGAATGATCTGTAAAAATAATAATGGGAAATCCCAAAATGTAGCTCCTGAATTTTTCCAATGCAAAGACTACGGTAAGCAGCTCCTTCTCTATGGTAGTGCAGTTCCTCTGAGCTTCATTCAAAATTTTGCTTGCGTAGTAAATGACAACTAGACATTTGTCTTTTCGTTGTCCAAGAACTGTGCCAACTGCAAAATTGCTGGCGTCACACATGATTTCAAATGGCAGTGTCCAATCAGGTGCCTGCAAAATGGGAGAAGATATAAGTGATTGTTTTAAGTATTAAAAGAGTTTTTTACGCTCTTCTGTCCAAATGAATTCAGTGTCATGCATAAGAAGCGTGCATAAAGGACGTGAAATCAAACTAAAATCCTTTATGAACCGCTTGTAGAATCCAACATGACCAAGAAAGGACCTAATGTCCTTAACGCATTTGGGAGTAGGTAACTTTTCGATGACTTCCACCTTGGCTTTGTTTACCTGTATTCCGTCCCTGGAGACTATGTGACCAAGGACAATGCCCTCAGTGGTCATGAAGTGACATTTTTCCCAGTTAAGGAGTTGGTTCTTTTCGATGCATCTATTCAACAACAAGCCAAGTTAGTCAAACAATCAGAAAATGAGTTACCATATACTGAAAAGTCATCCATAAATACTTCTACAATCTTTTCAACCATATCATCAAATATACTTAACATGCACCGTTGAAAAGTTACAGGGGCGTTGCGCAAACCAAATGGCATCCTCTGAAAAGTAAAAGTCCCAAAGGGACAAGTGAAGGTGGTCTTCTCCTGATCCTCTGGGGCTATTTCTATTTGGTAGAAACCGATTTATTCATCTAGGAAGCAGTAAAACTCATGTCCAGCCACTCTCTCCAAAATTTGGTCTAGGAAGGGAAGAGGAAAGTGGTCTTTTCATGTCTTGGAGTTAAGCTTCCTAAATTCTATGCACATACGCCATCCAGTGGTGGCTCTCATGGGTACCAATTCATTATTTTCATTTTCACAACAGTTAACCCAAATTTCTTTGCTACAACTTGGGTTGGACTAACCCACCTACTATCAGAAATGGGGTATATGATACATGCATCAAGCAATTTCAGGACCTCACCCTTAACTACTTCTTTTAAGGTTGGGTTCAACCTTCGTTGTGGTTTACGGATAGGTTTGGTATCATCTTGTAAATATATATGATGTGTGCATACAAGAGGGCTAATACCCTTAATATCAGCAATTGTCCATCCTATTGCCCCATTATGTTTCTTTAAAACATTTAATAATTCATTTTCCTGATCTAAAGAGAGTTTGGAAGATATTACCACAGGAAATATACAGTTGTCTCCAAGATAAGCGTATTTCAAATACGACGGCAATGGTTTGAGCTCCAGCTGTGGATGCTCAAGATCAGATGGCATTTGGCACGGTGTCTCAAATAGTAGTGGCTCAAAACGTGGCACCCAGCTGGTGCGAGACACCTCTCCAGCTTCCTGCAAAAAAGATTTATCGTCAATACCGTCGCATAATTGATCAACAAAATCAATAGCAGAAACAAACTCTTCATCAAAGTGATCAACAACAAGAGCGTCAATCATACTTACTTCCTCATACTCCTATACACCTGTTGGCAATTTGCAAGTACTAAAAATATTTAGATCCAAAGACATGTTGCCAAAAGAAAGCTTAAGTTGACCATTCCTGCAGTTAATAATAGCATTACTAGTAGCTAGGAAGGGTCGACCTAAAATAATGGGGGTTGGAGTGGCAGACTGGGTCCCTGAAGGTCCAATACAATAAAGTCCACGGGGTAATAAAACTTATCCACTTGGACAAGTACATCCTCAACACATCCCCTCAGGATTTTCACAAATCTATCAGCTAACTAAAGAATAACAGGTTTGGCTTTCAATTCCCCAAGTCCCAATTGTGTAAACACAGGATAATGCAAAATGTTAACACCGGACCCTAAGTCAAGAAGAGCTTGACCTATCTGTTTGGTGCCTATGGTGCAAGAAATGGTAGGGGGTCTAGAGTCCTTGAATTTGGGTGGCGTGTTATGTTGAAAAATGGAGCTGACCTGTTGAGTTAAAAATGCCTTTTTCTTAACATTAAGAGTTCGCTTAATAGTGCAGAGGTCTTTAAGAAATTTGGCATATGCAGGGATTTGATTAATGGCATCGAATAGTGGAATATTAATCTGACATCTTTGAAAAATTTCTCGAATTTCAGCTTGATACTTATCTTTCTTTGGGGGCAAGAGCGACTGTGGATATGGTGCAGGAGGAGAGTAAGGCTCTGGTTCTGGAACTCTCATCTTTGAAGCGTCTGTGTCCTTGTTTAAGATCTCCTCTCGTACTCCTTACGGTTCATGATGCTCTTCCTCTACCACCATCTCAGAAGTGTCCTTTGGCAGCTCGGGCTTTTGAACTTCTTTTCTACTCCTTAAAGTAGTCACCGCTTGGCATGGTTTGATGTTGTTGATTGCTGACGATGAACTCGTATTGGGATTCGAAAGTGTTTGAGCAGGGAGCTTGCCCTTCTCCAGACTTCCCATAAGCTTTGTGATGCCATCATTCATTTGTTGGAACTGAGTCTGCTATGTTTGCTGTTGCTGCTAAAGTTGTTGCATCTGTTGGAACTGAGCTTGCTGCTGTTGTTGAAGTTGTTGCTTTTGGTTCTGCTGCTGCTGCATGAACTGTTGGAGCATGTCACTGAGTATCTGAAAATGTGGATCTATGCCAGACTCCTCCTTCTTTCTCTAATTTCCACCTTGGTAGTTGTTTTGAGGTTATGGCATGTATGGTTGAGCAACTTGTGGCTTGTTTTGCCAACTGAGATTGGGGTGGTTGCGCCAATTGGAACTGTATGCGTTCGGGTTGAATCATTGCCCTGAATAAGAATTTGAAATATTATTTACCGGACTAGGATCCTTGAACGCATCTTTTAGTGTTGGAATGGTTGGACACCTCGATGTATTGTGATCCAGACTGTCGCAAAGAGCACACTTCTCTTCAATAGTCACCGCCTTCACTCCCTTCATCTCTACGTTTTGGAGCTTCCTAGTGATGAGGGCTTCCATCTCGGGTTTCAAAGTAAATGAGCCTCCACAGGATGAAGATTGAGGCAGGTCCGTCCGATCTAATCTGGAGTCGCTTCCCAAGTCTATGCACTCTCAGCTATAGACTCCAAGTAGTCACATGCCTCAGCTAGCTTTTTGTCGAAGAACTCTCCGTTGCACATCATCTCCACAAATTGCTTCATAGAAGGGGAAGCGCATCATAGAAGAAGCTGATGAGGCGGTACTCATCGAATCCATGGTGGAGGCATGCAAGTAGCAAGTCTTTGAACCTCTCCCAAGCAACATCAAATGATTCATTTCCTTTCTACGAGAAGTTCACAATCTGTTTCTTCAGCTTCTGAGTCATGTGCAAAGGAAAAATATTTTTAAGAAACTCTGCTTGTAAATTTACCCATGAAGTGATAGAGTGCGAAGGTAAAGCGTTGAACCAATTCTTCGCCTTATCCTTAAGTGCAAATGGAAAGAGTTTAAGATATATAGTTTCATTACTCGTCTTCCCATCTACACAGGTTAGGCAAACATCCTCAAATTTCTTTATATGTAAATATGGATTTTCCCTCTCCATACTGTGATAGGTAGGGAGAAGTTGAACCATTCCTGGTTTTAGACTAAAGGAATTGGCATCGGCTGAGAGCACGATGCACGAG
Source organism: Scilla litardierei (assembly GCA_030789695.1). Lineage (NCBI taxonomy): Eukaryota > Viridiplantae > Streptophyta > Magnoliopsida > Asparagales > Asparagaceae > Scilla > Scilla litardierei. The sequence goes on from CM061134.1 coordinate 111,700,038, forward strand.
CCAGAAGCAGACCTAGTAGGTCTGAGCACATCTCTAAGTGACCTATCTCCAAAAGTTTGAGAGTGGTCATCATTGTCATTTCCACTGGTGTCATTTGTGTTGTGTGTCATATTTACGTGTCAAACTAATCTATGTGTCCTAGGGGTTCTAAGCCACATAAACAAATTAGAACACAAAAGATAATTTTTTTGTTGTCTTTATTTTATCTCAAGCTAATTTTTTATGGGTTTTGAAAATATTAATGTGAAATTAAAGCAAACAAACAAAACAAAAAAAAATTCTAAAAATTGATATACAAAGGTTTTATACACAAAAGAGTGGAACAATCTCACCGAATTTTCCAAGTTAATTGGAAAACGTAAAAATATGTAGACCGTTGTCCCCGGCAACGGCGCCAAAAACTTGACTGGTCCAAAAAGATGTACTGAAAATCCCAAGTATAGGACATCGGTTAAGTAGTAAAATCTGGTGAGTTCAGAATCGTATTCCTCAGGGACAAAGAAGCCTGCAAGTTTCACAATTTAAAATTAAGCGAGCAAAGTTATTTGATGAGAGGTGAATCACCCTTTGAAGGCGATTTTTAATTTGGGTCTTACGTGAGGTAAAAAGTCATTTTGAGAATTTACGAAAGTAGAATATCTGATCGTGAAAATATGATTTATAAAAAACGTGTGTGTGGTGTGTTTCCGTTAGTGGTGCAGTAGGTTATGCTATTCATTCTCCATAGTTTCTCAATCCCGCATCCATGCCAAGATATGGGGATCGGATGATTTAGCTTTAAAAACAATGATTTTTAATCAAAAAGATAATCGTAAAAACCGTTGATTTCTTTGAATAATAAAATATAAAAGATAAACCTCGCGGTTTATCACCCTCCTTGGGCTCCTCTACGGATTGATGCACTTAGACGATGCCTCGCGGCATGTCATCCTAAGCGGATTGCTCTATGGATTGTAAATATTTGAAAAAAATGAAGAAATCGACGTTTTTAACGGTTTCGATAATTGCACAAAATATGGAGATATGAAGGCAAGATCCTAGAAACACTAATTTCCACACAACACACCCATAGTAGCTTCGCCAAGCATGGTAACAAAAACAACAAGTTTCATTAATAGAAACATGATTTTAATACAAAACTTAATACGAAACTAATACAAATTTAATAAAAACAAGAGAAAACAAGGAGTTTTTCACCACTTTTGATACCCAAACGAGCCCAAACTTCTCCCAAAGCTGCAAAATGTTGTCTGGAATTTGATGGAGAGAATTTTGGCTCAAGAATTTCTCAATTCGGAGTTGTGGTGTTAAGGTTATGCCCAAAATACCAATATTTATATGCTAACGGGTCTGCGGGTTTCTTCAGCAAAGGCGGGCGCATCCCACATGGTCAAAACAGGTTGGTGGGCAATTTTTAGTCTTGGCGGGTGCCACTCGCATGGTCAAAGCGGGCGGGCGCCTGCCGCTTGTCGACGCGGGCCTGCGGGCCCGCAAAAAATCAAAGCTGGCTCAGCCCGCATTTTGAATGCGGGCGCCACTGGGGCGCCCGCTTCTGTGGTGGTCCGCCCGCTTGCAGGCCGGCGCTGTCCCGTCCGCAAGCGGGCGGGAGCTGACGCCAGGCTGGCGTCAGCTAATTGCTGACGCCAGGCTGGCATCAGCAACATTGTTCTTTTTTTTCTTTTCACATTTACAACAGCCTTATTGGGCCTTTTAATTCATAGAAATTTTCACCGATCTCCGAAAATGTGGAAAAATAGCCGTTGGATTCGAAAAATTGCAAGCTTCTCCAGAAAAATAAAATTGAGACAAATTTAGGCCATAAAGTTGTATTTTGCGTATAAACAAGTGATATACTATATTATTAAATGATATTACAAAAATACACTTATTAGAGATCAAATATATATTACATTACGCAAAATACGATTTAAATGAGGGGTTAAAAATGTAATATTCTCTCAGAATCACGTAGCACCACTGAAACGGAGTAAAGAATCTTATACGCTTCCTCCAAGGGTCAGTTGACCCGGGATTATACTTCCCAAAAGGTGGATTTTCCACTTTGATTGGTTATGCAGATGCAGGTTACAGGTCTGATCCACACACCGAGAAATCACAGACTGGTTTTGTGTTCACTTTCAGTGGTACAGCCATCTCTTGGAAATCTGTGAAGCAGACCACCCTAACAGTCGCATCCAACCACTCAGAGCTCCTGGCGCTCCATGAAGCAAGCAGAGAATGTGTCTGACTTCGTTCATTCATTAATCACATTCTAGTGACGACTGGCCTGAAGATGGACGACCTTGAGCCAACCATATTATTTGAAGATAATACAACTTGAATAGCTCAACTACAAGCTGGTTACATTCAAGGGTGACAGGACGAATCACATCTCCCCCAAGTTCTTCTGGACGCACGAGCTACAGGAGCAGATGCAGATTGAAGTACATCAGTTTCAGTCTTGTAATAATTTAGCTGATCTATTTACTAAGGCATTGCCTAGATGTACTTTTAGAAAGCTTTTAAAAGATATATGGATGCGACAGATGAAAGACCTATAAACCTGAAGCTTGTACTGATCAGGGGGAGTCACTTGTGTATTGTACTCTTTTTCCTTAAGCTGTTGGTTTTTCCTAGTGGGTTTTCCACAGCTAATGTTTTAACGAGGCAAAACACGGGAACTCTGGATCCAGCAGTATCCACCTCATATTAGCGTATTGGATCTTGAAGAATTCATATGCTAAGAATGGATGGATGATGGGGAGTGTTATGAATGGTGGAGACCTTTGGTCTCCCCCCACTTACATCCACCATTACACCCACCGCTAAGTGGGTGTCCCTTGGGATCATATATTTGTAACTCCTCATCTATATCAATATATATGCATATGGTATCAACCATTAGCCTACACCTTTATACAATCTCAATAGTTCCTTAAAAATATTATTATGCATACGTCCCCGGGTGGGAAAGACGAAATTGTTGTAATAGAGGTATAAGCTTCTACGGAACAAGAACGGTGTAATTCTTTCATCTTCACATAACTTCTTTTTATTAGTTGTCGTAAGTTTTGTTTATTGTAAGCCTGAGTTGCTATTTGATTAATACAATATATCAATTTTAGTTCAAAAGCAGCATCTGCTTTTCAGAAGGTAAATATTTCTTATTTACCATGCTTAACAGACAATTTGTTTCACATTGGTAACTAATTCTAATCAACCACAGACTCTAGTAAATAACAGACTAAAATAAAGAAAATAAACAAAACAAGATTTACCGAGATTTGGCTCAATTGACTACACTTGCTACCAGAATTACTTACTAGAATCCGAAAGCAACCCGCTTACACCCATGTAAGATTGGTTGCCCCACCACAATTGCTAAACCTCGGAATAGTATAATGGTTTGCTACCACTATGCTAACATGAGTCTATAAATAATTCCAACAATAAATTACTATCCCCAGTAAACAGGAAAGCCATTAAAAAGAAAAAAACAATAAAGTTTTAAAAAATAAAATTATGCAATCACGAAAAATCAACACAAAAATTAAAACACTATCAGATATTATAATTCCCAAGATTGATGATTTTTGTGTTGAATTGTTGGCTGTGGAATCCCAACAGATGAGTTCATACACCTCTTGTGATCAGATCTAAAATTCTGGTGAATATCCCTGAACTTTGACTTTTAATTTTCTAAAAAGTTAGGATCACTTTTCTAACATTAGTACATCTCTTTGAAACTGTACTCAGTTTTTTGTTAGATTTTTTGTGTTTTGAAACCATCTTCAACGCTCTATATATATTTAATAATTAAGAAGCTGTCATTTTAAAACCATTACAAACATCTAACAATTTTTGCCAAATTCATCGAAAAATTTCGACGTCCAGTGTGAATGCTTTGAAAAGACTTAATTTGAAAATGACATTTATATGTGAAGTTAAGGTTATTTAAGTTTTTCATATCCCTCTAGTTTCTATTTTACAGGTCCATAGCACCGTGCGGACAATGGCAGCATCGCATGGTGCAGTGGGTAAAACAGTAATGCATAATTGCACATGCATCTTATGGGTACTGTGATGTGCTTAGTACCACTGACGACTTTTTAAAACTAAAGTTTCATTTTAGGGCCCAACAAAAATATATCTGTTGTAAACGGATGTTAATGAGTATTTGTATTAGTATTACGTCTTATCAATAGGATAAGGTCGTATCTATTGTACACTATCCATGTACGCTCTTCCCCCCATTATAAATTAAGAGCTTGGGACTCCTCCCAAAATTGATTATTCATAACACGTTATCAGCACGATTATCATTTTCGTTTCATTAAAACCCTAATTTTTAGGGTTGATTTATCTGAAATCTTTCAAAACATATTAAAGAAAACGAAATCGAAACCACATCCCACGGCCGCCGTGGGTCGTCTTCGCCCGCCCTGCAGGCGGTGCCGCCGCCCGGTCCCCTTGCGTTTGCCCTGCAGGCAGCACCGCAATCAGCCACCCGCCTCACGACGGGGTTGACATCTTCCCCCTGCTTCACAATGGGGTCACCATCACGGCCACCGCCCCATGGTGTGATGTCGTCCCGCAACACCCCCGCCTCACGGCGGGGCTGCCCACAAGCCTCTGCCTTACGGCGAGGCTGCTAAAATCCCGACCCCACATCGTTGCGGGGCTGCAACCCCGACCCCGTCGTACAGAGGGGCTGCCTACCAACCCTGCTGCACGGGGGGCTACCTTCTGACACGCATCACAACGGTGCTCTGCCCCTTTCCTCCCCTCCTGTTTCGCTGCTATGCAGCACTTAAGGGGACGGCATGCCCGACCCTGACCCAGGGCACCCAGGGCAGCCGCCCGGACCCAGGCCAGGGGGCCCATCTTTCGTAGGTAGTTAATAGCTTACTATTTTTACAGGCTTAGAATTAATATCTTTTGTCTTTGACAGAATGACTCTGTGGGTGTGCGTGTGTTAAGGTTTTATTGATCAAATCAATGTGGGAAATTTAAGGAAATTTGGTCGCTGCGCTGCATGATCTCCACATGATCTACGTGATCATATTAAGGCTAAAATTTTCTCAACTGCACATTTTTTATTATATTGATGTGTATATAATTTGCATTTCATGCATGCATGCTTGAAGACTTCAAGCTCTAATGATTAGTTGAAAAATAAAAATGCACAAATTTCCCAACATACCTGTGAATCTTCTATCTCAAATCAAGTCACATGACATTGGGTCTAGGATCTAGTTCGTTATCTTTTCGCAGATTGTTCTGATTCTTCAAGAGACTGTTCCTATTCTCCGAGAGACGTTTCGTTATCTCTCCACGGACCATATTTTAGCATATCAATAAAAATTTCAGTCGTAGGGATGAGCCTCCTAGTATTGCACTTGGCTAGGTTCCAAACCCCAAAAAATTTTAGTATTTCAATTTTTAAACAAAAAATTATATTTAAAGCGCCCAAATTTTTAACTCACCATGTGCCTCAATATCTTTAGGACCGGCCCTGGGGGACGGCGGCGACTAAACATAGCCATCCTCCCCCCTTCCCCTATCAGATCCGAAAAAAAACAAAAATTAATTCTCTACGGGCCTAAAGCCCGCATGCCAAGTTTGGTTAACAAAAAAGGAAATATGATGTAGGCCTGAAGCCCGTAGCCAGGCCGAATAATCTGAAAAAAAAACAGAAAGAAAAAGAAAATGAAAATGAAAATGAAAATGAAAAGGGGAGGGGTTTATAAATATGAATAAATAGGCTATCGGGGCCTAAAAATTGCAGAAAATTTAATAAATATGTGGGATTAAAATGAAACTTTATGGGGATATTTGGGGACTTATGAGGATTAATTGGGGGTATATAAAAAGGAAAACTTTTCATTTTTCACGAAGAACAATTAATTTTGGGCATTTTTCAAATTCTTTTGAAAAAGCCCATCATGCACAATATTTTTGCATTCTATGATACCATTCTAGGATCATAATTATATGCATTGCATTACTTTTTAAGGCTCATTCTCCAGATAAACTTATGCTTGGTTGTGCGGCATTAACTTATAATTAAGAAGATCCTGCGATCACTCTGTCGTTAGTCACATAACCTAACGGTATATGACGTTGCCACGTGGTCTAATAATTATTAAGTATTTAAATTATTAGGTTTATCCTTCTTTGAAAATGTAATGCATGTTATCCATGTAATGCATGCAATGAAAGATTTGATGAGCACAAATTTTTGCATGGATGGCTAATTGTGGTTTTAGATCGGCTGTTTTAAGTCCCGCATTTTTATTTTTCCTGTATTTTTCTTTTCTTTTTGAGAGAAATTGTAGTGAGGAAATTATGTAATGTCCAAGACCAATGACTACTTTCCATGGAGGTGGAGGCCACTCTTGAAGCTGAAGATTTTATAAATGAGACCCACTGGGATTCCAAAGTTGTAATTTCTTTTTTTTTTGCTTTCATTTGTGTAATATGAACTGTAATGTGGACTTTGGACTCTTTTATTTATGTGGCACTGGCTGATCCACGCAATTAGTTTTTCATTTAAAAATTGTCTCTGCATGAATCGTGTATTAAACTTCCAGGTTGAATGAATTGATTGTCGTTTGCTATGAATAGACTAGTTTACTTTTAGAAATCAAATTGAGTAGAAGACATTACCCTGCTTAAGTAGTTATGCACATACAAAGAGTGAACCGAGCGATATCATATATTCTTTCTCAACATATCTTGAAAAATATTTCTATACATATTATCATTGGTGATTCTCCCCTAAAGTGAATCTCATTATTGCAACTTCCCCAAGCCAAAAAGAAATAAGCTCTATGATCCCAAAAACTCAAAAGAAAAGAAAAATATATATCTTTGCATCTTTCTTTGGGATTGTTCTTGTGTATATAAGAAAAGAAAAAAAGAGAAAAGAAAAAGAAAAAGAAAGTTTCATTGTATATACACAATTCCCTTCTTTACTTCTTTACTTCTTTCTTATTTTCCTTTTTATATATGAAGCTACAAAAATTTGGGAAAAGTTTATATTCCCTATTTTGATGTCACCGCGCTTATAAATAAGCTTGGAGGATGAGATCCACTGATGTGTGAGAGAGTGACTACTCATATGTGCATGACGAACTAAGCTAGGTAATTTCTGATACTTAGGGAGATGACGTTGAATATAACGACATCAATGAATTGAAAAATTTACATGAAATTCATGAAAACCATATATTTCTATTCTTAATGATTTGAATTTCGTGATATCTCTTATACTCCAAATAGAAGCAGTCAATTGAAAAGTGTGTTATTTATGATTACGTATATCATTTTCTATGCCTTAGACGATGTTTGATGCTAAAATGATTTCATATTTCATATGATTCACGTTGTTCTTAGTTTTTCGATCAAGTGTACCCATATGAAATGGTAACGAAATAAAAGCTTTAGTGATGTTTATATTCATTGTTGGTGCAATTTGAATAAGCGAACCCGAGTTCTGAGAGAATGATCTATCATTTCCCCTCTTCATCTTCTTTCTCATCTATTTGATTTTTCTTTATTTTTATTCTCCAAGTTCACTTTTTACTTATCTTTCTCAAGGACGAGTAAAGGTAAGCTTGGGGGATTTTGATATGCTCATATTTTATACTTTATTTCTGCATTTTTCCATGCCATAACGATTGCTTATATCGTGATTTTAACGTTTTAAACGACGATTTTACGATACATTTCATTATTTCTTTGTTTCGTTTGATTTTAGGAAATATGGAGTAATTTAGAGCTATGAGCGCATATACATGTGCTGGAGCATCAAGAAGGAAGCGAGAAGGAGTTTTGAGAAGAGAAACAGGCTACTCGGTCGAGTGATGTAGCTCACTCGACCGAGGGAAGCTGACACATCCAATTCCAGCCTGAAGAAGAGCAATAATGTAACGACCGGTTTCAACGATGCGTAGTTCGTTCCCCCTCTCGTGTCGTATATCTTTCTTCGTATCCGTAGTTAAGTAGTAACGGACCCGTACCCGTATTCGTACCCATATCCTCTCGGTCCCTCACACTTATTATTATTATTATCATTATTATTATAACCCTTTTTAGTAATTATTTTAAATATCTCTTCATGAAATTTGTTTTAAATTTCAATTCAATATTCAAATTTAGAATTCAAAGCTTTTTTTAAATGTTTGAAACTTTCCTACTAAAACTCATTTAGACCTATAATTAAAATTGGTTTTATTAGCCCTAAACCTCCTAATTAAATACCTTTGATATTAACCCTATTAATTATATTTCATTCATTCCCTTTTAACTCTAGCCTAATTTGGAATCTTCATGGCTGCACCCATCTGATGCGTATACCTATAACACACAGCTCGTAGCAAAAAAAAACAAAAGAATAAATATTTGAAAACCCTAAGGACTAAACCCAGCACATACCCCTCATCACGTGAACCTATAGGGACCTAGGTTTATTTTGCATTGCCTATAGCACTGCACCCTTCACCTTTAAATAATACAACCCCATTCTTTTATAATAAACCCTATACCTATAACCCAATAGGCCTCACATGCTGTTGCAACACCCCCACACAAAAGCTATAATGTAAACCCTAGGGATAGGCCCTTCACGTGCTGTGAACCCACTCCCCAAGACTTTTATCAAATATAAACCCTAGGTACTTCTTTTTCTCCCAAAAAACAACTTGCAGCGCCGCCCTCCCCTACTTCTCTTCCGCATCCCCTCGCAATGCAGACCCCCGCCCTCAACTCATCCTCGCGGCACTCCCTCATCCTCGCGGCGACAGCATCCCCGTTCAACGTCGCCACAGCCTCACCCTCACGGCCACCACCTCAACCGCCGCCTGCTCCCATTCTCCTCCAGGCGCCATCACCCCGCAGCCATCCTCCGCCCAGTTTCTCCACTGTCGGACCTCCCCCCAACCCGCTGACAGCCTCCCCACCCTCGCAACCCAGTGCACGGCCCCTCCTCCTTCACCTGCGAGGACGATGCCGTTGATCCCTGAGCTCGCAGCCCCGCTACCCCCTAGAGATGCCGCAAGACGCTGAGCACGCCTCCTTCTCCGCCTCTTGAAGCCTCCATCGGTGTTTCCGCAAGCCGCCCACCGCCTCCTCTCAACCGTACTCTGACCAAGCCACTCAGTGCCCATCCTCTCCGGCGTTATCATCTCCCCGACAACCTCACAGCACCCCCTTCGAACTACATCCTCTCCACGTCCGTCGGCGTAGCCCTCTTCGATGCCGCCGCCTGCATTTTTCCTCGTCGCTGCGACCACCGTCTGAACCGTTGCCATCCGAAGACCTTCGCCACATCCCAACACCGCCTGTCGCCGTTTGCAACACGCGAGCGAGGAACTCGCCGCAAACGCGTAAGTCGTTCTATCTCCTTATTTGCATGAACAGGGTCTCCATGCATGAACTTCTAATAGATAGTTAAATATTCATACAAGATTTTGCTGTTAGGTATTTTTTTAGACACAGTAAGGTGTTTCCCTCCTACATGAACAGTACCTTCTTGAACCGTACTCTATGAGGCTACTGGCTTTGTTAAGAGACCTAGGGTTGTACATATGAACAGTATTTTTGGCAGTACCCCCCTTAAGTCTTGTAGCATTTCATTAGTTAGTTTATTAATAAGACGGTACCTTTCAGTTGTTAGTTATATTAGTGGCACTTTATAGGAATATAACCGATTAAAACAACTACATGCTCTTTCAATCATACCCTTATAACATGTACAAGTTTGTACCGTAGGGGATACTACATCCTAGTATGAGATCAGTAAGTAAGTGGAAATCTTATAGTATTCTGGTAATGATATTATTAACGCATGTCACAGGTAATCGTGTCTCCCGCTACAATCACCTGGTTACCCAATTCGCATCGCTTCAGGCAAGTGTGCAATTAAATACGAATTTTTGAAGTTTGATGACTTGTACTCTATTTTTACTTCAATCTGCATATCTTGAAAACTACATGTTAATTTACACATGAAATCTTTTCCGTAACGTTTTAGACTAAAAATGTGACGTTTGGACATACAACTTGTTAGTGTGCAACTTTAAACATTGGCAAAGAAAACTCAGTTTCGCAACCTGTTTGTTAAACTCACATGTTCAACACTCTCATTAAACTATCGTAAATGTCGGCAACCCCCTCTTAATGATTGAAAACGTTGTATATAAGAAATGATGACATTGTTAAATTGGTACACAACTTTTCTGGGTATTTTGAATGCCTAACAAGTATGGACATCGTGGAAATCGTGCGCCTAGAAGGCGGTATCGTGATATCGTGATGTCGTGTGAGTCGACTAGGCCGGCTCGTGTTCCGGCAAAACTTTTGGGTGGGGTTAGGGTTGAGCGGCCACTAGGCGTATGAAAGGTACCCTCCTCAAGAGCACCACCCGCATGCGGTGGGTTAGCGTCAATCACGGTAAGCCCCGGGAGAGGAACGACCTTCTCATCACCACCTACAGGCGTGAACCCTAGATTAGAATGCTAACTCTTGACATGAAAACTTGCAACGCTAACTTGGTCATCTTGATAATTGAATTGCTAATGAACTCAAAGAAAAACCCTACTACAATTCTTGCAACTGCTTAGAACTACATGTTAGGGATGTTTACTTTTCGTTTCAGTATGATTGTCTCGTTATATTGCTGCAGTCACCTTTCTTTTTAAAATGTTTAATGCTTCCTAAATTCGTATCAGCTGCACATCTTGTTTGGGTTGCTAACCTTTTCTTGCAGCCCTTGCTGACATACATTCATTATTTGTGGATGTATGTCAGATTCAGCGCTTGAGTACCCATAGGATTCGTACGTGACGCCTGGCTCGGAGAGCCAGAGTTGGTCGTAGACGCCGAACCGCTTTCTGCGGAAGACTAGAGCATTTGTCACTGCTTTGAGTTTTAGTTTAGTTCCTTGTAGTAGGATTAGTGCTTTGTCATAGTTTCCTTTTTGGCCATGCTTAGGCCCAGTTGTATTATTTTCTTGTACGAATAATTCTGGAAGTGCCCTTTTAATTTAATGAAATGTTTTCTGATTGTTCTGATACGCAAAATGCAAGGACCCTTTTCTGTGTTTTTATCACATACGCTTATTGAACTCGAGCTTCACCGCTCCAGTTCAAGCGGACCGCGTAACGCTCTTGCTTCCAGTGTCTTTTGGGAAGCGGGGCGTTACAAATAATGTACTTGGCCGAGTGGGAATTCCACTCGACCGAGTTAGAATCCCACTCGACCAAGTGGAGATAGGAAATTCAAAGAAATTCGTTGACAGATCTCTGTTTTTTGGGAGAATCTACAATCAATCCCACTCGACCGAGTGAGAAGCTCACTCGATCGAGTGAGCAGACCTCTCGACCGAGTGGTCTGAACGTTCCAGAACGCCAAAAATCTCAGTTTTCAGCAGAGTTGTCACTCGACCGAGCGAGAAGTTCACTCGGCCAAGTGTGCCACCGGCCCAGTTTTGAAACTAGGGTTTTGTAGCGATCCATTGGCAAATCTGTCAGGATTTTTTGGATTTTTTAGGCGACTATAAATACCCAGTTTTGTGGGCAGCCCAAGAAGCGACTTTTTTGATTAATTTTCTTAGGAACAAGTTTAGTTTTAGTTTCCTTTTGGCGAATGGATTGGAGAGAAAGATCTTACTTTTCTTATTCTTTGGAGCTTGAACTCAATTGGGTTGTTTAAACTTTTACAAGTTCATATTTTTATGATATATTTATATTTAGGTCTGAGTTTTGTAATGAATTCTCTTGCACATCTTATTCTATTGCTTTTTCTATGATGAATTGTGAGTAGTCTCTTTGCTTTAGAGAAAATGGATGAACCCTATGGATTTAAAGTATGATACGTGAGATCTATTGAATTTCCATGTTACTAAGCTTGTTAAGGGTTAGGCTGTGATTGATTAACTACGGATAGCTAAGGATTTCTATTGGATCTTGAGATCTCGAGAGAGGATCTTGATCTATGGAAAGCAATAGATATTTGATTTAGATATATAATCGATATTTCCTAGAATTGGTGCACGAGATCAACCAAAGCTAGCATCTTTATTATATTTCTATAATTATATTTTTTTGTACGACAGTAAAACGGATACGAACTATCACAATCTAGATTCGAATTTAAGTTGCGCAAGAGCGAGCTTGAATTAGAATTGGATAATATTGTCGATCTTAATGCTAGTAGGTTGAACTAAGCTTGTGCGAGGGCGAGGCTCTTAGATTACTATAGACTTGCGTAGCGCGAGAGCGTGCGTTGGTTCATAACATGGTTACGACAAAGTTCACCCTAAACCAAGAATAGTAATATGGATATTCATGTTTCACATTGATGCTTCAGATCTATAGTAGGGATTTCCAAGCCCTAGACATTCTTATTAATTAAAATTACAAACAACACCTTACACGATTGTGATACCGACATTTCTTGACTATTATTTTACCTCTGTGTAACGACTGGTTTTCATGTATCTGGATTTATTATATTATAATATATTTTTTGGTGGATTTTCTCCTCATGTGTGGTTTTCGTCTCCGTAACTTTCATTTTCGATCGTTTCGTCGTGTTTTCTCGTTTCTTCCTTAGGATCGTCGATTTCGAAGTATGTCATTCGTGACGGGCTTCATAACGGTCGTATATTACTGTTAGATCAAGCCTAGGAGTCTTAGGAATCGATCCCGGAGCTCCACGCTCCGTATCGGAACTTTTGGTGCTTATTAGCCGGTGTAAGAAGGGGCACCGACCGACTAGATGACGATCCAGTCGGTCGGCAATCCTTCTTGGACCGACTAGTTGGCTTTCTAAATTATTCAGGAGTTACTGTTTATCGTTAGTCGGTCTAAGAACGTTGGTTGACCGACTAGGTTGCAAACTAGTCGGTCAGCAATGCTTCTTTAACCGACTAACACATCATCTTAATTTTGGTATCAGTTACTGTTCATTCTTAGTCGGTCTAAGTTCATCTCTCGACCGACTAGTTCTCAAACTAGTCGGTCAGTATTTGTTCTTTGACCGACTAAATATAAAACCTATTTTCGTTCAGAAGTTACTGTTTACACTTAGTCGGTCTGCGTTGGTCGACCGACCGACTAGTTGCCAAACTAGTCGGTCAGTGGTTGCTCTTTGACCGACTAATCTGTGTTAAAACCCTAATTTCTGGGCAGCCGCCAGCCCATCCTATTTAAACCCCTACCAAACGTTTTCTTCTTCCTCCACTCGACCCAAAACCCTAGTTTCTCCCCCATTGAGCCCCCTTCTTCCCCAAACCCTAATTCCTTCATTCCTTGCCCAAGATCCATCATCTAAACCCTCCATCAACTCATTCTACCCCTCATCTTCCCCAAAATCTCATCAAATCCCCCAAATCCCCCAAAAACCCTAGTTCTCCAAACTTCTCCATTCGTTTCCAGATCTGGTCCCTAGGTTCTCCGGAGTGTTTCTTCCGCTTCCTCACGGTAAGATATCGATCTCTTGATGTTTTCATAACCTATTTGTATTTTTATGAAACCCTAATGAATGAATGTTGTTTTGATGATTGTTTCCCCATAACAGCGAATTCCCCGTAGATTAGCATCCGCGAGACGAGCCTTCGTGATCGTCATCCCCGGTGCTAGGCAAGTGAAACTTGCCACTTAGGGTTTAGGCCATGTTTTAGGCCATTTGCTTGTTGTAGGCGTAAAAGAGGCTAGGCGACGAAATGATACTCGCCTAGGCGCAAATTGGGGAACTAGCTTAACAACGAAGCTAGTACCGACATATATCATGTTGCACAATTACCATGTCATGTTTAATTTCCATTAACGGTACACAAATTAATTGTCATGTCATTGCATCCTTTAAGTGTTTCCGGGATTGCGTAGCTTCGCTACAATTCTTGTGTTCCTGGCTCGTGTTCCAGAAGCGGGCCATGTGTTGGTTGATAGCCAATGCCCGAAATGCTTGTTTCCGGCTAGGTGCACCCCTACGCCAATTGTTTATGAATCGTGAAATATATTGCGAGCTCCTGTGCGAGGCAACCCCGGCTCATTTACTGAGCTCGTGTGCGGGGACCCTGGCTCGATTACTTGTGGGTATTGGGGGTAAGAGTTAAGCGGCCAATCAACTGGGAGTCTGCCCGATCAGCAACTGCAGTGGTAAGGCGTAAACTCTGGGTTTTGGGGTAGTGTTAAGCAGCCAATCAGCATGAATGTTGTACCATTCAGCTGTAAGGCGTAAACATCTACAAACAACAGTGAAACGTGAATAGTGAATGGATTGAGTTTGTTAGTAGCTTGGCTACTCTTGTCTTGTCCCGATAGTTGTTCTCTTGTACTTATTGTCTCGACATGCCTTGCTTGTGCACTCATGTTATAACTGCCATGTCATGCATACTATAACTGATAGGTTGCTAGTTGCCTTACTTTCAGTTTCCTTGCCCAAGTCTTTTAGACTTGCTGACATGTGCCCCTTTACTCTTTTTGGGTGACACATGTTAGATCCCGAGCCTGAGTACCTTGTTGAGGACGAGGTGTTTGCTGACGCCGAGCCCAAGCTTGTGTTAGACGGGGAGTACGTGGACACTGGGGACCAGTCCTAGTGTCTTCGTTATGTTTTCCTTTTTGTTAGACTGTTGTTTTGTTGTCGGTGCGTAGCACCTATACTGTGTGGCGTTGTTGCTTTTGTTGGCCTTGTTCTGGGCCTTTTAGACTCTTTCTTTTAGCCTGGTGGCTTTTCTGGATGTTGGACTTATTTTCATGTTGGACAATTTATGAGATATGAGAAATTTATTTCTGTCTCTCCTTTTATTATTATTGTTGCTCCGTTTGTGGTTACAGGGACCTGCTTATGTTTTATTGACGCTTATCGGGTTTGGGGCTTCACAGCTCCACTCTCGTGCGGACCTTTTCACGTCTCGCCTCCATTCGAGGGAAGCGGGTCGTGATAGGTTTTGTTGGTGGCCCATGCAGGTCCTTCTGTAACTGCGAATTGTCGGAATAACGATAATAATATTAGATGTCCAATAAACTAAGTTCGACGTCCGAGTCATAAGCTATGAGTCTAATCTGATTCGTTTCTGTGTCATTAGATGGCAGGAAGACGATTCACCCGTGGTGGGGTAGTGGTGTGCTCCCTCATGATGAGGAGCCTGAGCGGGAACCCACCAACGGTGAGATGATGCGGATGATGCTCCAGATGATGCAAGTGCATCATGGCGTGCTCCTGCAAGTTCAGAATGCTCCACTTGCTCGAGCTGCCCGGGCTCTTCCGGATGCCCCTCGCTCTGAGCCGGGAGTGAAGCAATTTCGGGAGCTGGGTCCCATATATTTTGATGGGTCTGAGGGTCCTCTGGCTGCCGATGAGTGGATTCGGAACATCGAGGACAATCTGAAGATGGCCAAGATCACCCCGGCTAGATGGGTTGATTTGGCGAGGAGGCAACTCAAGGATAATGCTCGGAACTGGTGGGATGCTGAAGAGAAGATGTTGGTGGAGCCGATAGCTTGGGCTACCTTTAAGTCCAGGTTTGATGAGGAATTCTTTCCGAAGGCTGCGAAGAAGGAGATGCTGCAGCGCTTCATTGATCTGAAGCAAGGGAGCTTGACGGTGGACCAGTACCACCAGGAGTTCACTAGGCTGAGTCGGTTCGCACCGAAGATGGTGCAGGATGCTGATGAGAGGGCTCAGAGGTTCCTGCAGGGACTTGCTTTGGAGCTCCAGAGTTTTGTGTCTTCCTCCGATCTGGACTCTTATCAGAAGGTTCTAGTCGCTGCGAGGAGACAGGAGCTGAACCTGAGTCAGAGGAGGGGGTCTATTGTTAGTGCTGGGAAGAGGCCTATGGAGCAGGCCAGAGTGGTGGTTAGGCCTAGTTTCAAGCCTAATCAGCCAGCTCAGTTTAAAAGGCCAGGAGGGCCTATTCTGAAGACTTGCCATTTCTGCGGCAAGCCTGGCCACATCAAGGATCAGTGTCGGAAGTTTTTGGGCCAGTGTTTGGTTTGTGGTGATGCTTCCCATGCCGCAAAGGATTGTCGGCATGCGAATCAACTGCGAAGGGCACCTGTTGCAGCTCAGCTGTTGCAGCAGCGAGCGTCTGTTCCTGCTGGACGTGGAGCAGCTCTTGTTCTGCAGAGGCAGGCTTTCCAGCAGGCTGTTCCGCCGAGGAGGCAGGCTTTTCTGATGACCGCTGTGGAGAGCGAGGCTGTGGATGAGGTTATCGCAGGTAATCCTCAATCTGGCTGTTACTTTCCTAGGTTGTTTTGATTGATTAGATTGTGTTGTTTGCTTGAACATGGTTGTTTGCTAGACTAGGGTTTGATTGTTAATTGCTTGTTAGATGTGGTTTTGGTGTGCACATTTCCTGCACGAGTCCTCTTTGACTCTGGTGCATCGATGTGCATTATTTCTCGGAGCTTCGTGGAGAGGCATTCCTTGTCGACGTCCCCTCTTCCCAAGAGTTGGAATATCGTTACAGGGAATGTCGTGGTCTCGGTGCATCGTGGTTGCAATTCTTGCTCGTTGGTGGTCTGTGGACATGAGCTTTTCGCTGATTTCATTGTCCACGACATCATCAACTATGATGCAGTTCTTGGGATGGACTGGCTTACGAGCTTCTATGCTACGATCGACTGTCGGAGGAAGAAGGTGGTGTTCGAGATTCCCGGACATCCAGTATTTGAGTTCAGTCGTGGTAGCAGTTCGCTTGGTCCTGTCAGATTTCGGGCCAGGCCGGTGGAGGTCATGGCTATGCAGATGGAGATGGAGTGGCCAGCTGTGGTGCGAGATTTTGGCGACGTCTTCCCCGAGGAGATGTCTGGTTTGCCACCTGATCGAGCTCTAGAATTTTCTATTGATCTTGTTCCAGGTGCACATCTGATTTCGAAGGCGCCGTATCGTATGGCACCTGCAGAATTGGAAGAGTTGCGGAAGCAGTTGGATGAGCTCTTGCAGAAGGGTTATATTAATCCTAGTGTGTCTCCGTGGGGAGCACCGGTGCTGCTGGTGAAGAAGAATGATGGTTCGCGTCGCATGTGCGTAGACTATCGGGAGTTGAATGTGGTGACCATTAAGAATAAATACCCATTGCCTCGCATCGATGATATCTTTGATCAGCTTGGAGGTTCGAGGGTGTTTTCTAAATTGGATTTGAGGAGTGGTTACCATCAGTTGAAGGTGAAGAAGGATGATGTTCCGAAGACAGCGTTCAGGACGAAGTATGGACACTATGAGTTCGTGGTTATGCCTTTCGGCGTAACTAACGCGCCCGCAGTTTTCATGAATCTGATGAACCTGATTTTCTACGACTTTTTGGATAAGTTTGTCGTTATCTTTATTGACGACATTCTGATCTATTCGAAGTCGGAGGAAGAGCATGACTCACACTTGAGGACGGTATTGGAGATCTTGAGGAAGCATCGGTGGTATGCTAAGTTTTCGAAGTGCGAGTTTTGGCTGGATAGAGTTGCTTTCCTCGGGCATGTGGTGACTGGAGATGGTATTTCAGTGGATCCTGAGAAGATTAGGGCCATCAGAGAGTGGCCTGTTCCGTCGTCTGCATCTGAGATTCGGAGTTTCCTTGGACTTGCTGGTTACTATCGGCGTTTCATTAAGGACTTTTCCCGTATTGCTGAGCCGATGACCAGGTTGACACGGAAGGATGTTGCTTTTGTTTGGTCGGGTGATTGTGAGAGTGCTTTTGGTATTCTGAAGGAGAGGTTGACGACTGCCCCTATTCTTGTTGTGCCTGATCGCAGCGGTGGATTTGAGATCTTTTGCGATGCTTCTGGCAAGGGTCTCGGTTGTGTGTTGCATCAGCACGGGCATGTTGTGGCGTATGCGTCTCGTCAGCTTAAGGTTCATGAGAAGAATTACCCGACACATGATTTGGAGTTGGCTGCCGTTGTGTTTGCTCTTAAGATTTGGAGGCACTTCCTGCTGAGTGAGAAAGTGAAGATTTTCACCGATCACAAAAGCTAGAAGTATATTTTTACTCAGAAGGAGCTCAACATGCGACAGCGTCGATGGTTGGAGCTCATGGCGGATTATGAGATTGATTTGCAGTTTCACCCTGGCAAGGTGAATGTGGTTCCGGATGCACTGAGTAGGCTTCCAGCGGTGATGATTTTGACCTCGCAGTGGAGATTGCAGCAGGATTTTTGCGAGTCTGGCGTGGAGATTTTCCTTCCTGGGGAGGCTTCATCGTTGATGTACATGCAGGTACAGTCGACGATCGTGGATCAGATTAAGGCTGGCCAGGCTAAGGATCCGAAGCTGGTGAAGATTCGGGAGCAGGTGGAATCCGGTCTGCGGACTGACTTTTTGATTCATGAGGATGGCTCGCTGAGGTTTGGAGCCAGGTTGTGTGTGCCAGCTGGGGATATTAGAGAGGAGTTGATGGTGGAGGCACACAGTTCGTCGTATTCTGTGCATCCTGGTGGCACCAAGATGTACCAGTATCTTCGTCTGAATTATTAGTGGCATGGTATGAAGAGGAGTGTGGCTCGGAGTGTAGCCAAGTGCTTGGTTTGCCAGCAAGTGAAGGCGGAGCATCAGCGTACAGCCGGGTTGCTACAACCGCTTCCGATTCCGGAGTGGAAATGGCAACACATCACTATGGATTTCGTGACTGGACTACCTCGGAGTCCGAAGCAGAATGACGCGATTTGGGTGATCGTGGATCGATTGACCAAATCCGCGCACTTTATTCCGTTCCGAGTGGGACAGTCCACTGAGGCGCTAGCAAGGAGATATATGGAGGTAAAATTCTTTTACTCTCCGTTTTTATTTCCTTTTCCTAGTTTGGATGGCGATGTAACGTGAATCGTGCAGGAGGTTGTGCGACTTCATGGAGTCCCCATGAGTATCGTGTCAGACAGAGACACGAGGTTCACATCTCAGTTCTGGCAGAGTTTGCAGAAGAGTTTGGGTACGCGTCTGAGTTTCAACACGGTGTACCATCTGCAGACGGATGGCCAGTCCAAGAGGACGATTCAGATCTTGGAGGACATGCTGAGGGCGTGCATGTTGGATTTCAGGGGTTCGTGGGAGGACCATCTACATTTGGTGGAGTTTTCTTACAACAACAGCTTCCAGGCGAGTATTGGCATGGCGCCTTTCGCCGCCCTTTATGGGAGGAAATGTCGATCGCCATTGAGTTGGGATGACGTTGGTGATCGGGAGTTGTTGGGACCTGAGATGATCGTGGAGGCCGTGGATATTGTCAGGAACATTCGGGAGAGGTTGAGAATTGCTCAGGACCGTTTCAAGCATTGGGCGGATGCTAAACGTCGTCCTTTGCAGTTTCAACCGGGCGATCATGTGTTTCTGAGGATTTCCCCGAATCGAGGTGGGATTCGTTTTGGGAAGCGAGGGAAGTTGAGCCCGTGATACATTGGACCGTTTGACATTTTGAAGAGGGTTGGCGAGGTAGCTTATCGCTTGGCCTTGCCGCCATCTTTGGAAGGAGTTCACAATGTTTTCCATGTGTCGCAGCTTCGTCGATACATTAGCGATCCATCTCATGCTGTGGATTTTTCGGAGATTACCGTTCGCCCCGATATGACGTATGACCAGCATCCAGTGCAGATTCTGGACAGGCGTCAGAAATCGCTTCGGAACAAGATTGTCAATCTTGTGAGAGTGATGTGGCGACACGGCTCACCTGGAGAGTCTACTTGGGAGAATGAGGATGAGATGCGAGAGCGTTTCCCACTTTTGTTTCCGGACACGTGAGTGTTTGGAAATTCCGAGGACGGAATTTTTCTTAAGTTGGGGAGGATGTAACGAATGGTTTTCATGTATCTGGATTTATTATATTATAATATATGTTTTGGTGGATTTTCTCCTCATGTGTGGTTTTCGTCTCCGTAACTTTTATTTTCGATCGTTTCGTCGTGTTTTCTCGTTTCTTCCTTAGGATCGTCGATTTCGAAGTATGTCATTCGTGACGGGCTTCATAACGGTCGTATCTTACTGTTAGATCAAGCCTAGGAGTCTTAGGAATCGATCCCGGAGCTCCGCGCTCCGTATCGGAACTTTTGGTGCTTATTAGCCGGTGTAAGAAGGGGCACCGACCGACTAGATGACGATCCAGTCGGTCGGCAATCCTTCTTGGACCGACTAGTTGGCTTTCTAAATTATTCAGGAGTTACTGTTTATCGTTAGTCGGTCTAAGAACGTTGGTTGACCGACTAGGTTGCAAACTAGTCGGTCAGCAATGCTTCTTTAACCGACTAACACATCATCTTAATTTTGGTATCAGTTACTGTTCATTCTTAGTCGGTCTAAGTTCATCTCTCGACCGACTAGTTCTCAAACTAGTCGGTCAGTATTTGTTCTTTGACCGACTAAATATAAAACCTAGTTTCGTGCAGAAGTTACTGTTTACACATAGTCGATCTGCGTTGGTCGACCGACCGACTAGTTGCCAAACTAGTCGGTCAGTGGTTGCTCTTTGACCGACTAATCTGTGTTAAACCCCTAATTTCTGGGCTGCCGCCAGCCCATCCTATTTAAACCCCTCCCAAACGTTTTCTTCTTCCTCCACTCGACCCAAAACCCTAGTTTCTCCCCCATTGAGCCCCCTTCTTCCCCAAACCCTAATTCCTTCATTCCTTGCCCAAGATCCATCATCTAAACCCTCCATCAACTCATTCTACCCCTCATCTTCCCCAAAATCTCATCAAATCCCAAAAATCCCCCAAAAACCCTAGTTCTCCAAACTTCTCCATTCGTTTCCAGATCTGGTCCCTAGGTTCTCCGGAGTGTTTCTTCCGCCTCCTCACGGTAAGAAATCGATCTCTTGATGTTTTCATAACCTATTTGTATTTTTATGAAACCCTAATGAATGAATGTTGTTTTGATGATTGTTTCCCCATAACAGCGAATTCCCCGTAGATTAGCATCCACGAGACGAGCCTTCGTGATCGTCATCCCCGGTGCTAGGCAAGTGAAACTTGCCACTTAGGGTTTAGGCCATGTTTTAGGCCATTTGCTTGTTGTAGGCGTAAAAGAGGCTAGGCGACGAAATGATACTCGCCTAGGCGCAAATTGGGGAACTAGCTTAACAACGAAGCTAGTACCGACATATATCATGTTGCACAATTACCATGTCATGTTTAATTTCCATTAACGGTACGCAAATTAATTGTCATGTCATTGCATCCTTTAAGTGTTTCCGGGATTGCGTAGCTTCGCTACAATGCTTGTGTTCCTGGCTCGTGTTCCAGAAGCGGGCCATGTGTTGGTTGATAGCCAATGCCCGAAATGCTTGTTTCCGGCTAGGTGCACCCCTACGCCAATTGTTTATGAATCGTGAAATAGATTGCGAGCTCCTGTGCGGGGCAACCCCGGCTCATTTACTGAGCTCGTGTGCGGGGACCCTGGCTCGATTACTTGTGGGTATTGGGGGTAAGAGTTAAGCGGCCAATCAACTGGGAGTCTGCCCGATCAGCAACTGCAGTGGTAAGGCGTAAACTCTGGGTTTTGGGGTAGTGTTAAGCGGCCAATCAGCATGAATGTTGTACCATTCAGCTGTAAGGCGTAAACATCTACAAACAACAGTGAAACGTGAATAGTGAATGGATTGAGTTTGTTAGTAGCTTGGCTACTCTTGTCTTGTCCCGATAATTGTTCTCTTGTACTTATTGTCTCGCCATGCCTTGCTTGTGCACTCATGTTATAACTGCCATGTCATGCATGCTATAACTGCTAGGTTGCTAGTTGCCTTACTTTCAGTTTCCTTGCACAAGTCTTTTAGACTTGCTGACATGTGCCCCTTTACTCTTTTTGGGTGACACATGTTAGATCCTGAGCCTGAGTACCTTGTTGAGGACGATGTGTTTGCTGACGCCGAGCCCGAGCTTGTGTTAGACGGGGAGTACGTGGACACTGGGAACCAGTCCTAGTTTCTTCGTTGTGTTTTCCTTTTTGTTAGACTGCTGTTTTGTTGTCGGTGCGTAGCACCTATACTTTGTGGCGTTGTTGCTTTTGTTGGCCTTGTTCTGGGCCTTTTAGACTCTTTCTTTTAGCCTGGTGGCTTTTTTGGATGTTGGACTTATTTTCATGTTGGACAATTTATGAGATATGAGAAATTTATTTCTGTCTCTCCTTTAATTATTATTGTTGCTCCGTTTGTGGTTACATGGACCTGCTTATGTTTTATTGACGCTTATCGGGTTTGGGGCTTCACAGCTCCACTCTCGTGCGGACCTTTTCACGTCTCGCCTCCATTCGAGGGAAGCGGGTCGTGACACTCTGCCTAGTAATCTATATAGATACCAATAGTTCTTTCCTGTGATTCGATATTGGCTCACCACTTAACCGTGCACTTGCGATAAAAACTACATTGTTTTTGGAGTACATCCGAGCATGATCAGCTTGAAATGGAGAAGATCTTCTTCTTTACTTGGATGCTTGTACTCCTTTGATGCGTGAATTCAACTTTGGCTAGCTTGGCTTTAAGAAGTTGTTGCTTGATGTAGTTTTCCTTTATTGATCTCCCTTGCATGAGTTGTTGAGAAGGAGAGCTTTGGACAATGGCTTGCGTAACTTGGATCAAAGTGATTTGTAGCTTGAAGCTTGCTAAATAGATTTGTATAGATGCTTGTAGAGGTCAAGAGCGTGACGAAGGCAAGGTCTTCGCTATGAAAGGAGAGTGCTTGCTTAATGAAGGAGCTTTGGCCAATGAGGAGATGTTTGTAGATCAAGATAGAAAGGGCTAGGGCCGGCTATATTTGTGCTTGGTTAATTTTTCTCCTTGAGAAATTTTTGCCTTGAGAACTAGGCATATATTTAGGATATAGACCCCAAAGTTATAGTTGCAATGGAACTCTTGTAGCTCTCATCTTAGAGATGAACTCTAATAGGACCCATTGCACTTGGACAATCCTAGATTCATTAGAACTACTTAATTTGCTTGAAATTTTAAATTTGATTAGCTAATCTTCCAATATTCAATGTGCATTGAACTTGGTCAATACTTGATCAATTAGGACTTCTTGATATGATTTGAAATTCACCCCACCTTTGAATTTCTAGAATATGTTAACCAAGTCAAAATTACTAGTTTGCCCCCCTTTTGATCATAATTACACGTTTGGCCCTTCTTCTTCTTTTGCTCACAATTTACAAGCGCACTACTTTGTTCTTCTTGCACATTTGTCCCTGAAAACACTTAACAAAAACAAATCAAAAATATTCATGAAGATTTGTTATCATCAAACAAGAAATCCTAGATCATTGTATCCAAGATTCTAAATGGTGTGAGGCGTGGTGAGGTGGCGAGGTCAAGCCTCAAGCCGTAGGAGCCTTGGCAGAGCCACGACGTTTTTCAAGGTGTCGCTTAAGGCGGCAAATGTGTGTATATATTATATAATATATAGAGAGGTAGACAGTAAACTATGCTCCACTTAGATAGATTAGTGTCCAAATCCTACCAAATCCATAGCCTACCATCTACTTTGAGATGTGTGCTTACTACTTATAATTAACTTAAGTGTTGCTGTACTAAAAAGCAATTATTTACAAAACTAAAAAGCATGTGACCTCAATACGTCATCAATATCAAAGCAATCGATTAACATAGTTGTAACAGCTATTTGGATAATTGGATCTAAACGAAATTTGCTGATACTTGAACGAACATTGATTTTGCATGTCCTAGTTCAACATCTTGAATAAACTTTGTTCACAAGTGCTGTCTGCGAGCGAGATGAAAAGCCCTAGGCCCCAAATCGAATGCAGGCGGCTACGAGATGAAAAGAAGCCTCAAATAATGAGAACAGTCGGGTTTGGGTTCTCTTAGCCCTATAATACGGACCAGGGTGCTTTTTTATAATTTTTTTGTTTTTAAGGCTCGCCTTGTGTTTTGTGGCGCACCTTGTGTCGCTATGGCGTGTCATGGTAGTGTGTCGCCTCAAAGATCCAACTTGGGCATTAACGGGGCGTGAGGGTAGAGCCTTGCCGCCATGGCGTACCATGGCGTCGTCGTGGCGAGTTTTTTAGAACTATGGTTGTATCCAACACATATCTCAATCACCAATGATGCTTAACTAGATCCTTGTCAGTATTGTTTAGTTGGCAAGCAACATAAAATCTCATTCAGTTCCTTTTTAGCAAGAAAAACAAAGTTACTTGTCTGATACACTCTGATATTTGCGGTGTTGATATATGCTTTAAAATTCATTTTTTGGGTTTAGCACGGTCGTGCCAAGTTTGCGAAGACTGCCAATTTCTGGGCTGACCATGACACGGACATGCAGTGCTTGGCACTGCCATGCACAACCTGCGATTTTTTGAAGGCACGTTACACAGAGAGTGACATGGCTGCGCCAAGTCTTGCACGATCGTCTCGACTGAAGACGGGCCAAACATAACTTTTTGAGTTGGGGTTTTGATCAAGACCTCATCTAATCGAATGGCTAAGATTACACACTACCATTGGGGCTATTTAAACTCTTCATAGGGTTTGTTTTGGAGAGAGCGCATGTCGTCATCAAGTTTCTTCTTCATCGCACGTCTTGGAGCTTTGGGGCAAGTTTTAGTGAGTGACTTCTTGAGATTTCGTTATGAAATTCATTGTATTCTTCTTCTTAGTATCTCTCTTTTTGGGTTGAGGGATTATTGGTGATAGCTTTTGTTTTCTTCTCTTTTGGTGAGATTTATCTCCTTGGATTTGGTGAGAAGAGTTTGAACTCCAAGCTTTGGAGTTATTGTTGCTCTTTTTATTGAAAAAGATTAAATGAGTCGGTGTAATTCTCTCTGATCTTATTAGCAGAAACTGTCATCGGGAAGCTGGACGTAAGCACTGTTAATGGGCCGAACCAAGGTAAACTATGGGTCACTTGATTTGTTAATTTCCTACTTTTGTTACTTTTCGTATAGCTTGTTTTGTTAGATATTGTGCTATTGCGGTTTATCTCTGAAATATTACGGCATAGTGATTATTAGGTGGCTATCCGCCAAAGGGGCCGCTTCCGTTGTGTATTGGTTGTTCGTTTTTCCCAACAGGTGGTATCAGAGCATCATGTTGTCGGAGGTCACATAATGGCAAAGACATATTCAACATCTGGATACAAGATCGAAAAGTTTACAGGAAAGAATAGCTTCACTCTGTGGTGCATGAGTGGAAAGGCTATGCTCAAGCACAAAGGGCTTTACAGGATAGTCTTTGACAAGAAATCTATTCCAGAATCTGTCACATACTACATAAGATCAGAGCTTGAGATGAAAGCATGCATCACTATTTAGATGGCCCTAACAAACAAGATCTTTAGCAAGGTTGCGAAAGAGGAGACTGCAGAGGCGTTGTGGAACAAGCTTGAATCTTTGTACCTGACGTCACATGGAAACTATATTTACTACAGAAGTTGTTCATGCTCAGGATGAAAGATAGAACATCGTTACAAGATCATCTTAATCAACTGAATCAGTTGGTATTGGATCTGCAATCAATGGAAGAGATTGTAAGTAATGATTATTAAGCAATTGTACTGCTTTGTTCTCTACCTTAGGAGAACTCACAGTTCATCAAGACCATGAAACAAGAGAAGGACAAAATCTCTTTGGAAGATGTTGATGCAGCTCTATGCTTGCATGAGCTTAGACAGAAGGTGTCAAGGGGCGAAACAAGTACTGATGATCAATATGTAGCTCTCTTTGGGGGTCGCCAGGATGGGCGATCCAAATGAGGTTCCAAGATTGGGAGACCCAAGTCCAAGGTTCATAGTAATAACAATCAGACATGCCATTATTGCAAGAAACCAGGACACTGGAAGAAAAAGTGCCCACTGTTGAAGGCCAAAAGCAAAGAGTCTGCTCAGCCTGTAGCAATGTTTGGTGGGGATTGCATTGATGCTGATAATGGAGAACTATTGACGGTGTCTTCTTTGGAAGATAATCATGCTTCATTGATTCTTGATTCAGATTGTGATTCCCATATAACTCTGCTACAGAGTTATTTTGTGACATATACTTCTAGAGATAGACCAGACATGTACATGGGATGGAGCTATGTCTAGAGTGGTTGGAGTTGGCACAGTTCGGTTCAAGATGCAGGATGGAGCCATTCGAACACTTACGAGTGTTAGGCATGTACCGGATTTGTAGCAGAATTTGATTTTGCTTGGAGCCTTGATAGGTGTGGGGTGTTGCATGGTGCTCAAGGGAGAGCGTCTATGGATGTCTAGGGAAGGTCATTTTATGATGGCGGTGAAGAAGATTAGGAACCATTATAGGCTTCAAGGTCAGGCGATGTTGAGTCTGATGTCTGGTACACCAAAAAGCTCTATTGGAGGAGCATTTGGGACTCATAGAGATGTCATGACAGATAAGCAAGGTCAGTTGTAGGATGTGATAGCTGCAATGTGTAGCGAGGTATCGTCAGGAGATGAAGTCCAGAGTAAATCATATCGTGGTTTAACTCGCTGTGCAGCTCAAATTGTCTACAGTGAAGCACGTGGCTTCAGGGAAGAGTTGCAGTCCTCCGAAGGACCCGTTGTTTAGTGCAAGAAGGAGTTGGGTATTTGGTTAGAGCAGTTGCAGTACATTGATGTGCACTCACGCAGATGACATGAGTGGCATGCCTCAAGGTAGGCGAGACGCAGTTCGTCAAAGGGATCATCTGAAGTGTGTAGACCCAATGACTCAGAGATGATCAGGAGCAGTGGATCTCACAGAGATCGTTTTTGTTATGTGGTGAAGTCATATTGGATAGTTAAATCAAAAGGCGGTGAGTTGAGGATGCCAAAGCCATTTGAAGATGTTGCTCTCACTTCATGTTTGGAAAGGCGATGCCCGGTGCTTCCTCGGAGGATAGAGACGGATCAACTTGGGCGATTACTGTGGAGTGCAACCATGGATCGACTTCGGGTACTTTGGAAGACACAGGTTTTGTGTTAGTTCGGTCGATGATGGAGCATGAGGTAGCGGTGTCAACCTCAAAGAGAGATATCGCCATAAGTAGGGTGGCAAGTATGGTTCAGTTCTTCGAGCTCAACAGGTGTTTGGGCTCGAAAGGTCTCTTGGAGTGTTGATGTGCCAAAGGGTGTGGTTCCCGATGATAGGTTGATGTTTTCTTGATTAGATACATTGGTCTAGAATCTAGGTAGACTCGTGAAGTGTCTAGAGATGACATGGTTTGATGAATGAAGTGTGAAGCATGGTAGAGTTTGTTGATATATGCTTCAAATTTCATTTTTGGGGTTTGACACGGCCGTGCCAAGTTTGCGAAGCGTGCCAATTTCTGGGCAGACCATGACACGGCCGTGTAAAGATCAGCGCGGCCATGCACAGTCTGCGATTTTTCAAAGGCATGTTACCCAAAGAGTGACACGACCGTGCCAATTCTTGCACGATCATATAGATTGAAGACGGGCCAAACATGACTTTTTGGGTTAGGTTTTTTTATCAAAACCTAATCTAATCGGACGGCTAAGATTACACACGACCATTAGGGCTATTTAAACACTTCCTATGGTTTATTTTGGAGAGATCACGTGTCGTCTTCAAGTTTCTTCTTCCTCGCGCGTCTTGGAGCTTTGCGACATGTTTTGGTGAGTGACTTCTTGAGATTTCTTTGTGAAATTTATTGTAATCTTCTTCTTAGTATCTCTATTTTTTGGGTTGAGTGATTATTTGTGCGAGCTTTTGTTTTCTTCTCTTTTGGTGAGATTTGATCTCCTTAGATTTGGTGAGAAGAGTTTGAACTCCAAGCTTTAGAATTATTGGTGCTCTTTTCTGTTGAAGAGTATTAAAGGAGTCGGTGTAATTCTCTCGGATCATATTAGTGGAAACCGTCATCATGAAGCTGTACGTAGGCGTCGTTAGTGGGCGGAACCACGGTAAACTCTGTGTCGCTTGATTTGTTGCTTTCCTGCTTTTGTTACGTTTCTTATTGCTTGTTCGGTTGGATATTGTGCTTGAAGTTTAGTACGCAATCCAAAATAGTAAACACATGGGAATAATAATAATCAACACAGCATGACACATGGTCATTGGTAACGTAGTTCGGTGCGCACACCTACATCTGTAGGGCCTCGCCCAGAAATTCAAATTACTCCACTAAAAATAATGATAATTACAATCACCAATACTATTTGATTCTAGGGGAAACAAACTCCCCCTCAATACAAATCGCAAGAGTTGATCTCAATCAACCCCGTGGAGTAATTTGCGCAAGCTCCCTTTGCGTGCAAGATCCCCTTGCAATACTGACCAAGATCAACTCCCTTGATCTCCTACCTCTGTAGTAGTCAGCCTCCTCCCGGAGCTTTGTGTAGCTTTCGCAAAAGATGATCTTCCAAGTCATCCCGATACGCCAATCCAACATCCAACTTTACATCGCTCACTCTACAAAGTTGTTAAGTTGTTTATCAACAATTCCTCCGGTAAAATCACTGAGGATTTACCGAGCAACACCAAGCGCAGCTAGGCGAGATAGATCGGTTAAGAAGAGATTTTAGCAGACAAACAGATCTGAAGCCGAACAAAATTCCTTAATCATTCTACAATAGCTTTAACAAATAAAACCACGAGAACAACCTGATCCGAACAAGAGGAGAAGATCCGAATCTATTCAATAGATACGATAACTCATTATCTCCAATAACTCCAAATCTATAACGACGAGGCCTTATCCTCAACAGTCGTAATTCAAACGGCTACAAAGTAAGTCCACGATGATAGATCTTCAAATGTTAGAATAGCAAGTTCAACATTTCTTACGACACAATGTTCAACATTTCATAAGTACACATTGTGTCATGTTCACAAATGTTGAACAATAATTTCAACATTTCATGTAACATATTGTTCAACACTCCACAAGAACCATTGTGCCACAAATGACAAATAATAGACTTAACAATCTCCCCCTTTGGCTTTTAGTGGCACAATCAAAACGAAAAAGCTCTGACAACATCATATGCATAAAACAGACTGAAGAGACGAGGTTGAGAAGAAGACGTACCAGTCAATAATAAGAACATCAGAGATACCACAGTACTTCAACAGGTAGATCATACACCAAAAAATTACTCCCCCAAGATGTTCAAGAAGTTTCAGATCACATCACAACATATCACCAGATGAGACAATAGAAACACCATCAACATATACCCGCACAAACAATACTATCTCCCCCTTTGGGACACCAAAAGCCAACGATTATACCTGGTCCGAAGACACTTTAGCTTGGAGCTGAACAATCCTTTCCTGGAGAAAAACCCTCTGAGCATGAAGAAGAACTATCTGACTTTCAAGCATATCCAGCTGATCATCAACAGTTTTGACAGCCCTCTGAAGCACCAACATGTCATCCAGAAGATCTTGCACAGAAGCTTTGATGAAGAAGTCCGTTTGCTAGCAGATTTCGAGGTAGATTTAAGAGAAGTAGATGAGGAAGGCACTGAGGACGCAGAAGGAAGAATAGATAAATCATCAATTTTACTGGCTACGGACTTGGTTATGAAGCTGATCAAGTCACAAGACACTGGAAGCTCAGAAGAATCTGGAACAACCCCTTGTGAAAAAAGTATCATGGAAATGAGGGAAGCATGAGGGAGTGCAGTATTGGGTGCTGACGACTCTGATAGAGAAAGGATGGAATCAAAAATTAGTCGACCCAAATTGAAGGATTTCTTAGTCCCGGCAGCAAACAACAGTTTGCATATAGCCTTGGTGACAATCGACATGTTGGATGTTGGCAACCAATTACGGGTGACAATGTGATAGAGCAAAAAGAACTTTGTAGTCAACGCAGATGAAGGGAAGGAAAACGTCTTTGGCCAACACGTAAATTGCCCACCAGTGAAAGTCTGGATGAATAAATCATAGTCATCACTAACAGAAGCACCATAAGAAGGGAGGTTTTGATTGCACAGCCATTTAAGTAGTTTATTGATGATAGCAGGAGAGAACGGAATAATCTTGCCCCGAATAAACGTCCTAAAGCCCCATTTTGAAGAAGAATCCGCAGAGGACTTGAAGAGGTTGCAGTAAAATTCTCGGACCAGTATAGGATAAAAAGTCTTAAAGCAGCTTGATGCTTGGAAGAGATCAATGTCCTTGAGAAAGACTAAGAAGTGGGTCTGTTTAAAAGATGAGACAGCAAGAGACTTTTCACCAAAGATGGACCGCTCAGAGTAGACAGCCCATCGATTCGGGCAAGACTGATCAAAAAATTTGTTGGAAATAGCCCTAGTTGCAGTCCTAGCAGAAGGGGAGAAAGAACCTGAACCACCAGATTTCTTGAGTATCTTAGAAGGGGAAATCCTGCAAGTTCTGGATGAGGCTTTGCGCTTGAGGGGCCCAGATCTAGTTCTGCGAGGGTGAGACACAAGAGGATCCATACTTGGAGCAGCAGTCATCATGGGATCATCTTCTTGAGCACATTCAGTAGATCTAACATTAGTTCCAACATTAGGAGAGAGTTCGACATTTTCACCCAAAGAAGTGGTCTGCCCAGCAGGAGGAACACTCACATCTACCTGATCAGAGGAAATCATTTCTGGAATAGGATCATCAACAACTTTTGATGCATCTGTTTCTAATTCTATGTCAACCCCATCCTTCTCCCCTTTAGAACTCAGATTAACATCACTCTCTTCCATAGAGTGAAGCATTATGAATAACATCCTGAGGAGCCGACAGCCCAGCATCAGACGTATCAGAAATACTCATGTCGCTATGACAAACAGCATTTTGTGCAGTATCAGGAACAGCTTGAAAAGATGATCCTTCACCAATATCCAAATCATTAGCACCTTCATTGTCGATGTCTCTTCTAGGACCATCAGCTCCTTCACCAATATCCAGACCATCAACTCCAGTCAAGGGAGGCTCTGAGTCAGAATCATCCAACACTACAATCTCTGAAATTTTTACAGAAGGCTCATGAGGATTCCAAGTCTTTAGCACAACCAGATCATCAAACGGAACTCTCACACTAATCAATTTACCAGCCATGTCTTTAAGATTGACAGAACCAAAATACGTTTTAGATAAATCCAGCCAAGAAACATTCAATTTGCGATCAGTTCGGTGAAGATACCAAAACCAGTCTTCCACAGTTACCAGACGAGGAAACGGTTCATCTTCTTCAGAGAATGACATTTGAGGCTTAATCCGAGAGCAAGAGTCAAACAATAATTGGGGGAAAAGGTACCATAGCCAAATTCAAGGAAGATCCTGGTTGCATGTTAACAGATGACAACGGAGATGAGGAAGTAGATGAAATACCAGCAGATGATGCCCTAGGAGTGCGAGGAGTAATCCCTTTCCGTTTGAAACAAGAGGATGAAGATGAGACAGGAACATGCTTAGGCGATGCATCTTGACGGGCATAGCGACGAGGATTTGGGGAGGATTTGTCATTTCGAGCACGACCCATTTTTGCAAGAATGGCAAGAAACCTTTGACGAAGAAACAAGAATCAAGAACCCTAGCTTTCACAGAGCAGCCCTTTTTTTTCTTGAAACGATCAAAAGAAATGATAAGCACCGAGATAACCAAAGTAGAGATATAAATGCAGAGGGAAGAAAATAGACTACCAGACAATATTTATAAAAAGTGCCAAGACCCCCTTCAGAGTTGCACATAATGTACAACATTGTGTCCAACATTATGTGCAACAATAAGACCAACATTAGATACGACACAGCCCAAGAGCTTGTCGTAACTCTTCAAATCTACTTGAATCCAATGGGTTTGTAAAAATTTCAGCCAACTGACTGATAGTATCTATATATTCCATGACGAGCACCTTCTTTTCTACCAGCCCTCTAATGAAATGATGTCGAATGTCGATATGTTTGGTCCTTGAATGTTGAATAGGATTCTTAGAAATGTTTATAGCACTCTGGTTGTCGCACAGAATGGTCAAGACATCTTGATCAACACCATAATCAGTCAGCATTTGTTTCATCCACAGGAGTTGAGTACAACAGCTCCCTGTTGCAATATATTCTGCCTCAGCAGTTGACAACAAAATCGAATTCTGCTTTTTACTATACCAGGAGACTAAGTTGTTTCCGACGTAAAAACACCCTCCTCTGGTACTCTTTCTATTATCAGCATTACCTGCCCAATCAGCATCACTATACCCTGATAAAAGAGTGTTGGTATCTTTGGATTACCAGATGCCATAGTCAGCTGTTCCACTTATATACCTGATAATACGTTTCACAGCCGTGATATGAGATTCCTTAGGACAGGCTTGATAACGGGCACACACCCCAACACTGAAACTGATGTCAGGTCTACTCGCTATCAAATACAATAGACTTCCTATCATGCTCCTGTAGAGAGTAACCTCAACTTGTTTTCCACCATCATCCTTCGAGAGCTTTTCAGTAGTAGCCATAGGAGTGCGAACTTGACGGGCTTCCTCAAGACCGAACCTTTTAACAAGATTCTTAGCGTACTTACTCTGAGATATAAACAACCCATCGCTAGATTGTTTAACTTGAAGACCAAGAAACATATTTAACTCACCGACCATACTCATTTCAAACTCTTTTTGCATAAGATCGATAAATTCACGAACCAGTTGTGGTGAAGTAGATCCAAAAACTATGTCGTCAACATAAATCTGTGCAACTATGATTGCTGATCTGGTTCTCTGCACAAACAACGTCTTGTCTGCTCCCCCTCGCTCATAACCCTTTTTAAGAAGGTATTTGGTCAGTCTCTCATACCAAGCTCTAGGAGCTTGCTTGAGTCCATAAAGAGCTTTCTTCAACTGATAGACATGGCTAGGCAAGAATGGGTCTTCAAACCCCTTTGGATGTTCAACATATACCTCCTCATTTAAAATCCCATTCAGAAAGGCACTTTTCACATCCATTTGATGAAACTTGAAATTGATACTACATACCACGGCGAGAAGTAATCTAATAGATTCCAAACGGGCCACCAGAGCAAAGGTCTCATCAAAGTCAATTCCCTCGATCTGCGTGTATCCCTGAGCTACCAGACGAGCTTTGTTTCGCGTGACATTCCCTTTTTCATCTGTTTTATTCTTGAAAATCCACTTAGTTCCAATGACATTCATCCCTTTTGGTCTCTCAAAAAGACTCCAGACGTCATTACACTGAAATTGATTCAGCTCCTCTTGCATAGCCATCACCCAGAAGTCATCAAGTAAAGCTTCTTTAACATTCTTGGGTTCAACACTGGATAAAAAACAAATATATCCAGCAAGATCACGATAATTTACCTGACTAGTGCCTCTAGTGCGAAGACCATCTTTAACATTCCCAGTGACAAGTTCAGGTGGATGATTTTGAATAACTTTTGTAATCCCTCGCGAGGAATGAACTTCATTTCCATCTGATTGCGATTCCTCAACGGATGCTGTTCCCTGAGAAGTACCATTCTGACCTGTAACGACTGCTTTTCATGTATCTGGATTTATTATAATATAATATATGTTTTGGTGGATTTTCTCCTCATGTGTGGTTTTCATCTCCGTAGCTTTCATTTTCGATCATTTCGTCGTGTTTTCTCGTTTCTTCCTTAGGATCGTCGATTTCGAAGCATGTCATTCGTGACGGGCTTCATAACGGTCGTATCTTACTGTTAGATCAAGCCTAGGAGTCTTAGGAATCGATCCCGGAGCTCCGCGCTCCGTATCGGAACTTTTGGTGCTAATTAGCCGGTGTAAGAAGGGCCACCGACCGACTAGATGACGATCCAGTCGGTCGGCAAACCTTCTTGAACCGACTAGTTGGCTTTCTAAAATATTCTGGAGTTACTGTTTATCGTTAGTCGGTCTAAGAACGTTGGTTGACCGACTAGGTTGCAAACTAGTCGGTCGGCAATGCTTCTTTAACCGACTAACTCATCAACTATTTTTGACACTAGTTACTGTTTACTCTTAGTCGGTCTAAGAACGTTCATCGACCGACTAGATATCAAACTAGTCGGTCAGTAGTTGTTCTTTGACCGACTAATTCTTAGTTCAGGTTTTCGACTAGAGTTACTGTTTACACTTAGTCGGTCTGCGTTGGTCCACCGACCGACTAGTTCTCAAACTAGTCGGTCAACAGTTGTTCCTTGACCGACTAAGCAGTGCTGTAAACCCTAGTTTTGCCCTAGCCCCACCAAACTCTATAAATACCCCCCCAAATGTTTTCTTCTCCTCCCTCACGACCTAAAACCCTAATTTCTCCCCCTTTTGAGCCCACATCTCCCTCAAACCCTATTTCCTTCATCCAAGCTCATCCTCCATCATCCAAACCCTCCCTCCATTCATTCTACCTCTCATCTTCCCCAAACCTCCATCAAACCCCCAAAAATCCCCCAAAACCCGATTTCCCCAAACTTCTCCAATCATTTCCAGATCTGAACCCTAGGTTCCCCGGAGCGTTTCTTCCGTCGACGTGGTTGCTCGGCGTTATTCTTCCGTTCCCTACGCGGTAATACTCGATTCCTTTAATTTTAGCATAACCCACATTGACATTGTGAAACCCTAATAAAATGGATTGTTAGATGATTAGGGTTCTAATAAGAAACCTATTTAGGACCATTGTGCTAATAATTGTTTTGCCATAACAGTGAATCATTCCGTAGTTAGCTTGTGTGACGATCTTCTTTGCTCGTCGATCCCGGTATCAGGCAAGTGAAACTTGCATCTCTTGGTTTGGGCCATGTCTTAGGCCATTTACCTTGCTTTAGCGTAAAAGAGACTAGACGGTGAAAGGATAGCCGTTTAGACGCCATTGACCTAGCTTGACAACGAAGCTTGGTCCGTCACCCTCATCATGCTTGTATGTCACGTTTACTTTCCCTTAACGGTACGCGTATTAAATGTTCATGTCATCCATGCATCCTTAACTGCTATTGCATTTTAACTGTCATGTTTAATTTAAATAAACGGTACGCGAATATCTGTTCATGTCATTGCATTTTGCCTGTCACGTTTAAATACAATTAACGGTACGCGTATTAACTGCTCATGTCATTGCATGCTTGAATACTCATCGTGATTGCGTAGCTTTGCTACATACTTGTACTATTGTTCCGGCTAGGCACCCACCTTGCGTGGGCACAATCCTATGCCATTTGCACTTTCTGGCTCGTGTTCCAGAAGACGAGCTCAACACAGCCTGCGGGCAATAGGGCACTCGTTGAGTGACCCCTTGTACTTGATAACTTGAACCCAGCCTGCGGGCAAAGGGCACTCGTTGAGTGATCCCTTGTACTTGTACTTGTTACTCGACATTACATGTCACAACAACCACTTGCCACTTGTACTCTCCTTTACTTTACTTGTTACCACCTTACCTTACTTGCCATGCACCATATTTTAACTGCTAGGTTGCTAGTTTACCTTTATTCCCGTTTCCTTGCACAAGTCTTTCGACTTGCTGACATGTGCCCCTTTTCTCTTTTGGGTGACACATGTTAGAGCCCGAGCCTGAGTTACTTGCTGAGGACGTGGTGTTCGCTGACGCTGAGTCAGGGCCCGCGTTGATCGAGGACTACATTGATACTGGGGATCAGTCTTAGTGTCTTCGTTTAGCTTCTTTGTTAGGCTGCTTAATTGTCGGTGCGTGGCACCTAGTTTGATACTCTGTTATGTTTGTGTTATTTTTGTTGGCCTTGTTCTGGGCCTTAGACTCTTTTCTGTTAGCCTGGTGGCTTTTCTGTGATGTTGAATATTTTGTGGACGAACTTTGGGATTGGAAATTTATATCCGTCTCTTTATTATTATTGTTGTTGTTCCTTTTGCGATTACATGGACCTGCTTATACTAAATTGACGCTTATCGGGTTTGGGGCTTCACAGCTCCTCTCTCGTGCGGACCTTCTCACGTCTCGCCTCCATTTTAGGGAAGCGGGGCGTGACAGGTTTTAGTGGTGGCCCATGCAGGTCCCTCTGTAACTGCAATTATCAGGGATAACAATAATGATATAAGATTGTCCAACAAATGAATTCGATATCCGAGTCATAAGCTATGAGTCTAATCTGCTTCGTTTTCTGTGTCACTAGATGGCAGGAAGGCGATTCACCCGTGGTGGAGGTAGTGGTGCGCCCCCTCATGATGAGGAGCCTGAGCGGGAACCCACCAACGGTGAGATGATGCGGATGATGATCCAGATGATGCAGGTGCAGCAGGGCGTGCTCCTGCACGTCCAGAATGCTCCACTTGCTCGAGCTGCCCGGGCTCTTCCGGATGTCCCTCGCTCCGAGCCGGGAGCGAAGCAATTTCGGGAGCTGGGTCCCGCATATTTTGATGGATCTGAGGGTCCTCTGGCTGCCGACGAGTGGATAAGGAACATTGAGGATAACTTGGCAATGGCGAAGATTAACCCGGCTGGATGGGTTGATTTGGCTAAGAGGCAGCTGAAGGACAACGCCAGGAATTGGTGGGATGCTGAAGAGAAGATGCTGGTGGAGCCGATCGTCTGGGCTACCTTCAAGTCCAGATTTGATGGAGAGTTCTTCCCGAAAGCTGCTAGGCAGGTGATGCTGCAGCGCTTTATAGATCTGAAGCAGGGGAGCTTGTCGGTGGATCAGTACCACCAGGAGTTCACGAGGCTCAGTCGGTTTGCACCTAGGATGGTGCAGGATGCCGATGAGAAAGCTCAGCGATTTCTTCAGGGACTTGCCTTGGAGCTTCAGAGCTTTGTGACCTCTTCTGACCTGGAGACATATCAGAAGGTTCTGATTGCTGCGAGGCGGCAAGAGTTGAATTTGAATCAGAGGAAGGGACATGTTTCCGGAGCTGGGAAGAGGCCTATGGAGCAGGCCAGGGCGGTGGTTAGGCCTGGTTTCAAGCCTAATCATCCGGTGCAGTTCAAGAGGCCAGGAGGGCCTATTCTGAAGACTTGCCATTTCTGTGGCAAGACTGGACACCTCAGGGATCAGTGTAGGAGGTTTCTAGGACAGTGCATTGTCTGCGGAGATCCTGCCCACACCATCCGGGAGTGTCCGAAGTCGAGGCAGCCTTGGCGGGCTCCTATTGCAGCACAGCCGTTGCAGCAGCGAGCTCCTGTGCCCGTTGGATGTGGAGCGCCTCTTGTTCCACAGAGACAGGCTTTTCGGCAGGCTGTTCCGCCGAGAGGGCAGGCCTTTCTGATGACTGAGGAGGAGAGCATGGCCGTGGATGAGGTTATTACAGGTAACGCTCATTCTAGCTATTTATCTTCCTTAGTTAGTTTGATCTTTGATTATGTTGGTTGCTTGCTCATGATTGCTGCTAGACTAGGATTTGATTGTTAATTGCTTGTTAGGTGTGGTTTTGGTTTGCACATTTCCTGCACGAGTCCTCTTTGACTCTGGCGCATCGATGTGCATTTTGGCCCGGAGCTTCGTGGAGAAGCATTCCTTGTCGACGTCCTCTCTTCCTAAGAGTTGGAATATCGTCACAGGGAACGGTGTAGTCTCGGTGCATCGTGGGTGCAATTCTTGCCCGTTGGTGGTTTGTGGACGTGAGCTTTGTGCTGATTTCATTGTCCACGACATCATCAATTACGATGCGGTCCTTGGGATGGATTGGCTTGCGAGCTTCTATGCTACGATTGACTGTCGGAGGAAGAAGGTGGTGTTCGAGATTCCCGGACATCCGGTATTTGAGTTCAGTCGTGGTAGCAGTTCGCTGGGTCCGGTCAGATTTCGGGCCAGACCAGTGGATGTCGTGGCTATGCAGATGGAGTTGGAGTGGCCAGCTGTGGTGCGAGATTTTGGTGACGTCTTCCCCGAGGAGATGTCTGGATTGCCGCCTGATCGAGCTTTGGAGTTTTCTATTGATCTTATCCCAGGTGCGCAGCCCATTTCGAAGGCACCATATCGTATGGCGCCAGCAGAGTTGGAGGAGTTGCGTAGGCAGTTGGATGAGCTTATGCAGAAGGGTTACATCAATCCTAGTGTGTCCCCGTGGGGAGCACCGGTGTTGTTGGTGAAGAAGAAGGATGGTTCGCGTCGCATGTGCGTGGACTATCAGGAGTTGAATGCGGTGACCATCAAGAATAAATACACGTTGCCTCGCATCGATGATATCTTTGATCAGCTTGGAGGTTCGCGGGTGTTTTCTAAATTGGATTTGAGGAGTGGTTACCATCAGTTGAAGGTGAAGAAGGATGATGTTCCGAAGACAGCGTTCAGGACGAAGTATGGACACTATGAGTTTGTGGTTATGCCTTTCAGCGTAACTAACGCGCCCGCAGTTTTCATGAATCTGATGAACCTGATTTTCTACGACTTTTTGGATAAGTTTGTCGTTATCTTTATTGACGACATTCTGATATATTCGAAGTCGGAGGAAGAGCATGCCTCGCACTTAAGGATGGTGTTGGAGATTTTAAGGAAGCATCGGTTGTATGCTAAGTTTTCGAAGTGCGAGTTCTGGCTGGATAGGGTTGCTTTTCTCGGGCATGTGGTGACTGGAGATGGTATTTCAGTGGATCCCGAGAAGATTAGGGCCATCAGGGAGTGGCCTGTTCCGTCGTCAGCGTCTGAGATTCGGAGTTTCCTTGGACTTGCTGGTTACTATCGGTGTTTCATTAAGGACTTTTCCCGTATTGCTGAGCCGATGACCAGGTTGACGCGGAAGGATGTTGCTTTTGTTTGGTCGGGTGATTGTGAGAGTGCTTTTGGTATTCTGAAGGAGATGTTGACGACTGCCCCTATTCTTGTTGTGCATGATCGCAGCGGTGGATTTGAGATCTTTTGCGATGCTTCTGGCAAGGGTCTCGGTTGCGTGTTGCATCAGCACGGGCATGTTGTGGCGTATGCGTCTCGTCAGCTTAAGGTTCATGAGAAGAATTACCCGACGCATGATTTGGAGTTGGCTGCCGTTGTGTTTGCTCTTAAGATTTGGAGGCACTTCCTGCTGAGTGAGAAAGTGAAGATTTTCACCGATCACAAAAGCTTGAAGTACATTTTCACTCAGAAGGAGCTCAACATGCGACAGCGTCGATGATTGGAGCTTATGACGGATTATGAGATTGATTTGCAGTATCACCCTGGCAAGGTGAATGTGGTTCCAGATGCTTTGAGTAGGCTTCCAGCGGTGATGATTTTCGTAGTGGAGAATGCAGCAGGATTTTTGCGAGTCTGGTGTGGAGATTGTTCTTCCTGGGGGAGGCTTCATCGTTGATGTACATGCAGGTACAGTCGACGATCGTGGAACGGATTAAGGCGAGTCAGGTCGGAGATCCGAAATTGGTAAGGATTCTGGAGCAGGTGGAAGCCGGTCTGCGGACTGACTTTTTGATTCATGAGGATGGCTTGCTGAGGTTTGGAGCCAGGTTGTGTGTGCCAGCTGGGGATATTAGAGAGGAGTTGATGGTGGAGGCACACAGTTCGCCGTATTCTGTGCATCCTGGTGGCACCAAGATGTACCAGGATCTTCGTCTGAATTATTGGTGGCATGGTATGAAGAGGAGTGTGGCTCGGAGTGTAGCCAAGTGCTTGGTTTACCAGCAAGTGAAGGCGGAGCTTCAGCGTACGGCCGGGTTGCTACAACCGCTTCCGATTCTAGAGTGGAAGTGGCAACATATCACTACGGATTTCGTGACTGGACTACCTCGGAGTCCGAAGCAGAATGACGCGATTTGGGTGATCGTATATCGATTGACCAAATCTGCGCACTTTATTCCATTCCGAGTGGGACAGTCCACTGAGGCGCTAGTGAGGAGATATATGGAGGTAAAATTCTTTTTACTCTCCGTTTTTTTTATTTCCTTTTTCCTAGTTTGGATAGTGATGTAACGTGAATCATGCAGGAGGTTATGCGACTTCATGGGGTCCCCGTGAGTATCGTATCGGACAGAGACACGAGGTTCACATCTCAGTTCTGGCAGAGTTTGCAGAAGAGCTTGGGTACGCGTCTGAGTTTCAGCACGGCGTACCATCCACAGACGGATGGCCAGACCGAGAGGACGATTCAGATTTTGGAAGACATGCTGAGGGCGTGCATGTTGGATTTCAAGGGTTCGTGGGAGGACCATCTACACTTGGTGGAGTTCTCTTACAACAACAGCTTCCAGGCGAGTATTGGCATGGCGCCTTTCGCCGCTCTTTATGGGAGGAAATGTCGATCGCCATTGAGTTGGGATGACGTTAGTGATCGGGAGCTGTTGGGACCTGAGATGATCGTGGAGGCCGTGGATATCGTCAGGAATATTCGGGAGAGGTTGAGGATTGCTCAGGACCGTTTTAAGCATTGGGCGGATGCTAAACGTCGTCCTTTGGAATTTCAGCCGGGCGACCATGTGTTCTTGAAGATTTCCCCGAATCGTGGTGTGATTCATTTTGGGAAGCGTGGGAAGTTGAGCCCGCGATACATTGGACCATTTGACGTTTTGGAGAGGGTTGGCGAGGTAGCTTACCGCTTGGCCTTGCCGCCATCTTTGGAAGGAGTTCACAATGTTTTCCATGTGTCGCAGCTTCGTCGATACATTAGCGATCCGTCTCATGCGGTGGATTTTTCGGAGATCACCGTTCGCCCAGATTTGACGTATGACCAGTATCCGGTGCAGATTCTGGACAGGCGTCAGAAGTCACTTCGAAACAAGGTCGTCGATCTTGTAAGGGTGATGTGGCGACACGGCTCACCTGGAGAGTCTACTTGGGAGAATGAGGATGAGATGCGAGAGCGTTTCCCACTTTTGTTTCCGGACACGTGAGTGTTGGGAATTCCGAGGACGGAATTTTTCTTAAGTTGGGGAGGATGTAACGACTGCTTTTCATGTATCTGGATTTATTATAATATATATATGTTTTGGTGGATTTTGTCCTCATGTGTGGTTTTCATCTCCGTAGCTTTCATTTTCGATTATTTCGTCGTGTTTTCTCGTTTCTTCCTTAGGATCGTCGATTTCGAAGCATGTCATTCGTGACGGGCTTCATAACGGTCGTATCTTACTGTTAGATCAAGCCTAGGAGTCTTAGGAATCGATCCCGGAGCTCCG
Organism: Scilla litardierei; assembly: GCA_030789695.1. Lineage (NCBI taxonomy): Eukaryota > Viridiplantae > Streptophyta > Magnoliopsida > Asparagales > Asparagaceae > Scilla > Scilla litardierei. The sequence continues at coordinate 111,740,960 of CM061134.1, forward strand.
CGCTCCGTATCGGAACTTTTGGTGCTAATTAGCCGGTGTAAGAAGGGGCCACCGACCGACTAGATGACGATCCAGTCGGTCGGCAAACCTTCTTGAACCGACTAGTTGGCTTTCTAAAATATTCTGGAGTTACTGTTTATCGTTAGTCGGTCTAAGAACGTTGGTTGACCGACTAGGTTGCAAACTAGTCGGTCGGCAATGCTTCTTTAACCGACTAACTCATCAACTATTTTTGACACTAGTTACTGTTTACTCTTAGTCGGTCTAAGAACGTTCATCGACCGACTAGATATCAAACTAGTCGGTCAGTAGTTGTTATTTGACCGACTAATTCTTAGTTCAGGTTTTCGACTGGAGTTACTGTTTACACTTAGTCGGTCTGCGTTGGTCCACCGACCGACTAGTTCTCAAACTAGTCTGTCAACAGTTGTTCCTTGACCGACTAAGCAGTGCTGTAAACCCTAGTTTTGCCCTAGCCGCCACCAAACTCTATAAATACCCCCCCCCCAAATGTTTTCTTCTCCTCCCTCACGACCTAAAACCCTAATTTCATTCTACCTCTCATCTTCCCCAAACCTCCATCAAACCCCCAAAAATCCCCCAAAACCCTATTTCCCCAAACTTCTCCAATCATTTCCAGATCTGAACCCTAGGTTCCCCGGAGCGTTTCTTCCGTTGTCGTGGTTGCTCGGCGTTATTCTTCCGTTCCCTACGCGGTAATACTCGATTCCTTTAATTTTAGCATAACCCACATTGACATTGTGAAACCCTAATAAAATGGATTGTTAGATGATTAGGGTTCTAATAAGAAAACCTATTTAGGACCATTGTGCTAATAATTGTTTTGCCATAACAGTGAATCATTCCGTAGTTAGCTTGTGTGACGATCTTCTTTGCTCGTCGATCCCGGTATCAGGCAAGTGAAACTTGCATCTCTTGATTTGGGCCATGTCTTAGGCCATTTACCTTGCTTTAGCGTAAAAGAGACTAGACGGTGAAAGGATAGCCGTTTAGACGCCATTGACCTAGCTTGACAACGAAGCTTGGTCCGTCACCCTCATCATGCTTGTATGTCACGTTTACTTTCCCTTAACGGTACGCGTATTAAATGTTCATGTCATCCATGCTCCTTAACTGCTATTGCATTTTAACTGTCATGTTTAATTTAAATAAACGGTACGCGAATATCTGTTCATGTCATTGCATTTTGCCTGTCACGTTTAAATACAATTAACGGTACGCGTATTAACTGCTCATGTCATTGCATGCTTGAATACTCATCGTGATTGCGTAGCTTTGCTACATACTTGTACTATTGTTCCGGCTAGGCACCCACCTTGCGTGGGCACAATCCTATGCCATTTGCACTTTCTGGCTCGTGTTCCAGAAGACGAGCTCAACACAGCCTGCGGGCAATAGGGCACTCGTTGAGTGACCCCTTGTACTTGATAACTTGAACCCAGCCTGCGGGCAAAGGGCACTCGTTGAGTGATCCCTTGTACTTGTACTTGTTACTCGACATTACATGTCACAACAACCACTTGCCACTTGTACTCTCCTTTACTTTACTTGTTACCACCTTACCTTACTTGCCATGCACCATATTTTAACTGCTAGGTTGCTAGTTTAGCTTTATTCACGTTTCCTTGCACAAGTCTTTCGACTTGCTGACATGTGCCCCTTTTCTCTTTTGGGTGACACATGTTAGAGCCCGAGCCTGAGTTACTTGCTGAGGACGTGGTGTTCGCTGACGCTGAGTCAGGGCCCGCGTTGATCGAGGACTACATTGATACTGGGGATCAGTCTTAGTGTCTTCGTTTAGCTTCTTTGTTAGGCTGCTTAATTGTCGGTGCGTGGCACCTAGTTTGATACTCTGTTATGTTTGTGTTATTTTTGTTGGCCTTGTTCTGGGCCTTAGACTCTTTTCTGTTAGCCTGGTGGCTTTTCTGTGATGTTGAATATTTTGTGGACGAACTTTGGGATTGGAAATTTATATCCGTCTCTTTATTATTATTGTTGTTGTTCCTTTTGCGATTACAGGGACCTGCTTATACTAAATTGATGCTTATCGGGTTTGGGGCTTCACAGCTCCTCTCTCGTGCGGACCTTCTCACGTCTCGCCTCCATTTTAGGGAAGCGGGGCGTGACATGACCGGTACTCACTTGTGTTGAATCAAATGTTGTAACATTTTGTTCAACATTTTCACCTCTTCATTAATCTCTCCTTGAGAGCCAGGCCCCACATGAATAACAACTTCACCTTGCTCGAAATCATCAACAACTACATTGATTAACTCCATCAAAACATCAGTGCGATGGTTCAGAACCCTGAAAGCACGACTCGTAATAGAGTATCCGAGAAATGTCCCTTTATCACTCTTAGCATCGAACTTTCCCTTAGAAGTTCGGTCCTGCAAGATATAACACTTGCTACCAAATACATGAAAGTAAGAAACATTGGGTTTTTTACATTTCCAGATCTCGTGGGAGTTTTCTCCGTTCTGGGTCTCAGATACACTCTATTTATGGTGTAGCAAGCAGTGTTGATCGCTTCGGCCCACCATTTAGTACTGACTTTCCTGGCGTTCAACATTACGTGAGCCATCTCCTGTAGAGTGCGATTCTTCCTCTCAACAATTCCATTCTGTTGAGGAGTCTTAGGCGCAAAAAACTCATGTCGTATTCTCTCTGCTTCACAGAAATCAGCAAACAAGTGATTTTCAAACTCCTTACCAAGGTCACTGCGAATTCTGATAATTTTTCCAATAGTATCTCCTCTCTCCGTCTGAAGGCGGGTGCAGAGCTTCTTGAAGGCATTGAAAGCATCTGACTTTTCTTTGAGAAAATCTACCCAAGTGAAATGAGAGAAGTCATCAACACAAACAAAAATGTACTTCTTACCTCCCATGCTGACCTCCATTGTGGGTCCTATCAGATCCATGTGTAGCAGCTCCATGTTCTTAGAGGTGGTGATGGTTTGAAGTTGTTTATGACTAGTTCTCTTCTGTTTTTCCAGCTGACAGGGACCGCAGACCCTTTCTATTTTCTTGGACAAGACAGGTATCCCACGAACGGGTCTGACTCTAGTAATTTCCATCAAAGTTTTGTAGTTAATGTGACCAAGTTTTTGACGCCATTGTTCAGAGACTTCAACACTAGCAGTGAGACAGCTGTTAGTTTCCTGAAGAAGATAGCAGTTGTCAGCCGATCGTTTCCCGGTTAGAATGTTAATCCCAGCTTCATTCAGTACAACACACTCATCCTTGGTGAACTGAACAAACAGCCCTTGATCGCATAATTGACTTATACTAATCAGATTAGCCATTAAGTCTTGAACATGCATGACATCCTTCAGAGTAACAGATCCAGTCATCTTAAGCTCTCCCTTCCCTATGACTTTGCTTCTCTGGCCATCACCAAAAGTAACATGTCCTTTATTGCCTGTAGTGTACTCTAAAAGAAGACCTCGATTTCCAGTCATATGTCGGGAACAGCCGCTGTCGGAATACCACATACTTTCCGAGAAGGCAACCATGGAGGTGTAGGCAACTAGACTGTGAATACTTGACTTCCTTACCCATTTCTTTACGAGCCTTTTCTATGGATGTCATGTGTTTCTTCCTTCACGTTGATGTCTCATACGACTGAAACACATATTCTCAGTGTGACCTTTGCATTGACAGTAATTACACACCAAGTGCCTGAGTGTAGTACTCTTTTTGTGTTCATCCTTTTGAGTCCCTTGCTTGAAGTGCTTGTTGTTGTTCTGACTCTTGACAGTTCGACCATGTACTTCCTTGCTTAATTGAAGATTACCTCCTCTATTGAACCCTACGCCCGTACGATCTCCGGATACTTTCCCCATGCTTTGAATGTCATCAAGCTTAGTCTTACCAGAGTTCCATTTGTTAAGAACACTCTCTGCCTTCACTACTCTAAGCAGTGTTCTCCTGAGTTGTCCTTCTAGATTTCTGAAATCTAGCTTGATCTCTCCTAGTTGAGTTATAGCCTCTTCCCTTTCACCTTTTAGTCTAGTATTTTCTTTCTTCAAGGTCTTGTTTATCTCACAGATCTTCATCCAATTTGCAAACATGATTTGATATGCTGATCGAATATCAACTTCGTCAACTTCCTCATCCTCACCCATAGCAGAAGTAGATTCATTGTCCGATGTTGCACTAAATGTTATAACATTCTTCTTAACATTCTTACATTTATCCTCCAACATGGTGCGAGTTGTGCCCACACTAGGTCCAACATTGCTAGTGATGTCATCAGTATGCTGACAATTCATAATGGCCATAAAAGCAACATAATTGCTGACAATATCCTCGTCTCCAGTACACCCTTCAGACTCTTCATCACTCCAAGAGCTTGCCAGTAATTTTCCTTTTTGTTTCTTGATAGTGTTCGCACATTCGGCTTGTATATGTCCAAACCCTTCACACTCTCTGCACTGAATTCCCTTGCCTCTACTCTTAGATTCATACTTCTGTATAGGACGGCTGTTACCTCTACCCGCAGGAGAGATATTAGGACGAGCTTCCTTGCTAACATTTCTGAAGTTCTGACACCTACTTCCTATTTTCCTCATCATTTTACTAAAGTTTTTGGTTAACAGTGCTATGTCGTCTTCAAGATCACTGTCATTCCCTTCATGCGAAACATCAGTAGCTTCCACCTTTAGAGCCACTCCTTTATCCCTTTTATTTTGCTTCAAATTCATCTCAAAGGTTTGAAGGGACCCCATCAATTCATCCAATCTCATATTAGATGTATTCCTAACTTCTTCGATAGCAGCAATTTTGGCTGAAAAATTTTCAGGTAGCGATCTTAGAGTTTTCTCCACTAATTTCTTTTGAGAGTACTTCTTTCCCAATTGAAAAGCCTGATTAGCTATATCACGTAGTCTTCCATTGAATTCAGACACGGATTCATCATCGTTCATCCTAAGATTTTCAAATTGAGAAGCCAGAATTTGAAGTTTAGATGCTCTTACAGTGCTTGTCCCTTCATGTATGTTTTGGAGGATGTCTCAAGCTTCCTTCGCAACTTCGCAAGTAGAGATCAATTTGAACTGTTCTTCATCAACAACAGTGAAAATTGCATTCACAGCCTTCGAATTTCCCAGTGACGCACGTTCTTCCTCGAGACTCCAGTCTTGGGCTGGCTTGAGAGATTTATTTCCCTTCTTGTCATCAACAATAGGAGGAGTCCAGCCTTCAATAGTGGCCACCCTTGCCTTCTCATCAAGCGATTTGATGAATGCGCACATCCAAGATTTCCAATACGTATAATTAGTGCCAGTGAGCAGCGGAGGCCGAGTCACAGAAGCTCCTTCCTTCGTGTTCATGGTTGACGTACTCAAACAGCAGAATCACACCCCCTTTGACAAACAAAGAATGCAGATGACCTGCTCTGATACCAATTGAAGTTTAGTACGCAATCCAAAATAGTAAACACATGGGAATAATAATAATCAACACAGCATGACACATGGTCATTGGTAACGCAGTTCGGTGCGCACACCTACATCTGCGGGGCCTCGCCCAGAAATTCAAATTACTCCACTAAAAAAATGATAATTACAATCACCAATACTATTTGATTCTAGGGGAAACAAACTCCCCCTCAATACAAATCGCAAGAGTTAATCTCAATCAACCCCGTGGAGTAATTTACGCAAGATCCCCTTGCATCCAAGATCCCCTTGCAATACTGACCAAGATCTACTCCCTTGATCTCCTACCTCCGTAGTAGTCACCCTCCTCCCGGAGCTTTGTGTAGCTTTCGCAAAAGCTGATCTTCTAAGTCATCCCGATATGCCAATCCAACATCCAACTTTACATCGCTCACTCTACAAAGTTGTTAAGTTGTTAATCAACAATTCCTCCGGTAAAATCACTGAGGATTTACCGAGCAACACCAAGTGCAGCTAGGCGAGATAGATCGGTTAAGAAGAGATCTCAGCAGACAAACAGATCTGAAGCCGAACAGAATTCCTTAATCATTCTACAACAGCTTTAACAAATAAAACCACGAGAACAACCTGATCCGAACAAGAGGAGAAGATCCGAATCTGTTCAATAGATACGATAACTCCTTATCTCCAATAACTCCAAATCTATAAAGACGAGGCCTTATCCTCAACAGTCGTAATTCAAATGGCTACATAGTAAGTCCACGATGACAGATCTTCAGATGTTAGAACAGCAAGTTCAACATTTCTTACGACACAATGTTCAACATTTCATATGTACACATTGTGTCATGTTCACAAATGTTGAACAATAAGTTCAACATTTCATGTAACATATTGTTCAACACTCCACAAGAACCATTGTGCCACAAATGACAAATAATAGACTTAACAGTGCTGTTGCGGTATATCTCTGAAAGATCGCGGCGTAGAGATTGTTGGGTAGCTATCCACCGAATGGGCCGCTTTCGCTTTCTAATTGTTGTTCGTTTCCCAACTTGTGGTTCCTTGGAGGTTGAATCACGGGGTGGTAACATGGTAACATGTATTTGTTTAACCTTTATTGATGATTCTTCTTTAACCTACATGTTTAAACACAGTACATCCGCTAATCAATCCTAACATGTTTAAACACACTCCATGTGCTGGTTTAACCTACATGGGGCTAAAAATCTAATGCCTAATTCCATGCCATACTATTAATGTTAAACATCCGTTGCTCCAGTGGCATAAAGCCCTCGCTTGCTGCGAGGCCACCCGGGTTCGATCCCGGGTGCCTGGCATCCCCGCGTGCGCCCCTTGCCAACTTTCCGAAGAACCAAAAAAAAAACATCTGAAAGGATGTGTGGCATAAACGTAACATGTTGTCTATGCTAAAGCTAATGAACGCTACTGTATTAGACATAAACCTATCTTCTGAAACACACGTCCATCCACTAAAGATGTAGATTAATCCCTTTGAATCAATATGTGTTCAAAGTATATTTTTCACATCCATTTTGTGGACCTAGTTCATTTTGTTGGACACACAACTTCCTACACTTCATGAGATTATAAACATAACCATCAAGTCTAGCCTTCACTAGCATGCTCTCTGGCCTTGTTCTTCATTGCTCCCAGACTACTCTACTATGTGTGTTGATTCTGCATTCTCCTCCTCTTCTTCAATCCCGTTCATATCAATGTCCTCAATATTTTCCACTCCGTTCTCGATAATGCCGTCTTTTTATTTCATGCCTTTTTCACTTGAGTCCATTCGACCTCATCGTGATCTCTTATTAATACTGCTACCCTTCTTTCGTACTCAATGATCTAATCACATTTTCACCGCTGGATCAAATTCATCTCTTACATCATGATATGTTATTCATCTGAACATTACAACAGCCACATTGGGTTTTACATGATGACATCAGATGCACACACACAAAAGATTGGTCAGCTTGTGGAGTATCAAGCTGAATTGTCAACCATCAAATCCTTAAACATACCATAAATATTCGACAAATGCACAAGAAATGCACATCGTTAACATTACATTCTCAAGCAACTACAAGATGACTTCTCGATGCCCAAAAACTACAAAAATAACGACTTCCATTGCGTGCTTGATTCAACTCCTCATGATCAAAATGTTGCTTCGTGCTTAGTTACTTCACGCAATCTTCCTTGTTTTCCATATCAAATCGATCTCTTCTCCACAATTTACCTAAGATACGAACATAGTTATACTACGTTTTCATTTAAACAATACTTATAACAAATGAATAATTTATCAATACGAGCTTTTACCTAAAGAGTGTTGCCTCCTTGTGCTTGGAGACCAGCCTTGCAGTGTCTCGCCACCAGCATATCTCGGTTTCTTTCTCTTGAAGCTTTCGTTCAGCACATTCTAATGCAGTTTCCAGCTCTGCAATCCTCTCTTGCTGCCTTGATTCCAGGAGCTCATGCAGCCTTCTTTCGAGCTCACGAGGACAAACACCACCATGCTCTCTAGTGTCTTCTTGTTTGGTCTCATTAATCAGTTCCACAAAACTTGTGCTGAAGCCTTCAGAATGATTGAGGTGCATGCTTTCCGACTGCAATTTTTGAGGAATTTTGAGTTATTTTTGGTGCATTTGAAGTTTAACAGAAGCCTAACACAGCTTTAGATATTAAGAAAGGCAGTCTGAATTGGAAATTGATGTTGCTAAAACTGATTTATATAGCATTACCAGTAAATGGAAGAATCCAATATTATGAAGTTATCATATTGCTGAATTGTTCTATAACTATAAATCAAAGATTAAAGTTTTGTTCACTGAGCATCTACACAAGCTTGCTGAATGTGGTTCTTATGCATGTGCAAGCCACAATCGTTTTTGAACAGTCTGAATTACATATTAACAGCAATTTTTGGCAATCATCAACTGGAAAGATTTTACTCCTTTTATATCTTAAGTTTGGGAGAAATAATTTGTATGTTTGGCAATCATCCACTGGAAAGATGGTACTCCTTTTATAGCTTAAGTTTGGGAGCAATAATTTGTATTCAGTAAATTGAATACAATGTGATAAATATTGTTTTTTTGAAAGGTATATATATATATATATATATATATATATATATATATATATATATATATATATATATGGTTTTTTCTTGAAGGTAGATAAATATGGTTATATACACATCCATTGTCTATATCTGGTAAACATACATCTCATATCCAACTAATGACACTTCGTGACAACACGTGTACAACATACACAACTCCTATTCTTAACATTATGCACATAGACCCAATATAATTCATAGCTTATTAGTGCAACGTGGCTTCCCAACAAATTTAACTAGCCGCAATATAAATACACAAGAGAAATTTTCAATGGGCAGAGCGGCTTAAAAAAACCCATGCTCCATCTGCTTGTTGGGATTATGTGATGCATCCAGTCATTAAATTCAGGGGACCTTTGTACTCATTACGGTCTCCAGACCTGAAAATCTGTGTTAAGTTTATCCCTCATTTATGAAGAAATTTTATGAATGAATATTAAGTTTCCAATCCTATTGAATATAGGAAGCTTCCATTTCAATGAACATTTCTTGGTTGCATCATTAAATTGGGTTCTTTGACGTTCTCTTAGATTTCCTAAACATATTTTTTTGGTTCATGAATAGTCATTGATATTCATGATTATTTGTTAACCTTTTTAGCCTAAAAAAGAAGATTGCAAAAGGTGTGATCATGGAATGGTTAAATCAATTATTTATGTGAAGATAGAGAGTTAGAGCGTTTATGTTCATGTGTGTCTAAGATTAATTATTAGCTGATATCTTTTAGTAAGATCTGGAGAGAGTCTCTAATCCAATTTTCAATAGTGGAATAATCTTACAGCTAGTTCTGTCGATGTAAGCATATTTTGTTCGATCAAAGGAAATCTTGTTATATATGGTCTTTTTTGTTCTTGTTTGTGATTTTTCCTATCTTACAAGCTTGTTTTTTAAGGGAGTGTGTTCCTCATTAAGTGCTTAGATAATATTTGTTAGGTAACAAACCCACCTAATGGGGAACAACCCCTATAAAAACCGAGCTTGCAAGATGAAAAACAACAACAACAAGAAAGAAGACAGAAAACAAGATTTATGTGGTTCGGTGAAACACATGTATGTTCACGGTACAACCTTTCTTTTAAAAGTCATGAATATCAATCAAGAGAATATTTATGAACCAAATAATTTTTTTTAAAGAATTCAAGAGATCATTTAAAGAATCTAAGACATTCAAATAATGCATCTAGGATTGATTCAATAAATGGATGCTTAGAGTATTCATAAGATTGAAATCTTAATAATCCTTCATGAAAATTCCTTATAAATGAGGAATAAACCCAACACATAGACTACATGTCTATAGACTGAAATAGATACAAAGGTCACATGATTATAATAACGGATATATGACACAACCCTAACACTACCCAACCACCCGCTACCTGTCCATTGAACATGTAAAGAAAAAATATATGAAAAAATAAGAACATTTGGACGCTTCATCTTTAGCCAACTCTTGGAGCATTCTGTTTCAGTGTGTTTTCTTACCACGGATATTGCTGAAGATGGCCTAAATGATGCCGTTGACGTGGATGATGGGGGCAACCTTCAAGGCAACGACGAGCTTATCTCTAGGATAAATGGACTCTGGGTCGAGCTAAGAATGCAGGACCGATCCGTGGCCAAGCGATCTCCCTAGTGACCTACAACACATGATACTCGTCAGGGGGTCATATCTGGGTTCCGACCAAATCTCCTCCGATGCTTAAGTCCGCAGATGACTAAGAAATGCTCGTTGAAATTATGTTCGACCTGTTGAGAGTTTGTCTGCTAGTTCTCAGACCGAGTTATAAAGATAAAGATGGTATTTGGTGGAGCAGATGCGAGTATATAAATACCTGAGTTTAGGGTCTCAGAGATTCGTCATGTCCCTCCTCATTGGAGTGACTATTTATAGGCGACGGTTTCATTGGTGTGCTCCTGAGTGATGCCGAAGCATCGAGGGCACTTTATTCCATTTGACCTGAGTTGTCGCTTTTGATAGAGAGACAAAATGGCTAGTCTTGAATGCCCCCATTGATGGAGGGTGTTACACTCGAAGCTGATCTCAATCGGTCAACTCGGTTGGCGCTTTAAATGTAGCAGACCATCACTGCACGTGAGGGTCGTGGGACTGTTGGGCCAAAACAGATAGCTCCTCTCGGCCCATTGGCCTTATCCGACCCAGATAAACAATTAACACCGGGCCGGCCCAGTGTCATATTAATAGCCCCCATCTCCTAAGCTCGACTGTCGTGAGAGTCGAGGTCGGGTGATATGACATCTATGGGCGAAATCGGCATCCGAGACGATACATTTAATGTAGGTCATAAGGGCACAGAACACCAAAATTCTCTCGCCAATTGAGCATAGAATTCGTAGAGACACTGCTTCGAGATGTTGACACGCGTCTGAGATCGGACGACTGAGCGTGACCTGAGAAAACTGCAGCTTTGTACAAATAGGGATCGTCGGCGAAAGAAAACCATTTCCTTGCTTCTCAGAGAAACTGTGTTTCATCTTGCCGTCGTCGTCCTTCCATTTGTTTGAATTTGTTGTTGCAAGAGCGAAGTAGCTCTTCCTTCCTTTCCTTATTCATCGTCATCTTCTTTCGATTCTGAGATAAGTAGGTTGCAAGACAATATGGATTGTTCGGGATAGGAGCAATATGAAGATCCCGTCGCCTTGGTCGATCCCCCAGCCCCAATGTTCCGATCCTACGAGCTGGGGATGACCTGAATCAGGTGCCTGAGAAGATATGGAACCTTGTCTCGTAGTTCCAGCTTCTTCAATCTCAGTGATTCAGTCCAATTATCTCTGACCTCCCATTGGGGTTAGAATTCCTCGTCATAATGAGAGAATCTGCTTCCCCGACAAGAACAAGGACGGGGTGCATGCGAAAAATCTTTTCGCATGGCCTCCATTTTCCCTTCATCCATTCATCATCCATGTCCTTTCTTTTCTTGAACTCTCCTTCTGCCAACTCAACCCCGAATCTGTTGGAGCCTTAGTCGACTTCACTGTGTCATACTTGCTTAACGTGATAGAACCAACCTTATCAGTCTTTTGTCACTTCTTCCACTTGAGTATTCATAAGTCTGACAATTGGTCTTACATAACTGCCAAGAGAAAGAAGAATCTTGTGTTGGGACTTCCAAGCTCTGTTGAAAAATGGAATGAGAATTACGTATTCGTAACTCTCTCGGAAGAATCCAGCTTTCTCACCCACTGGGGACGCTTGGTTTTTGTGGTTTCGAAAGAGAAAAGCCTCCCTGACATCGAATTCGGGTCGGCCAATAGATTATTACTGATACCAAACTCTGAAAGATGGGCACATTTCTTCTATCAGACGAGAGTTTGAGGAAAACCATGTGGATGGAAGGTACGGCCGACCGTACGGACCTTGTATCTGTTATTATTTGCCCTAATCCTTTTTTACTTTTGCAGATACGACCGGTAACCGTTTGCCATTGTAACCTAAGACAGCCTTCCTTCTTAAGCTTGGATTTAAGAAATATGTGTTAGTTATATCCATCCGACCGAAGGTGTCTAGCTTGGCTCTAGCTGCATATAGCCCGGCCAAAGCTGCTGGGGGCTTGGTCATTGCTGGATGAGATTCTACTAAAGCGGTTGATAGCTCAACCAAGATTTCTAAGGGCTCAGCCAAGGCCGCAGGGGGTTGCAGCAATTGCAATGGCTTTAGGAAGAAAAGGGACCGACCCCATGCTGAATCCGACAGGGTTGAGAAGAAGAAGAAAAATGGGATGCCGACGTCCCAAGCACAACTTCGCATGATGCTCCACTGTCCAAGCTGACATGTCTGTAGTCCAGTCGGTGCCCCTTGGTTCCGCATGCTATCAAGACAAGTGATCGTGTGGAGGCATCCTTCCTCCTCGGTCAATGCCTAGCTCGATCCCTCCTGAATACAAACAAGCTATGTGAATCTTCTTCGCTCCGAGAATGATGCTTCAAGCCCACGTATCAGGTGGGGCTTAAAGATTATATCTTCTCAAACAGTGGGGTTATCGCTCGACTAGCCGGGAACTCATAACTGCCGCATGACCGCCTAGTTGTGCAGACGGTGGAGAATGAGGTTGGCCAACTTCGTAGTGTGGCATGGTCAGCAGGTAAAGGCTCTTGCCACTCCATTTATTTCTTTATAGTCACAGAGCGCGAGGTTAATCCCTTATCTCCTTTTGATGTAGATGTCTTTGGTGGACGTGGAGTTGCGGTGCCGAGTACTAACCATTGCCAATATCGAGGCAAATCTCGCCCAAAAGCAGGCAGAGGTGAACGCTGCGAAAGATATTGCCAAGGAAGAAAAAGCTCAATTGGGGGAGATGTCTCTTAAGGTCGCCGAGCTATCCTTTCATGGAGAAAGGCTTGAGACGGCACTGGCCGGAGAAAAGGTTGCTCGGTTGCTCGTCGGAGAAATCGTAGAATCTGAAGCGAACCTTCAGAAAGTAACCGAGGAACGCTTAATGGTCTTGGAGGAGAAGATGGTTAACCTCCAAGCTAGTCTGACCGAGGAGAATTTAAAGAGCGAGACGGAGAGAGCTAATCTTCACAATCAGATCGTCGCTCTCTAAGCCCAGATTAGTGAGTTAAAGAGGATAAACCCGGATAAGATCATAAAGGAAACCATGAAAAAGTACTCCATCCACCGATTTCATCGGTCCTCAAATGTCACAGTTATTCAGAGCTGGTTTCCACCATTGTCGACGAGAGATCGAGCGGAAATTTCCCGACTTGGTGATCATCTTCAAACAACTTGAGATGGTCCTTGACGAAGGTGAGGATGTGGACTCTTTGTTTCTTATGGCACCACGGCTGTCGAGGCAGGAGTCGTAGGAGAGGCCCTCACGAATCTTCGTTCCACACAGCACCACCTTCATAGCTTATAGTTTGTATTCTTTAGACTTTTAGAATGAACTTACACACTGTTAAATTATTTTTCAAACCGCAGAGTAAAGAATCAATCTGAATTTAACCGAATTTAGCTGTGATGCCATTCGGTCCCCCACCACAACTCGGGCATGCAATAGGTCATAGGGAGCACAAGGTGTGGAGCTTCGCTTGCATAGAGATCCTGAGATTCCCCACGATCTTCCAGATGTCGTTTTGCGTTTGATAGACTATGAAAGGGGGTGGCCCCTTGACTAACCACCGATAGGGAATAGGTCGGCATGCTGGGGGATGGCCCCCTATCCTGACGAAGGATCGATTGATCGGCCCGCAGGGAGAGTGGCAGCTGCCTTACGGCTGATAGGTATTCGGTCAGCTGCGAGGGATGTGGCCCTCCACCTTATGGTCGACGAAGTCTTTAATCGACGCGAGAGGAGTGGGCCCTCGACTAACAGGCGATTTGGAGTTGGTCAGATTACTAGGAGAGCAGTCGCCAGCATTACGGCAGACAAATCGATCAACCCATAGGAGGAGTGGCCCTCTACCTTACGGTAGACGAAGTCTTTAATCGGCTGCCAAGGGAGTGGCCCCTCGACTAACTGTCGATTTGGAGTAGGTCGACCTGCTGGAGGAGTGGCCATTAGCCTTATGACAGACAAATCGGCTGGCCTACATAGGGAGTGGCACTCTGCCTTACGATCAACAAAGACTTTAATCGGCTGTGAGGAGAGTGGTCCCTCGACTAACGGCCGATTTAGAGCAGGTCGGCCTACTGGGAGAGTGGCCCACAGCCTGTAACGACCGGTTTTTATCATTACTATTATCCGTATTTCTTCCGTATATTTTTCTGTATCCTTTGTCAGATGTTTTGTCCCCGTACTCGTCACCACTCCTACTTTTTCATACTTATTATTATCATGGTTATTTTAAACTAGTAGAATAAATCATTCCTATAATTATTTTGAAAATATCTTTTATAATTAGTTTAATTTTATTTTTCGAATTCAAATTTCAAAATTTAAAACCCTTTTTAAATACAAACTATTTTGAATTACTTTCCAAACTTAAATCCTAATAAAACCTATTAATTTCCTTTCAAAACGTTTCCTTATATAAACCATTTATGATAATTGTTTTTAAATCCCTCTTCGTAAAATCTATTTTTAGTATTCATTTCAAAATTCAATTTGAATTTAAAACTTTTCAAATGTTTAACATACTTTCCATGTTAGAACCCATTAAACATATACTTGATTAGCCCTTATTTCCCCGAATAAAACTCATTTAATTCTAATCCTATTAATTATAATTTTAAATATCTTTTAGTATTCAATCCTATTTCCTAAAACTACCCTAGGCCGAACCCAACTGATCCGCACCCAGCTCTACACCCACGCACACAACACTTGAAACAAAAATAAAGGGAGAGGAGACATTAGAAAACCTAAGACCTAGACCTAGGGCTAGTCCCCATGCTGTACGTTTCAAACCCCCACAAAATGCTAGTTAAATAAGGAAACATTAAAAAACTAAGCTTTCATAGCACTCCTGCTGTACATTTCTTTTCCCCACTCATGTCAACAGCTGGCATATATATAGGACAAACCCTATCATTTCTTTCCTATATATCAACCTTATGACCTTTCTTTCTCCCTACTCACAAGAGCATCTCACGGCCTCCCCTGTTCTTCTTCTCCTCCTTCCTCCAACCCTCGCGGATCCAACGAGCGACCACGCCACCCGCCTCAAAGCCCGCATCACATCTCTCCGACAAGCTCTCCAGGCCGCCGGCGTCACGACACCCCCGGAGCACCATCCTCCGCTCGCCGCCCTCCTCAACTGCACGATGCTGAAGCCGCACGGACGCCGCCGCCGAGCTCCGATCGTCCCCCTCTCAGCACCGTGCCCATCACCCCGCCATCGACAGCTCGCGGCCGCCTCTTCCTCCCTCGCGCACGCATCAACCCAGACGGCATGCGATCTCTTCTTCCCACGCCACCGCCACGGCTCCTTCCCGAACAGCGCACACCCTGCCCCTCTCCGACTTCTCCGACGAGCTCACCCGCACATCTCCGACTTAGTCACCTCCCCGCAAGGCCTCAGACCCCCGCACGGCGACCTCGCCCCTCCCTCCGGCACTCGAATCACCCCTCCCATCCACCTGCGATAGAGACCCACGGCAGCTGCACGCCGCTGCGAGCTCCGCCTTCCGCGCAAGCCGCCAGTTCCGCCGCCAAGCACCGACTCCTCCCTCGCACGGAACCGCCACCTCGACCTCAGGCCGCCTCCTCGTCCTCTCTTCACTGTCCGACACCGACCTACACTCCGTTGACAGCCGCCGGACCCCCACCTTCCTCTTCATCCCGTACCGCCTCACCTCAGCCCACCATCTCCAGTCCGACGTCTCCCTCCCGCCTGCACACCGTCGGAGTCCACCGCAGTACCCGTCACTGAGCACCCACCGCCGCCATGGGCCTTCAGCCCGTCATACCCCGACGAGGCACCACCCGCAGCGCCCGCATCTTCCCCAACGTCGACGTACGCCGTACGCCTTCAACTTGCTGCCCATGTAAGCGATGATCACATTGGTTTAAAGTGCAACGTTGGTTATCTATAATAATATTGGTTATATATTACACTTGTAGTACTGTTACCTATGTACCTATATTTATAAATGAAGGATGTCAGTCCATAATAAGGTATGTGTTAGTACTGTTGAAAATATAGGATGCCGTAAAGTAATATGTTAGTACTTATATTTATATATGTTAGTTAATTAGTGTTACCTATGTACCCATGTTAATAAGTAGAGGTATATCAGTATATACAGATGTATGTTAGTTGCACTTGTTAGTTTATTTATTGGCTTGACGTTAAACCTGTGGCGCAGATAAAGTCATGCCTTTCCGTGATTGACTGCACACCCAGAATCGCGTCAGGCAAGTATTTACCACCTACAAGTACATTACTTTCTACAAACTCTTTCAAAGGTGCAAGTATTTTTCACCCACAGGTTTTTAACTATATTGTTTAGATTTTGTGGCTGGGACGACTAAATATTGCTAATAACAACTCGTAAGTATGTTGCTTAAGCTTAACGGACTTAGTGACATGTTTGGTTGTTTTACTCTCAAATGTTGGTGCTGTTGAAATAACATACATGTGAGACTCTCATTGCTTGTCGTGCCTTTAAATTGTGGACCGTCCACCCTATTGAATTGTGACATTGGGCCTTCGGGAAATTACGGACCATTGTGCCTTTGGGCAACTACGGACTATTGGGCCTTCGGGCAATTACGGATTATTGGGCCTTCGGGCAATTACGGATATTGGGCCCGCGGGGCATTTACGGAATGTTTGCCTTGCGGTAAACATTGAACTACGGATTGACTTATGGACACTTTGGGTGGGGTAGTCTAGTGTAGTAGAGGCTGGAAAGCTGGATTACACTCTATTGGTGAACTTGACCGACACCTGGCTGGGTCGGTGAGTAGAGAGTCACGGGTAGCTCCTGTTGGCTTGGGTGTGATGCTGGTCACCTCCCCTTCGGACACTGGGCTTGTCACTAGATTAAGTACAAGTTGGCACTCTTGTTTACTTCTGCTACTATCGTGAATGTATAAACTGTTAACTAAGTTCACATCATGTTTTACTTTGTACATCGTAAATACCGTACCTTACTTTGTGCATTACAAAAGCCATGTATGCCACTTGTTACTGTACGCACTACACCGTTATACTCATTGCTGTACGCACTACACCGTTATACTCATTGCTGTACGCACTACACTTGTTACACTCATTGTTGTACTTACTACACCCTCTCATGTCCACTACTTTGCACACTACACTACTCATGTTCACTGCTTTGCACATTACACATCGTTTGCTCACATGCTCCTTTTGCTGCTATGTAACATCTATTGGAATTATGATGTGTCTCTCCCCTTAAAGCTTTGTAAACCATATTATTAACTTGCCGAGGGTCATTTTATTACTAACGTTTTTAAATCTTGCCGAGCGACCCTCGCTGACGTATATTTTCTTGTCTGTGAAATATACGTTAGGTTTCGAGCAGGGTTCACAGGGGAGGTCACTTGGAGACTGAGCATGAGGATCAAGAGAACCAAGAGCACGAGGCCCACTGCTGAGGACGACGAACCCTTCGCAGCTTTGCTAAAGTTGATATTTGTTTTGTATTTCGTTTAAGTGTACTTTAAATTCCTTGTAACTGTTGTAATGGCCATGTTTGGCCTTATTTCTTTGTGTACTTGTAATCTGGAAGTTAAAGTTTAGTGATGGCATCCTTTTGTTGTTCCGATTGTTCGCAAGCAAGAACCTGACAAGTTGTCATACACAGACGCTTATTGGGTTGGGGCTTCACCGCTCCAGCCCAAGCGGGCCCGCTCGCGTCCTCGCTCCCAAGTATAATGGGAAGCGGGGCGTGACACAGCCTTACGACAGCCAGTCTTTGATCGGCTGCGAGGGGAGTGTCACCTCGACTAACGATCGATTCGGATTAGATCGGTCTGCTTGAGCTTGGTTACCCTTCACCATTCCAACCCCTTGAGGGGTTTGAAACTTAACCATTTGATGGAAAGTGGAGACCGAAGACTCGACTGAATTGAGAAGCGGTCGACTTATGATCTCGTTGTAAGCCGAACTGATCTTCACCACTATGAACTTTGTCATACAGGTGACCGATCAAGGGCGCTCTCTAAGGGTGACTGGCAAGCTGATCATCCTAGCGATTAGGGTGGCATGTCCCGTGAAACCCACATTGGACCAGAGCACGTCACTAGGTCGTACGTGCACAGTCACATCTTCTTCAAGGTTGCCATGAACAGGATGTTAAACGAGCTGCCAGTGTCAACACGTAGTTTTCGTACATCGGTCGAACCAATGACGATGTTGATAACCACGGCATCGTCATGCGGGAATTCGATCCCTCCAGATTTTTATCCGAGAAGCAGATAGGCGGAGTGGCATTGCTCGGCCTCTTCTGGTCTATGTTAGTAGTCATCACCTTTCAAGCATATATGACCTCCGAGCTTATGTGGATTGTCCACCCGACAAGGGTCCACCAAAGACCGTGTCAACGACCTCGATGACAGGTGGGGCAATGATGGGCCTCTCATGCCTTTGGTAGCGGGTCGCGTCATTGTTTGTGTGGGCAATGACGTGGATACTAACTCAATTCCCATTGACGATGCCAGATGTTCCAGGGTGTTTCCTCACCACGGAAATTGCTGGAGTGCCCAAAGGGTGGCGCTGGCATGGAGGACGGGGTAGCCTTCAGAGCGCAGGGCAAGCTTATCTCCAGACTGAAGGGACTCCAGCCCAAGCTAAGGATGCCGAACCGAGCTGTGGCCGAGCGATATCCCCAGCGACTTACAACACAGGGTCTTGTCAGGTGTTCGGATATGGACTCTGACCAAGTCTCCTCCGATATTTAAGTCAATAAGTGACTAAGGAATGCTCGGTGGAACTATGTCCGACCTGTTGGGAGGTCGGCTGCTAGTTCTCAGGCCGATCTATAAAGAGGAAGATGGTATTTGGTCGAGCAGATGCGAGTATATGAATACATGAGTTTATAGTCTCAGAGATTCGTGACGTCCCTCCTCGTGTGACTATCTATATGCGAAGGTTTCCTTGGAGTCCACCTGAGTGATGCCCAAGTATCGAAGGCACTTTATTGCGTTTAACCTGTGTTGTTGCTTTTGATGAAGAGCCAAAATGGCTAGTCTTAAATGCCTACATTGATGGAGGGCGTTACTCTTGAAGCCGATTAAGGATCTCAACCGGTCAACTCGGTTGGCACTTTAAAGAGAGCAGGCCCCCACCGCACGTGCGAGGTAGCGGGGCTATTGGGCCGAAGCAAATAGCTCCTCTTGGCCCTTGGGCCTTATCCGACCCAGATAAACAATTAACTCCGGGCCGGCTTAGTGTCGTATCACATTTCCTATTCATTTGATGCTCAGGTCCACTTGAACTTAACTGAATGCAGTTAAACATGTGATAGACAATACAAATCTTTCTACATGAGTTCATCCAAGAGCATTTCCATCCCAGCCTTCCTTAATCTTGCTTTAAGCTTCCTTCTCCATGAAGCGTCAAAGCCGTTAGCAACTCAACTGACTTCTTCCTTTCAGGATGCTGTCATACAATCTTATACTATCTTATACTGACGTCTTCCTTTAAAGATACTGCCACACAATCTCATATTCACTCACACAATCTCACACAACAACAACGAATGATCAAAATAGGATTGGCAACCTGTATCCTTAAAATCCATTTGGCTCTCATAAGCACCACCTCTTCTTAACTTCCTCAATCAGAATCATTTCAGAATAGAGTATGCTTTATGCATACTCCGCTTGTCACACTAGAATTTGTGCTTAAACTTGATGGTAAAAATTCCTTTTCAAGTGTGTGTAACCGCTTATAACCCTTGGCCATGCACGAGGTTAATCTAAGGTTATCCTAAAATTTATTCTACTCCCACTCTATCTGATATTCATATCTATTTGCTCACACTTAACCAAAATTAACTGAACTTGGCATGGTTAATGAGCAGGCATCTGAATAACAATGTGACCATCTAGCATGTGTATACACTACCGTACATGCAGAATCCTCCGAGATTGTCCTGAAATCTAACCAATAGGCCTTCTTAAACTGATATTGTAAATCTATCTATTTGCTAGTACTTAGCAAGTCCACTGAACTTGCCATGGTCAATAAGCAGGCACATAGATAGTAATGTAACCTTGAAAGTTGTACTTGGATTACAATAATGTAAATCTAGTACTGCGGTATTGGACATGATAGAACTATATGCAGAGTATCCCTAATTTAACAGATGAGTATGATATCTGACACACCTGTTGACAATGAACGGGTTTAACATCAAATGATTTGGTTTCTTAGAAGATGTCGGTCAAATTACCGCAACTATTCTTCTTCTCTATATGCAATGACTCAAAAAAAATAATAAGAGTCATATTAGTATTTTAGACTGTGCATTCCTGCCACCACATCAAACTAGTTTGCTTTGACTTTCCAAGAACACAGCTCATGACTTTAAAAAAAGTAAGAATCCATCTTTGGATTCACATAACCTTGCTAATAATATTATTAAATGTTGTCAACAAACAAATTTGATCACTGTGTGAGAAACATTATAGATAGCATGATCATTATCGTATTAACTAGATAAGTATCTTAAATAGACTGGGCATACAGTGAAAGGAAGACTGTGAACAGATTGAGTGCATTGGTTGGATCCTTCGATGAGCATGTACAGCTTTGTTCCAGTCAAGTAACTGTAATTTAAATCATATGTCATGAAGTAGAAAAATAGAACTCAAAAAACAAGAACAAACTATCCTGACCAAAGCAAACCCAAAAAAGAATTGTTAACATGCTTTACTGTGTTATATATTTTTTCCCGCAGGCGGGCGCCGGGGGGGTGGGGGGGGGGGGGGGGGGGGGGTGGGGGGGGGTGGGGGTGGGGGACCAAGATAAAGTTGTTGGCAATAACCATAAAAGCCACATGAACAAATATTAGTAGCATATGGAGAAAATAAATTTTGTATAAAGTATCACAGTTAAAGTTCTTGGAAGAAGAATACCTCCATATTCTGTTGCTGCGGAATCACTGATGAACCTTCTTCTGTTTTCATCTGCAAACGTTCTAATTCTGCTTCTAGCTCTTCTTCAAGTTGATTTATTTTCAGGCACCTTTTTTTCTGTGAAGTTGTATCACACATGCAGTGCATATCAAATCCCACACCATTGTGCTCCCCTGAAAAACTATAAGCAGCATTTTGCAAGGAAATAGGATTGCTTGTGCTCTCATCTGGCCAGCAATTTGAGGCAGAAAGGACGACGTAGTTATTTGACTCGGAACAGCTTGAAGTGACATTTTTCTTTTGCATTTCACCCTTCAAATCTTTAAGAAGAAGGTCCATTTGTTTGCGGAGCTCGATCATCTTATTAAATTCAGATGCACTTTTCACCAGTAGAAAGACCAAACCTACTCCTATCCCTAGGTTGAAAGACATTGCTCCAGGTTTCCTTCCTGCGAATGATGGACTCAGATAATCTCATTTTGTCAAATGACATGAAGTCGAAAAGGACAAAGGTTCGATGTAAGAAACAAAAATATGCAAAAAGAAAAGAAAACAATTGTACTGATCCCCTTGAAGAACATGAAATTTATTTAAACACAAGTATTTCTAGTTATCTGCATTATAGTATTTTACGCCCAGCAAAGTAAAGCATCACTAGTATATTTCAACAAGAACTTAGCAGACTATAAGAAACTTATATATGTCTTTATATGAAAAAAAAAACAATATTGTTAGTTTTAGGTCTTTAACGTGTGTTATTAGCATTATTAAAGTCGGTTTACCAACATAAACTCAACAGGAGGGCTGTGCCGCAGAGGTGCTAGGCCCCTGAGGTGAGGCTCAGCATGCCATAGGAGAACCAAGCACCCCATCCGCAAGAGATTTGGACAGTTTGTATCAAGGATAGACATATGGTAGAAGTGTGTAAACACTCAGTAAGTAATGAAGTGTGTAAACACTCAGTAAGTTACGAGGGAAAATAATATAACATCTAAACTCAGTTTTGTTAGTACTGTTTACCTGTCACTTGCATAATCTGCTTTCTAACATTAGCAAAAATATATATGACATGAACTCTTACGTATATAATTGCGAATGTATTCTCTCAAAAGCAGAGAACATTTGATTCTGAACCAACTATCAGATTTTAGTCTTTAATTGTGCAGTAAAATATGGGTAAACGACTAGAAACAAGGATATTAGACGTGCTGCTTTAACATTTGATAAGACTCATGAACAAACAAAATAGCATAGAAAATACTTTATACGGTATGATGTGGTTGTGCATGCACAAGTAGCTATTTATTCAGCTTGACATCACATATCACGCTCTCTTTTTTATTAAAGGAGCAACATAATTTTATCAATTATAAAGAGTCCTCTTCCTACTACTCCAAGATATAAAATATTCATCAACATAGTGCTTAGCTTCTTCTCTATGCAGTTATAGACAACCAAATCTGAGTCTGAATTGGAAAAAGGCCCTCCCATGTTGTAATTTTACAAGATGAACATATGTCGCTATCAGATGCAACTTTGATGTCTAAGAAGCCATATGTTATCCCAAAAGCCTGAATACATATGCCATAAATCAGGATATAAACCTTTGCAATATATTAATACCATTCAATCAAATATTCAGAACATTAAATAAATATGTGGCATAATAGACTTGATGTTTCTCCCCAACCATAGGACAGTTTTAAGTGAATAACTGTTAATTTCCAGGTTTAAAACACCTCAGGCCTTGGGCTCCACTTTGATAAGATATTATCCGCTCTGGGTCCGCACATGCACCTGCACGGTTTTAAACACGTGGCTTTCCCCCAAAAGGCCTCTTACCAATGGAATTCCCAAGCCATTATTTTAAACCCCTCGATCATCCACAATTTAGCCGATGTGGGACAATTCGAATCCAACAATCCTCCCCTCGAACTAGGACCATATCATGAGCCGCATCCCCTCGAACGATCATCCATCCGCCGTCCTAATTGAGCTCCGACCAAGCGTACTCCATTTTGGCTACCTCCCCGTGGCTAGGAAGGTACATCCCCTTGATGGCGTCGAGCCGCTTTCGCTTGCGCCGAGCTGTACCTGCGAGGCCCCGCCTCTGAGCTGCGAGCTCTCCTACATTAGCCTCAACAGGCTGTGCCCGAGCTTCTCCTTCAGCTCGGCACATGAGTCCGCTCCGCCCTGAGCATTGAACTCCCATACGCCAGCATATCCCTGTGGATCCGACTCGGGCTCGCCACGGTGGGCATCACTCTGTTCGACATTTGGAGCGCTTCGTCCTTTTTTTGTTCGGAAAAACAGAGCTCATCACTGCTCGGAAACATGCCGACTCTCGTATTGGCACCAGAGGATCAAACACTTTGGTAGATCTGGGGTCCGGCTTTGATACCATGTTAATTTCCAAGTTTAAAACACCTCGGGCCTTGTGCTCCACTTTGGTAAGATATTGTCTGCTCTGGGCCCGTACCGGCAGCTGCACAGTTTTAAACACGTGGCTTTCCTCCAAAAGGCCTCTTACCAATAGAATTCTGAAGCCACTATTTTAAACCCACCAATCCTCCCAACTTTAGCTGATGTGGGACAATTCCAATCCAACAGTAACTATGAGAAGTTATTTCTGTATAAATATATTTTATTATATTTAACACTCAAACATAAAATCCATCAGTTTTATATGGGTGACAACTGACAAGACTACGATCAGGCAAATGGAAACCAACCTTCCAGCTACATTTTGTTTCAACCTATGTACACTGGACCAATTTTTTAAAAAGCGTATGTGATGCCCACCTCAAAGCGTTTTAAACCCAAAATGTGTTGAGGCATTAGGATAAGGCATGAAGAATGTTAAAGCTTTTGCCTCAGGTAATAAGGTTTATGTGAGACGCATGATTCACGCATCAGATATTGCATCGGAGCTAAGGCATGTGCTTTCGTTGTAGATTAAAAAAGTATTAAAAAATATTCAGAAAATAGAAAAAATGAGGCAAAAGTTGAATATGTGTTCAAATTCTCTATCCATTATCACATCCTCTATTGTAGTTTGACGGCCTTTAAGAACTATAATGGCTAGCTAACAACGTATCTTTAGATTCGTTGAAATTAAAATTTTATTTTTTATTTTTTATTTTGCTATCTTCATTCGATGTCTTGTATTTTTTTGGTGTAATTTCTATTTCGATTTAGATTTCTTCTCATTA
The DNA here is from genome assembly GCA_030789695.1 of Scilla litardierei. Lineage (NCBI taxonomy): Eukaryota > Viridiplantae > Streptophyta > Magnoliopsida > Asparagales > Asparagaceae > Scilla > Scilla litardierei. The sequence goes on from CM061134.1 coordinate 111,765,266, forward strand.
ATTTTTTTGATTTCATTCTCCATCTCTCTCGATCTTCTATCACTCTTTCTCTCTCCCCTAGACTCTCTTTTGCTATATTCTCTTTCTCTATGATATTTTTTCTTCCCCACTTCTATTCTCATTTTCTCTTTCTTCCCCAATGTTCGTTTCTCTTTATTTGTTAATAATTGCAATTAAATTGAAACTTGAAATTTGAGTTTTTTGGTAGATGTGGCCTTTACAAATTCTTTGAGCAATCTTTTATTATTACTATATTTGACTTAAGATCGTATTCCATATAATATGGTTAGCTAGTTTTATTACTAACTTATACACACGTGTGAGCGCATATATGAGGAATATATGTGTTAGCTATTCAAGGAGGAAATCCCTCATATGCATAAGGTAAAAAGTCCAATCTTTATTATTTTTAGATGGTCGGAACTATTCATTATGTTTTTTATATTTTAAAACCTAAATTTCAAGGAATCCCCTTGAACATTAGGGTGTTTTAAAAATCCCAAAGACTTTTAGTGATCAAAATCTAACAAAACTTTTGTTTTTTAAGAAAGCTCTAACTATGATGCATGGTTTAGTGATTAAAAATAAGTCTAGATATTGAACAAATTTTTACATAAAAGATTAATATTTATAAAATTATTTAATATTGAAGGGAAAGGTAATTCATTAAGAATTTGAAAATATTTTTTAACTCATCTAACACTGTTTTCTACCATTATGGGGTTTCTTAAAAAATAAAAGTTCAAAATGAGTTTGCATATAATAAATTTCAAAGAATTTTCTCAAAACTCCACGACGTTTATAGGGATTTCTTAAAAATTAACCTATTCTAAAACCCCAACATGCCAAAGATATATTGAATACAAAATGTTTTTGATCATTCATCTAGCCCTTGCATAAGTTCTATAATTACGAAACTATTAAATTTGTGTTGAGGATTGTTACGAGGTGGAACTCGCGTACAATGAATTTGTATTATGGGGAACCAAGGGCACTGTGGTTATATGGAAATGTGGGGTTAGGTAGGCTGTTTTACAAGTGATTAGTGGGATGAAGAGGTTGGATCCGTTGCCGGTGGAGCTCACAGGATCGTATCTCGTCGGACGTAGCTGAGGAAGGTCAGACGGCGGGAGGCTGACGCTGACTTTGGCCAAGGGGCGAGCTCTCCTGCAGCACGAACAACTCGTCAGAAGGGCGGGGTTGGGGTCCAACCCTTAGCCCCTCCGATGCCTAAGTCAGTAAAAGGGCTTAAATGGGGGGCTGGACACGCCGGCCGGACTAACTGTGTGTCCGCCTCGCGTGACGAGCTATAGGTGGCAGAACAAAGATATGGAGGACCTTTGCTCTCGTGTGTGAATGATAGAAGATGAGAGAGTTTTTCTAACCCCCTCTCCGTAAGAGGAGAGGAGGTATTTATACCTGACGGGTGATGACTAGGCGTGCTGAGTTGGCTCGGGTGTCAGTGGAGGCTTCGGACAAGGACATCGGGAACAGGAGCTTCTGACCTGCCTCTGTCAGGCGGCGCAACGGCCCAGGGGTGCTTTTGTCGGGGTGTAAGGGCCGAAAGCACTAACCGCCGGTCAGGTCAGCCGCCTGGGGTGCTTTGTCAGGCGGTCGGGCGACGTATGTGTCAGTCGTGTCCTTATCCTAGGCTGTTTGTCGTTAGCGTCGAGCTAAAGGTCTGGCTCACTTTTGGCGCCGCGGTTCGCGGGAATCGGATGGGCCGTTCCGGTCGGGGGTTGTCCGGCCCGGCCGCGCTCGTCAATAGGCTTGGCCTAGCTATCCGAGCGTCCCCTAACGCGCTCCCCCGGCGGGTCGGACGGCTGCGGTTTTCGCCTCGGCCGGCTACAGTTGTTTGCCTCGGCCGCTTCGGGGAGCGCGGTAAGGCGCGCTTATCTCCGTGATGCCCCGGGTTTTCGGGGCGGCGGCCCTAATTGTTAAATGGTGAGCTAAAGGGGTATGTTAGCGGATCCGGATCCGGGCTGGAGTTGGGCTACTACGATCTTTAGGTCGTAACAATTGCCCCCGGCATTCGAGTGCGAAGCGGAAGCCCGGTTCGGCTCGGATGGCGTAACGTTACCGTGATACTACCTTTTACTTGGGATTCGGACCGGGATCTCGGCTCCGGGGGGTGACGCCGGCCCCGCGGGATGTGTCCCGCTATAGCGGGGTCATGAAGTCTCTCCCTGACTCCGAGCTAAGCGGGACGTTACCCGAAAAAAGAAAAAAGGGAAAGTATTATGCACCAATCTTTATCGGAAATCTCGGCGATATTTACAAGACTTAGGAGAAGATGTGTGGGACGGAGTGTGGTCCACATTTGTTGTTCGTTTTGCCGGGAGGAGCGGATCCCTGCGTCAGGGCGGTCTTCCCGTATGTCGATTACTGAATTCCTACCGCCACTGTCCAAGGGTGAGCCGAGGAGCCGACCCACGGTCGCAGGAGGGGATCCCCTCCTCTTCCCGTTCTTTGCTTCCTCACATTTTGCCTTGCCGTCGCCGTGCTGGGGGGTTGCGCGGCCTCGTCGGGGACTTCGCACACCGAGGGGGGAACCCCCGGGTGGCTGAGGACGAGGTGGCGGTGGTGGCGCCGCTGGGCGAGCCGTTGAGGGGTTTTCCCCTCCCCGGCACCCTGTGGGGATCGCAGAAGGTGGCGGCGTTAATTAGGGTGTTGCGGCCCGCGGCCGGCTATCTGGGCCCTCCTTTTGATACAGTAACAAGCAGGAGGAAAGCTGGCGGGCGGTGCCTCTCATATGTAAGGGGAATATCCAGTTGGAGGTGGTGGGGCATTTGGGGCCGTTTTGTGCCCGGAGTGAGGGTATGGGAGTCCCTTGCATTTCTCTTTTTCCCCCTTCCTCCCCTGGCCTAGGGAGGGGGGGTATTTATAGCGAGGTTCTGCGGAAGGGTTTCTCTTGAGTAATGCGGGGGGTTAGCGTTTCTAAGGGGCTCCGCGGAGTCACGTGCTTTGGGAATCGCTTTTCCCCGGAGGTATCTGGCACTCTGGCCTCTCGGGGATCGTGTTACTGCTGACGGCGCGTCGACCGAGCGGCCTTTCGTTATGTTGAGTTGCATCGCGGCACTGTTCTGACGAGACAGGGCACTGCTTTTTCAGGACTGGGCGCCTACTTCGCGGCCTCTGCCTCAGGACCCGGGTCATGTTGTTTTGGCATCTTGCGGAAGTTACGCAATTACCTATCATGCCCCCAACATTCCCGTGTCCGAGATCGCGAGGTCTGGGGGAAGGGGATGTTGTTGGCTTGTGTTGCTTTTAGGCGGGGTGGGGGGTCGGCGGAGTGGCTAGGGGCGATTCCCGCTATCCTATCGTTATTCAATCACGGGTCGACCCTGTTACGCGGGGCGGGTTCCAGTGCCCCTCTTACCCCCTGGAGGGAAAGGTGTCGCAGACTTTTGGTGAGCGGGGGTCGCCCTGTAGGCGTAGATTTCCCAGAGGTCCTATGCCAATTAGGAGGGGTAGTGCGGCGCTAACCCCGAGCGTTGCGGGGGATAGCCATTCGCTATGGTGTTCTCCGAAAAATCTGAGCGTATAAAGAAGAGCATTTTTATTTAGGTTTGTAAAGGCTGATCTACAGCTTGTACAGGAGTTCTTAGTTTATCGCCCGTTGCGGGGTCCGATCCGGCCGGGGGGAGCCATAGAGCTGTCCTCGCCCGCGGTTTAATGACCTCCGGATCGGGATGTCGGTGCGGGCTGGGTGGGCCCTTTGTAACTTGAATTGAGCTCGGCGTGGAGGAGAATGGCCGCCTTCCGTGCTGAAGTGTTGCAAGGTCTCTTTGGCGATCGTGCCACTCTACCTCCGTTGCTTCGTCATCTCTTTCCGCGGAAAGGGTTTTCCTCGGTCCGGAAGAGGCGCCGAGGGGGGGAAGCCGCCTTGCTGCGGCTTGCTCCTTGGGGAGGTTCCTGAGCATAGGGCCGTCCCCCGCCGCCCCGTGTCTTGCCGCTTCGGTTTGAGAGTGGCGTTCAGCGCGCGGCGGTGTATGGGCGGGCCGACGCGCCATGACTCGCCATTTGGGGTCGTCGGGGGTGCAGCCTTTCCGAGGACCTCGCCCGTAGGTCGACGGTGCGGTGGTACTGGCCGGTCAGTGCTGGGGGCTCTCGCCTGCCCAACCGGCTTTGAATGGATGCCATTCTTTCTCCGATCCGTCGGCGTTCGGGGAGGACGGAGGCGTGAAAGGTGGATTTCCCTTGTGTAAGGGGAATAACCTGTTTGCGATCCGTTTGTAAGGGGAATACCCTGTTTGCCGTCCTGTAGGGGCGTGCGCCTTGGGGAGGTTCTTGAGCATAAGGCCGTCCCCTGCCGCCCCATGTCTCGAGGCTTCGGTTTGAGGGTGGGGTTCGGCGCCCGGTTGTGCATGGGCGGGCTGACACGCCGTGACTTGCCTTTTGGGCTTGTCAGTGATGCAGCCTTTCCGAGGTCCTCGCCCGGTGGTCGACTGCAGACAAGTGCTGGCCGGCAGGCGCTGGGGGCTCTTGCATGGCCGGCCAGCTTTAAACGGATGCCATTCTTTCTCCGACCCGTCGTTGTTTAGGGCGGGCAGGGGCGTGAAAAGTGGATTTCCCTGGTGTAAGGGAAATATTCTCTTGGCGATCCGTGAGTAAGGGGAATACCCTGTTGGTGGAGGTTTTGATGCAAGATCCGCCGCGTGGGGCGGCGGGAGCCATTGATGGCCGGTGACCTCTCTTTTGTTAGGGCGGGGCATCTTGGCCATTTTCCCGGTGGGTGGGGGAATAAGGTGGCGGAGTTTCATGTCTCGGTTTTTTTTTGTTCCTTTCAGACGGGGGAGTGGCCTCTTTATAGGGAGATCTCATTGACGGTTTCTTCCCTATTTATTGCGCTGAGTTGGCGCTATTAATGGGTTTCTTGAATTCGTGCCCATGGGAAACCGCCTTTGCCAGGTGGCTCTTGCGAGTCTTCTTTTGAATCGTGTTATTAATTGTGGCGTGTTTCTCGAGCGTCCTTTCGTTTCGTCGAGTCCCATCGGGGCCGCCTACTCGGGAACTGGCGTCATTTCGTCCCGGTTTGTGTGCCCGTCTTCTTCTGACTTTTCGAGGGCCATGGGTGCGTGGCCCTCTCCGGTTTGGGTGGCTAGGTTTGGCCTTGCCCCAGAGGTCTGGAGGGGGTGAGCGGGCGCGTAGCCCGGCCCGTGCCCTTCTCTGGTTTGGGTGGCTAGGGTTGGCCCTGCCCCAGAGGTCTGGAGGGGGGGAGCGGGCGCGTAGCCCGGCCCGTGCCCTTCTCTGGTTTGGGTGGCTAGGGTTGGCCCTGCCCCAGAGGTCTGGAGGGGGGGAGCGGGCGCGTAGCCCGGCCCGTGCCCACCTCTGGTTTGGGTGGCTAGGGTTGGCCCTGCCCCAGAGGTCTGGAGGGGGGAGCGGGTGCGGAGCCCGGCCCGTGCCCTGCTCTGGTTTGGGTGGCTAGGGTTGGCCCTGCCCCAGAGGTCTGGAGGGGGGGAGCGGGCGCGGAGCCCGGCCCGTGCCCTTCTCTGGTTTGGGTGGCTAGGGTTGGCCCTGCCCCAGAGGTATGGAGGGGGGGGAGCGGGCGCGTAGCCCGGCCCGTGCCCTTCTCTGGTTTGGGTGGCTAGGGTTGGCCCTGCCCCAGAGGTCTGGAGGGGGGAGCGGGCGCGTAGCCCGGCCCGTGCCCACCTCTGGTTTGGGTGGCTAGGGTTGGCCCTGCCCCAGAGGTCTGGAGGGGGGAGCGGGCGCGTAGCCCGGCCCGTGCCCACCTCTGGTTTGGGTGGCTAGGGTTGGCCCTGCCCCAGAGGTCTTGAGGGGGGGAGCGGGTGCGGAGCCCGGCCCGTGCCCTGCTCTGGTTTGGGTGGCTAGGGTTGGCCCTGCCCCAGAGGTCTGGAGGGGGGCGCGGGCGCGGAGCCCGGCCCGTGCCCTTCTCTGGTTTGGGTGGCTAGGGTTGGCCCTGCCCCAGAGGTCTGGAAGGGGGGAGCGGGCGCGTAGCCCGGCCCGTGCCCTTCTCTGGTTTGGGTGGCTAGGGTTGGCCCTGCCCCAGAGGTCTGGAGGGGGGAGCGGGCGCGTAGCCCGGCCCGTGCCCTTCTCTGGTTTGGGTGGCTAGGGTTGGCCCTGCCCCAGAGGTCTTGAGGGGGGGAGCGGGTGCGGAGCCCGGCCCGTGCCCTTCTCTGGTTTGGGTGGCTAGGGTTGGCCCTGCCCCAGAGGTCTGGAGGGGGGAGCGGGCGCGTAGCCCGGCCCGTGCCCTTCTCTGGTTTGGGTGGCTAGGGTTGGCCCTGCCCCAGAGGTCTGGAGGGGTGGAGCGGGCGCGTAGCCCGGCCCGTGCCCTTCTCTGGTTTGGGTGGCTAGGGTTGGCCCTGCCCCAGAGGTCTGGAGGGGGGGAGCGGGCGCGTAGCCCGGCCCGTGCCCACCTCTGGTTTGGGTGGCTAGGGTTGGCCCTGCCCCAGAGGTCTGGAGGGGGGGAGCGGGTGCGGAGCCCGGCCCGTGCCCTGCTCTGGTTTGGGTGGCTAGGGTTGACCCTGCCCCAGAGGTCTGGAGGGGGGAGCGGGCGCGTAGCCCGGCCCGTGCCCTTCTCTGGTTTGGGTGGCTAGGGTTGGCCCTGCCCCAGAGGTCTGGAGGGGGGAGCGGGCGCGTAGCCCGGCCCGTGCCCTTCTCTGGTTTGGGTGGATAGGGTTGGCCCTGCCCCAGAGGTCTGGAGGGGGGGAGCGGGCGCGTAGCCCGGCCCGTGCCCTTCTCTGGTTTGGGTGGCTAGGGTTGGCCCTGCCCCAGAGGTCTGGAGGGGGGAGCGGGCGCGTAGCCCGGCCCGTGCCCTTCTCTGGTTTGGGTGGCTAGGGTTGGCCATGCCCTAGAGGTCTGGAGGGGGGGAGCGGGCGCGTAGCCCGGCCCGTGCCCACCTCTGGTTTGGGTGGCTAGGGTTGGCCCTGCCCCAGAGGTCTGGAGGGGGGGAGCGGGCGCGGAGCCCGGCGCGTGCCCTGCTCTGGTTTGGGTGGCTAGGGTTGGCCCTGCCCCAGAGGTCTTGAGGGGGGGAGCGGGTGCGGAGCCCGGCCCGTGCCCTGCTCTGGTTTGGGTGGCTAGGGTTGGCCCTGCCCCAGAGGTCTGGAGGGGGGAGCGGGTGCGGAGCCCGGCCCGTGCCCTGCTCTGGTTTGGGTGGCTAGGGTTGGCCCTGCCCCAGAGGTTCGGAGTTTTATCGAAACTGCAAAACTCGTGCAGGAATAACCATATTTGGAAGAACGGATGGATATGTACACTGCGTGTAAGAAAAGGAAAACTCACAACTATTGGTAGAATTTTAGCAGATGTTTTGCGTTCCAAGGGTGGGCCAGTTCGCTCCCTTCGGGGGTAGCCAGGATGTACGTGGCCGGCCCAACAATGTCGATGACCGTGTAGGGTCCTTCCCACTTAGCGGCTAGCTTTCCCCGCTTTGCAGTCTCGGGGCGAAAGGTGGCATCTCGGAGGACCAAATCGCCGATCCGGAAGGTCCGCGGTTTCACCCGGGAGTCGTAGTGCCGTGCCATTCTCTGGCTGTGCTTGACGAGGCTAGTCAAGGCCCGGTCTCGCACCTCGTCTATCAACTCCAAACTGAGACCGAGTCCTTCTCCGTTAGCTTCTTCGTCGAAGAGCTTTAGCCGGAGTGTCTCCTCGCCGATTTCCACGGGAACGACCGCCTCCGACCCGTATGCTAGCACGAAGGGGCTTTCCCCAGTCGAGGCCTTGTGGGTGGTACGATAAGACCACAGGATCCCCGGCAGCTCGTCGACCCAGGCCCCCAGAGCGGCGTCCACCTTCTTCTTCATCGGGTTCAGGATACATTTATTCGCGGCCTCCGCCATTCCGTTGCATTGCGGGTGGGCGACTGACGCGAATTGGAGTTTGATTCCCCAACCTGAGCAAAAGTCGCGGAAGCCCTCGCAATCGAACTGCTTTCCGTTATCCGTGACGATGGAGCGGGGAATCCCGAAACGGCATATGATGGATTGCCAGATGAAGCCCTTCATGTCCGTCCACGCGATTCGCGCCAGCGGCTCTGCTTCGATCCATTTAGTGAAGTAATCCACGGCGACAACTAGGTATTTCCTTCCCCCGGAGGCTTTTGGGAATGGCCCCAGGATGTCGAGCCCCCACTTGGCGAAGGGGATCGGGCTCAAGATGGGCATTAAGTTGGCCGGGGGTGCAGTCGTCCGCCGACAGAACTTCTGGCACGCCTCGCACTTCTTAACGTAGTGTACCGCATCCTGGATCATCGTCGGCCAGTAGTATCCTTGGCGCATTATTTTGTGGGCGATGGTGCGCCCGCCATGGTGGTTTCCGCAAAAGCCCTCATGCACCTCACGGATGACTTGCTCAGCTTGCTCCGGGCCCAAACACTTTAGGTAGGGCAGGGCGTCGAAATTGGCTCGGCGGCGGCGGTATAGCACTCCGTCGAGAAGTACGAATGAAAGGGCCCGCCTTTCCACCTGTTTTGCCAGCATCCGTTCCTCGGGTAGCTCGCCCGTCTCCAGGTACTTCATTATGGGGGTCATCCACGACGTCCTCGTGTCCGCGCACATCAGTTCTCCCTCGTCGATGGTTGGCGTCGCCAGGCTTTCCACGTAGATTGCCTTCCCGATCTCGGCCGCCGAGGAGGAAGCCAGCTTAAACAGGGCATCCGCGCGGAGGTTGCTGGAGCGGGGTAGGTGTTGGACGTCCGCTTTCTTGAACTTTCGGAGTTCGATCTGGATGCGATTTAGGTATCGCTTCATTGTTTCCTCTCGGGCTTCGAAGCCCCCCAGGATTTGTTGGATGACGAGGCGGGAGTCACTCAGGAGCAACACGTTCGTCGCCCCCACCGCCCTTGCGAGCTTCAACCCGTTCACCGCGGCTTCATATTCCGCGACATTGTTGGTGGCCGGGAAGCTGAAGCGCAGGGCGTACTCCAGCGAGCATCCATCCGGGGTTTGAATGACTATTCCTGCTCCTGTCCCAGAGCCTGTTGCGGAGCCGTCGACGTGGATGGTCCATAATTCGCCCGCTGTCGTCGGGGAGGGTGCTGAGGGTTCACCCACCTCGACCCTCCGCGAGGATGTGGGCACCGATGGGAGCTCCGTCCGGTCACCCGGCGGGATCTCCGTTGTGCATTCCACCACGAAGTCGGCCAGCGCTTGGGCCTTGATTGCCGTCCGGGTTTTGTATGTTATGTCGAACTCGCTGAGCTCGACACTCCAATTGAGCATCCTCCCCGTCCGCTCCAGCCTTTTCAGGTTCTTTTCAAGGGGCATGTCGGTGTGGACGATTACGGGGTGGGCCTGGAAGTAGGGTCGGAGCTTCCGGGCCGTGGTGACTAGGCAGTAGGCGGCTTTCTCGATAGGGCTGTAACGAGTCTCCGCCTCCCGGAGAATCCGACTGGCATAGTAAATGGGGCGTTGCACTCCTCCTTCCTCCTTGATCAGGACGGAGCTAACGGCCCCCTCGGTGGTCGCCAGGTACAATCCCAAGGGTTCGCCCTCCTCCGGCCGCGCGAGGAGCGGTGGGCTCTGTAGGTATGCTCTCAGCTCCGCGAACGCCCGGGCACAGTCGTCATCCCACGGGATCACCTTCCTTTGATCTTTAGCTTCGCCCAAGGCTGTGCGCAAGACCCTAAAGAAAGGGAGCGATTTCTCCGCCGATCTTGACAGGAATCGCCCCAAAGCTGCGTTCCGGCCGTTCAGTCGCTGCAAGTCCCGGATCGTCCGGGGCTCCGTCATGTCGATGAGGGCCGCCACCTTGTCGGGGTTCACCTCGATTCCCCGCTTCGTTATCATGAAGCCCAGGAATTTTCCCGATTGCACGCCAAAGATACACTTCGCGGGGTTTAGCCTCAGGTTGTACTGGCGGACCCTCTGGAAGGTTTCCTACAGGTCTGTGAGGTGGTCGGGAGCCCTTCCGCTCTTCACCAGCATGTCGTCAATGTAGACCTCCAGGTTTCGCCCTACCTGAGGGCCGAATATTCGGTCAACCATTCGTTGATAGGTCGCCCCGGCGTTCTTCAGCCCGAAGGGCATCTTGGTGTAACAGAAGGTGCCTTTATCAGTGACAAACGAGGTCTTCTCCTCATCTTCCACCGCCATCGGTATCTGGTTGTATCCCGAGAAGGCGTCCATGAAGCTCAACAACTCATAGCCGGACGCCTGGTCCACCAAGTGGTCGATTCTGGGTAGAGGGAAGCTGTCCTTCGGGCACACCTTGTTGAGGTCGGTGAAGTCAACGCACATGCGCCACTTCCCGCTTGGCTTCTTCACCAGAACGACGTTGGCGAGCCAGTCGGGGTAGTCCACCGGCCGAACAAATTTGGCCTCGAGGAGTCGCTCTACTTCTTCCTCGGCCGCCTTCTTCTTTTCGCCCCCTGCACTTCTCTTCTTCTGTCGGACAGGTCGGGCTTCCGGGTCCGCATTCAACCTGTGGGAGATTACTCTCGGGTCCACCCCGGGCATGTCTGCGGGTGACCATGCGAATATGTCCGCGTTTTCTCGGAGCAAGGCCACGAGGGCCGTCTTCAATGCGGACGGGAGTTTTGTCCCGATGGAGACGGTTCTTCCCTCGCCCGAGGCCACAGGGACCTCTTCTACTTCTTCGGCCGGGGTCGGCCGCTGGTCGCAAAAATCCTCCCTCTCGTCCGGGATGAGCGCCGTCAGGGCCCGCCTCGGGCTCCTACACAGGGACGGCGCACGGTTGTGGTCTCCGCGCGTCTCCCGTCCTCCCCGGACCTGTCTCACCCCCCGCGGGGTCCGGAACTTCATCGTCTGATGTCGCAGGCTGGGGAGCGCCTCGATGGCCGTCATATATGGACGCCCTATGATCCCGTTGTACGCCGAGGCGACGTCGACGATGACAAAACGCGCTTCTCTGGTGACGACCATCGGCTCCTCCCCCAGGGTCCTGGGTAGGGTGATCATTCCCTCGGTGGGAATCGCATGGCCGGTGAAGCCAGCGACAGGACCCACACAGGGCTCTAAGTCTGCACGCCCCCACCCCATCCTTTCGACCGTTGCCAGGAACAGGATGTCACAGGAGCTTCCAGTGTCAATCAGGAGTCGGTCGACGTCGATCGCCCCAATCCGAGCTTCGATGACGAGGGCGCCATGGCTCTGGCTCCGTGCCTCCGGCCAGTCCTCCTCGGTAAAGGTGATAGGGGGCCGGTGTATTTTTCGTCGCTTCGTTCGGTGGCCGGCGCCCGCCATCATCACCTGTCGGTCCTCGGCCTCCAGGGTCGCGGGCGCTCGTCCCGTCGAGGTTGGGCCTCCAGTTATCATCTCAATTCGCATGACCGCCCTCGGGGGGCGGGGCTCCTCCCTCGGGGGGCTGGTTAAAAATTAACCTATTCTAAAACCCCAACATGCCAAAGATATATTGAATACAAAATGTTTTTGATCATTCATCTAGCCCTTGCATAAGTTCTATAATTACGAAACTATTAAATTTGTGTTGAGGATAATAGACACATACTGAAAAAATTGAAAGTTAGTTGATTTATATAAATTAAGAATTAGGCATCTACCTAGTGGCTTAAAATTTTGGGTTAAATTTGACATCAGTCACTTATCATGACTTCACTAATAGCAATAGTTATGGACCTCTTCTTAATTTTTTTTCCTATTCAACATGGTAGAAGAGTCGAATCTATCCGTTCATCCCATTTTGAAGCCTCCTTGTTTAAATATGAACTTAGTTTGCATCATCTTCATCTAATTAGATCACCCGTTACCTGATTTTGAAGCATATTCGTATAAATACAATATTGATTTGAATCATCCTTATCTGATGTAATCATCATCGGAGCCCAAAATGTGATCCAAGTCTACATCCTGATAATATTCTACAATGAAAAAAGTATTGAGTATTGAGTCACCTGGAGGTAAGTTTTGATGATGAACAAACATATTTATGTGTTAATAATATATTAATGCATGTATAAAATATAATAGGAGATCAGAGCTAAGTGAAGCTCAATCAAGGCCTAAAGCTTAAAAGTTCAAAGAATCAAACCAAGACATGATTTCAAAGGACTATATCAAGAATGCTTCAAAGAAAATATCTATTTTGATGTAATTTCCATCTTATTTAGATTCCTTGTAAAACCCTTGATTAAAGCTTTCTCTCTCACTTGGGAAATCATAAATTACGTTTGAAAAAGTTTTATAAAGTTTTTCTAAGTTTCCATGACCAAAACATTGTTTTCCAAAGCTGACTAGTCGACCAGAAAAGACTCATAGTCGACTAGGAAACCTGAAAACTAATAAGTCTCAGAATGTCAGAACTTGCGACTAACACGCGGATTAGTCGACTAATCCGAGAACACTAATCGACTAGGAACCTAACCGAGAGCTATTAGTTTTCTATGGTTTTCTGACTTACTATTAGTCGACTATGCGTTCCAAGTAGCCGATTAGCTGAGCTATTAGTCGACTAACTGGTCTACTCTTGTCGATCAAAATATTACTATTGGTCAAACCAAGATTAACACAAACTAATCATTTGTTATCATTTTGAGAGTGTTTTTGGGATTTTGTTTAATATGTTTTCTCCTTATGAATAGTAAAAAATTCTCAGACAATTTATATCAAGAGAAATTATTTTTTTGTGAAAAATGATCTTTTGTGCTCATAAGCTTTGTTCTCAACCCCTCTCTTTTGGCCTCTTGTTCATTGATTTTCAATCCTTTTTTTGCCAAAATCCATCATCTCAAAGCTTAATTTTTCTACATCGTTTTAAAAGATCAACATCCTTATAGACTCACTATTACACGCGCTTCAATGAAGGTAGGTAAACTTGTTTATCAAAAGGATTGTAAGTATTTTCCTTCACTTTGTTTGCTTGAAAGAAGTTTTATGATTACTTGAGATTTGTTCGAGTTGTTTTTGCTCCATACACCAGTTTGTAGTGTAATGAAAATGGTGTAAGTATCTTACAGTTGGAAGAAGATAGTTGAAATTTTAGGTAGGACCTAAGAACTAGATTATTTCAAGGTTGACCGAACCAGTATACATATGCGTGTGTGCATTGGTTTTGTGTTCTTACAAATATTGTTTTTATTTTCGTTGCTTAACTATATATCTCTTATTACAAGTTCTTACAATTGTTGATTAAGATTCATCTAAGATAACACTTTTCGAATTCTTAAAAAGAATAGTTAGAGAATTTTATAAAGTTTGTTTTAAATTTTATAAAACACTATTTACCTCTCTCTGGTGTTGTCTGCTCATCTATAGTATCCAAACGTACTAGCGTTCTTTATAAAAAATCTAATATCCAAACTCAAGGCTCCAATCTTGAGTTTTGAGGGTAGATGTGGAGAAAAATAATCTCACGTTAAAAAATTCAAAGTTGATGTTTGTAAATCTCTAGCCATTGGCTAAAACTTTTAGGTTATAAATAGTTTTAGTTACTACTTACTGGCTTCATAAACATAATTATATGTGGGCCCCTCTTAAGCATGTACCCATTGTAACAATTTGCAACAACTACTGTGTATATATGACACCTTTTATTCTTGTATAAATGCAATTAAAATTGCTTGAGAGTTCAAACGTAGGCTACGAAACAATGTATTAATCAAGATAAAAGGAGTGGATAGTCCTTAAGGTTCCCACTTTTGATCTATATCTGATCCAATGAAGATTATTATCTACAATTTCATTGAAAATCCTGAATTTCAATATATATAATCATTATTACATTAGCCTTTAGTTTAAAAAATTCGGGTTAGTTTTATGGACTCAATAAAATAAGAGAAAATGATAAAGTAATAATAATAACAAATAAATGAAATAATAATAACAATAATCATGATAATAAAAGTGTATAATAATACTAAATGATAATAAAAGTGTATAATAATACTAATAAATATAAAAAGAAATAATAATAATAATAATAATAAATATAACAAGAAATAATAACTAATAGACATAAATAAGCTTTAAAAAACATATCAAATCATATTCACATCAAATCATCATGTCAGATACTTATTTTTCACACGTTACGATATAAAACTTTCTTTTCCAGTAAACCAAGATATTTCATATCTTATCTTATCAATTCTTTACATGTCTTCCTTTCATATGCAAACATATATACACACATAATGTATGAGAATAATCGGAATCCTAATCATCGTTAGGATTCCTTGCTCTCTTTTAGAGTTGAAGGATTATTTATGTTTTGCTTCATTGAGTTATATGTTTGGTTCTATTTGTAGACCAATATTGTAATTTGTTGAGTATATGAATAAAGTTGCTTATCCTTCAAAAAAATAATAATGTATGAGAATAATGTGTATCTTATGACTTTTAAGAGATATCTTATATATACAATAACATGACTTATTTTTCATCACAAGAGGTATAGAAGATAAACATACATCACATAAGACCATTTGTACTTTGTAAAAGAGAATGTGTAACGTTATCATATATGAGAACGATCTATTACATGTCATTTGATACCCATTATTTTATGTATAAGCTACGATATTGTTAACTTCCAGTTAAATTCTTTTTTGTTTAGTTTCCTTCTTTTTTTTGAAGAAAAGCTGAAATTTGATATTGTATTTATTGACAAAACGTCAAACGTACTTGCAAACACAAAATATCCAAAGTTATTAATTAATTATAATTTGAATTCAGTTCTTGGTATATAATCCAAAAAGGTTCCAATCATTATTTTTTCCTTAAGACTCTTCAATATATCTATCTTCCATCCATAGCATCATGTTGCTTTTGAAAAAAGTATTAGTAATCATAACTTGCATGCTACAGCATCCAAAGCATACCAATAAAATCAAACACATGTTAAAATTTTGTTCACTATTTTTAGTTACACAAATTTTTTATATATCTATTATATAAAACACAACGTTTTTTGAATCATAGGGCTGACTGGGACAAGTCCCAGTCACCAACAACGATCGGGATGCATCCACATCATTTGCATCCAAGGGTCAAGATTTAATTAAAAAACCCCCCATAATTACTACATTTGCACAAAAACCCACCCCTTTCCCTTTTTTTGCTAAAAACCCTTCCATTTCACTTTTTACCCTAATACCTTACACGCACCCACACTTATGCACTTTCCCCCTTCATTTTCGAGCGTTTCTCTTTTGCCCGGGTTATATTTGTTTCTGGCACCCGCGTCGAAACTAAATTTTTGTTCCTTTAAATTTTGGAGGAGAAAAAAATTGAGGGGATATCTGAAATGAACCGTATCCGAGGGCACGGGTTATGACTATATATATATAAGAATATATGGATTTACATGTTTGCCATTGTCCTATTAGGACAAAATGGTGGATAGAGATGTGGCCAAACCAAGGTTTGGCCACATCATCAAGGTGGGGCCCACTTGGAGATGAGTGTGGGCTTGTATGTAGTTTGGTGTTTTTGTTGTGCACCCAAATATAAACCCCCCCTCTTCACATGAATTACATGGTTGCCAACGCTTTTAAATACAACCAAAAAACCCTTGGTCCCCCTCTATTTACAGGGTTGCCATTGACCCAATTTTATCCTTTGGTTTCCCTCTATTTACATGGTTGCCATTGGCAATTTCCCCCACTTTGAACCCTGCTTACATGTTTGCCATTGGGATTTATATCTCTTTTACCCTCCGACGATACCGACACACAAACCCACACTTTTCATTTCTTTTCGGTTGCGTGTGCACCGCATCCTGTTTGTGATGGGTTTTTTATATGCCAAACATTATAAAAATGAAGTTGTTCACTATTTTTAGTTACACAAATGTTTTATACACACACACACACACACACACCCACACACACACACATAATGTTAATCTTATCAAATGTGACCTTGTAAATCTTTGTTTCCTAAAGTAGACAGTTTCTCTTCTATGCTTGTTTGCATTGGGTGACAATAATGGTCCACTCACAATACTACCTGGTGTTATACAATCCTAAAAGAAATTCTCAAATTTAATATGAGAGGCCTAATGGATTAACTTGTAATTGGTTATAATAGGATTAGTCCACTCAAGAAGAGGCACTTCCTATTAGTGAAGTAACTAAAATATCGTTCGACTACTCGCATAAATAACCATCTTCACATAGGAGAAAACATATTTTATTATTCTCATTTTTTTAGTTTGGAGATTATATTTTATTTCTCAGGTTCTAATTTATGCATCAAAGGAGTCAAATATAGGACACCCACCTCGTGACTGCCTCGCTAATGATTTGACTGACTATAATATGTAGATTGCATGACTAATAGGAGGAAGACACATGCAACCCATCTAGGTCCACATGTTCACTATATCATCACAAACTTTCCCACAGTGGAGGGCATCCTACGAGTTTTATACAGTCTCTCAGCATTAAGCATTAATGAAACCTACCTTTCAAAAAAATCCACACATGCTGATGGTTAAATGGTATTAATGATAAAATACATGATATTAAAAACATGAGGCTTACACCAAGACTCTTATGCATCGATTCATAGGAAAGTCCAACACATTGTGTTCCTCCAATTTTTCAAACACAGTAATGTACAATTCTACTGTGAAACAGTGTCATGTCGGACACATTCCAAATACATGAATCCTATGTAATTTTAAGAATTTTCCAAGTCATCCGCAAGTTTAGCCCGTGTCGACGTATCGGTATCCATACAACATAGGTTTCAACCAGATCCTATGAAAAACATCCATAAGACTTGAGTTATATATACCAATAAATCGTATATCAGGGTTATGGACTGTCTATGACAGACATCCAAATATTCGACTGATACCAAGTTGGAAGTTATTGACGGTGGATTCAGTAACAGGGAATTTAGTAAGGCCATTGTACCCTACATAAACTCCAACGGTCAAGTTTGAATTTTTTTTTAAAGCTTTAAACAGAGCAATCACAGACCAACGCACATTAAAGCAGGTTCAGTTTTGCAAATCTTCCACATATTGGAAAACCCATTCAATTGATGGATCATCATTGCTAATGTGAGAACATAGACTTGTGGAATGTATCCCTGATTACTACAGGAAGTTATCTTCCACCGTTAATCCTACAAGGCAAGCTTCGACCGGCGGTGCAACTAGATGCTAGAGCAAATATAAAAACTAATGCTTGAATATGAAAATAGAGAGCATGTCTAAGTTGAGACCGGCGGTGCAACTAGAGTAGTATACAAACATGCACGGACTCCATGCCAGTCACCAGATCGCAATTAACGTGCATGAAGAAGTTGTCAAGTACCGGATTACAGGTTGTGCATTCTTGAATATGAAAATAGAGAGCATGTGTAAGTTGAGACCACAAAATCATGCAAATGCTTCGATTTTGACTTCCAGAGAAATGGAGGTTTCTATTTTTGGGCATGTAATTGGACAAAGTGTCCCCCCAAGTGAAAATGCCAGGACACTCTTCATTCTTCATTCAGGAATTATGAATGTCAGGGTGGTGAAGCAAACTTCATACATGGTCCCCAGGCAGGCATGGGGCATGGTCAGTTTTTATTTTAATTAGCTCCAGTCATTGTTTTTGGAAGCCCACATCAATGTTACGATTTTCATAATCTTATTCATACATGAGGTTCATAAAATCACATGTACAAGACTATTGCCTGGTTGCTGACTGTAGTTTAATTGGGTACGTTGCCCTTCTTTGGTCGCATTAACCAACCATAGCAAGCAGTGAACAACCATCGGTCGTAGATTAATTAAGCGTGTCATTTGTAATCAATCATCACTTTACCAAGTAGGCATAATGACATGTGCACCAAAATCACACGATCGCTAAGTTGGATACAATTGCAACCATCACTGAGCCACAGCCTAATTAATTAACATGCAGTAGAAAACAGACTATAAAAAAAATACACAAAGAAAAGAAGCATGTCACCTGAAGAGACTGCAGCAGCCTCTGCCGCCTCACTCCTCTCTTCGTCTAGTTTCGTCAATATTGGAGGTCCAACATCAACATTGGTGGCAGGATTCAAAACAGTGGGACCCACAGAGAGTTGCTCTTCAGACCCCTCGTCGTCGTCATCCTCCCCCCTCTTCCTCCTCCTCCTCCCTTTCCTAATGCAGTACTTTGGGAGCATCGCCAGGCTCCTGAGCAGAGCCCGAGGGGTGTTGGATGAGGAAGCGGATGCTGAAGCAGAGGAGGGTGGCAGACTTACAACTAGCTCCCTCGTTTTCCTCCTATTTTTGTTGCCCACCTCGGCCATCTCCTCTCTCCTCTTTTCCCCTCCCATCTCCTTATTTTTGATTTCTCTATTTTGTTGTTGGGATTCTGGGGACTATACGCATATATATATATATGCAGTATGTGACACTGGGTCCCACCATCCACATCATCCCTGCCGGCTGCTGTTCTCACCTCCTGGATGGCCTATTTCCTTTTCTTTTAATTGTGGGCTTTAACTCGTTTTGCCATTTACAGACGCCTGGTGAGTCTTATGGTTGTTTGCATGTTTACTGGGATTTTCTTCTTTATAACCCTAATACCAGTATAATAATTATTATTATCATTATTATGGTTGTTACGTTATAACATTATTTTAAGCATTAGAACAACAAGTAGAACCGCGTGATGAAAGAGTGAGAGATTTTTTAGTTGATTGATTATTGTTTTTTGTAAATTTGCATTTTTAAAGAAAAAGATCAAGGTGAATGGGTGGGGTTGCTTGAAAATTAACTTTTTCAAAAATATAGCAGTCCCTTCGCCGCTACGTCAGGTGATTGATGGTTCAGTCTTCATTTCCACAAAATTTAAACCCTTCACGTTTATCAAAATTTCATTTTTTTTTTTTTGGATTAATTCAAACTTCAAGATTTGAAAGGTTTTTGAAGATTATTCATGCCCTTGATGGTCAAGGTCAAACTTGGGTTATCACAGACAGCAATCTGAGTGTAACCAGTCATCGATTTTGGGGTTAAACTCAAAATGCTTGCAAACGCCGATTTTGATGCAATAACAAAGACTCGACATGGACTTTTTATCAAACCGATCGATCGACTTCCTTCAACCTCTGTAATTTATTTGAATTTTGGGAAAATTACCATCCGGGTTCGAGTGATCCTCAAAACTGCAGGCTTAGATAGCTGTCGGCCTGTGACAAAGAGGCATTGTGGGCGCTCGAGAGTAATGTGCTCAAAAGAATCACAAGCGAGGCGTGAAGCATTGAATGAAGGCAATAAAGTGAGGCCGTTTCTATTCTGTATAGAATGCTTACTTGAATAATGATGAGTTCATCAATGCCTCTACCCATAAATCGACTTCTCATCCTCATCATTGTTTGTTTGATTCGGGCGGCTGGTTGGAACTTGGAACCGGCTTGTGTGTTGAGCTGAAACAGGCTTTGGCATTTCGAAGGATGTTTGAATTTGAAAAGAATTTTTGAATACACCTATGTTGTGTAGGAATGGCAATATTGCGGGGCGGGGCGGGTATTTAACTACCCAAGCTTGTCCTGACACATCTACAGGGTGGGGCGGGGCGGGTCGCGGCCAGGGCGGGACGGGTATTTAACTACCCAAGCTTGTCTTGACACATCTACAGGGGTGGGGCGGGGCGGGTCGGGTCGCGGCCGGGGCGGGACGGGTACTTTCTTACCAAAACCGGGGCGGGACGGGTACTTTCTTACCAAAACCGGGTCGGGTCAAGTCATTACTGCCATCTATATGAATCCCAAATAAAAATTTCATTTGTCAATTGGGAGAATTTTGATTTATTTGGTAATTTGGAATTGGGAATTGCCCAATTGGGAGAACAGTGGAATAGAGTATGAGTTATGGGTTATTCACTAACTGCATGGTCCGCATCAAAATAGTAAATTTTTTAGAACCTCCATAGTTTACCGGGGCGGGCCGGGGGCGCATTCAAAGCCCACACTTGCCCCGACCTGGCTGCGGGCCGGGTCGAGCCGGGTCAAAATCGAATCGGGGCGGGTCGGGCCGGACGGGTCAGGCCATTACTGTCATCCCTAATGTTGTGCTTGATTGTGCCCGTGCTGATCTGCCAGGGGATATAAGACTGCTCCCCCAACAGGCGATTGCCTCTCACCTGGTCCAAATGTGCTGCAACGCTCTAGTCATGTATTGCAAACAATAAATAAAAGGCGATTTGAGAACTTGGACTTATAAGCACAGTTTGTTACCTGAGATCTTACCCCGTGACTTATAAAATGCACCAAGATATGGTTTCAGATGACTTCCGGCAATCAAATAATGTTGACGGTTGGGTTCTGGCCGTTAACATTAACTTGGGCCGATGTGGACGCCTCTAATAACGTGGAGCCCCGTCAGCTGTTGAATGAGACCCATGTTAGATGGGACCTAGGTTGTTGATGGCTAGGCTTCGAGCTATGATATGGGAGCTCGACCAATCTCAGTGTCGAAGGTTATTGTTTCGGGGTGTTTGCTCGCCACTGGTAGATAGTTTGGAGGTACAGGGGTCGTCGCGGTCACGCGAAACGCGTGCGGCCTCCGGGGTCGGTTATATGTGTGTTCTCTTGGGTGGAAACACGCGGATCCGTGCGTCGATGTGCCGAAGGGTAGCTTCGGTAGAGCGACGGTCTCCTGGAACGATCAGTCAAACGTGTTGGATGCAACGATCTAGGACTTCTTATTTGATGATAACAAACGTGTGTGAACAATTTGATGTGTGTGTTAAGTGTTTGCAGGAGTGGCGAGGACGTAAATACTCAAACGATGACCCCTACCTCTTCAACAGATTGTGAGCCGTGAACTAAGCCAAAGAAATGGAGATTAATGGCTACACATATTCATATTTGTGACTTGGTCAAATGTAGAGAGCTAAGGAGAAATCAATTTGGATTGATTCAAATCAATTAAAGGGATGAACTCAAATGCTATTCCTTATCCAAGAGTGACTGAATATTCAAATCTCAAATTGGTGATCAAATCCCTAGATCAATTGGATTCTCTACAATGCCGACCTCATCCCTTGCCAACCCTCCTCATGTCGCATAAAACCCCCAGACTACCCTATATAGTCTTGCATCCAAAGAGGGGCTTAGAGAGTTGACCAGAAATTTTCCAAGGGAGAGAGCAAATCATGCAAAACATTAACCTCTACCTTCAACTTGTCGCAAGCCATACAGGCCTATAACCCCATCTTCCAAAACTCCAATCCTAGAACTCTAGTGCCATCATCATATACTTGTCCTGGAGAGTCAACCATATAGCTTTGTGAAGGGGGGGGAACTCATTAAGTTGAAGACGTCACCATCTTCCAAGTTTCGCATCAAGGAGAGGCCATTGCCGACCGCTCCATCCATGTGCCCAAGTGCTGTCGACCGCATCATCTGCGTGCCATCAACCAAGATGCCGCCTCTAGCCATCTAGTCTGCCGACCGCTGTAGACCCATGTCATCACTGTCGTTGCATGCTTGCCGACCCATGATGTCGAACGCTTGTTGAAGCAAGCCATCTTGATGTCGACCCGCAAGGTGGCAGCGCCCACTTGGTTGCCGACCCGTGCTGTGGAGACCCTTACCGACCGAGCGAAAGCTGTGTGCCAAAGGGGCTGTCGACCGACCCCTTTACAAGTGCCATCAGGCTGCTGCATCTTGTTGGATCTGGATCCTAGCCTAGAGGGGGGTGAATAGGCTAATAAAAATTCTCGTGCAACCCACGAGAAATCACACGGAGTTATAGCAGCAACAGGATAAATAAAAAGCAGACACAGAGTACACAGCAGATTTACCCTGGTTCGGTCGACCCTACGACCTACTCCAGCCCCCAAAGCAGATACTAGTGTTGAATAGCACAATAGGTACAAAACCACAAGTTAGAGCATGCTCAGAGCACCCTCTACATCTCTACACTCGCCAGGCTCTCAGTACCTCACTCACTGAGTTTTCTCTCACTATCAATCCTAGTAACGCTTTCTACCAGCTAGTCCCAAACTAGCTGGGTCTCACTTGTCTAGCCCCAACCAGACAAGTCTCAAAATAGTCACAAAATAGGTAAAGTTTCCTCTACGAGGAACTGACACAATAAGTACACAAAATAATAATAAATAGAGTTTAGGAATCTCAGTTTGTGTAGCGGCGATGTCCTCGTCAATAAGCACAGGTCAGATCTGAGTCTGACTAAATGTCGATGTCCCCTCATCTCGTCAGAAACTCAAGATGCTCTGAAGATATAGCTAGCAATGTGTACGTGCACAACTCCTGTCTGTGGCTCCCTTTGTTTCCTCTGCAAAACGTCAGATAATTTGTTGCAGCTTTTCACAAAGTTGTGCTCCTCTGCATTTACAATATTCGGCTAACCCTCGGAGGAGTTGCAAACACCAAAAAAACTTGAAGCCTCAAAGTTGTTTCGGTTCTTTGGAGATTATGTGTTGATTGGTCAAATATGTCGACGGCGTGTGATTTCTTTATGAATTCGGATGTTGTCACGCCCCGCTTCCGGAAAACGTGGAGGCGAGACGTGAGAAGGTCCGCTCAGACTTGAAGCTACAAAGCTGCAAGTCCGATAAGCGTCGATCAAATTTAAATTGCAGGTCCTTGCAACGCGAAACGAAACATAGATACTAATAAGGAAAAGAGACAAAAGAGATATCTCAGAATATCCATAATAATAAATTTCAACATCGCAGAAAAGCCACCAGGCTAAAAGAAAAGAGTCTAAAAGAGGCTCCAGCATGGCCAACAAAAGTACAAAGTACGAAAGCAAAGTAATGGTGCTACGCACCGACAACTAACAGCAACCTAAAGCAAAAGCAACTAAAATCAGTCTCTAAGACTGGTCACATGTGTCCACTAACTCCTCGTCAAAAGTAGGCTCTGGCTCAACGTCAGCAAACACCTCATCCTCAGCTACGGTCTCTGGCTCAGGGTCTAACATGTGACACCCAAAAGAGCAAGGGGCACATGTCAGCAAGTCTACAAGAGACTTGTGCAAGGAAACTGAAAGTAGGTAAAAGTAAAGCAACCTAGCAGTTCTAGCATGATGCAATGACATGGCAGTTAAAGTAATGAGTGCAACTAGTAAAGTAAAGTAAAGACAAGTAAATTAAAGTACGAGCATGGCATTTAAACATGGCATGGATGACAAGTTTTACATGAATCATTCACAAAGACAAGTACAAGTCAAGTAAGCACCTCGTGCACAGAGATTACACCTTTTGGCTAGAGTGGCTGCGCGGGCCAACTCCTAAGCTCAAGTGATCGCTTATCCCTACCCCTCCACGTGTATTGGGCATTGGCTTTTGACCAACACATGAGGCCCGCTTCTGGATCACGAGCCAGGAAGTGTTTTAACATGATGGCCTAGGGGTGCACCTAGCCGGACAAGGAAGTACAAGTAGTGTAGCGTGTGCTACGAATGCAACAATCAACTTGGATGACATGTAGAATGCAATGCATGGCAGTTAAAAGTGCGTACAGATAAGGAATTTAAACGTGACAGATATCAATGCATGCATGACATGGCAGGGTGACGGATCTAGCTTCGTTGTCAAGCTAGACCCTAAAGTTGCGTCTAGACAGCTTTCATTTCACTGTCTAGTCTCTTTTACGCTGGAAACAAGGAAGTGGCCTAAAAACATGGCCCTACACAAGAGTTGGCAAGTTTCACTTGCCTGCAAGTACAACGTCTGAGCACACCGACCAACGAGTCCAAAGTCACAATATCCTACGTGCACAAGTCCACCGGCCTACATCCGTTTTATTAATCTTGATTAGTGAATTATAGAACATTTAAAATACTTTAAAAACATCAATTTTAGTCTTGATTAGCAGGCAATGGGTTGGGGGTCCTAGGGGTGCAAAGCGTTACCTCAACACGACGCGAAAGCTACACTGGCGTCGGGTAGCGACGCCAGGGGTCGGAATAAAAGAACGCGCTCCAAGTCCTGATTCCAATATAGATTCCTCGCTGGAAAGTTCAGAGCAGCAACCAGAGCAACGAATCCAGATTCCAAAGCTAGCACGTGCGACGACGGGCTACGACGTGTCCTAACGTCGTACGCGACAAATCGTCGGAGAGAACGCACCTAGGTGGGGCCAACAGTAGTCCTAGGGACCAATAGGGGACCCACAATACCTCTGGAGAACTTGGGGGGCCCACGGTGGCAAGTGGTGCGACGGGTGTGGGGTTGCGACGTTTGGCTCTCGGTCAGATAGCCTCGGTGCGGGAGAACGGCTCAGTCGGTGGAGGGGAACAGGCCTGTGCAGCTGCGGGTGCGGTGCGGGGCTTGGTTCTCTCGGTCGGTGCGGAGCAAACCGTCGGTCGGTGCGGGGGAAAAGCGGGGTCGGGCGCTGCAGCGGGCGCTGCAACGTTGCAATGTTGCAACGTTGCGGAGATGAGGCGTGAGCCGGCGGCTGCTTCGGTCGGGCACGGTGCGGAGCGGGCTTGCGGAGCGGGGGCTTGCAGCGGTGCGGGTGCAGAGCGGAGCAGGGAAATCTCTCGGTCTGACCGAGAGATTCTCTCGGTCGGACACGGGGATGCGAGCGGGAGTGATGCGGAGCGGCTGTGCGAAGCTTGGTGCGGGCGGGGCTTCGGTCGGAGCGGGGGTTTTGGGGTGATTTCTTCGGTCGGTGCGAGTGACGGCCGTCGCAAGGTTGCGACGAAACGTCGCAAGTGTAGATTTGAGTTTTGGAAGCGGCTAGGGTTATTTTCTTGCGAAAATAGGTCTTCCTAGAGGTTTTTTATATAGTGTAGATGGGTTGACTAGGTCTTGGGCTAATCCTAATGGGATTAGGAGTTTAAAAATATTTAAAATTCAAATCTCACTATCTCCAACTCACCCAAGGCTAGAGTGCGGCCCAAATGAGCTGGAATTCGGCTCAAAAATTATTTAAAACGTTTTAAACTCAAATAAATTTTATTTGGCCGAAATTAATTTAAAACCTAGCTTTTAAAAATATTTTAAATCTTGCTAAAAATATAAAAGTGGTCAAATAAACTCCAAAAATTATAAAATAAATATCGTGGTGATCGTGATGACGAAAGGAAGCTAACCAAGAAGACGGATCTCAACTTTGACGTCGGACGACGAAACTAAAAATAGAAACGTCTCCCGTCAAAAGTGAAAATCACAACGTCTCATCGAATAAGATTAAATTGTGGGAAAACGACTCGAGAAATGTCGTTCCAAATTAGTGCCACATTTTAATACTCTCAGAGACGTTCACAACGACATATCACAAAAAAGTGTTCACAAACAAACAAAGTCTAAAATAAACACGTGCACGGCCAAAAGCACGTGCACGAACAAAGTACAACGAAAACAGACCGTTACATCCTCCCCACATTAGAAATGATTCCGTCCTCGGAATCAACATCAAGGACTGCTCAGGAAAAGGTGCGGGAAGCGCTCTCTCATCTCATCCTCACGCTCCCAGGTGGACTCACCAGGGGAACCGTGACGCCACTGTACTCGAACCAAGTCCACAGTCTTATTCCTCAGCTGCTTCTGTCGACGATCCAGAATCTCAACTGGCTGCTGATCATAAGACAGATCCGGACGAACCGTAATCTCTGAGAAATCCACAGCATGGGATAGATCACTAACGTATCGACGTAACTGGGATACGTGAAATACGTCGTGAACTCCCTCTAGCGATGGCGGCAACTCCAAGCGATAAGCTACAGCTCCAACTCTCTCCAGGTCATCAAACGGCCCAATGTACCTCGGACTCAGCTTGCCTTTCTTCCCAAATCGAATAACTCCGCGGTTTGGAGAAATCTTCAGAAAGACATGATCTCCAGGCTGAAACTCCAAAGGCCTCCGTTTAGCATCGGCCCAATGCTTGAAACGGTCCTGCGCAATCCTCAGCTTCTCCCGGATGTTCCTCACAACATCCACGGCCTCCACAATCATCTCCGGTCCTAACAGCTCTCGATCTCCAATGTCATCCCAGCTAAGTGGCGATCGATATTTCTTTCCATATAGCGCGGCGAAAGGCGTCATTCCAATACTCGCCTGGTAGCTGTTATTGTAGGCAAACTCAACGTGATAGAGATGATCCTCCCAAGATCCCTTAAAGTCCAACATGCACGCTCTCAGCATGTCCTCCAAAATCTGAATCGTCCTCTCGGACTAGCCATCCGTCTGCGGGTGGTACGCCATGCTGAAACTCAGACTCGTACCCAAGCTCTTCTGCAGACTATGCCAAAACTGAGATGTGAATCTCGTGTCTTTGTCCGACACGATACTCACATGGACTCCGTGAAGTCGTACGATCTCCTGTACGATTCACGTTACATCACTATCTAAACTAGGAAAAGAAAACAAAACGGAGAGTAAAAGAATTTACCTCCATATATCTCCTCGCTAGCGTCTAAGTAGACTGTCCTACTCGGAAGGGAATAAAGTGCGCAGATTTGGTCAATCGGTCTACGATCACCCAAATCGCGTCATTCTGCTTCGGACTCCGAGGTAGTCCAGTCACGAAATCCATAGTGATGTGTTGCCACTTCCACTCCGAAATCGGAAGCGGTTGTAGCAACCCTGCCGTACGATGATGCTCCTCCTTTACTTGTTTGGCAAACCAAACACTTGGCTACACTCTGAGCCACACTCCTCTTCATACCATGCCACCAATAGTTCAGACGAAGATCCTTGTACATCTTGGTGCCACCAGGATGCACAGAATACGGAGAATTGTGTGCCTCCACCAATAATTCCTCTCTGATATATCCGGCTGGCACACACAACCTGGCTCCAAACCTCAACGAACCATCCTCATGTATCAAAAAGTCAGTCCGCAGACCGGCTTCCACCTGCTCCCGAATCTTCACCAGCTTAGCATCTCCAGCCTGTCCAGCCTTGATCCTATCCACGATCGTCGACTGTATCTGCATACTCATCAACGAAGAAGTCTCTCCAGGAAGAATAATCTCAATGATAGACTCGCAAAAATCCTGCTGCAATCTCCTCTGCGAAGTCAACATCATCACCGCTGGAAGTCTGCTCAGCGCATCTAGAACCACATTCACCTTGCTAGGGTGATACTGCAAATCAATCTCATAATCTGCCATGAGCTCCAACCATCGACGTTGTCGCATGTTGAGCTCCTATGAGTAAAAATATACTTCAAGCTTTTGTGATCAGTGAAAATCTTCACCTTCTCACTCAGCAGGAAGTGCATCCAAATCTTAAGTGCAAACATGACTGCAGCCAACTCCAAATCATGTGTCAGGTAATTCTTCTCATGAGCCTTAAGCTGACGAGAAGCATACGCAACCACATGCCCATGCTGATGCAACACACATCCAAGACCTTTGCCAGAAGCATCGCAAAAGATCTCGAATCTTCCACTCCGATCAGGCACAGCAAGTACAGGGGCAGTCGTCAATCTCTCCTTCAAAACATCAAAAGCCTTCTTGCAATCATCAGACCAAACATATGGTACATCCTTCTGCATCAGTCTGGTCATCGGCTCAGCAATCCGGGAAAAGTCCTTAATGAAACGCCGATAATATCATGCAAGCCAAAGGAAACTCCGGATCTCGAATGCTGACTGCGGAACAGGCCACTCTCTGATAGCCATAATCTTCTCGGGATCCACCGAAATTCCATCGCCTGACACCACATGCCCGAGAAAAGCAACTCTATCTAGCCAAAACTCGCACTTGGAATACTTAGCATACAAACGATGCTTCCTCAAAATCTCCAACACTATCCTCAAGTGCGATGCATGCTCTTCCTCCGACTTTGAATAGATCAGGATGTCGTCAATAAAGATAACGACAAACTTGTCTAGAAATTCGTAGAAGATCAGATTCATCAGGTTCATAAAAACTGCGGGTGCATTGGTTACACCGAAAGGCATAACCACGAACTCGTAGTGGCCATACTTCGTCCTGAACGCTGTCTTCGGGATGTCCTCCTTCTTCACCTTAAGCTGGTGGTAACCACTCCTCAAATCCAACTTAGAGAACACCCTCGATCCTCCGAGCTGATCAAAGATGTCACTATACGAGGCAAGAGATATTTATTCTTGATAGTCACAGCATTCAGCTCCTGGTAATCTACACACATGCGACGCGAACCATCCTTCTTCTTCACCAGCAACACTGGTGCTCCCCACGGAGACACACTAGGATTGATGTAACCCTTCTGTAGAAGCTCATCCAGCTGCCTACGCAACTCCTCCAACTCTGCTGGAGCCATCTGATACGACGCCTTCGAAATAGGCTGCGCTCCCGGAATAAGATCGATCGAAAACTCAAGAGCTCGATCGGGCGACAGTCCAGACATCTCCTCGGGGAAGACGTCGTCGAATTCACGTACCACAGCTGGTCTATCCTGCTCCATCTGCATAGCAACAATCTCCACCGGTCTGGCCCGAAATCTGACAGGGCCAAGCGAACTGCTACCTCGACTGAACTCAAACACTGGATGTCCGGGGATCTCGAACACCACCTTCTTCCTCCGACAATCGATCGTAGCATAGAAGCTCGCAATCCAATCCATCCCAAGCACTGCATCGTAGTTGATGATGTCGTGGACAATAAAATCAGCGTAAAGCTCATGTCCACAGACCACCAATGGGCAAGAATTGCACCCAAGATGCACCGAGATCACGCCATTTCCTGTAACGATATTCCAACTCTTGGGAAGAGGGGAGGTCGTCAAGGAATGCTTTTCCACGAAGCTCCGAGAAATAATGCACATCGATGCACCAGAGTCAAAGAGGACTCGTGCAGGAAATGTGCAAACCAAAATCACACCTAACAAACAATCTAACAATCAAACCCTATTCTAACAAACAATCATATGCAGTCAAACAAACATAAGCTAACAATCAAAACTATCTAAGGAAGGAAACAACTAGATTGAGAGTTACCTGCGATAACCTCATCCACAGCCTCGCTCTCCACTGCCGTCATCAGATAAGGCTGCCTCCTAGGCTGCATAGCCTGCTGAAAAGCCTGCCTCTGTGGAGCGAGGGGTGCTCCACGACCTGCAGGTACAGGTGCTCTCTGCTACAACGGCTGTGCTGCAACTGGTTCCTTCCAAGGTAGCTTAGACTTCGGGCACTCCTTCATAGCATGAGTAGGATCTCCATAAATCAGGCACTGTCCCAACATCTTCCTACACTGTTCCTTTACATGCCCGGTCTTGCCACAGAAATAGCAAGTCTTCTAAGGAGGCACACCTGGCCTCTTGAACTGCACTGGCTAATTAGGCCTGGTCCCAGGCCTAACCACTCCTCTGACCTGTTCCATAGGCCTCTTCCCAGCTCCAACAATCAGTCCTCTCTTCTACCTCGCAATCAGCTCCTGTCTCCGAGCAGCTACCAGCAACTTCTGATATGACTCCATATCCGTCGTAGACATCAGACTCTGCAAGTCTAGGGAAAGACCCTGCAGAAACCTCTGAGCCTTCTCCTCAGCATCCTCCACCATCTTCGCCGCGAAGCGACTCAGCCTAGTAAACTCCTGGTGGTACTGGTCCACCGTCAGATTCCCCTGCTTCAGCTCAATGAAGCGCTGCAACATCTCCCTCCTAGCAGCCTTCGGAAAGTACTCCTCATCGAACCTAGACTTGAAAGTAGCCCAAGGTATGGGGCTCACCAACAGCTCCTCCTCTGCATCCCACCAGTTACGAGCATTATCCTTAAGCTGCTTCTTCACCAGATCAACCCATCCAGCCGGGTTGACCTTCGTCATCTTCAGACTATCCTTAGTGTTCCTGATCCACTCCTCAGTAGCCAACGGTCCCTCAGATCCATCAAAGTAAGTCGGGCCCAGCTCCCGAAACTGCTTCGCTCCCGGCTCGAAGCGAGAAGCACCCTGGGTATTCTGGAGCATGCACTGCTGCACCTGCATCATCTGGTGCATCATCCTCATAATCTCAGCATTGGTGGGCTCTCTATCCGGTACCTCAGCACGATTGGGCCCACTACCAGATCGGGTCTGTCGTCGTCCAGCCATCTAATGACATAGAAAACGAACAAACAAATTAGACTCAAAGCTTAATGACTTGGATGTTGCAATTTATTTAATGGACATTCCGTTATTATCGTTGTTCCGTTAATTCGCAATTGCAAGACGAGACCTGCATGGGCCACCAACAAAACTTGTCACGACCCGCTTCCCAAAAACGTGGAGGCAAGACGTGAGAAGGTCCGCTCAGACTTGAAGCTACAAAGCTGCAAGTCCGATAAGCGTCGATCAAATTTAAATTGCAGGTCCTTGCAACGCGAAACGAAACAAAGATAATAATAAGGAAAAGAGACACAAGAGATATATCAGAATATCCATAATAATAAATTTCAACATCGCAGAAAAGCCACCAGGCTAAAAGAAAAGAGTCTAAAAGAGGCCCCAACATGGCCAACAAAAGTACAAATTACGAAAGCAAAGTAATGGTGCTACGCACCGACAACTAACAGCAACCTAAAGCAAAAGCAACTAAAATCAGTCTCTAAGACTGGTCACAGGTGTCCACTAACTCCTCGTCAAAAGTAGGCTCTGGCTCAACGTCAGCAAACACCTCGTCCTCAGCTACGGTCTCTGGCTCAGGGTCTAACATGTGACACCTAAAAGAGCAATGGGCACATGTCAGCAAGTCTACAAGAGACTTGTGCAAGGAAACTGAAAGTAGGTAAAAGTAAAGCAACCTAGCAGTTCTAGCATGATGCAATGACATGGCAGTAAAAGTAATGAGTGCAACTAGTAAAGTAAAGTAAAGACAAGTAAAGTAAAGTACGAGCATGGCATTTAAAAATGGCAGGGATGACAAGTTTTACATGAATCATTCACAAAGACAAGTACAAGTCAAGTAAGCACCTCATGCACAGAGATTACGCCTTTTGGCTAGAGTGGCTGCGCGGGCCAACTCCTAAGCTCAAGTGATCGCTTATCCCTACCCCTCCACGTGTATTGGGCATTGGATTTTGACCAACACATGAGGCCCGCTTCTAGATCACGAGCCATGAAGTGTTTTAACATGATGGCCTAGGGGTGCACCTAGCCGGACAAGGAAGTACAAGTAGTGTAGCGTGTGCTACGAATGCAACAATCAACTTGGATGACATGTAGAATGCAATGCATGGCAGTTAAAAGTGCGTATAGATAAGGAATTTAAACGTGACAGATATCAATGCATGCATGACATGGCAGGGTGACGGATCTAGCTTCGTTGTCAAGCTAGACCCTAAAGTTGCGTCTAGACAGCTTTCATTTCACTGTCTAGTCTCTTTTACGCTGGAAACAAGGAAGTGGCCTAAAAACATGGCCCTACACAAGAGTTGGCAAGTTTCACTTGCCTGCAAGTACAACGTCTGAGCACACCGACCAACGAGTCCAAAGTCACAATATCCTACGTGCACAAGTCCACCGGCCTACATCCGTTTTATTAATCTTGATTAGTGAATTCTAGAACATTTAAAATACTTTAAAAACATCAATTTTAGTCTTGATTAGCAGGCAATGGGTTGGGGGTCCTAGGGGTGCAAAGCGTTACCTCAACACGACGCGAAAGCTACACTGGCGTCGGGTAGCGACGCCAGGGGTCGGAATAAAAGAACGCGCTCCAAGTCTTGATTCCAATATAGATTCCTCGCTGGAAAGTTCAGAGCAGCAACCGGAGCAACGAATCTAGATTCCAAAGCTAACACGTGCGACGACGGGCTACGACGTGTCCTAACGTCGTACGCGACAAATCGTCGGAGAGAACGCACCTAGGTGGGGCCAACAGTAGTCCTAGGGACCAATAGGGGCCCCACAATACCTCTGGAGAACTTGGGGGGCCCACAGTGGCAAGTGGTACGACGGGTGTGGGGTTGCGACGTTTGGCTCTCGGTCAGATAGCCTCGGTGCGGGAGAACGTCTCGGTCGGTGGAGGGGAACAGGCCTGTGCAGCTGCGGGTGCGGTGCGGGGCTTGGTTCTCTCGGTCAGTGCGGAGCAAACCGTCGGTCGGTGCGGGGGAAAAGCGGGGTCGGGCGCTGCAGCGGGCGCTGCAACGTTGCAATGTTGCAACGTTGCGGAGATGAGGCTTGAGCCGGCGGCAGCTTCGGTCGGGCACGGTGCAGAGCGGGCTTGCGGAGCTGGGGCTTGCAGCGGTTCGGGTGCGGAGCGGAGCGGGAAAATCTCTCGGTCTGACCGAGAGATTCTCTCGGTCGGACACGGGGATGCAAGCGGGGGTGATGCGGAGCGGCTGTGCGAAGCTTGGTGCGGGCGGGGCTTCGGTCGGAGCGGGGGTTTTGGGGTGATTTCTTCGGTCGGTGCGGGTGACAGCCGTCGCAAGGTTGCGACGAAACGTCGCAAGTGTAGATTTGAGTTTTGGAAGCGGCTAGGGTTATTTTCTTGCGAAAATAGTTCTTCCTAGAGGTTTTTTATATAGTGTAGATGGGTTGACTAGGTCTAGGGCTAATCCTAATGGGATTAGGAGTTTAAAAATATTTAAAATTCAAATCTCACTATCTCCAACTCACCCAAGGCTAGAGTGCGGCCCAAATGAGCTGGAATTCGGCTCAAAAATTATTTAAAACGTTTTAAACTCAAATAAATTTTATTTGGCCGAAATTAATTTAAAACCTAGCTTTTAAAAATATTTTAAATCTTGCTAAAAATATAAAAGTGGTCTAATAAACTCCAAAAATTATAAAATAAATATCGTGGTGATCGTGATGACGAAAGGAAGCTAACCAAGAAGACGGATCTCAACTTTGATGTCGGACGACGAAACTAAAAATAGAAACGTCTCCCGTCAAAAGTGAAAATCATAACGTCTCATCGAATAAGATTAAATTGTGGGAAAACGACTCGAGAAATGTCGTTCCAAATTAGTGCCACATTTTAATACTCTCAGAGACGTTCACAACGACATATCACAAAAAAGTGTTCACAAACAAACAAAGTCTAAAATAAACACGTGCACGGCCAAAAGCACGTGCACGAACAAAGTACAACGAAAACAGACCGTTACATCCTCCCCACATTAGAAATGATTCCGTCCTCGGAATCATCATCAAGGACTGCTCAGGAAAAGGTGCGGGAAGCGCTCTCTCATCTCATCCTCATGCTCCCAGGTGGACTCACCAGGGGAACCGTGACGCCACTGTACTCGAACCAAGTCCACAGTCTTATTCCTCAGCCGCTTCTGTCGACGATCCAGAATCTCAACTGGCTGCTGATCATAAGACAGATCCGGACGAACCATAATCTCCGAGAAATCCACAGCATGGGATGGATCACTAACGTATCGACGTAACTGGGATACGTGAAATACGTCGTGAACTCCCTCCAGCGATGGCGGCAACTCCAAGCGATAAGCTACAGCTCCAACTCTCTCCAGGTCATCAAACGGCCCAATGTACCTCGGACTCAGCTTGCCTCTCTTCCCAAATCGAATAACTCTGCGGTTCGGAGAAATCTTCAGAAAGACATGATCTCCAGGCTGAAACTCCAAAGGCCTCCGTTTAGTATCGGCCCAATGCTTGAAACGGTCCTGCGCAATCCTCAGCTTCTCTCGGATGTTCCTCACAACATCCACGGCCTCCACAATCATCTCCGGTCCTAACAGCTCTCGATCTCCAATGTCATCCCAGCTAAGTGGCGATCGACATTTCTTTCCATATAGCACGGCGAAAGGCGTCATTCCAATACTCGCCTGGTAGCTGTTATTGTAGGCAAACTCAACGTGATGGAGATGATCCTCCCAAGATCCCTTAAAGTCCAACATGCACGCTCTCAGCATGTCCTCCAAAATCTGAATCGTCCTCTCGGACTGGCCATCCGTCTGCGGGTGGTACGCCATGCTGAAACTCAGACTCGTACCCAAGCTCTTCTGCAGACTCTGCCAAAACTGAGATGTGAACTCGTGTCTTTGTCCGACATGATACTCACAGGGACTCCGTGAAGTCGTACGATCTCCTGTACGATTCACGTTACATCACTATCTAAACTAGGAAAAGAAAACAAAACGGAGAGTAAAAGAATTTACCTCCATATATCTCCTCGCTAGCGTCTAAGTAGACTGTCCTACTCGGAAGGGAATAAAGTGCGCAGATTTGGTCAATCGGTCTACGATCACCCAAATCGCGTCATTCTGCTTCGGACTCCGAGGTAGTCCAGTCACGAAATTCATAGTGATGTGTTGCCACTTCCACTCCGAAATCGGAAGCGGTTGTTGCAACCCTGCCGTACGATGATGCTCCTCCTTTACTTGTTGGCAAACCAAACACTTGGCTACACTCCGAGCCACACTCCTCTTCATACCATGCCACCAATAGTTCAGACGAAGATCCTTGTACATCTTGGTGCCACCAGGATGCACAGAATACGAAAAACTGTGTGCCTCCACCAATAATTCCTCTCTGATATATCCGGCTGGCACACACAACCTGGCTCCAAACCTCAACGAACCATCCTCATGTATCAAAAAGTCAGTCCGCAGACCGGCTTCCACCTGCTCCCGAATCTTCACCAGCTTAGCATCTCCAGCCTGTCCAGCCTGTCCAGCCTTGATCCTATCCACGATCGTCGACTGTATCTGCATACTCATCAACGAAGAAGTCTCTCCAGGAAGAATAATCTCAATGCTAGACTCGCAAAAATCCTGCTGCAATCTCCTCTGCGAAGTCAACATCATCACCGCTGGAAGTCTGCTCAGCGCATCTAGAACCACATTCACCTTGCTAGGGTGATACTGCAAATCAATCTCATAATCTGCCATGAGCTCCAACCATCGACGCTGTCGCATGTTGAGCTCCTTCTGAGTAAAAATATACTTCAAGCTTTTGTGATCAGTGAAAATCTTCACCTTCTCACTCAGCAGGAAGTGCCTCCAAATCTTCAGCGCAAACATGACTGCTGCCAACTCCAAATCATGTGTCAGGTAATTCTTCTCATGAGCTTTAAGCTGACGAGAAGCATACGCAACCACATGCCCATGCTGATGCAACACACATCCAAGACCTTTGCCAGAAGCATCGCAAAAGATCTTGAATCCTCCACTCCGATCAGGCACAGCAAGTACAGGGGCAGTCGTCAATCTCTCCTTCAAAACATCAAAAGCCTTCTCGCAATCATCAGACCAAACATATGGTACATCCTTCTGCATCAGTATGGTCATCGGCTCAGCAATCCGGGAAAAGTCCTTAATGAAACGCCGATAATATCATGCAAGCCCAAGGAAACTCCGGATCTCGAACGCTGACTGCGGAACAGGCCACTCTCTGATAGCCATAATCTTCTCGGGATCCACCGAAATTCCATCGCCTGACACCACATGCCCGAGAAAAGCAACTCTATCTAGCCAAAACTCGCACTTGGAATACTTAGCATACAAACGATGCTTCCTCAAAATCTCCAACACTGTCCTCAAGTGCGATGCATGCTCTTCCTCCGACTTTGAATAGATCAGGATGTCGTCAATAAAGATAACGACAAACTTGTCTAGAAATTCATAGAAGATCAGATTCATCAGGTTCATAAAAACTGCGGGTGCATTGGTTACACCGAAAGGCATAACCACGAACTCGTAGTGGCCATACTTCGTCCTGAACGCTGTCTTCGGAATGTCCTCCTTCTTCACCTTAAGCTGGTGGTAACCACTCCTCAAATCCAACTTAGAGAACACCCTCGATCCTCCGAGCTGATCAAAGATGTCACTATACGAGGCAAGGGATATTTATTCTTGATAGTCACAGCATTCAGCTCCTGGTAATCTACACACATGCGACGCGAACCATCCTTCTTTTTCACCAGCAACACTGGTGCTCCCCACGGAGACACACTAGGATTGATGTAACCCTTCTGTAGAAGCTCATCCAGCTGCCAACGCAACTCCTCCAACTCTGCTGGAGCCATCTGATACGACGCCTTCGAAATAGGCTGCGCTCCCGGAATAAGATCGATCGAAAACTCAAGAGTTCGATCGGGCGACAGTCCAGACATCTCCTCGGGGAAGACGTCGTCGAATTCACGTACCACAACTGGTCTATCCTGCTCCATCTGCATAGCAACAATCTCCACCGGTCTGGCCCGAAATCTGACAGGGCCAAGCGAACTGCTACCTCGACTGAACTCAAACACTGGATGTCCGGGGATCTCGAACACCACCTTCTTCCTCCGACAATCGATCGTAGCATAGAAGCTCACAATCCAATCCATCCCAAGCACTGCATCGTAGTTGATGATGTCGTGGACAATAAAATCAGCGTAAAGCTCATGTCCACAGACCACCAATGTGCAAGAATTGCACCCAAGATGCATCGAGATCACGCCATTTCCTGTAACGATATTCCAACTCTTGGGAAGAGGGGAGGTCGTCAAGGAATGCTTTTCCACGAAGCTCCGAGAAATAATGCACATCGATGCACCAGAGTCAAAGAGAACTCGTGCAGGAAATGTGCAAACCAAAATCACACCTAACAAACAATCTAACAATCAAACCCTATTCTAACAAACAATCATATGCAGTCAAACAAACATAATCTAACAATCAAAACTATCTAAGGAAGGAAACAACTAGATTGAGAGTTACCTGCGATAACCTCATCCACAGCCTCGCTCTCCACTGCCGTCATCAGATAAGGCTGCCTCCTAGGCTGCATAGCCTGCTGAAAATCCTGCCTCTGTGGAGCGAGGGGTGCTCCACGACCTGCAGGTACAGGTGCTCTCTGCTGCAACGGCTGTGCTGCAACTGGTTCCTTCCAAGGTAGCTTAGACTTCGGGCACTCCTTCATAGCATGAGTAGTATCTCCACAAATCAGGCATTGTCCCAACATCTTCCTACACTGTTCCTTAACATGCCCGGTCTTGCCACAGAAATAGCAAGTCTTCTGAGGAGGCACACCTGGCCTCTTGAACTGCACTGGCTAATTAGGCCTGGTCCCAGGCCTAACCACTCCTCTGACCTGTTCCATAGGCCTCTTCCCAGCTCCAGAAATCAGTCCTCTCTTCTGCCTCGCAATCAGCTCCTGTCTCCGAGCAGCTACCAGCAACTTCTGATATGACTCCATATCCGTCGTAGACATCAGACTCTGCAAGTCTAGGGAAAGACCCTGCAGAAACCTCTGAGCCTTCTCCTCAGCATCCTCCACCATCTTCGCCGCGAAGCGACTCAGCCTAGTAAACTCCTGGTGGTACTGGTCCACCGTCAGATTCCCCTGCTTCAGCTCAATGAAGCGCTGCAACATCTCCCTCCTAGCAGCCTTCGGAAAGTACTCCTTATCGAACCTAGACTTGAAAGTAGCCCACGGTATGGGGCTCACCAACAGCTCCTCCTCTGCATCCCACCAGTTGCGAGCATTATCCTTAAGCTGCTTCTTCACCAGATCAAACCATCCAGCCGGGTTGACCTTCGACATCTTCAGATTATCCTTAGTATTCCTGATCCACTCCTCAGCAGCCAACGGTCCCTTAGATACATCAAAGTAAGTCGGGCCCAGCTCCCGAAACTGCTTCGCTCCCGGCTCGAAGCGAGAAGCACCCTGGGTATTCTGGAGCATGCCCTGCTGCACCTGCATCATCTGGTGCATCATCCTCATAATCTCAGCATTGGTGGGCTCTCTATCAGGTACCTCAGCACGATTGGGCCCACTACCAGATCGGGTCTATCGTCATCCAGCCATCTAATGACATAGAAAACGAACAAACAAATTAGACTCAAAGCTTAATGACTTGGATGTTGCAATTTATTTAATGGACATTCCATTATTATCGTTGTTCCGTTAATTCGCAATTGCAAGACGAGACCTGCATGGGCCACCAACAAAACTTGTCACGACCCGCTTCCCAAAAACGTGGAGGCAAGACGTGAGAAGGTTCGCTCAGACTTGAAGCTACAAAGCTGCAAGTCCGATAAGCGTCGATCAAATTTAAATTGCAGGTCCTTGCAACACGAAACGAAACAAAGATAATAATAAGGAAAAGTGACAAAAGAGATATCTCAGAATATCCATAATAATAAATTTCAACATCGCAAAAAAGCCACCAGGCTAAAAGAAAAGAGTCTAAAAGAGGCCCCAGCATGGCCAACAAAAGTACAAAGTACGAAAGCAAAGTAATGGTGCTACGCACCGACAACTAACAGCAACCTAAAGCAAAAGCAACTAAAATCAGTCTCTAAGACTGGTCACAGGTGTCAACTAACTCCTCGTCAAAAGTAGGCTCTGGCTTAACGTCAGCAAACACCTCGTCCTCAGCTACGGTCTCTGGCTCAGGGTCTAACATGTGACACCCAAAAGAGCAAGGGGCACATGTCAGCAAGTCTACAAGAGACTTGTGCAAGGAAACTGAAAGTAGGTAAA
This sequence comes from Scilla litardierei, assembly GCA_030789695.1. Lineage (NCBI taxonomy): Eukaryota > Viridiplantae > Streptophyta > Magnoliopsida > Asparagales > Asparagaceae > Scilla > Scilla litardierei. Next base: position 111,803,456 of record CM061134.1, read on the forward strand.
AGTAAAGCAACCTAGCAGTTCTAGCATGATGCAATGACATGGCAGTTAAAGTAATGAGTGCAACTAGTAAAGTAAAGTAAAGACAAGTAAAGTAAAGTACGAGCATGGCATTTGAACATGGCATGGATGACAAGTTTTATATGAATCATTCACAAAGACAAGTACAAGTCAAGTAAGCACCTCATGCACATAGATTACGCCTTTTGGGTAGAGTGGCTGCGCGGGCCAACTCCTAAGCTCAAGTGATCGCTTATCCCTACCCCTCCATGTGTATCGGGCATTGGCTTTTGACCAACACATGAGGCCCGCTTCTGGATCACGAGCCAGGAAGTGTTTTAACATGATGGCCTAGGGGTGCACCTAGCCGGACAAGGAAGTACAAGTAGTGTAGCGTGTGCTACGAATGCAACAATCAACTTGGATGACATGTAGAATGCAATGCATGGCAGTTAAAAGTGCGTACAGATAAGGAATTTAAACGTGACAGATATCAATGCATGCATGATATGGCAGGGTGACAGATCTAGCTTCGTTGTCAAGCTAGACCCTAAAGTTGCGTCTAGACAGCTATCATTTCACTGTCTAGTCTCTTTTACGCTAGAAACAAGGAAGTGGCCTAAAAACATGGCCCTACACAAGAGTTGGCAAGTTTCACTTGCCTGCAAGTACAACGTCTGAGCACACCGACCAACGAGTCCAAAGTCACAATATCCTACGTGCACAAGTCCACCGGCCTACATCCGTTTTATTAATCTTGATTAGTGAATTCTAGAACATTTAAAATACTTTAAAAACATCAATTTTAGTCTTGATTAGCAGGCAATAGGTTGGGGGTCCTAGGGGTGCAAAGCGTTACCTCAACACGACGCGAAAGCTACACTGGCGTCGGGTAGCGACGCCAGGGGTCGGAATAAAAGAATGCGCTCCAAGTCCTGATTCCAATATAGATTCCTCACTGGAAAGTTCAGAGCAGCAACCAGAGCAACGAATCCAGATTCCAAAGCTAGCACGTGCGACGACGGGCCACGACGTGTCATAACATCGTACGCGACAAATCGTCGGAGAGAACGCACCTAGGTGGGGCCAACTGTAGTCCTAGGGACCAATAGGGGACCCACAATACCTCTGGAGAACTTGGGGGGCCCACGGTGGCAAGTGGTGCGACGGGTGTGGGGTTGCGACGTTTGGCTCTCGGTCAGATAGCCTCGGTGCGGGAGAATGGCTCGGTCGGTGCAGGGGAACAGGCCTGTGCAGCTGCAGGTGCGGTGCGGGGCTTGGTTCTCTCGGTCGGTGCGGGGGAAAAGCGGGGTCGGGCGCTGCAGCGGGCGCTGCAACGTTGCAATGTTGCAACGTTGCGGAGATGAGGCGTGAGCCGGCGGCTGCTTCGGTCGGGCACGGTGCGGAGCGGGCTTGCGGAGCGGGGGCTTGCAGCGGTGCGGGTGCGGAGCGGAGCGGGGAAATCTATCGGTTTGACCGAGAGATTCTCTCGGTCAGACACGAGGATGCGAGCGGGGACGATGCGGAGCCGCTGTGCGAAGCTTGGTGCGGGCGGGGCTTCGGTCGGAGCGGGGGTTTTGGGGTGATTTCTTCGGTCGGTGCGGGTGACAGCCGTCGCAAGGTTGCGACGAAACGTCGCAAGTGTAGATTTGAGTTTTGGAAGAGGCTAGGGTTATTTTCTTGCGAAAATAGGTCTTCCTAGAGGTTGTTTATATAGTGTAGATGGGTTGACTAGGTCTAGGGCTAATCCTAATGGGATTAGGAGTTTAAAAATATTTAAAATTCAAATCTCACTATCTCCAACTAACCCAAGGCTAGAGTGCGGCCCAAATGAGCTGGAATTCGGCTCAAAAATTATTTAAAACGTTTTAAACTCAAATAAATTTTATTTGGCTGAAATTAATTTAAAACCTAGCTTCTAAAAATATTTTAAACCTTGCTAAAAATATAAAAGGGGTCAAATAAACTTCAAAAATTATAAAATAAATATCGGGATGATCGTGATGACGAAAGGAAGCTATCCAAGAAGACAGATCTCAATTTTGATGTCGGACGACGAAACTAAAAATAGAAACGTCTCCCGTCAAAAGTGAAAATCACAACGTCTCAGCGAATAAGATTAAATTGTGGGAAAACGGCTCGAGAAATGTCGTTCCAAATTAGTGCCACATTTTAATACTCTCAGAGACGTTCACAACGACATATCACAAAAAAGTGTTCACAAACAAACAAAGTCTAAAATAAACACGTGCACGGCCAAAAGCACGTGCACGAACAAAGTACAACGAAAACAGACCGTTACAGATGTCCTCCCCTTTTCTTTTAGGTTGTCTTTGTGCACCAATAAATCAAAAAGCACATGGCCTCATCATCTCACGTGAGTGCTTTTTTTTAAAGTTCTGTGCTTGCAAAATTGAGATGGCCGGCATTGACTAGGCTTGATAACCAAGGTCGGCCTTTGCTTCACACCCAAGAAAAAATCTGTGCATGTGAAGAACAAAACTTTGTGCTTGCTCCAACTTGCGGCAGCCCTAAAAAATTTCGGCCTTGATATAATTTTTGTAGACACTTCTCCATTGCCGCATTATGATGGGTTTAAATAAGGGAGACTAGGGTTTTGATTATTTGGCAAGGGATAGGATATTTGAATAGGATATGAATTGGGAGAACAAATTTTGGCTCAATCTCTAATTGATTTGATTCAATCCCAAATAGATTCCATCTCCCTCCATTGACCAAGTCAAATTGCTTTGTGTATAGCGCTTTGACCAAGTCCATTAGCAGTGTGGATAGCAAATTCTCCAAATCTCAGAATAATGACTTTGCCATTCCTGAAACAGACTGAGCGCACACGTTAAATAGTTCACACACATTTGTCATCATCAAACTAAAGATCCTAGATCGTCGCAACCAACAATCTCCCCCTTTTGATGATGACAACCCAATGAAAGATTTGAGCAAATAGAATGTGAAGTGTGTGTGAAGTGTGTTGAAAGGGTGTAATGCAATATGATGTATGGATGATATGGAGTGAGACACACAAGCATTACAAAGCATGCACAATAAGTATGAAAAATATAAGCATGCTCCCCCTTCTCTCAAGCTCCCCCTTTTTATGTAATTTTCAAGCTTCCCCTTCAACATATAATACCGACACACCAAATCTTTCTTTTTCTTTCTCCCCCTTTGTTATCATCAAAAGTGGGCTAATGAAGTCCGAAAAATATTCCATGTAAAAATAAACCATTATTACATGTAGCGTGCATTTTGCATGAGTTTTCCAAAAAAAGTAGACAATCCAAGCTCGTAGAATTTCATAGCAAGACTTCTCCACCTTTGTGTAAGTGTAGTGATATAGACAATAAAGTACAAGAGGAGATTCAATTTCAGAAAATCAACCACATCAATTCACATTTTCCAATTTTCATGAATATCACTAGGATTGTTTTTTCCCACCTCATCAAAGATGAGTTTAAGTTACCAAACCCCAAAACATAGCCTAAAAGGACTTTTAAATGTGGGGTGGCATTACTTGACGAGTTATATACACCAACGCTAATGGTTACCCATGTAGCACAAGTTGGATACTCGTGGGTTGTGTATTAGCCATGAAGTGTATCCATTTTTCATATGGAGCAATTTTCATTTTTTTTCATTTGCAATTCTTTTGTGCTCAATTTTTATTCATGGCTAAACACTTCATATCCCTTAAAAAATTTCAGAAATTAATCATTCCTACATTCACTTTCCATTATTCTTCAAAAGAATCTCCAAAAGCACTAAAAAGTCAATTATCGTGAAAGTGCAAATGTATGTATAGAAGTCAAATTCGAAATTTATGAGACATGTCATGGCTACTAAAAAGAGAACAACATGTTCATGTAGCTACAACAATAATGAATCAACTTCTACAAGGGATATTTAAGAACATTCAATAATACCGCTTATAGAGATTCATAAGAGGATATTCAATAAGCACATTTTTTTTATTTTGTTTTTTTTTTCATTTTTTTTCCTACATTCAATAATTGTTTTTGATATTCAATAAGCACATATTCAATAAGCACATTCAATAATACCACTTAAGGACATTTTTTTTCAGAAATAAAAACATTAAAAATCATGCAAGCAAGCACACAAAAAAAAAATAAAAACAAGCACACAAAAACAATCTATGAAGGTATGCAATGAAATGCAAAGAGGGATAAGAATTATACCTTCTCTTCGCTATTTGACGAAGGAGCTAATGAGACATTGAGTTTATCGCTCCTAGCCAAATCTCCACCTTACCTACATAAAAGGTGTTAAGTGTGACCTTGGAATCCAACAAGGTCCACTAGTGTTAGCCAATATTGTTTTAGGAACCCACACTTGTTTAAACTTGATATTTGTGTTCCTAAATTTACAATAATATGATGTGTAGCCTACACTATCACAAGTAAAGTACTTTGCATATGTGTTCTTTACAATAGAGGGTGCATTGTGGAATTTCTTGAATTTTGGCTTTTCAATATTTTTCAAACCAAATCCAAGTCCTCTTCTATTATTGCCATATAATTGATTCTCTAAAATATTATCCAACGATTGTTTTCCTGTAGAGAATTTCTTAATGGCCAATTCAAGATTAGAAACTTTGGATTTTAATAGTTTATTCTCATTCACAAGCAAAGTACATTTACTTACGAAAGCCAACTTGTTTTCTTTTTTCCTTCTTTTCATATTCAATAGTTTTCTTTTTAAAATCGTTATCTAGCATGCAAAATTTATCCTTAAGCTCTCTTATTTCATATTCTTTTTCAGCTTCGAGCTTCATTAAATCTTGTTTAAGCATGCTTTTTTGGTGTAGTAATGAGGAAAAAGAAGTACAAGGAGTATTTTCATCAAAGCTTGATTTTTTTCCTTCTTCATGGTTTCAATATTAGACTTACATGCATTTAGTTCAATTTTAAGTTTTTCATTCTCTTTAAACACCTTATCATCTCTAACTTGCATGTCATAGTTCTGATTTTGGAGACATTCAATAGTGAACTCATGATCTACTATTTGATTTTGCATTTCTTCACAAATTTTAAGAAGTTCAGCTTTGCTATCTGACGGTGTCTCATCTTGGATGCCCATCAAAGCCATGCAAGAATGGGCTTCATGTTCCTCCTCGCTTTCAGCTTCGCTATCCATATCCCATGTTAATACCTTCGCTTTTCATTTTCCTTTAGCGAGCTGAGCAGTTTCATTTGGGCAATCCTTCATCAGATGTCCTCTTCCCTTGCATTTAAAACATTGCATTCTATCAGTAGATTTCTGATCATTAAATTGCTTGGAAGAATTATTAAAGTTAGAACGATTAAACCTGGGTGCCATTTCATTTTTCCCATGCTTGGTCTTGATGAACTTTCTGAAGTTTCTCACCATTAGCGCTATGTCGTCGTCATCATCCTCTTCTTCGCTAGCTTGCAAAGCAAGGGGCTTTATGGCTTTCTTTTTCTCCTCAGGTTTCTCTCTTGCTTCAACATTTTGCAATTCCAACTCATGGGACATCAAATTACCAATAAGGTCCTCCACCTTCAATTGAGACAATACATTTGCTTCCTGGATGGTGGTGACCTTTGGTCTGAAAGAGCTTGGCAATGCTCTTAGGATCTTCCTCACTTGTTCGTGGCTATCATATGGCTTTCCAAGCGAGCTAGACTTGTAGACTATGTCGGTGAACCTCGCATACATCTCTGATATGCTCTCTGATGGTAGCATGCGAAATCCCTCGAACTCTGCACTCAAAAAAGACAGTCTAGACTCCTTTACCTGTGATGTTCCCTCGTGCGTCACCTCTAAAGTATGCCATATTTCCTGCGCAGTTAAACAATGTGAGATTCTATTATATTCAGATTTATCAAGTGTACAAATGAGAGCATTCATAGCTTTAGCATTTAAAGAATAAGATTTCCAATCATTATCATCCCATTTGTCATTTGGTTTTTCAATCTCAACATTATCTACTTTAATTACATGCAGTTTATATCCTTTTTCAATTATTTGCCAAGCCTTGTAATCTACAGAAATGAGGTAAATTTTCATTCGATTTTTCTAGTATGCATAATCACCTCCATTAAATCTAGGGGGACGGGAAACAGACTGACCCTCAGCAAAAGCACTATCAATGTAATCCATGGTCAATCCTAGGCTAGATCTTAAAACCTGCTCTGATACCACTTGTTGGATCTGGATCCTAGCCTAGAGAGGGGGGGGGGGTGAATAGGCTAATAAAAAATTCTCATACAACTCACGAGAAATCACACGCAGTTATAGCAGCAACAGGGTAAATAAAAAGCAGACACAGAGTACACAGCAGATTTACCCTGGTTCGGTCGACCCTTCGACCTACTCCAGCCCCCAAAGCAGATACTAGTATTGAATAGCGCAATATGTACAAAACCACAAGTTAGAGCACGCTCAGAGCACCCTCTACGTCTCTACACTCGCCAGGCTCTCATTACCCCACTCAATGTGTTTTCTCTCACTATCAATCCTAGTAACGCATTCTACCAGCTAGTCCCAAACTAACTGGGTCCCACTTGTCTAGCCCCAACCAGACAAGTCCCAAAAAAGTCACAAAATAGGTAAAGTTTCCCCAACGAGGATCTAACACAATAACTACACAAAATAATAATAAATAGAGTTTAGGAATCTCATTTTGTGTAGCGGCGATGTCCTCGTCAATAAGCACAGGTCAGATCTGAGTCTGACTAAATGTCGATGTCCCCTCGTCTCGTCAGTAACTCAAGATGCTCTGAAGATACAGCTAGCAATGTGTACGTGCACAACTCCTGTCTGCGGCTCCCTTTGTTTCCTCTGCAAAACGTCAGATAATTTGTTGCAGCTTTTCACAAAGTTGTGCTCCTCTGCATTACAATATTCGGCTAACCCTCGAAGGAGTTGCAAACACAAAAAAAACTTGAAGCCTCAAAGTTGTTTCGGCTCTTTGGAGATTATGTGTTGATTGGTCAAATATGTCGGTGGCTTGTGCTTTCGTTATGAATTCGGATGTCCTCCCCTTTTCTTTTAGGTTGTCTTTGTGCACCAATAAATCAAAAAGCACATGGCCTCATCATCTCACGTGAGTGCTTTTTTTAAGTTCTGTGCTTGCAAAATTGAGATGGCCGGTATTGACTAAGCTTGATAACAAAGGTCGGCCTTTGCTTCACACCCAAGAAAAAATCTGTGCACATGAAGAACAAAACTTTGTGCTTGCTCCAACTTGCGACAGCCCTAAAAAATTTCGGCCTTGATATAATTTTTGCAGACACTTCTCCATTGCCGCATTATGATGGGTTTAAATAGGGGAGACTAGGGTTTTGATTATTTGGCAAGGGATAGGATATTTGAATAGGATATGAATTGGGAGAACAAATTTTGGCTCAATCTCTAATTGATTTGATTCAATCCCAAATAGATTCCATCTCCCTCCATTGACCAAGTCAAATTGCTTTGTGTATAGCGCTTTGACCAAGTCCATTAGCTGTGTGGATAGCAAATTCTCCAACGCTCGGAATAACGACTTTGCCATTCCTGAAACAGACTGAGCGCACACGTTAAATAGTTCGCACACGCTTGTCATCATCAAACTAAAGATCCTAGATCGTTGCATCCAACACATCTGCCTTGCCGACCCGTGCCAAGCTGCATCCTATTCCATTGCACACCGAGCCATCTCAGTGCCATCATTTGTTGCCGACCAGAGGGGAGCCCATATCTGCCTGTTATCGACCCATAGGACATCAAGTTGCAACCTAGATGCCGACCCTTGAAGGATCCAAGCTATAACATCAGCTGCTGCACCCTATTGCTTGTCGTCCCATGTCACCCTAGTGCCATCAAGCCAAGGAGTGCCAAAGGCTGCAACTTCAGATACATCCAAGGAGGGTAGCTGGGATTGATACAGACGACTACATCACGTCAGATTAGATCTGACCTGTGCTGATTGACAGAGATGACTACACGATCACAAACTGAGCTATTCTAAACTCTGATTATTTTATATTTGTGATATTAGTGTAGCGATCTCTGTAGGGGAAACCTTTACCATTATTGTGACGTTTTGTGGACTTGACGAGTTGAGGCTTGTCAAGGGTGAGAGCATCTGACTAGGTTAATAGTGTTGAGCACGCTGTGAGTGTGTATGACTAGGTGAGAGATGAGTTAGGGCTCTTGACTCATTGTAGTTGTATCATGTAATATATTAATCTAGTATTTGCTTTTGCGTACTGGACATATGTCGTGGGGATGACTGAACCAGAGTAAATCTGTGCGTACTCTGTGATTGCATACTATTTACTCTGCATGTGCTTATAACTGTGTGTGATTGTTCGTGGATTGCACGAATATTTTTATTAGCCTATTCACCCCTCTCTAGGCTTAGATCCAGTTCCAACAGAACGATCTTGGGCTCGATGGCGTTTGGACCCGAACGATGGATTGCCAAAGGGTAGCTTCGGCTGGTTGATGTCTCCTTCGATCTGCACAGATGAGAAAGCTCATCAGGGGGGTCGGACCTTAGTTCTGACCAAGCTCCTCTGCTGTTAAATGAGGCACATAGCTTGCCTTATTCCATACATCCTGGAGGCACGAAGATGTACAAGGACCTCCGTTGAACTATTGGTGGATTGGCATGAAGAGGAGTGTGGCACAGAGCATTGCCAAGTGTCATGTATGCCAGCAAGTGAAGGCGGAGCACAATCGGACAGCATGACTGCTACAACCGCTTCCTATTCCATAGTGAAAGTGGCAGCACATCACAATAGATTTCGTGACAGGCCTACCTCGGAGTCCTAGACAGAACGACGCAGTCTGGGTGATCGTTGACCGATTGATAAAGTCTGTGCATTTCATCCCATTCCGAGTGGGACAGTCCACAGAAATCTTGGCGAGGAAGTATCTAAAGGTAAAGGTATTTTACTTATCTATTTATGGTTCATCCTTAAGGTTAGTTGTGATGTAGGCCATGTACGTGCATGAGATTGTGCGCTTGCATTGAGTTTCGGTGAGCATCGTATCCGACAGAGACTCGAGATTCACGTCTCAGTTCTGGAAAATTCTGCAAGAGAACCTTGGTACGAGTCTGAGTTTCAGTGCGGTGTACACACCCGCAGACCGATGGTCAGTCAGAAAGGATGATTCAGATTCTGGAGGATATACTGAGAGCTTGTATGCTCGATCTGAAGGGTTCGTGGGAGGAACATCTCTATTTAGTGGAATTCTCTTACAACAACAGCTATCAGGCGAGAATTGGCATGGCACCATTTGCTACTCTATATGGAAGGAAATGTCGATCGCCACTGAGCTAGGGTGACATCGGAGACATGGAGCTGTTGGGTCTAGAGATGATTGTAGAAGCTGTGGATGTCATGAGAGACATCAGGGATAACTTCAGATTGCTCAAGATCGCTACAAGCATTGGGCGGAAATCAAGAGACGACCTTTGGAGTTTCAGCCTGGAGATCATGTCTTCCTGAAGATTTCTCCGAACCACGGAGTCATTCATTTCGAGAAGAAGGGAAAGCTGAGTCCGAAGTATATTGGACCATTTGACGTGCTGGAGCGTGTGGGAGCAGTGGCATATCGCCTTGCTCTACCACCATCATTGGAGGGAGTTCACGACTTGTTTCACGTATCTCAGCTACGTCGATACGTCAGTGACCCATCGCATGCTGTGGATTTTTCAGAGATCAGGTCTGACCAGACCTGACTTATGAGCAGCATCCAGTGCAGATTTTTGACCGTCGACAGAAGTAGTTGAGGAACAAGGTAGTCGACCTGGTCAGAGTGATGTAGCGTCACGGATCGCCAGGAGAGTCCACCTGGAAGAGGAAAGACAAGATGAGAGAGCGCTACCCTCATTTGTTTCCTGATCAGTAGGTGTTAGGAATTCCGAGGGTGGAATTTTCTTAAGGTAGGAAGGATGTAACGACCAGTGTTTTTGTTATGCATCTTAGTCTCTTTTAATTTGTATCCGTATTTTATTTATTTATTTTAAGCTTAGCATTTTTTATTCTACGCATTCATGCTAGCTTCGAACCCTATACGCTTTAGTCTCACGTATTTTTATTTTTGTTACTCTTATATTTTCCATCAAAATGTTTTCTTTCAAATCTATCATTATAATTTCATTAATTATTATTTCCAAAACTTAAGATTTAAATTCAAATTATTTTCCTATTCTAGAGATGAGACTTTTGCTCATTCTCCTTAATCACCAAATCCCCCTCTAATTACTATTTAACTCTTTTGTCTCCTTCCATATCAACCTAATTTTGAATTACTTCCTTCTAATCTCTTAACCCTAATTCCTATAGAGCAGCTGCCCCCCTACAATTTTCGCACGCGCGTCACTTCACAGGGCTTGTGCCACACACACTTCTACATTATAATAACCCAAATAAGAAATGTTGTGAACTGAATCTAAGGCTTTTCCCATGCTCACGTGAGTAACTATAGGGCCTTCCTATATTATTTTTTAAAGCTTAAGCCCTAAACCCATTACTCCAATATTGAACCTAACACACACACACACACACACACTCTCTCACTCTCTCTCTCTCTAAAGCTACACCTAGGGTTTTCTTTCACCCTCTGCCGCAAAAAGCAAGAGACATGCTTCCCTGTTTCATTTTCAAAAAAAACAAACCATATCCTACTCTAACCTAGAGGCCGACCACCCATCCCCTTGCACCGAGCTGCGCAGGCACCCTCTCACTCCGGCTAAACTCCCCCACATGCCACAGCCCTCCAAGCAACCCAGGCCACCGGTGTTTTTCTCCACGACCTGCACTTCTTCACCCGACAACCCCCCACACTCCAGGCCGCGCCCCCCGTCCGGCCACCCTTTTCCCGTCTCCGACCTGTACCTCTCCCCTGCGCACCCCTCCTCCTCTGACCTCTTCTCCCCACAGACTGCCAGCCTCCACCCTAGCGACCTGCCGCTCCCCTCTTCTCTCCCCTCTCTTCACCCCCACGGCCAAGCAAACCGCTGGTAACCTCTTTTCTCCAGCCATCAACAACACCCGCTGGTCGTCCTCCCTCCCATCTCCACCTGCATTCCATGCAAAATGCCAAGCACAGTCGGCCAAAATCTCCTCCCACCACCGGCCCTTCACCCGACAGCCCCTCTCCCTCCACCTTAACACACAGACCACCGGCCATGACCCCCACTTTTAGTCCACGTGCAAGCTGCCCATGCTGCCGCCTTCTTTCCCATCCGACACTCCTACATCGACCTGCAAGCCCCCACGGCCAAGCTCACACCCACCGGCAGTCCTCCTATGGCTGCAGCCCCATGTCACGTTGTCATTGCCCTAGCCGAAAACTACCTCGCTGGTTGTCATTGCAGCTGTCCATTTGTTGCTGCCCTCCTTCGCTGCCGCAAGCCATCAACGCCATTGTCGCTGTCCCTCTCTGTTGCCACCGCCACTGCTTCGTTGCGCTACTCGCAGCTGAGGCGACCCCGACGAGCCTCCTTACTATGCTACCCACAGTCGAGGAACCAAAGCCGAGGCGCGAACTGTTGCTGCTTCCAGATCCGACGTCAGACTTGTGTGTGTTCGACGTAATAGGTTGGTGATCCTACTCGTAGCAACCCGCACGTTACGCCATTGAAACTCGATTAAAAATCGGCATCTAAACATTAAATTTACTTTTAGGCACCTTTAAACCGTTGTGACAACTTAGGCCGACGATTGGACTATATTGACTTGCACATAGGATAGAATCGTCGTAGAGAACCGTAGAATAGGTCTGATCGTGTGAACACGTACTTTGGGACTGCTAGGATAGCTACGCTTAACTTAGAAACATACCATAATAGGACTTCTAAAAAACACGACCTGATACCGTCTCGTTTGACTTGCTACAGGGAAACGTAACCGACACGCTACCAGTGACGAGATGCTCCCTACGGACACACTTCTCGCCACTTCAGGAAAGTGTGTTCACTTGCGTAGTTACGGCCATGTTTAGGCCATTACCTTCTTTAAATTGTAAAAGTACGAATAAGAGAACCAGACGTGAAATGATATCGTCTGGGACACCTGCACGACAGCCTAAACTTGACGACGAAGTCTCGGAAAAATTTACTATAACTGCCATATTAATAAACTTTTAAAACAGCCATGCATTATTCTTGTCCCGCCATGTGATTTTCTGCTTAAATTATATTGAAGCCAGCGCCGAATAAGGCCCCTTAGCAGAGGGGTGATCCTTTGTCCAGATAAGCTAGAAGCAAATAAGGCACTCTCCAAGACAGAGAGAGTGATCCTTTGTCCAGACTTGTCTTGTGCACTTGGGTTGGGGTAGGGTTGAGCGGTCACACGGTTTAGAGGGTTTGGCGTGAACCCTTCGTGACACACACGTCTTGTCTCGTCTTGTTCTGTAGCCGTTAGCACATGCTACGGCCATTGCCATGTCACATTTACTTTCTTGCACCGTCTTTACTTTCCTGCCATGCTATATAATGTCATGTTGTTGCATCTTATAACTTGTCATGTAAACAACATTTAAATATCTATCTTTAAATTACATACACCTTGCAGTAGAGTCTTCTTACCTTTACTTGTAGACTCTGCCTGACGTACAACTCCTTTTCTGTTAGGTGTTTGTATGTAAGGTATCGAGACAGAATACGTAGACAAGGAGTCAGTACCTGCAGACTTGGACCAGGAGGACACTGCTCAGGAGTACGATCCGGACAAGGACCAGTCCTAGAGTTCTTTGCCTGTTGCTGACTTGGCGTTTCATTTTTCTAGTTTGGGTGAGTAGCACCAATTTACTTTCTTGTCTAGGTTGGGTGCGTAACACCAGTAGTGTAACGACCCCTTTTCGTTGAACGTTGTTCGTGCACGTGCTTTTGACCGTGCACGTGTTTATTTTAGACTTTGTTTGTTTATGAACACTTTAGTGTGATATGCCGTTGTGAACGTCTCTGAGAGTATTAAATAGTGGCACTAATTTGGAACGACATTTCTCGAGTCGTTTTCCCACAATTTAATCTTATTCGATGAAACGTTGCGATTTTCACTTTTGACGGGAGACATTTCTATTTTTAGTTTCGTCGTCCGACGTCAAAAGTGAGATCCATCTTCTTAGTTAGCTTCTTTTCGTCATCACGATCACCCCGATATTTATTTTATAATTTTTGGAGTTTATTTGACCACTTTTATATTTTTAGCAAGGTTTATAATATTTTTAAAAGCTAGGTTTTAAATTAATTTCGGCCAAAGAAAATTTATTTGATTTTAAAACGTTTTAAATAATTTTTTAGCAGAATTCCAGCTCATTTGGGCTGCACCCAAGCCTTGGGTGAGTTGAAGATAGTAAGATTTAAATTTTAAATATTTTTAAACTCCTAATCCCATTAGGATTAGCCCTAGACCTAGTCAACCCTTCTACACTATATAAACAATCTCTAGGAAGACCTATTTTCGCAAGAAAATAACCCTAACCGCTTCCAAAACTCAAATTCACGCTTGCGACGTTTCGTCGCAACGTTGCGACGAACATCTCCCGCACCGACCGAGCCAAACAGCCCAAAACCCCTGCACCGACCGGCAGCTGCCTCCGCACCAAGCCCCCGCCCCGCTCCGCACAGCCGTCGCCCCGCTTCACCGTGCCCGACCGAGAGGAGCTCTCGGTCAGACCGGTCGCCCGCTCCGCACCAAGCATCGCTCCGCACCCGCATCGCTAGCCGCTCCGTCGCCCCGCATTGCACCGTGCCCGACCGACAGAATCCCCCGCTCACGCCCGCACTGCTGCACGTTGCAACGTTGCAAGCCCCCGCCAAGCACCCGACCGGCGTTGTCTCCCGCTCCGACTGAAGCAAAGCCCCGCACCAAGCTTCCACCCGCACCATTGCAGCCCGCTGCGCTGCATCCCTCGCACCCATAGTGCCCGACCGACGGATCACCCCGCACCAAGCGTGTCCGACCGAGAGCCAAATGTCGCAACCCCGCACCCGTCGCACCACTTGTCACCGTGGGCCCCCCAAGTTCTCCAGAGGTATTGTGGGTCCCCTATTGGTCCCTAGGACTACTGTGGGCCCCACCTAGGTGCTTTCTCTCCGACGATTTGCCGCGTACGACGTTGCGACACGTCGTAGCCCGTCGTCGCACGTGCTAGCTTTGGAATCTAGATTCGTTGCTCCGGTTGCTGCTCTGAACTTTCCAGTGAGGGATCTATATTGGAATCAGGACTTGGAGCGCGTTCTCTTATTCCAACCCCTGGCGTCGCTACCCGACGCCAGTGTAGCTTTCGCGTCGTGTTGAGGTAACGCTTTGCACCCCTAGGACCCCCAACCCATTGCCTGCTAATCAAGACTTAAATTGACGTTTTAAAGTATTTTAAATGTTTTAGAATTCACTAATCAAGATTAATAAAACGGATGTAGGCCGGTGGACTTGTGCACGTAGGATAATTGTGATTTTGGACTCGTTGGACGGTGTGCTCAGATGTGATACTTACAGGCAAGTGAAACTTGCCAAACTCTTGCTTAGGGCCATGTTTTAGGCCACTTCCTTGTTTTTAGCGTAAAAGAGACTAGTCAGTGAAATGATAGCTGGCTAGACGCCTACTTGATCTAGTTTGACAACGAAGCTAGATCCGTCACCTTAATTGATCTAGCTTGACAACGAAGCTAGATCCAACTCTTTAAACCTGTTGATCATGCATACTAAACTGTCATGTTTACTTTCCTTACCTATACGCTTTACTACTATCCATGTCATGTCATCCATGCATTGAATGTTGCATTCGTAGCACACGCTACATACTTGTACTTGTACTTTCTTGTCCGGCTAGGTGCACCCCTACGCCATCGTGAACAATACTTCTGGACTCGTGATCCAGAAGTGGGCCTCATGTGTTGGTCAAAAAACCAATGCCCAATTTCCTTGTCCGGCTAGGTGCACCCCTATGCCATATTAAAATACACTTCCTGGCTCGTGATCCAGAAGCGAGCATACGCGTTCGGGGGTAAGGCCCTGGCTCGATACACGTGGAGGGGTAGGGATAAGCGATCACTTGAGCTAGGAGTTGGCCACGCAGCCACTCTAGCCAAAAGGCGTAATCTCTGTGCACGACGTGCTTACTTTACTTTACTTGTCTTGTACTAGTGAGTGTTTCTTGTAAAACTTGACATCCATGCCATGCTCGTACTTTACTTTACTTTACTTTACTTTACTTGTTGCACTCATACTTTAACTGCCATGTCATTGCATTCATGCTAGAACTGCTAGGTTGCTTTACTTACTTTCAGTTTCCTTGCACAAGTCTCTTGTAGACTTGCTGACATGTGCCCCTTGCTCTTTTTGGGTGTCATATGTTAGACCTTGAGCCAGAAACCGTTGCTGAGTACGTGATGTTTTGCTGAAGCTGAGCCTGAGTCCATGTCTGCCCAGGAGGAGTTTTGTGGACACCGGTGACCTCTCTTGGTGACCTTGCTGAGCTTTCTTTTGTTTTAGGTTTTGTTGTTAGTTGTCGGTGCGAGGCACCTTTACCTTGTACGTTGTACTTTTGTTGGCCATGTGTGGGCCTTTAGACTCTCTTTTATTTCAGCCTGGTGGCTTTTTCTGTGATGTTGAAACTTATTTTATGGATATTCTGAGATGTCTCTTTTTGTCTCATTTCATTATTATTATCTTTATTTCGTTTCGCGTTGCAAGGACTTGCTATTTAAAGTTGATTGACGCTTATCAGACTGGCAGCTTTGTAGCTTCAAGTCTGAGCGGACCTTCTCATGCTTCGCCTCCATATTTTTGGGAAGCGGGGCATGACAGGTTTTGTTGGTGGCGCATGCAGGTCCCGTCTTGCAATTGCGAATTAACGGAACAACGATAATAACGGAATGTCCATTAAATAAATTGCAACATCCGAGTCATAAGCCTTGAGTCTAGTCATTTTCTTATGACACTAGATGGTAAGAAGACTTAGTTAGACGTCTGTGCTTGCTAGCTAGAGGCTTCTGATTGTTAGTTAGACTCCCTGCTAGAAATTGATTTAATCGTCGTAGGAGTTACCTTAGTGGTTCTTGTCTAACTCTGACCATATTAGACTTCTAGAATTTCCTTTAGTCGTTCGTTTGGGTTCATCGATTTCGGACCAAGCTGAACGCATTTCATTACCGTCTAGCCCCTTAAAGATTCTTGGCGCTTAGCTTCTTAATACTTAGTTGGTCGACCGTAGGAGTTTCCCCGTAGATTCTCCTGATTCATATCCTAGGCGTATGTAAGTTTTGATCATTCGACCAATTTCCTTGCCTCGATCCACGAGATCGCCTCATGACGATCGTCGTCAATCTTCGAACCCCTCCATTTCAAACCTTGAATCTTCTGAAAGTATTTTTCGATTTCCTCTTTCCCTAAGTTTAAATTTGTTCAAATTTTAATATATATATATATATCTTATATTTCAGACTCCTTCGTTGACTTGAATTCTTAAAAACTTTTGTCGAAATTTTGAATACTAGCTTATGGTATTTTCCCAGCCTACACTTTTGTACCTATGAAAATACATATTTCCTTTCATATATTAATTTTATTCTGAACCGTACTTTTATTTTGCCCAAATCGATTTATAATTTTCCTTCCTGACTTATGCCTTTAATATACTTTTCAAGTCACATGGAAATTCAGCTTTCAGCAAGTCGATGTTATGCTCGACGTTTTCTCTACTTCAGATTTTTGTAAAATTACTACTTCATAACCACTTCCTGATTTAGACCCTCCATGATTTGATTTCAAAGCTCTACTATCAATTTTGATAATTCTACTACTAAGTTATTTTCTTTCCGCTCACCATACATGCTTTTAGAAAAATTTCTAGACTAAATGGAATTTCAATTATTTTTATACCTGTACCAGGCTCGTTGTGCTCGTATGCTAAGAGCTTTGGGTAAACCAGTTTTATTTTTGTCACATCCTGGTTCCTCTAAAAGTAGTTCCAATATTGATCATTTTAAATTTCCTTTCACTGGCTTAAAGACTTTGAAAGCGTTTAACACGAGCTTAAATTCTTCAGTTACTTTAATTTCATTCTTTTGAATTTCCAAAATTTTGCCAACATTATATTAAATTATTGCCGTATAACATTTTCTAAAAACTACGGCCTTAATGTTCGTGTGAATGATTTACTTCCTTTTCTTAATGATTTCCGATAAGCCAATAAA
The DNA here is from genome assembly GCA_030789695.1 of Scilla litardierei. Taxonomy (NCBI): domain Eukaryota; kingdom Viridiplantae; phylum Streptophyta; class Magnoliopsida; order Asparagales; family Asparagaceae; genus Scilla; species Scilla litardierei. The sequence goes on from CM061134.1 coordinate 111,820,653, forward strand.
ACATTTTCTCTTATTATGAATATTCGACTCAAACTTATTTTGAACAACTCGTTTTATCGACCTCCAAATATTTTTATACAGACGAGGATTCCAACTTTTGAAGTACAACAGTTTTCAAATTTCGCGTGTTTTAGCTTATGTTACTTCATTTCTCAATCCTATAAAAGTACCACTACATCTCCCTTTCCTCTACCTAAACATTCACCAGTGAATCACAGTTTTCCCTAACCATGCTGTCTCCTTGTATTCGTCCTATCTGAACTCGTGCTTATCGATCTTTCCATCGTCACGCTTTCGACCTCGACCTCCCTTTGTTGCTTAGACTTTAGTGCCCGTCAATGTCTGTGTCAACTCTAAGTTGTTAGTAGGCCCTTGGACCTTGTGAGGTAGTCGTAGTGCATGTACCTAAGTTGTGTATGTGGGCTTGAATGAGTATAACCCCATAGTATATTGATGCTTGCCTATTGTGTGGTATATATATACATACTCGGAGTTATTCGTGATATTATGAAGTTGTTTGTGTGTTAGTATTCATAGATTTGTGTGTGGTTAGCTATACCATACTAGGGATGCCTGTGTATATGAGAATTAGTGTTGGAATATCTAATGGAGTGTACGTAGTTAGAGATACTTGTAATGGTTGAAATAAAATGATTGGTAAAGCTATGTGTATGCTAGGTGTGATAATAATAAGTGTACGTATAGTTAAGTGAGTAGGCCTATTGAGTGACCCATATATTAGTACGTATGAGTATGTGCTCGTAGGTAGATATGTATTGTGCTCGGACGTAAGTAGTTATGTTTTGTTGCATGAGTATATAGGTGGTATACTTATGGTATGTGTAGATGTGTGGTATACTAATTATAGGTAGTAGGCTTTGTAGTGAATATATATGTTACATGTGTGTGACTATACGGTGAATGCATGTATTAGGGAGGGTATTATAATTATACGTGTGTTGATGTCTGTATTACTGAACTATGTGGGCGTTACCTGACTAAATATTAGGTGTGATTGACTTATGGTATGTATATGGTTGTATTGGTAGACATATATATATTGGAGTGGTATTGGTATAGGTATAAATGCAGTGTTACGTATGTAGAATATTCTGATATGTGTATTGAGTCTCACTCAAGCTTGAGTGGGTATACTCTAAGTATATTGTTAGGTATGTCTGAAGTTTGAATATAGCAATGTTTGATGTATGCATAGTGATAGGAGTGTTTGTGCCTGGTTATGCTACGCACAAGATTGTGAGTCGCTATACCAGTATATAGTTATAGGTGTTGGTCTTGAGGTATAGCTATTTACTAAGGACTTGCATGTGTGAACGTATGTGTACCAGCTAAACTAGGTGTGTAGATGTACTGGATATATGATGGTATGATTGGTGTATGTAAATGAAATGTTAGCATATATGGGTGTGCACCATGCACGGGTAAGTATGTTCTTAGTTATAGTTATTGGTGACTATGGTATATGTGGCGTGTAGTAAATACAGTTATAGGACCGTATGTGATGTGAATACATGGTGAACTATTTGCATGCATTTGAATGACTATATATTGTGAAACTATAGTAGTGGTGAATGCATATTAGATATAGTAAAACTTGACTTAATAATGGTATGGTGTGACTACTTATGTTGATGTGCTTAGTATTGGATGTATACTAGGAAGTATTAGAGGGTAGTATACCCATGTCGTTTGTGCATAGGTAGCTATCTATACGTAGAGCAATGATTGTATTTGCTAAGTGTGAGACTATCCTTATGTGAGTATCTGAACTATTGTTTTGTACTAGGTAAGTAGTAGTTATATGAGGGATGTACGTATATGTATATGATTGAAATACATGTATGAAATTGACTGATTATAATAGGTAAATATGACATACATGAATATATATATATATATACACACACACACACACACACACACACACACACACACATGTTGGTAGTGTTAATGTTTGACTACCTAGTGCATATATAAGCACTTGTAATGACTATACCTGGTTTGAATTATAATGTGACATGATTGGGGTAGTTACTAGAGCGACTAGCTATGTTAGAAAGTCCGATGACGGACTTTATTCTAAGGTGGGAAGGATGTAACGAGCACTTTTCATTGAACGTTGTTCGTGCACGTGCTTTTGACCGTGCACGTGTTTATTTTAGACTTTGTTTGTTTGTGAACACTTTAGTGTGATATGCCGTTGTGAACGTCTCTGAGAGTATTAAATAGTGTCACTAATTTGGAACGACATTTCTCGAGGCGTTTTCCCACAATTTAATCTTATTCGATGAGACGTTGCGATTTTCACTTTTGACGGGAGACGTTTCTATTTTTAGTTTCGTCGTCCGACGTCAAAAGTGAGATCCGTCTTCTTAGTTAGCTTCCTTTCGTCATCACGATCACCCCGATATTTATTTTATAATTTTTGGAGTTTATTTGACCACTTTTATATTTTTAGCAAGATTTAAAATATTTTGAAAAGCTAGGTTTTAAATTAATTTTGGCCAAAGAAAATTTATTTGATTTTAAAACGTTTTAAATAATTTTTGAGCCGAATTCCAGCTCATTTGGACTGCACCCAAGCCTTGGGTGAGTTGAAGATGGTGAGATTTGAATTTTAAATATTTTTAAACTCCTAATCCCATTAGGATTAGCCCTAGACCTAGTCAACCCTTCTACACTATATAAACAATCCCTAGGAAGACCTATTTTCGCAAGAAAATAACCCTAGCCGCTTCCAAAACTCAAATTCACGCTTGCGACGTTTCGTCGCAACGTTGCGACGAACATCTCCCGCACCGACCGAGCCAAACAGCCCAAAACCCCCGCACCGACCGGCAGCTGCCTCCGCACCAAGCCCCCGCCCCGCTCCGCACAGCCGTCGCCCCGCTTCACCATGCCCGACCGAGAGGAGCTCTCGGTCAGACCGGTCGCCCGCTCCGCACCAAGCATCGCTCCGCACCCGCATCGCTAGCCGCTCCGTCGCCCCGCATCGCATCGTGCCCGACCGATAGAATCCCCCGCTCACGCCCGCACCGCTGCACGTTGCAACGTTGCAAGCCCCCGCCAAGCGCTCGACCGGCGCTGTCTCCCGCTCCGACCGAAGCAAAGCCCCGCACCAAGCTTCCGCCCGCACCATTGCAGCCCGCTGCGCTGCATCCCTCGCACCCATAGTGCCCGACCGACGGATCTCCCCGCACCAAGCGTGTCTGACCGAGAGCCAAATGTCGCAACCCTGCACCCGTCGCAACACTTGCATCCGTGGGCCCCCCAAGTTCTCCAGAGGTATTGTGGGTCCCCTATTGGTCCCTAGGACTACTGTGGGCCCCACCTAGGTGCTTTCTCTCCGATGATTTGCCGCGTACGACGTTGCGACACGTCGTAGCCCGTCATCGCACGTGCTAGCTTTGGAATCTGGATTCGTTGCTCCGGTTGCTACTCTGAACTTTCCAGCGAGGGATCTATATTGGAATCAGGACTTGGAGCGCGTTCTCTTATTCCAACCCCTGGAGTCGCTACCCGACGCAAGTGTAGATTTCGCGTCATGTTGAGGTAACGCTTTGCACCCCTAGGACCCCCAACCCATTGCCTGCTAATCAAGACTAAAATTGACGTTTTTAAAGTATTTTAAATGTTTTAGAATTCACTAATCAAGATTAATAAAACGGATGTAGGCCGGTGGACTTGTGCACGTAGGATAATTGTGATTTTGGACTCGGGGACGGTGTGCTCAGACGTGATACTTGCAAGCAAGTGAAACTTGCCAAACTCTTGCTTAGGGCCATGTTTTAGGCCACTTCTTTGTTTTTAGCGTAAAAGAGACTAGTCAGTGAAATGATAGCGGGCTAGACGCCTACTTGATCTAGTTTGGCAACGAAGCTAGATCCGTCACCTTAATTGATCTAGCTTGACAACGAAGCTAGATCCAACTCTTTAAACCTGTTGATCATGCATACTAAATTGTCATGTTTACTTTCCTTACCTGTACGTTTTACTACTTGCCATGTCATGTCATCCATGCATTGAATGTTGCATTCGTAGCACACGCTACATACTTGTACTTGTACTTTCTTGTCCGTCTAGGTGCACCCCTACGCCATCGTGAACAATACTTCTGGACTCGTGATCCAGAAGCGGGCCTCATGTGTTGGTCAAAAAACCAATGCCCAATTTCCTTGTCCGGCTAGGTGCACCCCTATGCCATATTGAAATACACTTCCTGGCTCGTGATCCAGAAGCGAGCATACGCGTTCGGGGGTAAGGCCCTGGCTCGATACACGTGGAGGGGTAGGGATAAGCGATCACTTGAGCTAGGAGTTGGCCACGCAGCCACTCTAGCCAAAAGGCGTAATCTCTGTGCACGACGTGCTTACTTTACTTTACTTGTCTTGTACTAGTGAGTGTTTCTTGTAAAACTTGACATCCATGCCATGCTCGTACTTTACTTTACTTTACTTTACTTTACTTGTTGCACTCATACTTTAACTGCCATGTCATTGCATTCATGCTAGAACTGCTAGGTTGCTTTACCTACTTTCAGTTTCCTTGCACAAGTCTCTTGTAGACTTGCTGACATGTGCCCCTTGCTCTTTTTGGGTGTCATATGTTAGACCTTGAGCCAGAAACCGTTGCTGAGTACGTGATGTTTTGCTGAAGCTGAGCCTGAGTCCATGTCTGCCCAGGAGGAGTTTTGTGGACACCGGTGACCTCTCTTGGTGACCTTGCTGAGCTTTCTTTTGTTTTAGGTTTTGTTGTTAGTTTTCGGTGCGTGGCACCTTTACCTTGTACGTTGTACTTTTGTTGGCCATGTGTGGGCCTTTAGACTCTCTTTTATTTCAGCCTGGCGGCTTTTTCTGTGATGTTGAAACTTATTTTATGGATATTCTGAGATGTCTCTTTTTGTCTCATTTCATTATTATTATCTTTGTTTCGTTTCACGTTGCAAGGACTTGCTATTTAAAGTTGATTGACGCTTATCGGACTGGCAGCTTCGTAGCTTCAACTCTGAGCGGACCTTCTCACGCTTCGCCTCCATATTTTTGGGAAGCGGGGCGTTACAAGTAGTTTCCTTTTCGGTAGTAGCCATGCCCGAGGCTTTCTTTTTAGACTTTCTATTGTACTTATGGATTATATCTATATGAATGAATGTTATTTATTTTGAGTACTCTTATCATTTTGAATTATAATGCAAGAACATATATATCGAATTGGTATACCTACAGACGCTTATTGGGTCCGAGCTTCACAGCTCCGGCCCATGCGGACCTTCGTCTCGTTCCTGCTCCCGTATTATGGGAAGCGGGGCGTGAGACTCATTGTAGTTGTACCAGGTAACATATTAATCTAGTATTTGTTTTCGAGGGCTGGGTGTATGCCGTGGGGATGACCGAACCAGGGTAAATCTGCGTGTACTCTGTGATTGCATACTATTTCATCTGCATGTGCTTATAACTGCATGTGATTGTTTGTGGGTTGCACGAATATTTTTATTAGCCTATTCACCCCCTCTAGGCTTAGATCCAGATCCAAGAGAACAATCTTGGGCTCGAGGGCGTCTGGACCTGAACGATGGATTATCGAAGGGTAGCTTCGGATGGTTGATGTCTCCTTCGATCTGCACAGACGAGAAAGCTCGTCAGGGGGGTTGGACCTTGGTTCCGACCAAGCCCCTCTGATGCCTAAGTCGGCACTTGTTTGAAGGATGCTCGGTGGGATCGAGTATGGTTCACAGAGAGACCAATACGCGAGTCCTCAGACCGAGCTGTAGAGGAGAAATGTGTGAAGGGAAAGAAAGGTCTTGAGAGGTGGAATACCTGAGACTTAGGTATTCAGGGTTCCTTGGCGTTTCATCTTTCGGGCCTCTTATAGGAGTCTGCATGTCAACACCTTCATGGCGTCATGTCATCTCGCCCTTCGTGCCCGCCCGCTTTGATGGTCCCTTCAAAGGACATGAAGGTGGATATGATGGAGCATTGATTGGTGTTCAAGGCGGGTGCGATTTGGGGAGCAGTTTCCTCAATTGTAGAGGGTCAGCAGTTTCCCCGACGTTGGTTTGGGCCATCGTGACTTGATACGCTCGTGGGGCCTTCAGGTTTGGGCCCAATCCCCCCTAGCTGTGGGCTTGGCCTGCTCCATTTGGGGGGGTTGTATCAATTGCCCCACATCACTCGGGCAGTTCGGCTCTTGACGGTTTGGTCCAAGGGATGTGATTCGTGTGGATCATGGTGCTGTGAATCAGGAATTCTCCCGCCCTTTTGAAGTGGAATTTGGAGAGCCGCGTTCAGGGGGATGTTGACAAGTGTCCTTCTTTGGATGGCCTAGATTCGGAGCCGCCCTCCATATAAAACGACAGGGTTTTGGGGTTCCTTCCACGCTTCTCGATTTTTCTTTCGTTTCCTCTCGTCATTGCTGAGTCTCTCTCTGTCTCCTCTTCGACATCCCCTTCTCCAGCTTTCGCAAGGTAACCCCCTTCCTTACTTCTGTTTTTGTTTTGCTCAATGGAGAGGGCGCTGAGAATAGGAACTTCGACGCCTGATGCCGATGATTCCATCGCGACTGTCAGGGCATCTTCGTCCCGTGTGAAGGGCAAGGGTTTGCTATTTGAGGATTGGATCCAACGAGGGAATCCTTCTGGGGCTGAGGGATCCGAGGTTCCTCCCGCGATTCTCGAAGCGGCCTCTACTATCTCCTATTCCACCGTTGAGAGAGTTAGGGTGGAATATCTTTCTTACCCATATGGGATTCAGGTCCCATTTCAAGACGAGAGGATCAATTTTCTTGGGGCCCATGAGATAGGCGTGTACGTCGAGATATTTCGGACGGGGCTTCACATTCCTCTTCACCCCTTCATTATCTAGGTTTTGGAATTTTTGCAAGTGTCCTTGTGCTAGCTGACCCCGTACTCAGTTATGGTCCTGGTTGGCTTTGTCGTGATCTGTCATCTGCACGGGTTGGAGCTGTCCTTGCTGTTCTTCTTCTATTTCTACAAAATTCGGGTTGTCTCCTCAGCAACATGGTTTCACATTGACGTTAGGAGGGGCAGGGAATGTCTACTGGGCTTGTCCCGCTGGGTCGGTCATTAGAAGAACGAGTACGTTTTTGTCACTTTCCTCAGGGATGCCAAAATTTTCACTGGCTGGGGAAGCTCAGGCACCTATGAGTTGGTGCTGGACCTCTTAGAGGTTGATCGGGATGCAGTTAAATCCATGACGGTCTTGCCCATGGGGGAGAGATTGGTCTGGCCTTTGTTGGACAACCTCCTCCTCAAGAGCATCTTGTGGTCTCTTAGTAAAGGCACTTTTTAAACTTGGTCCTTCTCCTTGACTTACCCTAATTCTCCTTTATTTTACAGGAATGGCAGGCCAGGAGTTCAGCCACCCCTACGATGTGTATCAACTCATCCGTCGGGGTGCTCGGGGCTCTTGGGGAAGCTCCTCTGGTCATGCGCTGCACAGCACGGAGGAGGAGGCGATCCGTGCAGCTGAGCCTCCGATCAGGGCGTTGAAGATGGGGGATGTTCCCCCGACTGCATGCTATTCTCCCACCGTGACGGGTCTGATTGATGCTCCCATGAGCCTGGCTCCAACCTCGACCGCTGCAGGTTCTTCTCCTGCTGCGACGGGCCTGGTTGATGCTCCCATGAGCCTGGCTCCAACCTCGGCCGCTGCAGGTTCTTCTCCTGCTGCAGCATGCCTGGTTGATTCTCCCGTCGACCCGGTCCTCAGTGAGGGGGCCTCAGCTGCCACGCTGACCGGAGGTCAGAGGCCGAAGAAGAAGCGTTCTTGCTCGGGTTCTGAGAGGCTCGGGAAGAAGAGAAAAGGGAATAGCAGTCCCCCGATGGTGCATCCCTCGTCGGCCGCCCCTTAGGGAAGCCCTCAGGCCTTAGGGGAGGCTTCTCATATCCTTCATGTCGAGCATACCCCGGTCAGGGTAGGGCGAGTACTGTCTGTTTTTGGGTCTGGCCTTGAGGCTTCCATCTGGAGGGTCAGTTTTTACCGACTATGATGGGGCTGTCTGGGTGGTGCAGAGCTCCGCACTGCCGGGGGATCGCTCTCTCCTAGAGAGGGTCCACTTTAAGAGCCTGGTGGACTGCATGGTGTGGCAGATCCAGCAGGTAGGTCTCTATCTTCTCTTACTCCCATCTTATTTACTTTTTCCTTCATCCCTTTCGTCACACAGGCGTCCTCGTTGGCTGTAGAGGTGCAGCGGCACTCGGAGCGAGTCGTTGAGCTCGAGGCGGCCCTCGAGCAGGAGCATCTGAGGGCAGGGGTGATCGATCGAGTAGCTTAGGAGGCTCGCATGGAGTTACAGCCCTAACTCCACAAGGTCGCCGAGCTCACGTCGGAGGTGGAGAGGTTGAAGGAGGCGTTGGCGGCCATCGACGTCTCTCAGGCCGCCGTCGGAAGGTCCACTGAGGAAGCCAAGGAGGCATGGTCCCTCGTCCAGGAAGCGCACAGGAAGGAAATGGTCGAGCTTTGGTCAGATATCGGTTCCTTGCAGCAAGCAGATCCCAAGCGGATTGTTGATGAAGTTGTGAGGGGTTACAAGGATGTCATGGCCCTGAGGATTGCAAAGTCCTTCTTGGATGGATTCCTGGCGTACGAGGAGCGGGTTCGACAGATGCTTCCTCCCCCCTCCGCTTCCCTCGACCAGCTTGTCGGGCTGAGGGACGTCGTTGAAGGAACCGGGGAGTCTTCCTCCCAGGCTCCCGCGTCGTAGGCGGCCATGGCGCTTTTTCTTTTGCTTCTCCCCCATTTGTAATAAGCCGGATAAATAATAGAAGTTATCCTCTTTTTGGCATATCCACTGTGTTTGAGTGTTATCTTTGTTTTGGCCTTGCCCCCTCTTCCTGCCGTTCGTGTCGAGGTGGATTGGCTACTCGAGCTGTGGGAAGCGTTTCTGGAGGATGCTTTTGACTGGTTGGGACCGATGGTTCGATTAGTTCGCCGAGGGATTCGTCCATCGGTCTTACTTTGATCATGCGATCGCCCCGTTGGGGGAATTGCCCATGTCCTTGTGGTCGATCCATAGCCGGCTTGCTGGGGGAGTTCCCCCAAGGCTTATGGTCGATCGAGTGATCGGCATGTTGGGGGAGTTGACCCAGCCATATGGTCAATCGAGTGGTCTGCCTGCTGGGGTAGTTGCCCCAGCCTCACGATCAACGGATCGGTCGACCAGCTGGGGGAGCTATCCCCAGTCTTATGGTTGATCGAATGATCGGCCTGCTGGGGTAGTTTCCCCCAACCTTACAATCGATATATGGCCGGCCTGCTAGGGGAGTTGCCCCCTGTCTTATGGTCGATATGTGGCCGGCCTTCTTGGGAAGTTTTCCCCAGCCTTACAGTCGATGGGTTGGTCGTCCAGCTGGGGGAACTAACCCCAGTCTTATGGTCGATTGAATGATTGTCTGGTTAGGGGAGTTGCCCCCAGCCTTATGGTCGATGTGTGGCCGGTATGTTGGGGGTTGCCCCCAGCCTCAAGATCGACAGATCGGTCGACCAGCTTAGGGATCTACCTCCATTCTTATGGTCAATAAAATGATCGACCTGCTTGGTGAGTTGCCTCCAGCCTTACGGTCGATTGAGAGTTCGATCGGTCCTGCAGGGGGTCACCCCCAGTCTTACGGCCGATCGAGAGTTCGATCGGTCCTGCTGGGGGTCGCCCCCAGCCTTACGACCGATCGAGAGTTTGATCGATCATGTTGGGGGTCTCCCCCAGCCTTACGGCCAATCGAGAGTTTGATCGGTCCTCCTGGGGGGTCGCCCCCAGCCTTACGTTCGATCGGTCCTGCTGGGGGAGTTGTCCCCAGCCTTACGTTCGATCGGGAGTTCGATCTGTCCTGCTAGGAGAGTTGCCCCAGCCTTACGTTCGATCAGGAATTCGATCCGTCCTACTGGGGGATTTTCCCACAGCCTTACAGTCGATTGGGAGTTTGATCATTCCTGCTGGGGGAGTTGCCCCCAGCCTTACGGCCGATCGAGAGTTCCATCGGTCCTGCTGGGAGAGTTGCCCCCAGCCTTACGGCCGATTGAGAGTTAGATCGGTCATGCTGGGAAGTTGCCCCAGCCTTACGACCGATCGAGAGTTAGATCGGTCCTCCTGAGGGAGTTGCACCCAGCCTTACGGTCGATCGAGAGTTTCGTCGGTCCTGCTGAGGGAGTTGCCCCAGCTTTACGGCCGATCGAGAGTTCGATCGATCTTACTGGGGGGTTGCCTCCAACCTTACGGCCGATCGAGAGTTAAATCGGACTTGCTGGGAGAGTTTCCCCCATCCTTACGGTCGATCACAGCATTGGGTTCGACAGGCGGTCACCAAATCTAGAAGGATGCACAGTTCTGAGAAAGAACTCATGTTCGTGTCTTTATTTTAGTAGAAGGAAAACTGGGCGTACATTTAAAACTGAAATGCATAGAGCAAGGAAGATATGGGTGGGTGAGTCACTCACCCAAAGCAATGAAACGTGGTCGATCGACTGATTCCTTATTCAATTATGCGCACGGGGATGTGGACGATGTTCACCTTCTTCCCCTTATCTACTTGCCTCGATGTGCCTTCTTCGGAGCCTGTCTTCGAAGCGTCGACGAAATTCTTCAAGTATCCTCGGCTAATCAGCTGGTCGATGTCCTTTTTATGTGCTAGCAATTGTCAGTGTCGTGACCATTATCCTTGTGATACTTGCAGTATTTCTCTTCGTCTCTTCGTCCCCCCTTCATCCTCGGGGGTGGCTTGTTGATGTGGCCCTCTTTTTGGGCCTGTGTCAGGACGACGTACTGGGCAACGTTCAGCCTGGCGGGCACTGGTTCCCCTCTGCACGGCTTTGCACTGGGCCTCCTCTCCTGTTTGTGGTCCTCCAGCTCGCAGCGTTTGCCTTCGCCACGTTTTGAGCTCCTCCTGGGCCCTATGGGGGACCTCCTTCCTCTGCGGCCAAGGCTTCCTCCGTGAGCATGAATTGCTCTGCTCGAGCCAGGACCAGGACGAGGCCCTTAGGGGGGTCTTGATGCAGTGATTTCTTCTGGCCTTTGTACCGGAGCCCTTCTTCATGGCTGTTATGGTGACCAGTTTGGGGCAACTCTCGACGTTTAGTATCTGGGCATTGAAGCACTTCATGTAACCCCTCAGAGTCTCGACCGGTCTCTGGATTATGTTGAATAGGATGTCCGAGCTTGGCTTCCTTTGTCATCCAGCCATGAACTATTGGCAGAACATCTGGGACAAGTCTCAAAAGTTGCCGATGGATCGATCGGGGAGGCCCGTATACCACTCCTTGGCAGATCTCTTTAGGGTGGTAAAGAAGCCTCGGTGGAGCAGGGCATTGTCGGCCCCTTGGAACCTCATGACTCCCTGGTAGTCTTGCACGTGCTTTTAGGGGTCTCCCATGTCGTCATATTTCTTTAAGGTCGGTACTTTAAACCTGAAGGGTACCCGTGCATCGGTGATACTCTTTATCAGTGGGCATCGGTCGTCCCCTGAGGCTTCCAGGTCGATCGGTCCCAGCGGCGCTTCTCATCGGTACTCAGACGATTTTGGAGGATCAGCGGGAACGTGCGAGGGGCCTCCTCCACGACCCTCCCGGCTGGGGATCAGTGTCGATCATCGGGCATGCTCCCTGTGACGACGATCTTCGTAACTCCTGGGTCTCTTCTGGCATAGGCTTCTGTTCTGCCCCAGTGCTCCTCGACGGTCATGTAGCTGGACGATTACCACTCGACTGAGCGGGGCCACTTGGACGACGAAGCATCTGATTCGTCCCTGGTCCATTCCTTTCTCCCTTCTCCCTCACCTTGAGGAGAAGTGGGGGTAATCGATTGCTTCCAGTTCAAGCCTTTACCATCGCGGTCCGCGACTATGGTTGAGCACAACGGGGGGGCCCCGAGTGGTTGGGAAACCCAGCCAGGTTTCCTGCCAAGGGGTGTTGCCAGCCCGTAAGATGCTGCATGGATACTCCCAGTGCTTGGAAGTCAGTGTTCATTTCTTGGGTGAGATTGTCGAGTTGTTCGTGGGTTACCGAGTGCGAGTTGTCGGTTTCTTCCGCAGAGCGACTGTGCTCGGTTTCGTGCTAGACGTAGCTGCCCTCCTCTGGGATAGTTGGCATTTGGGCTGCTCCGTCGTTATGCTGCTCCATGTTGGTTGCTGTGGATGACAAGTGAGATGATCTGTTTCCCACAGACGGTGCCAGATGTTTCTTGGTGTTATCTCACCACTGGTTGATAGTTTGGAGGTCCGGGGGTCGTCGTAGTCACATGAGACACGTGCAGCCTCTAGGGTCAGTTATCCGAGCATTCTCTTGGGTGGGAATGCACGGATCCATGCATCGATGTGTCAAAGGGTAGCTTTGGCAGAGCGACAGTCTCCTGGAAGATCGGTCGAACAGGCTTGGGCTCGAGGGCGTTCGGACCCGAACGATGGAGCACCGAAGGGTAGCTTCGACTGGTTGATGTCTCCTTCGATCTGCACAGATGAAAAAGCTCGTCAGGGGGGTCAGACCTTGGTTCCGACCAAGTCCCCTCCGATGCCTAAGTCAGCACTTATCTAAAGGATGCTCGGTGGGATTGAGTATGGTTCTCGGAGAGACCAATACACGAGTCCTCGGGCCGAGCTGTGGATGAGAAATATGTGAAGTGGAAGAAATGTTTGGAGAGGTGGAATACCAGAGACTTGGCTATTCAGGGTTCCTTGGCGTTTCGTTTTTTGGGCCTCTTATAGGAGTCCGCATGTCAACGCCTTCATGGCGTCCTGTCATCTCGCCCTTCGTGCCCACCTGCTTTGATGGTCCCTTTAAGGGACCTGAAGGCGGACGTGATGGTGCATTGACTGGTGTTCAAGGCAGGCATGATCTGGGAAGCTGTTTCCTCAATCATGGAGGGTCAGCAGTTTCCCCGACGTTGGCTTCGGGCCGTCACGACTTGATACACTCGCATGGCCTTTTGGTCTGGGACCAATCCCCCCGGGCAGTGGGCTTGGCCTACTCCGTTTGGGGGGGGGTTGTATCAATTACGACCCTTCGACCTCCTTGCTGCATCGCAGGTCGATCGACCTACACCACAGACAGTCGTCGGGGTGTCGGATCTGGGTTCTGACCCGAATCCCCTCTGATGCTTAAGTTAGTATCGACTTAAGAGATGCTCGGGGCTATCGAGATCGACCTAAGGAAGATCGTCTCGATTCAGTCACATCGAGCTTTTGGAAGAAGAAATTTAAGAGTGTAGAGTAAAAAATAAGATTGTCAGAGTACCTAATATTCTGTACATCTGGTCTCTGAATTGTACTGTTTGTCTTTCTCTTATTTATAAGAAAGGGTGTCCCTTCAGTGCTGTTAGTGAATAATGATCACCCATTATGGCAGCACGATCATCCCTAAAAGATAGTTATAACTAATGTCCACTCATCCGCTATTAATGAGACCATAATCAACCACTTCCTTAATCTGCGGAAGCTCAATGGGCAAATTACATGTGTGTTTTGACCCGGCTAGCATTTAACCTCTTCTATGGGCTTCGTGGGCCTAGTGGGCCAGGACATCCCTCTTGCGGACTGAGTAATTCCATTGAGAAAATATTCCTATCACTCGAGGGCCGGCCCAAAGACGTAACAATGGTCCCCATCACTTGACTCCATACGACGTGTCGGTTGAGGTCAAGTGATGTGATAGCTCATTAATTGGGCACGACAATCGAGGTGGGAGTATTTGAGTTTAAGCGTCAAAACCCTTCATTCTTTTGATTTGGTCGTTGCATCAGCTCAAAGGTCGGGATACGGATGTGTATGGATTATCAACACGTGTCCCTAGATGAGAAGGTCGGTCTGGATCTTCCCAGGGCATTCCTTTGTTTAAATAAGGAAATGAGAGACTGTGCGCGAACTTCACTATTTTGAGTCAATAGAATTGAAAACTCTTCGCCTTTCTTCATTTTCCTGAAAGATTTTGGTCATGGCTTCTTCTTCGGTGGCTCGCACCTTAGTTGGGCCTCAGACACTGCTCCTCAAGGTGGCAAGGGGAAGGTCGTTATCCCTGACATAGTCTCCAACCAAGCTTCTCGAGTGACAGCTGATCAGTTCCCCGATTTCCAAAGAAATATGTAAGGTATAACTATCAGATTCGAATGCTGTGGGCAACAGATACGATCTTCTCTCCTGGCAATTGTGAAGTGGGTGTATATGTCAAAGCCTTTCATCATGGGCTTCGATTTCCCATGCATACCTTCATTCTCTGTGCATTGAACACACTTGGCATTTCTCTTTGTCAATTGGTGCCGAACTCCGTGGGCTCTTGGTCAGCTTTATCATATTGTGTATGTCGAATGGAGTTGAACCATCTATGAGGTTGTTCAATTTCTTCTTCAGATTGTTGCCTTCCATGTCTCCAGGTTAGTTCGTGATCTACCCCTCGACGAGATAGAAAAATGTTCAAAGATCTTCCAAGTTCTAATCCGAAGTGGAAGGAACAATTTGTGTTCGTGGTATTACCCGAAAAATCAAGTTTTATTACTCAGTAGAGGAAACCGGAGCTTGCCATGAATGAGGAGAAACCCCTTTAAGAAGAAGAGGAAAAGGCTGCTACTCTTCTGTTAAAGTTGCTAGAAGGAAGTAGATTGACGAAGAAGCTTCTGTCTGACAAGACGTTGCTCAATACCATATGGTTTAAAGGTCTAATCTCTTATCTGCCCTCAACTTGATTTCCTTCTTCTTGAAATTTCTCTCTCCTTTGTTGGCATAATCGGACAAGAATATCCGGTTGAACCTGATGTGCGGGAGGCACTTGAAGCTTCCCTTTGAGAAGCTGAAGGAAACTCGACATCTCCTCATGTGACTCTTTTGGAGGGTGAACCATCCGAAGATGCTAAGGGTTTACCCCTGGTGGTTCAAGAAGTCCCTCAATCGAGCCAACCGCTAAAGAGGAGAAGGAAATGGCACGTGGTTGAAGTCGAGAAGACTGAGATCAAGAAGAAGAAACAAAAGAGAAGGCTCGTTGTTGCAATCTCAGATTCATATGAAATGGATACCGCCATCGTTTCGACTGCGGACCCCGAACAATCTCAGACAACATCCTCAAATGAACCCTTGGGAGTTCATTTCCTACTCAGGAACCGCTCCTTCATGAGGATTTGTGGCCATTGGATGGTCTGTTTCCTCAATAATCATTAACAGAGGACATTTCTTCGGAGTTTAGGTTGATCTTTCCTGAGGATATGGTCTCCCCAAGCTCAGGTCGAATGTCCCAGAGAAATGCTTTATCGACCCATTTTTATAGTGGAGAAGGGTGAATCGGCCCTCTTGAGCTTTGAGACCACCTCTCGGCTTGTTAAAAATTTGACCCATCCCCCGGATATGTCCATACTAGATAAAATCTATCACGAGAGGCTAACCACTTTTGAGATTCAGCGAAATCTTTTGGTGAATATAATCTCCTCTACTCTCGATTTTAAATAAGGTATCTGAATTCATCTTCTTGTTTGCCTGCAGGCAATTTTGGCTACTGCGGCGGCACTCGTTAGCAGTGTCTAACTATGAAGCTAATCCATCTCATAAGATGAGGTGGATGGAATCAGCCAAAAAGCCATTGATCATGTGAAAGCAAAGCTGCAAGATGGAAGCTTCGTAAGACCATGCTCAAATCTCATGTGAGAAAAGTTGAGCGAGTGCTGGCTGGAGCTCGTACGAGGGAGGCCTCCCTCAAAATGGAAGCCGAAAATCAGCTATAAGAAGAGGTCACCCGGAGGGAGCGGACAGAGGAACAGCTACTCGAGGAAAAGAAAAAGCGGGAGGCAGAAGAAAATGAGCCTTAAGCTCAGTTTCCCATCAGCCTTCGGGAGCTCGATGTGAAAGAGATCGTAGTGAAAGCTGTCCTAGAGTATTAGGATAGTCTGGGTGATCTGGACGAGTTATCCAGGAGAGGATTCAAGCGATGCCGACATAATGTGAAAAATATGTTTCCTGCTTTAGAGGCTGAGCTTGATCTAATACTCATGCCTTTGGATGACGACGAACCAGAAACCCCATTGGACGGGGTTGGTCATGGGTCAACTGTGGGAGCTGCTGACTTGGTTGAAGAGGCTGTGATTTCGAAGGATGAAGCAATTAACACAACTCCTTCAGGGGATCAGGGAAACATTCTCTCGGTCGTGGGAGCAAATCTGCCACAAGATTTTCGTCCTCTTAAGCTTCTTGCTTGCTTTAGGATGTAACTTTTTGTGAAGCCATGGAAATTTTAGATTTTTATTGAAAACTTGTGTTTAACATCTTGTATCTATCGTTGGAGAATATTTTGTCGGTCAAGGAGCATGAGCATTGTGTCGCTGGTTGGCCCCTTTCAACAGGTCAGACTCATGCCTATAATGAGAGTAGGGGTTGAGCTGTTGAATAATGTTTCTATCAATAACAAGGCAAATGGTCCCTCGTTTGACAAGACATGGCCATTCGTTAGGGATGATCTCTCGACTCGCGTCAGGCGACGAGGGTCGTTCGATGGCGAAGGGTGGTGGATATTGAGTCTCCACCCGTGGTTATTTTGACAGTGAGCAACATATTATGATACTAATGTCAATATCAAGATTGTGTGTAGGAAATGCACTTTTAATACAGGTGATATAGTATGGATGATCACACAACGATGGCGATAAAGCATATGAAGTAAAAGCAAAGAAGGCATACAAGCATAAAGCATGAATTCAAGAGATGTAAGCTACGGACAAGTGTGGCAAAGTATTCTTAAGGGTGTTGAAGAGCAAAAGCTTAATGAAGCCAAGACAAATAACCAGAATTTTGGCTTGGTGTAAATCTTTAGAATATCAAAGCTCTTGATAAAGCCCACACACACTTAAGATATCTCAAAATGATTTCAAATGTTTTTAAAATATGTTATAATGTTTTAAATTAGTATATAATTAATTATAAATATTTTCAAAGTATTTTTATGTAGAAAAAATCAAAAATCAGGAAATAGCTGACTATGATTGTAAGATAGCCGACTATTCTTGTCAGGTTTTTAACCCAGAACTCTTGGGTTTTGAAATAGCCGAATGTCTGGGCAGATAGCCGCCTATCTGGGTCAATTTTCAGCATTTTTGGAAAGTTTGAATTTTAATTAACTACCTGTTAACTAGCCGTTCGAAAAGATTTTTGGGTTAATTTTAAGCATATTTTGTGATATTCTTTACTATATAAATAGCCAAGATTTCAGATGTTTTTAGACACCAAAATTATTTATTTCAAAATCATTATATTGCTCAAAAAGTTCTCAAAGCTCTCTCATTTTATTTGAAAGTCTTCTTAGGCCTTATTCTAATTTTTGTGCTGAAAATTCTTTACTGATTTTATTTATTTTATTGGCCTGACGTTAACTTGATTTGATCTCCAAAGCTTAAATCTTATATTTTAAAGTTTCAAACTTCAAATTTTCTTTTTGATATTTGTGCTTTCTCATTTATATTCTTTCAAAGATCAAATCTTGATTTTTGATCTCTAAAAGCCCAAGTCACGAAGGCCAACTTCAACGAATTTCCCCCTCTCATCATTGAGCTTCGCAAGTGATATCATTTATTAAATTGAAGAGCACTGAATAATGAACACATAGAAACAAACGGTGATCAATTCCTACTTCGTTTGACCCCTCAAACGATAACTCAAATATGGGCCAAAAACTCACCCATTTCACAAAACGCAGCCGACGAAGAAGCACGGAACCCTAGCAGCTCAGTGGGGCCTACCAGTGGGCCCACCCACCCAGTGACGTGCGTTTATATTTCATATATTTACGCACGTTTTCTTCCGTGTTTTTCCGTATTTTACCGTCGTCTTATATTCGTTTTCTCGTGTTTTCTTGTTTTCTTTCACTTTTCCGTGTTTTCCGTATTTTGCAGGAGTTTACTGGCATATGGGGCATAAAATGATGATATTATGTGTCCCCAAAGCAACAGGAGGAGTCACGCGTGATCCAGGGGGTCAAACGATGAAGCTAGCATATTTCTGCCCCTCACCCGATCGGTTGATCATCTTCAACCGATCGGGTGATGCACGCGTGCACCACCCGGACGCAGCTTGGAGCTCACGAGAAGTCACCCGATCAGTTCAGTGACCGGGTCAAAAGCTCAAACTCTCTGGAATTCGAAGCTGATTGCCAACCGATCGGGTGACCTTCACCCGATCGGTTCACCTGTAGCTGAATTTCAAAAATCCAAGACACGAAGATCCAACCGGTCTCCTCACCCGGTCGGCACCAAGATCCAACCGACCGCATCCATGTTTCAACCGACCGGTTCATCCTGACCGGGTGAAGTTCCGCATCACGCTGTAAATCTGTGAAGCGGCTCACCCGATCGGTTGACTTGTCAACCGATCAGGTGATGTCGTTTTCTATATATAGAACCCTAGGTTTCCCAGATTCGGGAGTTGGTTATTTTTTGCTGTTTTCTTCATTTTGTGACGGCTGTAATTTTCCAGTTTTTGTAAGTTTTCAGATCTTTATCAAACTTTAGTATTATCTTAATTGCTTTACTACCATTGCATTTCTATTGTCTGATCATGATTTTTACGGTCAATTTCTGTTTAGATCGCTTTTTACTAAATATGTGTGAGTAGTTCCCAAATCTGGGATTTTGGCGGAAACCCCTTCGTGGGCTCTTCCCGATGCGTCCATAGGGCTAGGAAATCGATAGGGATTAGGAATCTAACGGTTACACGGGGTGTTTTATTGTCATCGGCGGGAAAAAGACCGAACTTTGACCGTTGGGCCAAGGGGGAATAAACTTAGCGGTTGACTCCCTAGCCATAGATCACGCCCTTAGCGTAGACGTTGAATCCTAGCGCGCGGGAGCAGCAGGATAAGACGTTGGGAGTTATCGTTGCGAGCTTAGTGCTCCTGGAGTCGATCAATGTTAATGGACACGGGAGTGCCCACTGATCAAACCCGGGAAGTCCGACGTATCATCCTGGGCACCGACCGGAATATCGGGCCCATGGGATGCCGGTACCACTTTCAGAGGCAACGTCTCACCATTAGACCCTAATTCCGATCGCTATCCTACCCGTAGGCCGTATCGGCGAGAGTCGCTCGATAGGGTGGAAACCAAAGTCCCGGGTTTTTCCTTCATATTGTCTATACCTTGCATTTCTTTACCGTGACAACCCATCATTCGATCTGGGCTAGCTCGTCTATGGGGTGATTTTGATCCTCTTTGACACAAGCACATCCACGCCTCCCTGAGTTCGACCCCCAAGCCACACTACAACATCGTGTGCTTGCGGTTACAAATATTTAAATCTCACGCCCCCATTCGCATCATTGCACACATCTAGCGCGCAGCCGCCGGGGGGCGGGTCAAGTTTATGGCGCCGTTGCCGGGGAGGCAACGTGTTTGTTATTTTTGGATTTCATGAACCCTAGTATCTAGCTCACCTCCCTACCTCGCGATAATTTTCGCATTCTTCTTTTTCCTTTTTATTTTCTTATTTTTATTTTTATTTTTATTTTTATTTTTATTTTCATTTCATTTCTTATCTGTTTCTTTCCCACTTTTCACTTCACGGGTGTTTGTTGTTTTTCATGCGCAGGAGTTCAAGAAGTCTCGACGACTTGATCCCCGTTGATCCAGAGATAAACGCCACCCTAAGGCGTTTGGCCGTCGAGAAGCGAAGAAGAGAGGATCCTGAAGCCATGGGGGAGAAAACCCCGCCTCACAAGTCCAAGTTGGAGTACTCGATGCCTTCCATCGAGTCCACCTCCGCCATCCGTCCTCCAACTATTACGGCCCAAAGCTTCGAGCTTAAGCCATCTTTGGTGACGTGGATCCAACAGGATCAATTTTCGGGTGCACCCATGGAGAGCCCGATTGAGCATCTAGACTCCTTCTTGGAGAAATGTGACACCTTCCGGATAAACGGTGTCACAACTGAGGCGATCCGACTGAAGCTGTTCCCCTTCTCCTTGCGAGATAAGGCCAAGCTGTGGCTTAGGGGGAAGGACCCGAATACATTCAACACCTGCGAGAAGCTCTCAATGCTTTCCTGGCGAAGTTCTTTCCCCCGGGGAAGACCATGAAGCTGAGGAGTGAGATCTCCTCCTACTCCCAGACCAGCCACGAGTCCTTGCATGAGGCTTGGACAAGATACACGGAGATGCAGAGAAGATGTCCCCACTATGAGCTCCCCAAGTGGCAGATCATAAATCTGTTTTATAATGGGTTAAGGGACGATTTAAAATCTTCCATGGACACCGCGGCTGGAGGGTCCTTCATGTCAAGAAGCGAAGAAGATGCCGGACAGATTCTGGAAAATATGGCATCTAACAACGAGCGATGGTGTGACGAGAGAGCCACACCAAGATCTGGGGGCATCCATAGAGTCGAAGATGTCGACAAATTGTCAAGCAAGTTTGGCTTGCTGTCGACCCAGATCTCCACATTGATGGTAGGCACCGGTGGCACCGGTACACATCAGATTGCTGCGGTAGAATCCGAAGTTTTTGGAGAGTTCGGCGGTGGTGACATCTCACCACCGTTGGATCAGGTGAGCGCATTATTTTACAATCCTACAGGGAATGCGCCTTTTCCACCATGAACTAACTCAAATCCGGCCTACTCTCCAAACAATCGGAATCATCCGAACCTTAGCTACCGGGCGCCATATCAGCAGCAACAACAGCAGGTATATCAGCCAGCTAGGCCCCAGCAGCAATTTCAGCAGCAACAACCTCCACAACAGTATCAACAGTATGCTCCTAGGAATCAGCAGCCCACCCAGCAGCAATACAGCCAGCAGAGAGACATTTCTCCGGTTAAGTCCCTCCTGACTCAATACATCGCCAATCAGGAGAAGATAAATCTGAAGCTGGAGATGGGACAAAGAGTCCTCACTGATCAGGTGACCCAGCTGGGGTTGCAAGTGGCGAACCTTCAGAGACCGCAGAATTTATTACCGCCACAGCCTGAGGTGAACCCTAGGGGGTAAATCGGACCTTGGCGCTCACACATGAGCATGAGAACGTGTCTGCCATCGTCTTGAGGAGCGGAACGCAAATACCTACTAGAGAGCTCCCCAAAGGACCGGAAGCACCGTTGGTCGTGGAACGACCAACTTAGAAATTAAACGACGACGGTGCTTCGTCACCAAAGCCAACTACTTCGGAGGGAGTTCATAGAGAGGAGAAGAAGAAAGATGAGGAAGGGAACCTAAGAGTGTTCAATCCCGTTGTGCCTTTCCCACAACGGCTTGCCAAAGCCAAAATCGATGAGAAGTATGGCAAATTCTTTGCCATGGTGAAAGATCCGAGCTTACAAATCCCCTTCCTCGAGGCCATCAAGACAATTCCCTCATATGCCAAATTTCTGAAAGACTTGGCGACACGGGGGTCTAGAAAAGAGAAGGTCGTGTTAACAGCGGAGTGCAGCGCACTCATTCAGCGCGCAAATCCACCCAAGCTCAAGGACCCCGGAAGTTTCTCCATCCCTTGCTCTATTGGGGAAGTGAAAATCCAGAGGGCAGTTGTCGATCTAGGCGCGAGCATCAGCTTAATGCCCCTATCGCTGTACAAGAGGATAGGGATGGGAAACTTAGAGCCCACCGGCATGACATTACAACTCGCTGACCATTCGGTCAAGTACCCGGTGGGAGTAGTAGACGACCTCCCCGTCGATGTGAGAGGAGTACATGTACCGGTTGATTTTGTGGTGATGGACATGCCCGAAGACAAGCATACCCCAATTATCCTTGGACGGCCCTTTATGGCAACCGCCGGAGTTTTGATAGACATGAAGAATGGGAAGCTTTCCCTCAATGTGGGCCAAGAAAGAGTCGAATTTGACTTAGGCTTGTCGATGAAGCATCCAAACCCCCCGAACGATCCTAGTATCAGCATGCTGGAGAACAAAGAAGATAGAGCTGTCGAAACAAGTGCCTGGGAAGTGCTTTCGAGGAATCCCCCCGATAGCTTGGGGGACCTTGGAGAGCAAGTTGGCTCCCCAAAGAATGAAGTTGCTAAGGAGGCGATCGCGCGACATGTGATCCCTCCCGGATTTCCTAAGTCTCTTCCTACGAGGAGAAAAGAGAAAGAACCCATGGACCTCACCGGTGATGAGGTCCGGATCCTGAAAAAGATGACGGTAGACGCCAATTTAAGGGAGAAGCCCCCGGATCCTGTCGACAAAGGGAGGGTAGTTGAGCAAATCTTTTTACAGCCGTCGACTACATCAAGAGCCACACGCTCTGGAGTTGAAGAGATGCCGGATTTTGGGCATCACCCGTATCGCCCACCATGAACATCATCAACGGGTGTCGAGCTAAACGACGTTAAACAAAAGCGCTTCATGGGAGGCAACCCATGCTCTAAACTTTTACTTCCACTTTTCAGGACTTTTTCTTAACTTTATTTTATCTTTTTTTATAAATAAATCCAGCTGCAAGAACTTCCGTCGTGGAACTTAGGCGATTTTTGGGTTTTTGCAGAAAACAAGGCCCCAACCGATCGGGTGATAACTCACCCGATCGGTTGGGACGTATCAGCTAACAGCCATATCCGTGACTAAATGAACCGACCGGGTGGAGAAAGAAGTGACTGGTTGGCAGACCGGGTGACCTAGGGAAACTCTCGGGAAAATTTCAGGGATTTGTCAACCGACCGGGTGACAAGAATTGAGACCGGTTGAGGGACCGGTTGAGGGACCGGTTGAGAAACCCTAAACTTTCGGGAAAATCTGTGGAGCGGCCAACCGATCGGGTGAGTTATCACCCGACCGGTTCGCCTGTAGCACTTTTTCAGCTTAAAATTTCGACCTAAAGTCAACCGATCGGGTGACTTCTCACCCGATCGGTTCGACTTAAACCCTATAAATATCCTTCGATCCACCCGTTCACAACCCCTCGCCCGATCGCCTTGTTCGCCATCGTTTCGCCTTCCAACTCCTCCCAACGGCCAAAAACTCCCCTTCCACTTCCTCCACTCCTCCATTAGCCTTTCTCTCCACCTCCCCCTTGCATTTCTCCATCTCTCTCTCCCTCTCTCTCTCCCTCTCTCTCCCCCCTATTTCGCATTTTTTCTAGCCCTAATTCCCAATACCAACCCTCACTTTCGAATTTTTTGCTGAAAAAGAGTGCCGCGGCTCCACACTTCTCCCATTGCACGGCATTGGGTCATCTACAAGCGAGGAACTCGAATTCTACGGGGTAACTTCGCTCCACTTCTCAAATTTCAATTTTTGCCCTAGATATTTAAATTGATTGGTTATTCGTGTGTGTGTGTGTGCTTCAATAGTATTTTGCACTCATTTGCATCACCCACACGCACACATGGCCCGGGAGAGAGATAAAGGGAAGGGTATCTTGCGGGAGGAGGAACCGTCTCGTAAGAGACGTAAACAAACACGTCCTCCTCCCCACACACGTGAACTGACACTTGCCCCTCCCCTGCCTATCATTCCCCCTGTGGACCCCATGTTGGGCCTGCATGGGTACCTATTTAGGAACGAAGAGCAGAAAGACTTCTACCACATACTAAACACTCGGGGGCATTTATCAACCAAGTTTGCCCACACCCAATCACTCGTCGACCTCGGTGTCTTCACCGAGGTCGAGACTCTTTTTGCTAACATAGGTTGGTTGGCCTTCCTGAATGCCTCTGCGGTATCCTACCCGTCACTCACCCTAGAATTCCTTTCCTCCCTCGTTTGTGAGTCGGGGTCGACTGTCACTTTCCGGGTGCGTAACCAAACCATCCGCACCAACCTGAATACCATCTGCGATATATTTGGTTTCCCTATTCTTGGGAATGACGCTATCCGACACTACGGATATCCCCCGGAATTTGACGTCGATAACTTTTGGTTCTCCCTCACCCTAATAGGTCGCTATCCCCGGGGTAAGGCCAAGGCCTCCTCCATCATCCATCATGTATTCCGTCTGGCCCATAGGATCATATCCTCCACATTTTTTCCGCGGGATGAGTCAGGCACCGTGACTATCCCCGGTCTTTTCATTCTTTGGGCCATGACTTTCCCTTTTGTGCCTGACGATGATGGGATTAGCTTTAGGGCCCCGACTATCCATGTCCATGCCGGTGATTGGCTTGTTTACAAGCTTCTCGAGATTAGCAGGGCCAGGTGATCGCACCCGGGCGTACACCCTAAAGAGCGACCGTATAGTTTTACCGCAAGGGCATGGTGTAGCGACGAGCGGGTATCGAACACAGGGAGGACGTATGACTGTGCCTTCTCCGAACAACCTGGCTATAGGGACAGAAGAGTAGGAAAGTGCCTTTCGGCGATGTTGTCACAATCGTCAAACAAAGTATGGAGATATAAAATCAAATAAAGACGCCTAGGGAATAGGGAATCCCCGCTACTCACCGTATCTCATCATTGTGATTTATCGGTTTCACAATTGCTAGGGTAGAATGTCGGATGAACTAGTTGCAACTGAATGTAAAACCTAGCTCACGCTCTCGCGCTGTTGCCGATCTATAGCAAACCTAGGCTCGGGCCCAATATCTTGCAAACCCTAGTTAGGCAAGCTAGCATTAGGAACAACGTCATCGTTCAATCGCATCCCGAGCCCACTCTCGTGCAAACTCGGGCTACGACCTAGATTGGGATAGTTCCTACCTGTCCAATCTCTTGCAAACGGGTATCGGTATAGAATTGCAACCGAGGATCCTAGTATCGGCCCAATCTCTTGCAAACCGATACTTCGGAAACTCAATTTCAACCCAATTTGGGTTTCCTATCGAATTTGGATCCAATCTCTTGCAAATCCCAATCGATATGAACACCTAGCTATCCGTAATATATCGATCCCAAACTAACCCTAATAGCAATTCTAGCAATAGTTCTACCAAATCATCACAAATCGGAAATTGGGCTCGTAGGGTTCATCCCCACGCCCTAAGACGTTAAGACTACTCACAAATCATATTGCTAATGAAAGAATAATCAATAGAAATAGCAATGGAATTCATAGCAATAATCAAAATAGCAATAAAAATAGGATTTTTAATGGAGATGAAGACAAACCAATGTAGCTTTCCAAGAATCCAATAAAATAACCCTTTTCTCTCCTCTCCAATCACAAGAATAAAACTCTAAAAAGTCTAATCTAAAAAAGCTGCCAAAAGCAATGAAAAAGCCCTCTAAACTAGGTTAGAATCTGGGGTTAAATACCCCCCAAAACTGCCCAAAAATTCGTGACCAAACTGCCCCTACGTAGCTCCAAAATCGTGATTTCCGCTACAGGCAGCGCTGCTCACTAGGCCGAGTGACAAAAGTCGCTCGACCGAGTGAGAGACCCTGAGAATTTACAGTAATTCCGGGGTCTTGGGGGTCTTCACTTCGGGTGTCACTCGGCCGAGTGAGTTGTCGTCACTCGGCCGATGGGCTTCTCTTCACTCGGGCGGTCGGCAATTGCCACTCGACCGAGTCGGGCTTCTGCTGCTCAGACTAACGAAAAACAGTAAGTTGGCTCTTTTTGAGGGGCGTCGTCTGAGTGCCACTCGGGCAGACGGGATACGTCACTCGGCCGAGGCGGCTTCTGATGCTCGGCCGAGTCACACTTGGAGCGTGTCCGATCTGGCCGGCCGAGCGGGGTCTCTCTGGTCGGCCGAGTGACTCCTTCACTCGGCCGAGTGAGACACTGAAAATGCCCATTCTGAGTGTTTTTGCCTCCTCGTCGCTCCTACGATGTTCTTTCTTCTTCTGTTCCTCTCCAATCTCAAAATACCCCTCAGGGAAGTCTTCGGTGACACTCCGGAGTAGGTGTATCTCGGAATCACTCCAAATCGCTCCAAATCTCCTGAAATACAACAAAAAGAACCAATCGTGAAAAGTATCGCAATATTGTCGATAAATCGTGAAAAACGTGATTTGAGCGATCTAAATGGCGTGCAAACATGCGGAAAAAAGGTGTAAAATATGGAGTGATCAAAATCCCCCAAGCTTACCTCTTACTCGTCCTCGAGGAAGATAAGTAAAAGGCGAACCCGGTGAATTTAGAAAATGAAAACGATGGAAAAACGAAAAACGAAAAACGAAGAAGAAAGAAGAAAGCGAAGAGGGAAGCTGCTAGATCATTTTTCTCAGGACGTGGGTTTTGCTTACTCATATAGCGTGCACCGAACGTAAAACACATGTCAAAGACTTTTATTTCGATATCATAGTATAATGGTGCAAATAGAGATAGAAAACCCAAGAATATTGATATAGCATGAAAAACGGAATAATTCTAAAATTAACATTGTCTGAATCATCTAAAGCGGTATACAATATCGCAGATCACGCACTTTTCAATTGAATGCTTTCTATGAGGAG
This sequence comes from Scilla litardierei, assembly GCA_030789695.1. Taxonomy (NCBI): domain Eukaryota; kingdom Viridiplantae; phylum Streptophyta; class Magnoliopsida; order Asparagales; family Asparagaceae; genus Scilla; species Scilla litardierei. Next base: position 111,846,957 of record CM061134.1, read on the forward strand.
TATAAGAATATCACGTAATAGAATAGAAAGAATAGAAAAGCGTGGATTTCATGAAATGAATGCTAGGCGTAGAAGCGTGGATTTCATGAAATGAATGCTAGGCGTAGATTTCTGGATTTCGTGAAGCTAAAACAATCTCACCGAGTATAGAATATTACTTAGCCTAGGTTGTCGTGCACCGTCAAGTAGTCACTCTCTCACACATCATTGGATTCTCTCCCCCAAGCTTATCTATAAGCGTGGTGGCATAAAAACAATATTTACATCCACATTTTTATGAAGCTCCAAAAGTAATAAAAATAAAAACAAAAAGAGGGGGAAGAAAGAGAGAAAGCGTATGAGATGGGATCGTTTATTGAGATTCTTTTCTCTTTTCTTTTCTTTTTCTTTTCTTTTTCACTTTTTTTTTCAATAGCATATATACACAATGATCCCAAATCACAGAGAAAGAAGGATATACAAGAATTTTTCTTTTTCTTTTTGGTTTTGGGAAATTTGGAGCTAGGATTTTAATAACGGGGGAAATGCCAAATACTAGAATCGCTAAGGGGAGATTCACCAATGATTTTAAAATAGAGAATTAATGTTCAAGATATGTGGAGAAAGAAATAAATATGTCTCTCAGTTCACTCTATAAGACGTGCACGACAGCTTCAGCAGGGTAATCTTATCTACTCGGTTTCGATCACAAAAAAGCTAACTAATCCAGATTTATCATAGCTAACATCATTCAATCATCCTGAAGTGAAGTGTACAAGTCATGCAAATAGAAGTGATATAGGAAAAGAAAACGGTACTCCAGATATAAGCATTCAATGCGTGAATCTTGGTGTGTTTTCTGCGATAGCATACATATGAATATTCAGACTCAGCTAATAATAAAATTTCATCCATTTTCATATGGAAAAAGTGTGGGTTACTATCTCTAAATGCAAGGTAGATCACAGCATATGATATCAGAAATAAAAGCTAAGACACGACAAATATAGCATGCATATAGAGAAAGCTAACTCCACGTCATCATCATCATAGATAAATCATCTCTAGCATGAGATGAAAAGAAATAAAGATAAAGAGGGAAAACAAAACTATTTACAATGCGGCACACGAAGAAAATGAGAAAAACGTGATGCATGGTAAAAAGAAAGAAAAAGTGATGAAAATGAGTGCAAATGCGGAAAATGGCGTGAAAAAAAACTAAAAATAAAGGTGGTAAATCGAAAAGAACGTGAGAACTCACTCCCCCAAGCTAAAGTGCACAGTGTCCTCAATGTGCGAAGTGTGGTACACCGAGAGACGTGTAATGGTAGGGGCAGGTGAGGATGCATGCATTGTTGGATATGGAAGACGTTAGTACACCCTTGTAGGGGATGTACGAGGGAATACGGACCTCGAACGTCGCGTACACGAAGTCGTGTGCAAAGGGGATATGTTCCCTTGCGGAGAGGATCTCTAGATTTATGGGAAAGTCGCATTATATGTGCATAAGTGCATGCGACATATGGCTAATAAAGGGGTAATATCTTAAGCTTATATTGTACCATGCATATGGTACAACTTAAGCTTATAATATGCCATGTACGATGGTACACCTTAGTTAAATTGTTCCAAAGGAACAATTGCTCCTAAAATAACTACCTTGGGGGCTATAAATAAGACCCAAGGGTTAGCCATTTCCTTACACTTTTTTGCATGGCATTCTTGCATGCATTTCATTCTAGCGAAGCTCTGCCGAAATCCTTCCTCTCTCTTTATCCAAGTTCTTAATCTAAAAGTAGAGATTTAGATTGTGGATTTAGTAACCTTACTCCGTTCGTGAGAAGACTCGATCCGTCGTGGCGAATCCGAAGGCGAAGTTCGTAGACTACCGTGCCGCATACGCAAGCGTAAGTCTCAACTTCATTTATCGATCCTAACTCTGTTTTGGCAGGATCCAACATTGGTATCAGAGCCATACGGGTTCGCCCCGGTCAAACCGCCGCCCCGTCGAAACTATGAACGAGTCGTTGTCTTTTTTCACGAATGGGTATCCTACCATTACGGATATGGTAGGAACGCTTCGTGACGGAGAGAACGCAGTGGTTGTTCTTTTCACGTTAGGGTCTCCTATCATTACGGATATGGTAGGAACTCTCCGTGATGGGAAGAACCGACCGTTCACGTAGTATGTTATTTTTCATTTTTGGCACACGGCCATTAGAAAATAACCACTTTCTCGACGAACGGGTGCTTCATCGACGAACGGGTGCTTCATCGAGGAAGAAGGTGGTGGTTATTCCCATCGGGGAAGATGAATTTTAGTGCATGTGCACCATGGCCAAATGGGCTATGAAGGCCATGCACCCCCCTCCCCATGCGGAGGGGGTTGGCTACGGCCAATAACCACCGCGGAAACCCCCACCGGCGGGGGTGTGCGGCCACCCCACACAAGGGGAGGCCGGCCATGGCCAAAGGGCCATGACTGGCCAAGGCAAAAAAATGGCCTTGGCCATGACCGGCCATGGCCAAGCCATGGCCGGCCATGGCCAGGCCGGCAGTGGCCGACCAAGGCCAGGGGCCGGCCCTGGAAGTGGCCAGGGCCGGCGCCCTGGCCTCGGCCAGGGCCTGGCCGGCACTGGCAGTGGCCAGGGCCTGGCTGGCCCTGGCTGGCCCTGGCCGGCCTCGGCCAGGGTAGAGGCCCTGGCCGAGGGGGCCAGGGCCCCTGGCCGGCCAGGGCAGAGGCCCTGGCCGGCCCTTGGCCAAGCCTTGGCCAGGGCAGAGGCCCTGGCCGGGAGAAGTTGCAGACCAAACAATTGGTCGACCAATTTGGTTGTTTTGGTCGACCAATCCGGCAAAAGGTCTTGGTCGATCGCAAACTTGCCGACTGACCCATACGGGGTGACAAAAGGCCTTGGTCAAACTCGAATGTGCCGATTAGCCCATACGGGACTAACCACAGTGCCGACTAGCCCATACGGGGCTAACATTTTAATGAAGTTTTTCCTTGGGCTCTACTCCTTGAAGATTAGCCATAGTTCTCTACTTCATGCGAGATTAGCCATGTCATTGTGCTCTACTCTACGAAGATTAGCCAATGTACTTATGACGTTGTGCTCTACTCTACGGAGATTAGCCAATGTATTTTAAATTTTTTTTTGAAAAAGATGTTTTCAAACAGGTTATGTCCCGTCCTTAATCAGGATAGCGTAATTTAGAATTCCAAGTCCTACCACGATCCGGCCATGGTTATCTAACCCATGGGTGTGTAGAACAGGTCTCGTGGCTTGGCAATTGTTGCGCTAAAATTCTTTGCGCAAACTCTCACCTATTCCATTTTGAAATATATGTTTTTCAAAAGTAATTTTCCGCTGCGAAGTACTATAAGGGTACGATTGTTTGATAAGTGATGGGGAAATATTGAAGGTTGTTCTAGATGGTGATTGGAATCATAGAGACCTTTTCCATTCTAGAACAACATCTTCAATATTTTTCGAAAGTAACTTATCAAATATAATATAATTCCAAGTGGGATTTGAATTTTTTAGAACTATCCAAATGGGATATTCTATTATCATTTCAAGTGGGAGTTATATTTTAAGAATTTTTATGCAATGTTTTGATCAAACCTTCGGTTTTGTCTTTTGCAGCATTTTAAAAGTAAAATGTCTCCCGCTTCAAAAAAATATCGTCGCTGAGTTAAACAGAGGTGAAAAACTCAACGGTGATAATTACAAACTTTGGTCCATCAAGATACAATACGTTCTAGAGGAGCAAGAAGTGCTCGAAACTCTAAAGAACGTTATGATTGAACCCGAGTTGGGCACTACGGCCCAACACCGACGAGACAAGGAAGCTTTTGATGCTTGGTCTCGGAAGAACAAGATAGCGCGCATTACGTTATTAAGCAGTATGGCTGATGACATAATGCGCATCTTCCGAGAGCATGACTTAGCCATGGACATATGGTCCAAGCTTGAGGAGAAGTTTGGTGGCACATCGGTGTCCAAACTTCGAGCCTTGACTATAAGATTTGATTCATATAAGAAACGTCCAGATCATTCCATGGGGAAACATCTGCGACATATGGCGAATCTAATCTCAGAGTTAAAGGATGCAGGTCATGTGCTCACAGATGAGCAACAAATCCAAGCAGTCATACGTTCCCTACCAAATGGGTGGGATCAGATGAAGATGCATCTCACTCATAATGAGAGCATCAAGACCTTCAACGATGTTTCCAAGCACCTCGAATTAGAGGAAGAGCGGCTTGCGGCTGCCAAGCCATGTGCAGAAGTGCACATGGTTGCTAGTTCCTCACACGGGGGAAAGAAACGTAAAGATCGTTCGAAGTCTTCTAATGAACGTAATAAGCAACCTGAGTCTACCAAGGAACCCAAACATAAGGGTGGGCAAATGGCACAAGAAGAAAGACTTGAAAATGATCAAGTGCTTCAAGTGCAACAAGCTCGGTCACTATGCTCGTTCGTGTACGAGTGGAAGTGACGAGGTGCCACCGACCACATAACAAGGGACAGACGGTCCTTCGTGGAGTATCACCGGATACCCCAAGGAATGAAGTGGATCAATGTAGGAAACAACACACGTGTTGAAGTGAAAGGCGTTGGGACTCGCAAGCTAGTCTTGGACAACGGCCGCACTCTCCTACTTCATGATGTTCTCTTCATTCCATATATTCAAAGGAATATTAAAACTGTGGTCAATTTAATGGGTCTTGGTTATAGTTGGTTCCTTCATGATTATAATATGGACCTATTTTGTAATAATTCCTTTATTGGTACTGGGTTTGTATTTCAAAGGATTTATTGTAATAAATACAATGTATGGTTCCTCATGTAATGAAAATTTCATTGTGACAAATTCTTTGACTAATGAGTCTAATATAATTTGTTGGCACACAAGGCTTGGTCAAATTGGACCAACACGTATGGATAGACTTGCCAAATGTGGCATTCTATCCAATGTTTCAAAGGTTGAAATGTCGACCTGCGAACATTGCCTTGTGGGGAAATCTTGTCGCAAGCCGTTTGGAACCGGCACAAGGGCCGAGGTTCCATTACAGCTTATCCATTCGGACATATGTGATCCGATGAATGTCAAGATAAGACGCGGAAAGTCCTATTTCATCACTTTTATTGATGATTTCACCCGATTCGGACATATCTATTTGATATCCCACAAAAGTGAAGATTTGGCTTGCTTTAAAAACTATATGAGTTTAGTGGAGAATCAATTAGATCGCAAGATTAAGGTCTTGCAAACCGATAGGGGCGGTGAATATCAATCAACAAGTTTTAAGGAACTTTGTGATGAAAAAGGCATAGTACATCAGGTAACTATGCCTTATACTCCTCAACAAAACGGTGTTGCAGAAAGGAGAAATAGGACTTTAATGGAAATGGTCCGTTCAATGATGGCGCAAGCTAACTTGCCAATCACCTTTTGGGGTGATGCATTATTGACGACTGCTTTCATTTTAAACTGCGTACCCTCGAAATCAGTTAGCTCCACCCCTTATGAGTTGTGGAACCAAAGGTCTCCTGACTTAAACATTTTGAAACCTTGGGGTTGTGCATTCTACGCACATATTTCAGGACATAAATATGGCAAACTTGGGCCAAGGGGAAGGAAATGTATCTTTAAACGATACGCAGAAAACTTCAAAGGTTATGTTTTTGTTAGTCAGGAAGACAATGGTGGGCTAATTGAGTTTGAGTCGAGGGATGTCACTTTCTTGGAAAACGAGTTTCCAAGACATGGCGAGATAAGTCAGGACTTATCTCTATTTGAGATTTATGATCAAGAAGGATTACCTCATTCGAGTGGGAGAATTCTTGGTGAAAACGAAAATACGTTTCAACCTTCACCAATGGATTATACGAATGACGATTATCCTATTCCATACGGGAATAATGATCCAAGTGGGAGCAATTCTAACGACATTCCAAGTGGGAGTGATATTAGAATTGATCTAAATTCGAGTCAACAAGGACTTGAAGAATCTCAAATACGACGTAGTAGTCATACAAGGTTGGCTCCTCTAAGATTTGAGGATGAATTTCCGCAAACCTTTATGACTTTACTACAAGATGATGACGAGCCTGCTACTTTCAAACAGGCCGTATCATGCCCTGCAAAAGACAAATGGATGGAAGCGATGAAGGAGGAATTGAAATCCATGAAAGTTAACCAAGTCTGGGACTTAGTTAACTTACCCAGAGGACATAGAGCAATTGGGAACAAATGGGTTCTCAAGATCAAGCATAAGGCTAATGGCTCTATAAATAGATATAAAGCTCGCCTTGTCGCGAAAGGTTTTACGCAACAGGAAGGGATAGACTACGAAGAGACATTCTCACCTGTTGTGCGTTTTACCTCGTTTCGCCTGATTCTGGCAATGGTAGCTTGCTTAAACCTCGAATTACATCAGATGGATGTAAAGAATGCCTTTCTCAATGGAGAATTGGATGAGGAGATCTATATGGAACAACCAACAGGGTTTGTAAAAGAAGGAAACGAACATAAGGTTTGTAAACTTCGTAATTCCATATATGGTCTTAAATAATCCTCGAGGCAATGGTATATACGATTTCAAGAAGTTGTCTTATCAAATGAATTTTCCATGATTGATGAAGATAACTGCGTATATATCAAGAGGATTAAAAGCAAGCATGTTATTATGTCTCTATATGTAGATGACATTTTAATAACCAGAAATGACAAGGGCTTTGTGATGGATATCAAGGCTTGACTTTCATCAGTTTTGAGATGAAAGACATGGGGAAGTCACATATATCCTTGGAATTAAGATTTCAAGAAATCATTCGAAGAAACTTCTTTCTCTTTCACAAGAGACTTATATAAAGAAGGTTCTAGAACGATTTAATATGTAGGACTACAAGTCAAATTGATACTCCTATAAGCAGATGCGATAATTTATATCTGAAATCATGTCCAAAGAACCAAAAGGAAATGGAAATTATGGAAAAAGTTCCATATTCCAGTGCAGTTGTTAGTCTTATGTACGCTATGATGCATACAAGACCAAACATCTGTTTTACCGTTGGAATGGTAAGTCGTTACCAATCCAACCCAGGGCAAGAACACTGGAAAGCGGTTAAGAGCATAATGCAGTATCTTAAAGGAACTGCAGATTTGCAAAAGACTATGATAAAACCAAGAAGGTAGACATAAGGTACATATCTACGCATGAGATGATAGAGGATCAGCTTACGAAAGCGATCCCCAGAAATGTGTTTTACAAACACTTATCATCTCAAGGATTGCGTAAGAGCTGAGTTGTACCAATGTAAATTCCCATGTCTGTAAATGATCAAAATTAATAAAAGAATAAGTTCTTTTTCAAACATTGCATATGAATTTCTTAAGAAATGTTTGTGTACATTTTTGAAATCTCAGCTGAATTGTGTGTATGTCGGACAGATTAAGGTTGGCTCTCTCATATGAGCAACCGCCTTATCTTATCAGATGGATAAGATAGAGATGAGACTAGTTTAAAGTCAAAATCATTAGACGAATGATTTAGAGTCATGACTTAAACAAGATCGTCGAATGAAAGATCTGCATCATATGGATGCTTACAAAAGATCTGAGATCTGTATCACAAGGATATTTGAAAGAGATCTCATAGGATTTTTTTTTAAATCCTATCTGTCTTATGCAGAATGAGAGTCCGGGAATATTTTATGAGTAGTAAGGGGACTCAAAAGATAAGCACTGTGGTGTCTGATCTTTCATCCGTACAACATCATTAAGACATACTCTCCCTGGGAAAGGAGTGATGTTGTAATACGTGTTCATACCACGTATGCATTTCGACCACTGAGTTAGTAGCAATAGTGTTTGCTATTATGTGAGATTCAAAGGCCATACGGGTCTTAACTCTTACCCTTAAGGACTCCAATTGGTTCCTTTAGATTTGACGAGATGATCGCTATCTTAGCGTGTTACTTATGGGCTATGATAATTCGGCTCGGCGGGGCACGTTAGAAAAGCGAGTCTAGTCAAGATCAGAAGGTTCGCAAGAAGAGGAAGATTGATTTCATATTCACATTTGGACTTTAATGATTCAAAGCTGGCCAGCCAATTGTGATCCAGATGGGATTCAATTGTTGAATATAAAGTATAAGAAATGTGAAGAAATAATCTAGGGTAAAGCATGCGTTGAACTACTCAACTTTGCACCTTCGAGGTCGTTGTGTATCTCTAACAAGTGCACAACAACAGACTCTACGCGCATGACGGTCGCACGGTCTATTTCTCGGTATGATAGATGAAAGAACTAAGAGAAATACGTTCTCTTACAATCCCCTCAAGTGTGAGTGGGAGATGTTGGATATGGAAGACGTTAGTACACCCTTGTAGGGGATGTATGAGGGAATACGGACCTCGAACGTCGCGTACACGAAGTCGTGTGCAAAGGGAATATGTTCCCTTGCGGAGAGGATCTCTAGATTGATGGGAAAGTCGCATTATATGTGCATAAGTGCATGCGACATATGGCTAATAAAGGGGTAATATCTTAAGCTTATATTGTACCATGCATATGGTACAACTTAAGCTTATAATATGCCATGTACGATGGTACACCTTAGTTAAATTGTTCCAAAGGAACAATTGCTCCTAAAATAACTACCTTGGGGGCTATAAATAAGACCCAAGGGTTAGCCATTTCCTTACACTTTTTTGCATGGCATTCTTGCATGCATTTCATTCTAGCGAAGCTCTGCCGAAATCCTTCCTCTCTCTTTATCCAAGTTCTTAATCTAAAAGTAGAGATTTAGATTGTGGATTTAGTAGCCTTACTCCGTTCGTGAGAAGACTCGATCCGTCGTGGCGAATCCGAAGGCAAAGTTCGTAGACTACCGTGCCGCATACGCAAGCGTAAGTCTCAACTTCATTTATCGATCCTAACTCTGTTTTGGCAGGATCCAACATGCATGATGAAAAAGAAATAAAAATAACAAAATGAAAATAAAATGCGGACATGATGCATGCAGATATAAGAGTGAATCGGATATAAGAGTGTGACACCAAAAATCTCTCCCTCTCTCCCAAAAATGATATAGAAAGATATGATCAAAATATGGACCCAAAAACAGTGAGGGGAGGGGGGGTGGGCAAAAATCATCAGGACCGAGCAGAGACGGGTAGCAGGACGGTAAAAAAGATCAATGGCATCAAGGGTGCCTAAGAGGGTGGGGCTGCGCCGTCTCCGTCCTGAGGCGGAGGAGGAGGTGGTGGTGGCTGGGGAACAGTCTGCTGGGTGGGTGTGGGTGTGGGTGTGGGTGTGGATGCGCGAGGAAGCCGATCGAGAATCTAGATAAGGCAATAGTGAATGCCCAAAAGTAGGTCGAAGCGACTGGTCATAGCTGTGACGGTGGCAGACATGGTCCTGAGGTCACCTCTGAGGCCACTCACCGCCCCCTCTAGAGCACGAATGCTCTGAAGTACAGTGTCGGGGGGAGGTGGTGCAGAGGGGTGCACGGGTCTGTGCTGTGCAGGACGGGGCTAGCGGACTCGGGTGGTGTAGTGGATGGGCTCAGTAGGCATGTGGAGGAAGGGTGTTGTGCTCGCAAGTGTGGGCCTAGCCTCAGTGCGAGGCTGGGGCGCAGGCTGGTGTGAGGTGGAAGCAGCAGCAGCGGAAGTGGAGTATAAAAGTGGCGACGAGGCGACGAGAGAGGTCAGTGACACAGACGTGGGAACAGACGTCACGAAACTTTCAGAAAGTACGGCTACGGTGGGGACAGAAGCGACAACCGCTGGGGAGGCAGTGTGGGGTCCAAAAGGTGAAATCCCAGCAGAGATCATACTGGCCATGGTCTCCACGACCGCAGCGAAAGATGGCTCTCCTGTCTCAACAAAAGTAGGTGGGCGCTCGGGTAGCGCGGAGCAAAGGGGCTCAACGGACAGAGGGCCAGCTATGGAGGGAGCGGTGGTAGTGGAGGTGGTCTCAGCAAGTGTACTCCCGACACCATCAGAAGTGTGGACAGTGGTGGCGGGAGCAGCAGAAATATCAGGGATAGGCTGAGGGGCCACGGGGTCAACGGGTGCAGCATGTGCAGTGTGGGCCTGCTCAGCCTGCTCGGCCTCCTCGGCCTCAAGCACGTAGGCGGCGGGGATCAGGAGATCCATCGCCGGAAGCCAGTCCACCTGTGCTGGTGCTATCTGTGTCCGAGCTGGGCTCGGAAGGATCATGTAATCAGCACTGTAGGGACCGTGCAACCAAACCCAGTGCCACTGACCGTGCGGACGTAGCATCTTCATCCGGGCCATGACGTCTATGGACAGTGAAGTGGGGCCCGGGGCTCGTCGCAGGTCAGCCGGAAGGTCCTCGCCGGTCATCAGGGCGAGTAGGGTGATCAGACCGCCGCAACATATCGGTGAGCGAGCGCCCACTGATACGATGATGCGGTCCAAAAACCAGCTCGTGATATCAATCACGACGGCGGGGACCAACTCGTCACTCTCCCTAGCTAGAGCTCTGGGGCGCGTCATCGCATAGAGCATATAAAGCTCCGGCGTGGACATCGTCCCAGGCTCATACCTCGCCAAAAAGGTAGTCGCCATAAGGCGCTGAGCTATGCGAAGGCAGGGGTGGACGATGGCCGAGGCCTTGGCCCTACTAGGGTCAAAGGCAGCTGGTAAACCCGTGATCCGGGCCCAGAAAGCGTGGGAATCGAAGGAAGGTGGGGGAATGTGAGTGGGGGCGTAACCACGGTCGGCCCCGGGGACATCGGGCCATGAAAAGAATGCTATCATCATACCGAGAGTGACCTGGCACTCTCGGTCCATAAACCTAAACGAGCATCCCTCGTCGGTCCGGGCTATAGAACTCAGAACCTCAAGTGTCGGACAGACGAAGGTGTCCACCGACACTTGGAAAAAATCTCGCCAACCCACGTTGTCATACAACGTGAGCATCCCCTCAAGTACCCCCATGCGTCCTAGGTCTGCAAGGTGTGTGAACCTGGAGGGTACAATCGAGCGCTGGGAAATGCGCTCAAAAACGACGCGGTGTGCGTCGTCCCGGAACGTAATCCCCAGCGGCCCGACAAGTGGAGCCGGTGGTGGTAGTGGGTCAGCAGGGAGTGGCTGAGCGGGGTGAACGGGCTCTGCAGGCTGTGCGGGGTGTGCGGGGTCTGCAGGCTGTGCGGGGTGAACGGGGTGTGGTGGTGTAGGCGGGGGAGAATCCTCCACCTCGTGGGAGGGGCCGGGCTCATCCAGCCGCTTCCGCTTGGCGGAAGCTCTCCTCGACCGTGGTCGTGTCCGGGGCGGCATGTGGGCCCCGGGTGCTCACCAAAAGTAGTAAAAATACGGCGTGCAAAAATAAATGAAACGAGTATACCGTGACACGCCGCGAGAGCAAAGAAGTGGATGCGTGCGAAGACGACGCCTCCACGAAGCCAAAATCGCTCCCCGGAAGCTCCCCTGGGCTCCCCTAAGCTCCCCAATATAGCCTGCGCATCAAATAGAGATATTAGCGTGTAATATTCAAAACGTATGGGGGTTAGGGGTATAATAGATAGAAATCGAATTTAATTTGGTTCAGGGGTTCGTTAAACACACGGATCGTCGAAAAATACACAAAATAGGAGAAAATATGGTGAAATCGCGTTACCGGAGCTCGGCCGGCGGTGGGATCGCCGGCGGCGACTCGGGCGGAGGAGCGGCGGCGTCGGCCGGAGGTGGGTGGCCGAGCGTGGCGACGGGGCGGCGGCTCGGGCGAGTTTGGGGTGAGAGATCGCAGCAGCTGAGGAGTTCGCGGCGCGGGTTCGGGCGCTGGGAAAATAACGCTTCGTATTCCACACCCGAACCTGCAGCGCTTAAATAGGGAAAGTTACGACTCGGCCGAATGACTATGTCACTCGGCCGAGTGACGTAACGGAAATATTTTTTTGAAAATTCCTCCCCGCTTACGACTCGGCCGAGTGGCTTTGCCACCCTCGGCCGAGTGGAAAAAGTCCATTCGGCCGAGTGGCTCAATCTACTCGGCAATACTCGCCCTAGGAGTGTATCAGTTTCACTCGGTCGAGTGCAGATTTATACTCGGCCGAGTGGCAATTATACTGAAATCAAGAAAAGAAACAGAGAGTTGGGTACAGCAGACTTCCCTCGTTCGTGAGCCGCTCGGGCGGACGAGCTTATGTGCTCGGCCGAGTGACTAGTATACTCGGCCGAGTGAATCCTGTTTTCTGCTGTTTGGCTCCGTTTGGGCTCTAATCTCTGTTTTTCTTCCTCCAGTCGATTTCAACCTCCTCCTAAGCATCGAGCGCATTCCTGGAGCGCTCCTCGTCGCCTTGTTCATCCTCCTAATGATAGGTACCCCCCCGTTCTCCTCTCCTGTCAAAGAAAAATAGGACCCGTTATCACGAAATTTTTAGGCAAACGACTCAAAACACTAATAATTTCTAAAACAAAAATAAAGGAAAAAGTAAAAATAAAGCGATAACTGTCGGGTTGCCTCCCGACAAGCGCTCGTTTAAGGTCTTGAGCTCGACCCCCTTTGATTTTCAATTTAATGCGGGATATTGGGTGCATATGAGATGCACCCGTCGAATTTATTAGGAAGAACGCTTAAATTTGGATGTTGTAGCGGCGTGTTCTTCCTCGGTGCTCCTTCGCCTCGGGTAGTGTTAGGGGGTGACTCCCCCAAGCTAGTGCTTGCTCCGGGCCTCGGCTTCACCGGTGACACCGATTTTCGTATCAGTGGGGCTTTCTTTGGAGTCTTCATCTTTGAGAGCTTGCAGAGCTCTCGTATTCTCGCGACATCAGCGTCGCCTTCATCAATTTCCATGGAGAGGTTGGAGGAACACTCCATCTTTTCTTCTTGGCCCAAGTCCGGCCCTTCCTCAAAATCTTCCTTGAATAGAGCGCCGATGGAATGGGGGATTGCCTCCTCAATAACCTCGTCAAGGAGGTCCATATAGTCCAGCTCCTCATGATAAGGCATGTGTTTCATTGCTTTGGGTATATGAAGCTCCACCTCGATGTTGCCGACGTTCAGTGTTAGAGTCCCTTCTCGTACGTCGACAATGACACCGGCGGTGGCGAGGAACGGGCGCCCAAGTATTAGCGACGTATCTCCCTCCTCCTTGACATCCATGATCACGAAGTCGCATGGCAAACATATGCCCCCCGGGACTTGTAACGGGATGTCCTCTGCGATCCCTACCGGCCTTGTGATCCGACCATCGGCTAGTTGTATCCGCATGTCGGTAGGCTTCAATTCTGTGCCGGTGTTTAGTCTTCGGAACATAGAGAGAGGCATGAGGCTAACACTAGCCCCTAAGTCCACTAACGCCTTTTGTAGAGGGACGCCACCTAAGGTGCAAGGAATTTGGAAAATCCCCGGGTCTTTGAATTTGGTGGGCTCCTTCTCTCTCTTGGTGAACCAAGACCCCTCCTCAGCGAGCGTGATTTTCTCCTTCCTCTTTCTTCCCGTAATCAAATCTTTTAGGAACTTGGCGTATGTCGGGATTTCCACGATAGCGTCGAGGAAGGGGATATTGAGGCTTACCCCTCTCAAATACTCGAGAAACTTGGCTAGTCGCTTCTCCATCTTTGCTCTAGCAAGCCTCTGAGGGAATGGGATCGGTGGCATAAAACGCCTCTCTTCAATAAATTGCTCCGCTCTGGACTTTTCTTCCCCTTGCGGCTCTTTCTCCCTCTCAACTTCAATGACCGGTTCACTTGGCTCTACTCTCTCCACCACGGGCTCCTCGGTAGGAATCATGACGGGGGTGGTGTCCTTCCCACCTCTCGTAGTAACTGCAACCACGGCGTTGATATGCCCGGTGGTGCCCTGTGGATTTTGCTCGGGTTGAGCCAGCAACTGTTGACTATTTCGATTTAGCAACGCAAGTTGCTCCGAGATTTGGCCTACAACGGTTGCAAGGGAATCTTGGCTCGCCTTCAAGGAAGCATTAGTCTTCTTCTGCTCGGCCATAAACTCCTCCACTCTAGCTTCAAAGTCGGAACGTTGTTGAGCTTGTGGAGGGTTTGGATTTCTCCACCCTTGATTGTATCCGGGCGGCCTATAGGGTCCAACTTGTTGCTTTGGTGGGAAATTTTGTTGCGGAGGCCCCCTCGGTGGATAATGTTGTTGTTGTTGTTGTGGTCGAGCTTGGTGAGGTAGTTGTTGCGGGGGGTTCAACGCTCCTTCATTGTTGGCATAGGAGAAACCGGGATGGTTTCTAGTGGCCGGATTGGCCCAATATCCTTGGTTCCCCGCGACGTATTGAACTTGCTCCAAAGATCCCTCTCCTTGTTCTCCTCCCAAATACATAGCTTGGGATTGGTCTTGCCAATCACACATTTGATTTGTTGGTGTGGATGTGGAAGGGGTTCCTTGGGGCTCCGTAATATACTTCTCCAGTCTCTCCACTACCTTGTGGAGAGAATCGAACTTGTTGGTTAGCTCCGCTACGGCCTTTGCCTCATAGATGCTAGATGGCTTCAAGGAGGACGAAGAGTGTCCTTGCTCGTCGCCCCATTGTTGATTGTTCGAGGCCTTCTGTCACGACCCGCTTCCCTAAAATGGAGACGAGACGTGAAAAGGTCCGCACGAGAGTGGAGCTGTGAAGCCCCAAACCCGATAAGCGTCAATAAAACATAAGCAGGTCCCTGTAACCACAACGGAACAACAATAATAACACAAGGAGAGACTGAAATAAAATCTCACATCTCATAAATTGTCCAACATAAAAATAAGTCCAACATCCAGAAAAGCCACCAGGCTAAAAGAAAGAGTCTAAAGGCCCAGAACAAGGCCAACAAAAGCAACGACATAACAAAGTATAGGTGCTACGCACCGATAACAAAACAACTGTCTAAACAAAAGGGAAACACAACGAAAACACTAGGACTGGTCCCCAGTGTCCACGTACTCCCCGTCAAACACAAGCTCGGGCTCGGTGTCGGCAAACACCACGTCCTCAACAAGGTACTCAGGCTCAGGATCTAACATGTGTCACCCAAAAGAGTAAAGGGCACATGTCAGCAAGTCTAAAAGACTTGGGCAAGGAAACTGAAAGTAAGGCAACTAGCAACCTAGCAGTTATAGTATGCATGACATGGCAGTTATAACATGAGTGCACAATCAAGACATGGCAAGACAATTTGTACAAGAGAACCATCATCGGGACAAGACAAGAGTAGCCAAGTTACTATCAATCTCAATCAATTCACTATTCACGTTTCACGTTGTTTTGTAGATGTTTACGCCCTTCAGCTGAATGGTACACCATTTACACCGATCGACACTAAACACTACCCCACCCCAGAGTTTACGCCTTACAACTGCAGTTGCTGATCAGGCAGACCCCCAGTTGAATGGCCGCTTAACCCTTACCCCATCCCACACGTAAACAAGCCAGGGTCCCTGTACATGAGCCCAGCAAGTGAGCCAGGGTTGCCCCGCACGGGAGCTTGTTTCTTAGTTCACAATTCAATATCGAGCGTTGGGGTTAGCAACTCATTATGCTCGCTTCTGGTCACGAGCCAGGAAACACAAGTATTGTAGCGATGCTACGCAATCACGGGATCACTTAAAGAATGCAATGACATGACAATTAAATTGCGTACCGTTAATGGAATTTAAACATGACATGGTAATTGTGTAACATGCTAAATGTCGGAACTAGCTTCGTTGTCAAGCTAGTTCCCCAATTTGCGCCTAGGCGAGTATCATTTCGTCGCCTAGTCTCTTTTACGCCTACAACAAGCAAATGGCCTAAAACATGGCCTAAACCCTAAGTGACAAGTTTCACTTGCCTAGCA
Source organism: Scilla litardierei (assembly GCA_030789695.1). Classification (NCBI taxonomy): domain Eukaryota; kingdom Viridiplantae; phylum Streptophyta; class Magnoliopsida; order Asparagales; family Asparagaceae; genus Scilla; species Scilla litardierei. Next base: position 111,862,755 of record CM061134.1, read on the forward strand.
CCGGGGATGATGATCACGAAGGTTCGTCTCGCGGATGCTAATCTACGGGGGAAATCGCTGTTATGGGGAAACAATCATCAAACAACATGAAATTTCATTAGGGTTTCATAAAAATACAAATAGGTTATGAAAACATCGAGAGATCGATTTCTTACCGAGAGGAAGCGGAAGAAACACTCCGGAGAACCCTAGGACCAGATCTGGAAACAAATGGAGAAGTTTGGAGAGTTAGGGTTTTTGGGGGATTTTGGGGATTTGATGGAGATTTGGGGAAAATGAGAGGTAGAATGAGTTGATGGAGGGTTTAGATGATGAATCTAGGGCTTGGGATGAAGGAATAGGGGTTGGAGGAAGATGGGGGCTCAATGGGGGAGATTTTAGGGTTTTAGGTCGAGTGGAGGAAGAAGAAAACGTTTGGGAGGGGTATAAATAGGTTGGGCTGGCGGCTGCCCAGAAATTAAGGTTTTAACACAGATTAGTTGGTCAAAGAGCAACCACTGACCGACTAGTTTGGCAACTAGTCGGTCGGTCGACCAACGCAGACCGACTAAGTGTAAACAGTAACTTCTGAACGAAAATAGGTTTTAGAATTAGTCGGTCCATGAACAAATACTGACCGACTAGTTTAACATCTAGTCGGTCGATGAACGTTCTTAGACCGACTAAGAGTGAACAGTATTGATACTAAAATTTAGATGATGTGTTAGTCGGTTAAAGAAGCATTGCCGACCGACTAGTTTGCAACCTAGTCGGTCAACCAACGTTCTTAGACCGACTAACGATAAACAGTAACTCCTGAGAAATTTAGAAAGCCAACTAGTCGGTCCAAGAAGGATTGCCGACCGATTGGATCGTCATCTAGTCGGTCGGTGCCCCTTCTTACACCGGCTAATAAGCACCAAAAGTTCCGATACGGAGCGCGGGGCCCCGGGATCGATTCCTAAGACTCATAGGCTTGATCTAATAGTAAGATACGACCGTTATGAAGTCCGTCACGAATGACATACTTCGAAATCGACAATCCTAAGGAAGAAACGAGAAAATACGACGAATCGAGCGAAAGTGAAAGTCACGGAGACGAAAACCACGCATGAGGAGAAAATCCACCAAAACATATATTATATTATAATAAATCCAGATACATGAAAAGCAGTCGTTACATCCTCCCCAACTTAAGAAAAATTACGTCCTCGGAATTTTCAAACACTCACGTGTCCGGAAACAAAAGTGGGAAACGCTCTCGCATCTCATCCTCATTCTCCCAAGTAGACTCTCCAGGTGAGCCGTGTCGCCACATCACCCTCACAAGATTGACAATCTTGTTCCGAAGCGATTTCTGACGCATGTCCAGAATCTGCACTGGATGCTGGTCATACGTCATATCGGGGCGAACGGTAATCTCCGAAAAATCCACAGCATGAGATGGATCGCTAATGTATCGACGAAGCTGCGACACATGGAAAACATTGTGAACTCCTTCCAAAGATGGCGGCAAGGCCAAGCGATAAGCTACCTCGCCAACCCTCTCCAGAATGTCAAACGGTCCAATGTATCGCGGGCTCAACTTCCCTCGCTTCCCAAAACGAATCACACCACGATTCGGGGAAATCTTCAAGAACACATGGTCGCCCGGCTGAAACTCCAAAGGACGACGTTTAGCATCCGCCCAATGCTTAAAACGGTCCTGAGCAATTCTCAACCTCTCCCGAATATTCCTGACGATATCCATGGCCTCCACGATCATCTCAGGTCCCAACAACTCCCGATCACCAACGTCATCCCAACTCAATGGCGATCGACATCTCCTCCCATAAAGAGCGGCAAAAGGCGCCATGCCAATACTCGCCTGGAAGCTGTTGTTGTAAGAGAACTCCACCAAATGTAGATGGTCCTCCCACGAACCCTTGAAATCCAACATGCACGCCCTCAGCAAGTCTTCCAAAATCTGAATCGTCCTCTCGGACTGGCCATCCGTCTGCGGATGGTACGCCGTGCTGAAACTCAGACGCGTACCCAAACTCTTCTGCAAACTCTGCCAGAACTGAGATGTGAACCTCGTGTCTCTGTCCGACACGATACTCACGGGGACTCCATGAAGTCACACAACCTCCTGCACGATTCATGTCACATCACCATCCAAACTAGGAAAAGGAAATAAAAACGGAGAGTAAAAGAATTTTACCTCCATATATCTCATTGCTAACGCCTCAGTGGACTGTCCCACTCGGAATGGAATAAAGTGCGCAGATTTGGTCAATCGATCTACGATCACCCAAATCACGTCATTCTGCTTCGGACTCCGAGGTAGTCCAGTCACGAAATCCATAGTGATGTATTGCCATTTCCACTCCGAAATCGGAAGCGGTTGTAGCAACCCGGCCAAACGCTGATGCTCCGCCTTCACTTGCTGGCAAACCAAGCACTTGGCTACACTCCGAGCCACGCTCCTCTTCATACCATGCCACCAATAATTCAGACGAAGATCCGGTACATCTTGGTGCCACCAGGATGCACAGAATACGGTGAACTGTGTGCCTCCACCATCAACTCCTCTCTGATATCCCCAGCGGGCACACACAACCTGGCTCCAAACCTCAGCGAGCCATCCTCATGAACCAAAAAGTCAGTCCGCAGACCGGCTTCCACCTGCTCCCGAATCTTCACCAGCTTCGGATCCTCAGCCTGGCCAGCCTTAATCCGATCCACAATCGTCGACTGTACCTGCATGTACATCAACGACGAAGCCTCCCCAGGAAGAACAATCTCCACGCCAGACTCGCAAAAATCCTGCTGCAATCTCCACTGCGAGGTCAAAATCATCACCGCTGGAAGCCTACTCAAAGCATCTGGAACCACATTCACCTTGCCAGGGTGATACTGCAAATCAATCTCGTAATCTGCCATAAGCTCCAACCATCGACGCTGTCGCATGTTAAGCTTCTTCTGAGTGAAAATATACTTCAAGCTTTTATGATCGGTGAAAATCTTCACTTTCTCACTCAGCAAGAAGTGCCTCCAAATCTTAAGAGCAAACACAACGGCAGCCAACTCCAAATCATGCGTCGGATAATTCTTCTCATGAACCTTAAGCTGACGAGACGCATACGCCACAACATGACCATGCTGATGCAACACACAACCGAGACCCTTGCCAGAAGCATCACAAAAGATCTCAAATCCACTACTGCGATCAGGCACAACCAGAATCGGGGCAGTCGTCAACCTCTCCTTCAGAATACCAAAAGCACTCCCACAATCACCCGACCAAACAAAAGCAACATCCTTCCGCGTCAACCTGGTCATCGGCTCAGCAATACGAGAAAAGTCCTTAATGAATCACCGATAATAACCAGCAAGTCCAAGGAAACTCCGAATCGAAGACGCAGACGACGGAACAGGCCACTCCCTGATGGCCCTAATCTTCTCGGGATCCACTGAAATACCATCTCCAGTCACCACATGCCCGAGAAAAGCAACCCTATCCAGCCAAAACTCGTACTTCGAAAACTTAGCATACAACTGATGCTTCCTCAAAATCTCCAACACCGTCCTTAAGTGCGAGGCATGCTCTTCCTCCGACTTCGAATAGATCAGAATGTCGTCAATAAAGATAATGACAAACTTATCCAAAAAGTCGTAGAAAATCAGGTTCATCAGATTCATGAAAACTGCGGGCGCGTTAGTTACGCCGAAAGGCATAACCACGAACTCATAGTGTCCATACTTCGTCCTGAACGCTGTCTTCGGAACATCATCCTTTTTCACCTTCAACTGATGGTAACCACTTCTCAAATCCAATTTAGAAAACACCCTCGAACCTCCAAGCTGATCAAAAATATCATCGATGCGAGGCAACGGGTATTTATTCTTAATGGTCACTGCATTCAACTCCCGATAGTCCACGCACATGCGACGCGAACCATCCTTCTTCTTCACCAGCAACACCGGTGCTCCCCACGGAGACACACTAGGATTAATATAACCCTTCAGCAAAATCTCATCCAGCTGCTTCCGTAACTCCTCCAATTCTGCAGGTGCCATACGATACGGCGCCTTCGAAATTGGCTGCGCACCTGGGACAAGATCGATAGAAAATTCTAAAGCTCGATCAGGTGGCAAGCAAGACATCTCCTCGGGGAAGACGTCGCCAAAATCTCGCACCACAGCTGGCCACTCCAGCTCCATCTGCATAGCCACAGACCCCACCGGCCTGGCCCGAAATCTGACAGGACCAAGCGAACTGTTACCACGACTGAACTCAAATACTGGATGTCCGGGAATCTCGAACACCACCTTCTTTCTCCTGCAGTCAATCGTAGCATAGAAGCTCGCAAGCCAGTCCATCCCAAGAACTGCATCATAGTTGATGATGTCGTGGACAATGAAATCAGCAAAAAGCTCATGTCCACAGACCACCAACGAGCAAGAATTGCAACCACGATGCACCGTGACCACGCCATTCCCTGTAACGATGTTCCAACTCTTGGGAAGAGGGGACGTCGACAAGGAATGCCTCTCCACGAAGCTCCGAGAAATAATGCACATCGATGCACCAGAGTCAAAGAGGACTGGTGCAGGAAATGTGCAAACCAAAACCACACCTAACAATCAATTAACAATCAAACCCTAGTCTAGCAAACAACCATGTTCAAGCAAACAACACAATCTAACAATCAAACCAGCTAGGAAGGTAACAGCTAGATTGAGGATTACCTGCGATAACCTCATCCACAGCCTCGCTCTCCACAGCGGTCATCAGAAAAGCCTGCCTCCTCGGCGGAACAGCCTGCTGAAAAGCCTGCCTCTGCGGAACAAGAGCTGCTCCATGACCAACAGGGACAGACGCTCGCTGCTGCAACGGCTGAGCTGCAACAGGTGCCCTCCGCATCTGTCCCGCATGCCGACAATCCCTCGCGACATGGGAAGCATCACCACAAACCAAACACTGGCCCAAAAACTTCCGACACTGATCCTTGATATGGCCAGGCTTGCCGCAGAAATGGCAAGTCTTCAGAATAGGCCCTCCCGGCCTCTTAAACTGAGCAGACTGATTAGGCCTGAATCCAGGTCTAACCACAGCCCTCGCATGTTCCATAGGCCTCTTCCCAGCACCAACAATAGACCCCCTCCTCTGGTTCACGAGCAGCTCCTGCCTCTTGGCCGCTACTAGAACCTTCTGATAAGACTCCCGGTCAGAAGAGGTCACAAAACTCTGGAGCTCCGAAGCAAGCCCCTGCAGGAACCTCTGAGCTCTCTCCTCAGCGTCCTGCACCATCTTTGGTGCAAACCGACTCAGCCTCATGAACTCCTGGTGGTAGAGGTCCACCGACGAGCTCCCTTGCTTCAAGTCGATAAAACGCTGCAGCATCTCTTCCCTGGCAGCTTTCGGGAAGAACTCACCCTCAAATCTGGCCTTGAAGGTAGCCCAAGCTATCGGCTCCACCAACATCTTCTCTTCCGCATCCCACCAATTCTGAGCATTATCCTTGAGTTGCCTCTTCGCCAAATCAACCCATCCAGCAGGGGTGATCTTGGCCATCTTCAGATTGTCCTCGATGTTCCGAATCCACTCATCGGCAGCTAGAGGACCCTCAGACCCATCAAAATACGCGGGACCCAGCTCCCGAAATTGCTTCGCTCCTGGCTCAGATCGAGGGGCATCCGGAAGAGCCCGGGCAGCTCGAGCAAGTGGAGCATTCTGGACTTGCAGGAGCACGCCCTGCTGCACTTGCATCATCTGGAGCATCATCCGCATCATCTCCCCGTTGGTGGGTTCCCTCTCAGGCTCCTCATCATGAGGGAGCGCCCCGCTGCCCCCACCACGGGTGAATCGTCTTCCTGCCATCTAGTGACACAGAGAACGAATCAGATTAGACTCATAGCTTATGACTCGGACGTCGAACTTAGTTTATTGGATCGTCATCTAGTCGGTCGGTGCCCCTTCTTACACCGGCTAATAAGCACCAAAAGTTCCGATACGGAGCGCGGGGCCCCGGGATCGATTCCTAAGACTCCTAGGATTGATCTAATAGTAAGATACGACCGTTATGAAGTCCGTCACGAATGACATACTTCGAAATCGACAATCCTAAGGAAGAAACGAGAAAATACGACGAATCGAGCGAAAGTGAAAGTCACGGAGACGAAAACCACGCATGAGGAGAAAATCCACCAAAACATATATTATATTATAATAAATCCAGATACATGAAAAGCAGTCGTTACACCATCTCCTCAATTAAGGCCGTAGCTTCGTCGGGAGTCTTCGATAGGATGGCCCCATTTGCCGCGGCATCAATAATCTGCTTGGTCCCCGGTTGGAGACCATTGTAGAAGCTATGGACTAGCTTCCAATCTTTAATGCTATGGTGGGGGCACTGACGCTGCAGATCTTTGAAGCGCTCCCAAGCCTCGTAGAGTGTCTCTTGAGGTCCTTGCTTGAAGGACATGAGAGCACTCCTAATCTTTATCATCTTGGAGGGCAGATAGAACTTGTCGATAAACGCGCTCACCAACTCATCCCATGTGGTAAAGACTCCTTCAGCTTGCGTCCTCAACCAATAAAGATCTTTATCCTTTAATGTGAAGGGGAAGAGGCGCAGTCTAATGGCATCTAGGGTAACGCCCGGCATCTGGAAGGTGGCGCACTTTGATAGGAAGAGCTGGATGTGGTAGTGGGGATTTTCATGGGCGTTCCCATGAAATGGATCCTGCTGCATCAGAACCACAAGCCCAGTCTTCAAATCAAAATTCTTGTCGGCCGCCAACTCCGGCATGGCTATGGACGAGGTCGTGGAGGAAGTCTTAGGCCGAAGCCTATCTCGAATGGAAATAATCCTCGCCATTCTTGCCGCTAACTCTTCAGGCGTCTCCCGGATGTTCATAAACCTCCCTTCCGTATCGGGTCTCCTCTCCGCTCTGATTCTCCGCAATGTACGCTCGATCTCAGGATCAAACAATATATCGATGGGGTCCGCTGTGGATCTCGTGTACATGCACGGGAAAAAAAATTTCAAAGAAGTGATTAGCACAATGGAAGGGTTAGATAAAAATAAAGAAATAAAACAAAAAGAAAGAAATAACTAGGGTGGTAGGATCAAACACAATCGCCTCCCCGGCAACGGCGCCAAAAACTTGGTCGCGCCCGGGCGTACACCCTAAAGAGCGACCGTGTAATTTTATCGCAAGCGTACGGTGTAGCGGCGAGCGGGTATCGAACACAGGGAGGACGTATGACTGTGCCTTCTCCGAACAACCTGGCTATATGGACAGAAGAGTAGGAAAGTGCCTTTCGGCGATGTTGTCACAATCGTCAAACAAAGTATGGAGATATAAAATCAAATAAAGACGCCTAGGGAATAGGGAATCCCCGCTACTCACCGTATCTCGTCATTGTGATTTATCGGTTTCACAATTGCTAGGGTAGAATGTCGGATGAACTAGTTGCAACTGAATGTAAAACCTAGCTCACGCTCTCGCGCTGTTGCCGGTCTATAGCAAACCTAGGCTCGGGCCCAATCTCTTGCAAACCCTAGCCTAGGCAAGCTAGCATTAGGATCAACGTCATCGTTCAATCGCATCCCGAGCCCACTCTCGTGCAAACTCGGGCTACGACCTAGATTGGGATAGTTCCTACCCGTCCAATCTCTTGTAAATGGGTATCGGTATAGAATTGCAACCGAGGATCCTAGTATCGGCCCAATCTCTTACAAACCGATACTTCGGAAACTCAATTTCAACCCAATTCGGATTTCTAGGGTTTCCTATCGAATTGGGATCCAATCTCTTGTAAATCCCAATCGATATGAACACCTAGCTATCCGTAATATATCGATCCCAAACTAACCCTAATAGCAATTCTAGCAATAGTTCTACCAAATCATCACAAATCGAAAATTGGGCTCGTAGGGTTCATCCCCACGCCCTAAGACGTTAAGACTACTCACAAATCATATTGCTAATGAAAGAATAATCAATAGAAATAGCAATGGACTTCATAGCAATAATTAAAATAGCAATAAAAATAGGATTTTTAATGGAGAGGAAGACAAACCAATGTAGCTTTCCAAGAATCCAACAAAATAACCCTTTTCTCTCCTCTCCAATCACAAGAATAAAACTCTAAAAAGTCTAATCTAAAAAAGGCTGCCAAAAGCAATGAAAAAGCCCTCTAAACTAGGTTAGAATCTGGGGTTAAATACCCCCAAAACTGCCCAAAAATTCGTGACCAAACTGCCCCTGCGTAGCTCCAAAATCGTGATTTCCGCTACAGGCAGCGCTGCTCACTCGGCCGAGTAACAAAAGTCGCTCGGCCGAGTGAGAGACCCTGAGAATTTACAGTAAGTCCGGGGTCTTGGGGGTCTTCACTTCGGGCGTCAATCGGCCGAGTGAGTTGCCGTCACTCGGCCGATGGGCTTCTCTTCACTCGGGCGGTCGGCAATTGCCACTCGGCCGAGTCGGGCTTTTGCTGCTCAGACTGACGAAAAACAGTAAGTTGGCTCTTTTTGAGGGGCGTCGTCTGAGTGCCACTCGGGCGGACGGGATACGTCACTCGGCCGAGGCGGCTTCTGATGCTCGGCAGAGTGCACACTTGGAGCGTGTCTGATCTGGCTGGCCGAGCGGGGTCTCGATGGTCGGCCGAGTGACTCCTTCACTCGGCTGAGTGAGACACTGAAAATGCCCATTCTGAGTGTTTTTGCCTCCTCGTCGCTCCTACGACGTTCTTTCTTCTTCCGTTCCTCTCCAATCTCAAAATACCCCTCAGGAAAGTCTTCGGTGACACTCCGGAGTAGGTGTATCTCGGGATCACTCCAAATCGCTCCAAATCTCCTGAAATACAACAAAAACAACCAATCGTGAAAAGTATCACAATATTGTCGATAAATCGTGAAAAACGTGATTTGAGCGATCTAAATGGCATGCAAACATGCGGAAAAAAGGTGTAAAATATGGAGTGATCACCGGGAAGGGCAAGATCTGTTGTGGGGGCATTATCACTATTATTACTTCTCGCCCCCAGTTTAATATCCTTATCCCCCGTGATCTTCCCGCCGCCGCAGGACCCTCACGTCTAGATCTTGACGTCATGCGGCACATTCATATGATTAAGCCCCGCCCCGATGGTCTCTTCGATTTCAATTACGGCCATCCCCCTCGCCACTACACCATTCTCCCCAACCCTGCTCGCATGACTATTGCTCTTAGGGGAGATTGGACTTTTCCGCCCGACCCTGAGTTCTTTGCGGGGTTGCGCCTTCCTTTCCTTCCCGCGGATGCACGTAGACCACCTTCCCCTGCCGCCCACTTAGGCGAGCAGGATATTCATGCGTCCCGCGGAGATATCAGGGCTGGCCCGAGTCACCCTGTTTCTGCTCCTGGCCACATCACTTCTGAGCACCTTTTTGCGGCCATCTCTGGCCTTGTGTCCAGTGCCGGCATGACCACTGCCGCCGGACTACTTCCACATCAACCGCCGGCACTGCTTCCACATCACCTGCCGACACCACTTCTGCCTCACGTCAGTCCACTTCCTTCGGTCGCCGCCAGGTCTCTGCCCGTCTTGCTCTCGAGAGGGAGGTCACAGCCCTCCGTGATCTTGCCATGTCCTCTGCCCCCTCGGACCCATCACCGTCCTCCTTTCTCACTCACCCACGCTTCCTCACACTTGAGAGGAACGTGGCCGCCATCCTTCGCCTTCTCACTCACCTCCACGGACCACCACCACCCACACCACCACCCTCACCACCACCTTCACCACCTCGACGATCTTCTCCTCCACCCTCCCATACATCCCCACCTCCATCACCTCCCCCGTCACATTCTTCTCCTCCACCATCCCACACATCCCCACCTAGGCGATCATCTCCCCCTCCGGTATCCATTCCCATCCCCATATCCACCTCTACACTCATGACCACTTCTCTCACACCCACACCACCTTCTACCTCCTCCACCGTCACTTCATATGTGCGCCGCAAGAAATTTCCGGTGCGCTCCAAATCTCTCCCACCTCCACCCACTACTGTCACCATCACATCTTCTCCCCCCATTCTATTCCTTTTACCACCGCCTTGATCGCCGTGCTTCCACAACCACCCACCACCACCGACACTCCACCCATCATTCACACCACCACTGCACCTATTCCTCCACCTCTTTCCCCGCTTCTCCGCACACCCCATGTCTCCCCCGACCACCCATCCACACCCTCTTCCGAGGAGGGCGATGATTCGCCTTCTCCTGATTTTTTATTTCACTTTGTTTTTTGACATCCCCCTTGCATATCCCTGCACTTTCACGATCATATTTCATTGCTAGCATTGTCATGTCTAGCTTGGGGGACGTCTATTTTGTTGTGTTGTCGTATTTTGTTTTTGAGTGGGTGCGTGTTTTATTTTTTGTGTGTCGTGTCTTCTTTCTTATTTTCTTTCTTTCTCTTTCTATTTTTCGTGTCGTGTGGTTTGATCGTGATTTCTCTTTATTTTCAGTCTCGTATCTGTGTTTTCCTTGTTTCTCATTTCTTTTTTGTGTCGGTGCGTATTCCCCCCCATTTTCATTGCCCTCCCGTACTCACTCTTATTGCATTGAGGGCAATGCAAACTTCAGCTTGGGGGAGTCGCACTTTGTGCGTCATTTGAGTCCTTCTTTTTCGTTTTTATGTCATTTTCATCGTGTTTTAAATTTTTCTTTTCTTCTTTTTATCTCTTTCTCCTAGAGATGAACCCTATGATGAATTGCCACAAAATCACACACACCTAGCATAGCATCGATAATCACACTCAATAACCCTAGGATATCGAGTCCCGTGCATTTCACGCATCGTGGGTCCACTCAACTCTTTTGTGAGTCATGTGTCGTGCCTAGCTGTTTGGTGTGCTTCTGCTTTGTGATTTTACTTTATATACCTGTCCAGGAATGGCCCCTAGATTATTATGCTTCGATATGAATAATACAGTATTTGCTTCTCTTGTCTGTTTCTGTATGCATGATTATATATATCGTATGCTTCATTTCGCATGTGTCGGGATTCCACAACTAAGGACTAGGATAACCCATTTAGCCCATGCTCTAATTAGCGAGTAGAGTTTCCTTTGCCCAAGTGTTTAGATTCCGACTTCTTTTTTTTGTTTTACTTGGTGCAAATCCCCTCGTCGTGTACCGTTCTCCCACTTGGGAGAGTACACATATGTATAGCCAATATCCCAAAAATTCAAAAAAAAGGAGAAAAGAAAAGAAAAAAAACCCAAAAAGAAGAGAAAAGAAAAGAAAAAAAGAAAAAATTGTATAGCCAAAAATCCAAAAAAATACAAAAACCCAAAACCCAAAAAAATTCCCATGTGAATATCTTTTCCTACTTGCCGAGAATAAAGGGAAGGCGAGAATTTGCACCAAGTGTTCTTCTCCACATCATCACAACCCCCATCGGTTTCGAAAACACTTGGCTTAGGAACTTTTTTAGCTATTATCTAGGCTATAGTGGAGTGATTTCCTTAACCCTAGTTGTGGAGTCCCTGACGCATGATATGTTTCGATTCTCTCTCTATTCTCATGCATGCTTGAACTATATATTCACCGCTTTATTCAATTCGAATCGATATTTGGGTCATTTCCTGGATTTTTGTATATCGAGATTTATCGCACATCGTAGATAGTGACACCGTCTGCTAGCGCACGACCACACTCACTCGCGCTTCACCGCGTGGGCCCACAGCACTTGTCTGGACTCGTACTCCTTGGTTTAGTGATGTGATTTGGCATTTGCTTGCTTGGTGTGTCGTTTTTGATTTTGTTGGCACTGACGGGCGATCTAGCATATAGAGTTTTCTCTCTATCTCTCTCTATTTTTCTCCTCAGAGCTCTTACTCTCACTCGTCTTCCTCAAAGACGAGGAAGAGTTCAGCTTGGGGGAATTTGACGTGCGTTTATATTTCATATATTTACGCACGTTTTCTTCCGTGTTTTTCCGTAATTTACCGCCGTTTTATATTCATTTTCTCGTGTTTTCTTGTTTTCTTTCACTTTTCCGTGTTTTCCGTATTTTGCAGGAGTTTACTGGCATATGGGGCATAAAACGATGATATCATGTGTCCCCGGAGCAACGGGAGGAGTCACGCGTGATCCAGGGGGTCAAACGACGAAGATAGCATATTTCTGCCCCTCACCCGATCGGTTGATCATCTTCAACCGATCGGGTGATGCACGCGTGCATCACCCGGACTCAGCTTGGAGCTCACGAGAAGTCACCCGGTCGGTTCAGTGACCGGGTCAAAAGCTCAAACTCTCTGAAATTCGAAGCTAATTACCAACCGATCGGGTGACCTTCACCCGATCGGTTCACCTGTAGCTGAATTTCAAAAAGCCAAGACACGAAGATCCAACCGGTCTCCTCACCCGGTCGGCACCAAGATCCAACCGACCGTATCCATGTTTCAACCGACCGGTTCATCCTGACCGGGTGAAGTTCTGCATCGCGCTGTAAATATGTGAAGCTGCTCACCCGATCGGTTGACTTGTCAACCGATCGGGTGATGTCGTTTTCTATATATAGAACCCTAGATTTCCCAGATTCGGGAGTTTGTTATTTTTTTGATGTTTTCTTCATTTTGTGATGGCTGTAATTTTCCAGTTTTTGTAAGTTTTCAGATCTTTGTCAAACTTTAGTATCATCTTAATTGCTTTACTACCATTGCATTTCTATTGTCTGATCATGATTTTTATGGCTGATTTCTGTTTAGATCGCTTTTTACTAAATATGTGTGAGTAGTTTCCAAATCTGGGATTTTGGCGGAAACCCCTTCGTGGGCTCTTCCCGATGCGTCCATAGGGCTAGGAAATCGATAGGGATTAGGAATCTAACGGTTACGCGGGGTGTTTTATTGTCATCGGCGGGAAAAAGACCGAACTTTGACCGTTGGGCCAAGGGTGAATAAACTTGGCGGTTGACTCCCTAGCCATAGCTCACGCCCTTAGCGTAGACGCCGAATCCTAGCACACGGGAGCGGCAGGATAAGACGTTGGGAGTTATCATTGCGAGCTTAGTGCTCTCGGAGTGCCCACTGATCGAACCCGGGAAGTCTGGCGTATCATCCTGGGCACCGACCGGAATATCGGGCCCATGGGATGCCTGTACCACTTTCAGAGGCAACGTCTCACCATTAGACCCTAATTCTGATCGCTATCCTACCCGTAGGCCGTATCGGCGAGAGTCGCTCGATAGGGTGGAAACCAAAGTCTCGGGTTTTTCCTTCATATTGTCTATACCTTGCATTCCTTTACCGTGACAACCCATCATTCGATCTGGGCTAGCTCGCCCATGGGGTGATTTTGATCCTCTTTGACACAAGCACATCCACGCCTCCCTGAGTTCGACCCCCAAGCCACACTACAACATCGTGCGCTTGCGGTTACAAATATTTAAATCTCACGCCCCCATTCGCATCATTGCACACATCTAGCGCGCAGCCGCCGGGGGGCGGGTCACCCAGCACCCAGCTGGGCGCTTGCGCGTGCATTGCACGCAGTCAAAGCTGACCCGGTCCAATGGGCCGGGTCCCCAGGGGCCTCCCACTTTTAAAAAAAGCTCTTGGGCCTATTTCTCTTAAAATTGATTTTCGGCTCATTTTTTAGCCATATTGGCTCCTATTTGAGCCTTCTTGGAACCGTTTGAACACCAGTTTCAGCAGGGACATTCTCGAAACCTTTCTATGCATTTATTGTAAAATATTTCATAAATGTTTTACGATATATTTTATTTTCTTTGCATCATATGTAATAATCTCACATCATTAATATTCCAAAGTCTATATCGTAAACCTTTTGTGACACAATTAATTCACATACATCTGATGTACAATCTCCTTAGTTCTACCTATTCTTGACGAAGGTCCCACTCTGTGTGAGACCCTATAGCCTGACCCTACTACAGATGGGGCTCGAAACTCCAGACGGCAGTGACCACGAGTAGTAGGTTTCGTCCCTGTTTCGGTATCGTTATTATGTGGTTAACTTATTGACATGAGCATTGTTGGGACCTCCTGGACTGTGTTCGTGATGAATGCCGCTGTTTTAGGCCCTTCGTCATAACTATTTTGCTTAGCCAAGCCTAGGGTATGATCAACTGTCAATACTAATATCTTGAACTCTGCTAGTCTCCTTGGTCTTTAGTCTTATAATGTTGGACTCCTTCCAACATACTTTGGCCAAAGTTTTCACTAAAGGCCGAACTGACATGTGCGACACTAACTCTCGATAAATGAGAGAGACAAATTATTTCTTGGTCATTAATCTCCTCACACGCTTCAAGTGTCACCTAACCAAAGACCTTGAGACAGACCTTGCCTCAAAACTAGGTCGGCGATCTAAGTGACACTGTTCACGTACATGTTTGTACAATGACCTCAAGTCTAAGGACCAACTTGCCTATCATCACTGAGAGTTATCACTGACAGATTAGTTAATGTTAACCATATGATAACTCTCGTTGGGTCGTTAAGTGAACTCATTCTCTAATGAGCACATGTGTCTCGTCTCCAACTTCGCCAAGTCGAACGACCATGAGATCATCGTCACCACTCCATGGTGAAGACAAAGACACAATGGTCTATCCGATGTATGGATATCCTTTTCTCGAAAGATCTATTGACCACAAACAATTTTAGATTTATGCTACCAATGGTTAAGCAATTCTCCATGATCGAGATACTCATCTCGATACTTGTTTGACCTCGCATCAAGTCCCAGGACTTTACCTAAGTTTTAATATAGACTACATTAATATTTACTTCGGTAAATTCTTATCAAACAGTTTACTATTATTTCGAACAAGATGTTTGTACATATACACATAGATAAATTGCCTCGATGGCATACACATCTCCTAACAGGGTGTACACAAAATTTTTCTATCTTGGGCTCCACTTCCCCATGCACACTTTAATTCCTTGAGTGTTGATTGCTCTGGGGCTCTCCCTTTGCCAGCTGATGCCCAATTCAGTGGGATGTCTGGTCGTCTTCATTCTGCTCTGCATGCTGACCAGAGTGGAACCGATCCTGATGCTATTCAACTACTTCTTTCAATTGAAGATCCATGAATTCACCATGTGGTATTATATCATCGCCCGAAAGAACATGCAACTAATCAGAGATCTCCCCAGCTCCAACTGATGGTGGAAAGAGCATTTTGTATTTGTGAGCTTCCCCAGCGTGGCGGTCTTCCTTACTCATTAGGGGCACCTGGGACTTGCTGCGGACGAAGAAGTGCCCCTCTTGAAAGATGAGCTAAAGGCTGTCGATTGCTTATTAGCCCAACCAGAGAGCCTCAGATCAGTGTCAAATCCCCTATACACTGAGACTCTGCTAAGGACAATTTGGGCGGAAGGTCAGGTACATTCTTAGGCATCGTGTTTGCCTTTGCTTTTTTCTAACCCCCCTTTTTCCTCTTACAGACGTGATCGATCACGAGTATCAGAATGATCCTGAACTTCAAGATGCCTTCAAATCTTCTCTCCAAACAATTGATGGAAGCTCGCCCTCTCAATAGGTGGTCTGACATGAACGAAGCTCGGTTAAGTCCATTGGGAGCTCGTCCCAGGCGACTCAGGACATTCGTCAGAAGGGTCATGGCTAGAAATAGAAAAGGCTTCATACCATGGCTGAGGTTGAAAGAGCCAAAGAAAAGAAGAAGAAAGGTGAAGTCTCCATCACAGGTTCAAACTCTCCAGACATTGATTTAGCCGAGGCCTGGACCGTGGCCCCTGAGCAAGTTTGGGCCCCTACTCATCAGGCACCTTCAAGGTGGCTGACTCCACCTCTCAAATCATACCTTTGTGAAGATACTTGGCCATGGCATGGTCTCCACCATTCGGAGCCGCTGACCGACGAGATTCCTCCGGAGTTCAGGTCATTCCTGTTGGCAGACAAGTCACCCCAAGTTCCGCCAGATTGTACCAAGGACAAGCTCCACATGTTCACTTTCCCAGTGGGAAAGGGGCAGTCCTTCATGAACGGTGGGGCTGCCTCCCTGCTTATTAAGAATCAAAATCTTCCTCGGGATAGGGCCATTCTACAGAAGGTCAACTACGAGAGGCTCACCAGTTTCATGGTCTGGCAAAGTAATCGGGTTGGTATCTCCTTTTCTTTCACATCGATGCCAGGTACTAGATTTAACTACCTCCTTATCTTGGATATACAGATGGCCTTGGTGGCAGCCGAGCTACGACGATGCTCATCGACAGTGGCTAATTATGAGGCCAATTTAGCTCACAAGCAAAAATGGATTGCCACCCCCGAAAAAGCTATTGACAAGGCAAAGACAAAATTGGAGAAATCGTCGCTTCGTGGGGTCAATCTCACATCTCGAGTGAAGGAGCTAGAGACGGAGCTGATAATAGTAAGAATGAGGGCTGAAGATGAGGTGACCCCCTAGAGGCAGGCTGGGCAACAACTGCTTGAGGAGGCTACCTTTAGGAAATTGGCTGAGAAACGGCTGCTTGAAGGAGAGAGGGAGTAGACGGAGGCTGAGCAATAACTGTTTGAGGAGGCTGCCTTCAGGAAACAGATCGAGGAATGTCTGCTTGAGGAGGAGAGGAAATGGAATGCGGAGGAAACCGGCCTTCGAGCTTAGCTAGTTACGTTGGAGGGGGTTGACCCTTCGAAGATTACCGAGGAAGTGGTGGAACAATACAAAGAAAGTCTTGGCCCCATTTTTGAATTATTTAAGGCGGGCTTCTCGCGGTGTCGACAGGAGATAGAGCATAATTTCCCTACTTCGGGGGTCGACTTTGATCAACTTACATTAATGCCTGACGAGGAGCCTGAAGAGGAGAATGGCAAAGCCCCCGAAGAGTAGAATGGCAATGCTTCTACCAAGGAATATCCCTAAGGGGTCGATCGCATGATTCTGCCGCCTTATGGGCGTATTGCTCATTTTTGTAAGTGAGACTCCACCTTTTGTTCTCTATAAATAAATTAGAGTTTTTTTATAAGAAATGAATATTCAACTTGTAGCTGAGTAACCTTGTAGTTGTAAATGAGGGATTGTCATTATTGGCAGGCATAGCAATGCATAATTGCCCCTCAGTAACTTGGACTCTGGTATTGATAAGATGTAAAGTGTGTGCTGTTGAATATCGAACTTTTGCTTTAGTCAGAGGGTATCGTACCCTGTGTCAACAGGTCGTCCCCGTCATATAACCGAGCAGCCTGCGAGGGTATCGATAGGTTGTCCCCGATTGTATAACACGATCGGCCCACGAGGGGGTGGCTCACGTTCGTATAGCCAAGCGGCCTACGAGGGTATCGATAGGTCGTCCACGTTCGTATAGCTTGGTCGGCCTGCAAGGGGATGGCCCCCTATTTGTATAGCCGAGCATCCCACGAGGGTATCGATAGGTCGTCCCCGTTCGTATAGCTCGGTCGGCCCACGAGGGGGTAACCCCCTTTCGTATAGCCGAGTGTCCTACAAAGGTATCGATAGGTCGTCCCTGTTCGTTTTGCTCGGTCAGCCTGCAAGGGGATGACCCCCCATTCGTATAGTTGAGCGGCTTGCGAGGGTATCGATAACTCGTCCACGTTCGTATATCTCAGCCGTCCCGTGAGAGGATGGCCCCCCGTTCATATAGCCAAGCGGCCCACTAGGGGATCGATAAGTCGTTCCTGTTCATATAGCTCGGTCGTCCCACAAGGGGATGGCCCTCCATTTGTATAGCCGAGCAGCCCACGAGGGTGTCAATTAGATGCACAGACCTGGGTACTTGAGAGGAAAATAAGGTCAACATAATGACCCTTGTAAAGTACATTTGTCACATGTGCATTAGCTCGACATATTGGAAGTATTGAAAAAGATACTTTATTTATTCATTCAATCTAAGTAAAAAACGCACGAACAATGGAAATCCATACATGTGTTTATTCGATGTAGGTGAAGCTCGAAGTGTAGCCTTGCACGTTTTAGGCTTTTGACTAATGAGACCTCCCTCATAGATCATTCAACCATCGGGTAACTGGAGAGTCTAGCAAGACCCCTTTTCTTTTATGTTTACTTTTTAAGGTACCCTCTGTTGCCCTCGTCCCTGAGGTATAGATAAATTTCTTCAAATGACCACATTTAATCAAGGCTTCAATATCCTATTTCAACATCCAGCAATCCTCGGTGTCGTGTCCATTATTTTGGTGATACCTGCAAAATTTAAGGTCATCCCTCTTCTTATACTTACCCTTCATCTTGGGAGGAGGTCAGTCGAAGTATTCCTCGCCCTTTGCATTGGCCAGTACTTCTGCTTTGGTAGCGTTCAGTTTGGTAAAGGTCTCGTCGGCCGCTCGTGAACGACCCTTGGGGCTCCTTTCTCGTCGTCGCCTGTCTCTAGACTCTTATCGAGAGCTGTCACGAAGTCGAGCTTCTCTTCTTGCTTCTGCAGGGGGCTTGGAAGTGCTTCTATTCCAGGCGGCCATTGTTTCTTCGGCCATCATATACCTCTCCGACTTGGTGAGAAGATGATCTAGGTTGCGATGGGGCTTATGGTATAGTGACTTCATGAAATGCTCACAGTGAATCCTCTTCTTGATCGCGGAAATAGTGACATCATCGTTATAACTCTCCACGTGTAGCCTTTCTAGGTAGAAACGCTTGATGAAATCTCTCAGTGTTTCCCCATCCCTCTGTTCTACGGTAAACAGATGGTCCAAGCCCTTCTTTCTCCTCTTTCATGCCATAAACTACTAACAGAAACTTAAGACAAACTTTTGAATGATCCAATGATGTGATTAGATAACCCATTGTACCATTCTTTTGCTGCCTTTCGTAACGTCGTATGAAAAGCTCGGCAGAGAAAAGCATCATCTGCCCCATGTACCTTCATCATGCCCTTGTAATCTTGGACGTGTTCTTGAGGGTCACACATGCCATCATATTTATCCAAGTTGGGCATCTTGAACTTGGGTAATCGTGGGGCTGGGGTAATACTCCTCTTCAATGGAGTGGATCGTCATCTGAGCTTGCTGAGGGGGAATGAGGACTCAATCGCTAGTTCAACATCTGTGATGTCAATTGGTAGAAGTATTAGAGGAATCACCTTCTTCACTCGAGCTGTTAATGGATGATGGAGGAGACGGCTTCTTTCCATGGATTTTCCGCTTATGGTCCGATTTGGAAAGCCGAGGGGGACTCCGATTGTGGGCACCCTTGGGTTCAACCCGTCTGCCCACATTGTTGGGCTGAGCGAGACGACGGGATTGCATTTTGGCCCGGCTGAATTGACTTTGCACTCATGTTCGCCATCTCAACCCTCTTCAGGATGACCGTCCTTAGGATTAGGGTGAGATGTCGTGACAGCGATGACTTGACATCCTGAATTTGATTTTTAAGGCCTTCGGCTTGTCGGTGTGGATGGCAACTTCTTGGGGCCTAACCCCCTTTCAACGGGCTGGAACCCTGCTGTAGGCTGAGGCTATTACCTCGTCAATTGTTCTATCATAGAGGTCAGTGCTTGAATTAGTATTGGTATTGACCGCCTGAGAAAACACCTAGAATTGTTCCAATGTCACCAATTGTGGCTCGGGTCCTACTTGGGAGGAGGAACTGGAGACTTCATGCATTATAGGAGCATCTGTTTCTACTTCAGTAAGTGACCCCTGGGGGCCTTGGTTGGTGGGCTGAGTCGTCATAGTTGAAAATTGGGGATGTTAACCCCTTTCCCACAGACTGCGCCAACTGTTGACGGGTAAATCCGTTACACAGTAACTTGATGCTGACGAGGACATCTCTGATGATGTGGCCCTTCGTCGGTAGATGATCTGGACATTGAAGAGGCTAGGTCCGAGTACGGGAGAGTTAATTCCGAGCTATCGGGTGATGCCCGACCTAACTTCGAGCTATCTTTGACTATCTGCAGGACAGAGGAATTGTCAAGGGGGTGGGATCTAAATTTCGACCCAAATCCCCCCGGTGCTTAAGTCAGTAAGAGACTTAAATGGAGCTCGGTTCCCCTTGAAGGGTTTATGGGTCCTTATGGCTATAAAATCGACGTCTGACCTAAGTCGGGCGGACGACGAAAGCATAAAAATAGCGGAAAACATATCTTAAAAAGTTTTAAGAGAAGCCCTAAAGAATAAACCATAGCCAGAATCTCTACTATCCCAGGGTTGGGTCTGACTAACCCCTAAAGATAAATCTATCAAACAGCAATTATAAACGCATGTATAAAAGAAAACATACCTGGAACTTCGTTTCCGTAGAATACGAAGCATCATTTTCAGCAACCTTTCCTTGACTCCGAAGCGAAGCCCCGAGCAGCTTCTCCCAAGACGAACCGCATCCTAAGCTGAACCGCGTCTCGAGCCGAACCACATCCCGAACCAAACCATGTCCCGAGGTGAGCAACACACTTGTCCCCGAGCCAACCACGCGCTCCACCAAGTTTCACCTTGAGTGGATCCTCCATCAAGACTTTGGATCCAATCTGAACTCCTTCGTTGCTTTGTTAGAGCCCGAGCAGGAGCAAGGAAGAATTAGGGAGAGACTGTGAATATTAATTTATCTCAGATCCAAGCTTGCTCACGTTTAATGGTGCTACTCATATCTAAAGCTTGGTGTAGGCTTAAAGGAGGGGGTTGATGGATCTGGATCTAAGCCTTGAGGGGGTTTAATAGGCTAATAAAATTATTCGCGAACACAGGCAATTATTCAGCAGTCATAGGCAGCTATAATCATATGCAGATAAGCAATCACAGAGTGCACAGATGATTTACCCTGGTTCGGTCGTTCCAACGACCTACATCCAGCCCCGAAACCAAATACTAGATTAATAAAGTTACTGGTACAACCTGTAGCTAGAGTACCCACCCTACACTCACCTGGTTCTCCGCACTGCACTCCCAAAATGCTAAACAATACTAATCCTAGTATAAGCTCTCTCTTGACTAGCCCCAACTAGTCAAGTCCATCTTCTCTAGCGCCAACTAGACAAGACCCCAAAAATGTCACAAGTATGGTAAAGTTTTCCCCTACAAAGATTGCTACACTACTACATAAATATAATAATAAAGATTTTTAGGAAATCTCAGTTTGTGTAAGGGTAGTCGTCTCTGTCAATCAGCTCATGTCAGACCAAGTCTGACAGGATGTAGTCATCACGTCCTCTCTATCAGCAACTCAAGTTGCGGCTTTGATCCTTCCTTGGATGTTGCAACTTTGATCCCTCCTTGGATGTTGCAACTCTTAGCAATGAGGATGAAATCTCCCTTTGATGTTTGTGCAATGAAGGATGGAGGCTCCTTTTGTGATGCTTGCAGCCTTGTGATGAAGAACCCCAAAAAGTTGCGGCCTTGGCAAGAGGAGGAACTTTGAGATTGTGCAATGGAGAGGAGATCTTGAAGCTTTATGCAATGGAGGAGACCACCCTTGAACTTACGACTTAGGAGTTGGATCCTCTTAAGAACTTGCACACTTGAAGATGTTGATGCAGTGGAGAGTTGAAGAAGCTCCTTGATGAAACTTGCGTCCTTGGCTTGAAGTTGGGAGCTTTGCAAGTTGCGGCTAAGAGGGTAAAGCTAGCATGGCTTTGCACAATGAAGGATGGAGGAGAGGTCTTGGTATATTGCGCAGTATATGGTTTTGGACATGAAACTTGCATCCTATGGCTCTCCCCTTTGTGTTGGCCACACCCCCTCTTAAACTTGTGTCGTTGGCCTTGGAAGTTGAAGATGAATCTTGGCTTGAAGATGTTGCAAGGTTACGCAAGGATGAAGGAACTTTGAAGCTTGTTGCGCAATGGAGGAGGGGTGAAGCAAACTTGCGCAATGGAGGAGGGGAGAAGCAAACTTGCACAATGGAGGAGGTTTGGAGTTTGAGGCTTGCGCAAGTGGTGGATGTGTTGGCCGAAATTTCTTCTTGGTTTCCCTCTCACTTTCCTCTCCTTTGAATACGAGTTTATATAGGAGAGGATGTGATCAATTAGAATCAAATAGAATCCCATAATTGAAGGAGATTGGATGGAATCCTAACTTGAATAGGATTTTAATGAATCACCATGGAAGATCTCTTCAATCATCATTGGATATGGAGTTTGAATTTGTATGGCTATAGGATTAGAATTGGATCTCATTTAATCACAATTGATTTGCATGAGATTCCCCATATCTCTCCATCTTTGACCAAGTCATCATTTGTGTTGGAATTTTAAATAGGATTTGATTCATGCACCAATTGATTTATTTGAATCAATTCAAATATGGATTTGAATTGATTCATTCCTTATCTCCCCATCTTTGACTTAGTCCAATATGTGTAACCATTATCTCCATCTTTGACCAAGTCCACTTTGCTAATGAATAGTAAATTCTTCATCACTTTGACTTAGTCTCCCTTTGAGTATTTACGGGAGTGCCACTCTTGAAAAACACTTAGCACACAAATCAAATCGTTTACACTCGTTTGTTATCATCAAACACGAAATCATCGACCGTTGTATTCAACTACACGTTGTATCTGTTGAGTATTGGACTTCTCCCAACTTGGTGTTGATGATGAGCAAACATAAATACTTGTGACTAATCCCTTATTTGTAGTTAATCCATTGTCTAAGCATATCATGAAGATCGATTAGTAATGGATGTCACTCAAGGATCAATCAAAGCATGAAAAGTGGATTGGATGATCAAAGATGGTGTATGAAGCTCATAGAAGACTTCAAGCTCATTCTTTGGATAGAAGAGAGTCTATTACAAGATGTAATCTTTCTATTCTCTTCTAGTATGTAGCTTAGAAGTAGAACTATATTGGAGCACACGCGTCTTTATTTCTATCCTAGAAAATCATTAGATCACATTTCTTTACCCTCCAATTCATATTTCTCAGGCATGTGCATTTTGGGATTTTGACAGGCGACTGTTGAATGCTTTACATGCGCCTGTCTCCAAACAGTCACCTGTGATTTGTTTTACAGTGGTCTATTTTGCATATACTTTATCAATTGGTTTTTGGGATTTCATATTTAACTTTATCCAAGTGACTGCTGTACAAAAGACAGGTGCATGTCCAAGTTACAGGCGCCTGTGATACAGTGCATCAGTCGACTGTGGTTTCTTCACCAGTCGACTGGCGATGGTGTAAATTCTATCTGTTGGCTTTCTCTCCACGGATTTCAAAGGGGTTTTTGGGGATTCTGTTTGAGGTTTTAGAGAACCTATAAAGATGGATTCTACTGTTCCATTGAGGGGTTACTTATCTTCTTGATCATCTCTTGAAAACCCCTAGCTTTCATCTTCAAGTTTTTCAAAGCTCTCAAATTCAAAAGCCCTAGAATTCCAATCTCATTCTCTCTTGCTCTCCAACCTAGAATCAAAGTGGTATCCTCTAGGCAATTGATGGTGATAAGAGAAATGGCTTTTCTCTCTTCTTGGAAGAGATTTCAACACACAACACACTTGCTCCTTCAAGTTCTACTTCAAGGCATATGTGATTGTAAGTGTTGCTATTTCATTATTTCATATCTTTCGATATTAGTTTCACTCTCGGTTTGTGAGAGTGGGATGCTTGATCCTAAGTTGTGGGAGTAAAGGATATTGATTGTGTTTAGATTTCACTTGTAGGGTTGCTATAAGTGGGTTTGAAGGAAAGCTCAAGTTAGGATTCTAACTTGAGTGGAAGGGATGTAGGATTACCGGGAACAAGTTGGGAGTTGACTTGGGTAATCCAAACCCTTGAAACATACTTTGTGTTAGCTTTGTTTCATTTTCGGTTTATTTATAATTCCGCATTTATTGTTGGTTAGAAATAACTAGCGTTTAAATTTTATAAACACTATTCAACCCCCTTTTTAGTGGTTTCCTCATAGCCAGGGTCCTTACAATTGGTATCAGAGCAAAGATTTTTAGCTATGGCATTCAACAACAACAACATTCCTCCACCTCCTTCGTACAACAATCACGATCGTGATGGTGCGTCTATCGTCTTCGAAGGACAATCAACAGTTCATCCTCCGTGTTTCAATGGCACAAATTTCTGCTATTGGAAGTGTCGGATGGAGACGTTCCTTAGGAGTGCTTCTCTTTGGAGAACCCTCCATAAGGAATACGTTGAATCCTCCGAGGAGGATTTTGACAAATGGACTCCCTCCGAGAAGTCTGCCGAAGTGAACAATGCCAAGGCAATGAACGCTCTTCATTGTGCATTGGATTTGGATGAGTTCAATAAGATATGCACATGTAGGAGTGCATATCAAATATGGAACCATCTAATCGTTACCCACGAGGAAACGAACAACATAAAGTTGTCTAAATTATATGTTGCAATACAAAATTTCGATATATTTCATATGCAGGATAATGAGAATAGTGCAACGATGTACGGACGCTTAACCAACATCACCAATGAGCTTGAAGCTCTTGGACAAGTCTACTCCCAACAGGGAAAGGTGAGAAAGATAATCATGGGAATGGCCTCAACATGGGAAAGAAGAGCAATCGACATTGAGGAGGTCAATGACATGAAGAATTACACCGTGGTGAATCTCATCAGTACTCTCATGTCTTACGAAGTAAGAAGGGAGAACCGAATGAAGATTAGAGCAATGATGAACCTAACGGAGGCCAAGAAGAAAGCGTTAGCATTCAAGGCTACTTCTTCATCCTCCGATAGTGAAGAATCCGAGAACAAAATGGACTAGGAAGAAATGGCATAAATGGCGAAGAAGTTCCAATGCTTCTTTCGTAAAGGTAAACTTCCTTTCAAAAATAAATTTGATTTCACTAACAATACCTCGCCTCTTTGTTTTAAGTGTAACAAACTGGGGCACATCAAGAAGGATTACCCAATGCTTAGAAACAAAGAAAAATGGAAAGCTCCAAAATATCATAAGTCCGACAAATACAAGAAGGACAAGAAGAAAGGACTTGTTGGGACGTTCGATGATTCAAGCGGAGATTCTTCTAGTGAATCCGATGATGAAAAGGGTGAGAGTGCACATATGTGCTTCATGGCCCGAGAAGATCCACTCTCCGATGAGAGTGATAGTGACAACGATGAACCCGAGGTAACCATGGATGAACTTCGTATTGCTAAGGATGAATTATTTTCTAAGTATCAATCTCTTATGCTTAGATATACTATTTTAAATAAATCTAATGTTAGCAAATCATCCATGACATGCATCATCAACAATGACACCATTGTTAATGCACTTACACTTGAGAAAACCACTTTGGTTTCTCAAAATGACATCTTGAGAAATGAGGTAAATTCCCTCAAATCTCAACTAGATCAAACTTATCCTAAAGATAGTATTGATCTAGCTTCACATAACACACAATTGGGTATTGAGAATGATTCTCTTAAAACCCAAGTGCACGAGCTCAAAACACGTGTGTCCACTTCGGATACCAATATTTTTTTTTCTCACGGAGAAATATGAGCTCATGTCCTCCTAAGTTAAGAGATTTAACAAAGGGATCGGGCAATTGGATGAATTGCTTGCAAACCAATTTCCGGACACACATCATGTTGGACTTAGGTATGTGGAAGCAAATGCATCCAAATCTCGCACCGCCTATATTGGTGTAACTATACATTTTGTGAGGTCATCCTTTGGTGCATCCATTAGTGGTGTCAAAAACACTATTGGTAGCAAACCTACCAAGAAGGCCACCACTTCACAATGTCCTTCTTTTGGCAAGAAAGCCACGAAGGGTGGAAACAAAAAAAAGGTCATGCATATATGTACACCAACTCTCATACATGTAAGAAATCTCCTACTTCACATGTGGACACAAATTACACATTTTATGCTACATACCCACAGACACGTATAAACCCACACATGAGAAATACTCATGCACATGTTCCTACACATTCATATGTTCATACACATCATCCTTCCATGTATGCTCATCCACTTCATGTTATGCATGCTCCATATGTTGCATATAACATGCATGCTCCTAATTTTGCATATAACCCATATATGTCTCATGCTTATCCACCACCATCTTCATATGCTAGATCGCATGCTCCCAGGAAGCACGCACCAAATAGAATTCAACCAAATACTGCATGCAACTAGGAAAAGGACACCCAAAACATACGCAATTTGGGGTCCTAAGAACACTAGCGTGAATTATAAGAATGCTTATGGTAACTCCTATTTTAGCGATGTGATAAATAGTGGTAATTATGTTGGAAAGCGAAAATCCACTTAGACTTGGCTTCCAAAGGGATAATCCCCTTGGACCCAACAAAGCTTGGATACCATGAGCTCATGATATATTATGTAGGTACCTAAGAACAAGAAGAGAGCGATAAAAGTCATATTGACTCTAAAAATAAAGGATGGATACTCGATAGAGGATGCTCCAAACACATGACGGGAGATCCCACATTGCTCTTCGACGTGATTTGCATCAAGGATGGTGCAATGGTCACTTTTGAAGGTAATCAAAAGGGAACCATCATTGGAGTAAGCAAAGTCGGTAATCCTTCCAAACCACTTATTACAAATGTTTATTTAGTTAGTGGTTTATGTCATAATCTTATCTCCATTAGTCAACTGTGTGATAATGGTTACAAGGTTAACTTTGGAGAGGGTATGTGTACAATTGTAGATATTGATTCACATGATTTATTTACCGGTATTAGGCATAAAACCATTTATTATTTGAGCTTGCCTAAAATCATAGAATATTGCTTAGTTGCTATACAAATGAACAACTATTATGGCATCGCCGTTTTGGGCATGTTCATTTTAAGCACTTATATAAGTTAGCTAAGCATGATCTTGTTAAAGGTTTTCCAAAAATTGTTTTTAGTAAGAAAAACTTTTGTGATTCATGCCAAAGAGGAAAACTAAGTAAATCATCTTTCAAACTTAAAGAAGGTAAAACTTCTAAGAGGCCCCTAGAATTGCTTCATCTAGATTTATTTTAGACAACTAGAACCACTTCTTTAGGTAATACTCATTATAGATTAGTTATCGTTGATGACTTCTCTAGATTTGCTTGGGTTTTATTTTTAACCAATAAAAATGAAGCTTTTGAAGAGTTTACTATATTTGCAAAGAAAATTCAAAATTTATTAGGATCCACCATTATCACTATTCGTAATGATAATGGAGGAGAATTTGAAAATGAATTTTTCACTAGGTTTTGTGATGACAACGTGATTACTCACAACTTTTCTTTTCCTCGCATACCACCACAAAATGGTGTTGTTGAGAGAAAGAATAGGACCCTAATAGAGTGTGCATGCACCATGCTACATGATAGTCATCTTGGACTACAATTTTGGGCGGAGGCGGTGCACACAACATGTTATGTGATTAATATGATCCTTGTGAGGCCCCGAATGAACAAGACTTGTTTTGAATTATTTTATGATAAAAAGCCGCAAGTTAAATATTTTCGAGTTTTTGGTTCAAAATGATTTATAAAGAACGCCTTTGGTAACTTAGATAAATTTGAGCCAAGATCCGATGAAGGAATCTTTGTTGGATATTCCACATGTAGCAAAGCCTACCGGATATACAACAAAATCTCTTTAACGATCGAGGAATCACTACACGTATCATTTTATGAAGATTTTGATATTCCTCATATTGTTGATGATAGTGTAGATGTTTTATGTGATTCCATTAGTAATGTTAAAATTAATGATTCTATTATTGAGACTAACAATACTAATGAAATTGTTGAGGATGTTCCAAGTGATCCAGGTATTTTCAAAGCGTATTCGGCCGTTCGTAATCACCCCCATGAACAAATAATTGGAGATATTGGTGTGTGTGTGTGTGTGTGTGTGTGTGTGTGTGTGTGTGTGTGCGCGAACAAGGTTAAGAATTGATGAATTCCCTCATTGTGCATTGTCTCTACCATTGGCCAAAGAACATCTAAGAAGCGTGGGAAGCTAACTCTTGGATAGTTACAATGGAAGAAGAGCTCATGCAATTTAAGAGAAATGAAGTTTGGGAGCTTGTTCCTCTTCCAAGTGGTTACTAAGTGATTGGGACCAAGTGGATTTTTAAGAACAAGACCGATGAAAACAAGGTCATCACAAGAAATAAAGCAAGGTTAGTAGCTCAAGGCTATCGACAAGAGGAAGGTATTGATTTCGAATAATCCTTTACCCACATAGCTAGATTAGAAGCTATTAGATTGTTTTTATCTTTTGCATCCCATAAAAATTTTAAATTATTTCAAATGGATGTTAACAGTGCATTTTTAAATGGCATTGTTAATGAAGAAGTTTATGTTTCTCAACCACCCGGTTTCATTCATGAAAAATTTCCAAACCATGTTTTCAAACTTAAGAAATTGTTATATGGGTTGAGACAAGCTCCTAGAGCTTGGTATGATCAACGTAAAACCTTTCTTTTGGATTTAGGTTTTAAAATGGGTGAAGTTGATTCAACTCTTTTCATTAAAGATTATGAAAATGACATCCTGTTAATTCAAGTTTATGTAGACGATATAATATTTGGTTCTACTAACTTTAATCTTTGCCAAGAATTTTTTAAGTCTATGAAGGATGAATTCGAAATGAGCCATATGGGTAAGCTCCACTACTTCCTTGGACTACAAATTCGGCAAATGAAGGATGGAACTTTCAAAGTACACATGGGAGTTTATCAAGCGATTAGGGATGGAATCATCTTCAAGCAAACAGACTCCCATGATGTAACGACCTGTATTTCCAGATACACTAGAGTGGAGTTCTATTATATATGTCTTCCATTAATAAACTCTTGAGGTCTAGCTCTCATTAATATACTTATAGTTGACTTATTAATATTGTATTAATGTTTTGAGATTTAAAATTCATAAGTTTTAAAATTCAAATACTTTCCAAAATTCGATTTCAAATTTATTTAAAACCCATTTTTAAAGCCTAATTAAACCTATATCAATTTTAGAAATATCTTCCCTAATAAACCCATTATTCTACTAATTTTTTTATTATTCAACCTTCCTTTTTATCCCTTGCTTTAATTCCCTAATTATTAATATGTTTCAAACTTTCCTATTAACTCATGCTAATAATTCTCCCTAATAATTATTGATTAAAACAAATCTTTTAAATAAAACATATTCCAAATTTGAACCATTCCAAATTTTCCTTCTCCCTAAAACTATTCCCTTTTCATAACCCTTTCTAATATTTTCCCTAACCCAAACTCACGCACTAACCCATGCCCGTGGTACAACCCAGGCCGCACCCCACTCTCCCTCTACAAACCGAAACCATGCAAAAAGCCCTACACCTACTAATAAAATAAAACCCTAAGATAACAACCTAGGTCTTTCGTACAGCCCCTACAGACCCTATTTCTCAAAACCTCAAGCAACCCAAACTTTCATTTTCTTAAGACCCCAAGGCCTAACCCAGCAAATCCTAGCCTATACAGCCCTAAACCAATGAGACTCACACACTTCCTCCCCTCTATAGAAACCTAGGCTAAGTTTTTACAAACTCTATCTCTCTACCTCTACAAAAGCCATACCCCCTACCTAAACCTTAGCCTCTATAAACCCTCACGCACATCTACCATATCTCCCAAAGAACTAAACCCTAGCCCTTCCCCTAACCCTAGCTCTCAGCCCTGCCGCCCTAAGTCTGCGGTCACCGTCCGGCG